>OZ026863.1:11225832-11825832 GCA_964023215.1 Eledona agricola
GATTTTTTGGTATTACCTTCACTGAACATTGCAATTTAAATTAAGATCGTATGAGATTCATCGTAATAGTAGTTATTTAATAATTAATTAATTAAACGGCCCTTACATAAGCTGAAAAAGATGTCACCAAAGCAGATTATTTTGGAATGTGATTATGATGAAGATGCCTGAGTTTACCAAAACCTTTTACCAAAAGATGAATGCCCTAAATTGCCTAATAACTGAGATTAAGCATTATTTTTAACGTGTTTCATGTAAAACCTACGTTCTCAAGTTCAAAATGAGATGTCGCTGCCGATCAACTTTTCGTTCCTAAATGAAATATCGGCAAAATGTATTTCCAAAATTACTTCCTACAACGAATACTACGATTCATCGTAATCTTTGAGGCAAAAAAACTAGGAAAAATGCTAAAATTTGGCCGCCTGCCTTTGATGGATAAATAATCGATCATTGCGACATCTAGCGGTCGTGAATCGTAACAAATGAAAAATTTCCCACCTTAAGTCTCGTGACGAACTAAAGTTTTATACGATTTAATTACTTTGTAGTCTTCTTGGAACTGTGCATTACAAGATTCCAGAGAATAGAACCAAAATCAATCTGGGTTTTGAACCCCATTTCAAAAATGTGCCATTCAAATAAACGCGTCTTGTTCGGTTGTAAAAATCATCTTAACCTGCCAGTTATCGACATAGTAACGACATAATTTATTAATCTACCTATACCTACTTACGAAACTACTACGAAAATGTGTAATAAAGCTCTGAAAGAGCTGATTTTGGAAAAACTGAGCGACAGGAATGCAAAAATCCAAGCAAACGTGAAATGCGTGTAAACTAAAAGAATTCTGTCAGAATCTTGTTAATTATCTAGCAAACACAAACTCCTATTTTCTTCTTAGAACCAAGTGACGTGGGTAGTTTAGTTAATATTGACATTACCTGGTTAATGTAGACAACATCCAGTAACTATTAACATTATTCAGTTATAATGAACATATTCCGGTCATTATAAACAATGTCTATTATATGGTTTTTGATTGATTTTTGATTTCGATTCAACTGATTTTGACTTATCTAGAGATTGTCCAGTATTTATCTACATTACATACGAATATACAGTGTGGACGAAAAGGTTGGAACTAATTCGATAATTTTTTTATAGGGAGAGACAGAAAAATTCGCTCGGACACGTTAATTTTTAATTTTAAATGCGCTAATTCTGACATAAAAATGTGCTTTATTATGTGATCTTTTTCAAGGCCATGACGTCATTTCAAATTTTTTATTGCGTTATTTTAAAGAGATATGTTTTTATGCATATAAAAAAATAAAATTTATAATGTGTTACATAACAATAATTTTGAGAAAAAAAATATTTTTTCGTTTGTTATTTAGTAATTTAATGATTTTAACAATAGCAGTTTATTACAATAACATGTAAAATTTACAAAATAATCAGATTAAATGTTCAAATTGCCTACCTTTTTCAAGTTGACAATGACTAAGACGATGTTCAAATTCTTTTATGACATTTATTAAAATTTGGGGGGTGATTAGCAAAATTTCCTGAGTAATTCTAATTTTTAAATTTTCATTTTTTCTCAAAAATATTGTTATGTAACCTATTACAAATTTTATTGTTTTATTTGCAAAAAAAACATGTTTTTTTAAAATGACGCAATAAACAATTAGCGTTGCTATTTAAAAAAAATTAACGCATTTAAAATTAAAAATTTACATGTCTAAGCGATTTTTTCTGTCGCTCCCTATCAAAAGCTTATCGAATTAGATCCAACCTTTTGATCCACACTGTATATTAATTTTTCACATTATCTGCAGTAGCTATTATATATATAATAGTTACAATAGTTATATACTAGACAGATAGTTGTATGGTTGTATTTGATTGATCGGCAGTGATAATGGTTTAATTTTTGTGACATGTCGTCGAAGACGTCACGCGCCACCAACCGACGTTTCAATTTCGTCGAGTTACCGCATCGTTTGGCGTGCGGGGGGAGGGGGGGGTTCTACACCCCCCCGAAGCTCACGCTAGCTGCCGGAATACATCTCTAATATTCGAGAGAATCGGAGAAAAACTAAAACATATATTCGGATCGTTTCAATTTCTGTTTCTGGCATATTTGAACGTTAACTCTCTATATAATATGAATGCTTTAACTTTGCCGGGATTTCACAGCGGTTCAGTTCACTCTTTCAGTGCGCAACCGAGACCCCAAGCAAAGGAACCGCCTGGACTGCATTATAATGCATATATAATGTTATATTGCAAAAAAGTTGGCGGCCGTGTGCCGATTCTTCCCCGTTGAATGATGAGGTGTTCTTGGCGAGGTGTGGAGGCGAAGGTGAAGAAGAAATTATTTGAGATTGGTTCTGTCGTGACAATATTTCAATTTCGGGGCGTGAAGTGACAGCTGAAAATGCAATTTTACTCTTGTGGTACGCTCTTTCTACTTTGCGTCTGTAACAATGCTGTTAAAGCACTCAATTGAGTGCGTTAATAGCTGTTTGAGTTTCGTATAGAACAAAACGTTACAATACTTTTAATTTAAATTAGCTTTTTCCAATTATTATAAAAATTAATCTTTACGTTCGATGTTGCTCGCTACAAATTGCTCAACTTGAAAATCGAAATTTCAAATTTGACAATTGTGCAAAATTCCCCAAATTTTAAAGTTGCAAATTTTTAATTAAAAATTGCATAAAAGTTGCGAAGTAGAAAAAATTGTAATAAACACTCGTTTACAAGGCTATTATGTCACTCGTTCTTTATAAAACTTCCGGCTTCCGTTTTATAAACTTGCACAATAAAATCTGGCTAATGGCACTCGTTCTTTAATATTATATTTAGCATGTTTAAATCTCTTGTTACATGATAATTAAGTGAACATTGAAAAAATTCGGAAGTACAAATATTTTTGAAAAGGGATTTAGTAGTTTAGTATGAACATAACTAACTCGAAATTCCTTACCATTTCTGAAAATAAACCTAAAATTAAACATACCGTCATTAAAAAATCAAAGTTCTAGGAGCCTGTTATATTACGCAAATATGCAGACTAAGTTCGACAGTATTGAAGAATTGGATAAGAAAATATGGAAGATTCACGTAGACCGTTCATTAGAAAAGTTTGAATTTCCCATAACAATAGAAAGTTGAAATTTGGTGCATGATCATTATCGATCATTCTGAATCCAAGTAAAATACTTTTAAGATACGGCGTTTCCGGTTATACCGGAAATTGACATCAACTTTATTATTTTAAATTGTAAGCCCTTATTTTTATTTATTTGGTTACTCAATTCTGAATATGACACACCCAGATTGTCAGAATTTGCCTCATAGTTTTTTTATATTCTTAATTGTAAGCTAAAATTTGAAAATAAATAAATCTTTTAAAAATTTGATATCTTTTGAACCAATTGAAGTGTTACAATAATTCTTCTTTCAAGTCGTATAATTTCAAAAATTAGTTTGAGAGTACTTCTAATAGGTACTTTTTAATGTTTCAGGAGGTCGTTGCGATTTCTCGATAGTTTTTACGATATTCCACATTTTGTAAAAAATGCATCTTCTATTTAACATTTGGTATGTGTAGGCTGTAGAATAAAAAAATTTGAATCAAACAATTGAAATTAGAATGTTATATGAATAATGCTTTTTATCAAATCTGTACTATAAATTTATTTTGTAGATTAATAACAATGAAACAGCAAACAATAAAGTTAAACAAAGTAAACTTAACAAACACTATATCAATTATTGTGAAGGTACAACATTGTAAATAATACAAATGTTCTACATAATCACTTATACATTTTACGACACGTTTTTCTACAGATTGAGTTGCACTTCCTATTTCAGCTGCATCAATATTATCAAATGCCCTAAATGTTTTTCATTATTTAAAATAGTTATGCTGTACACTATTTGCTTTATGCGGCCCCATGAACAAAAACCAAGAGAAGTCAATATTATTTATTATTAACTAGCCTTTGCCCGCAACTTCGTTCACGTGGAAATTTTGATGTGTATGTTTGTGAAATTACGGCCTGATCATAATAAATAATGTATAGATGACAGCTTGCGATCATCACCGCCATCTAGCGATGGCTTGAAAAGTACTCTATAAAAAACGATAACATCTATCCCACGGGAACATTTTTCCAGGATAATTAGTAGCCTATGTGCTATTCCAGACTATAATCTATCTCTGTGCCAAATTTCATCCAGATCCGTTCAGCCGTTCTGGCGTGATTGAGCAACAAACATCCAAACATTCACATTTATAATATTAATAGTATAGATTATTATTTGCATTCCAACAATAAGTTTAAAACTTCAATTATAGAACACTTAACTGAATCTCACGAATTTTACAGGTATTGATTTCAATTGTTTGCTTTTTTTTTTCTTTTTTTCTATTTCACAACTTACAGATATCAAAATCTAAAGAGAAATATTTTTTATAGAAAATGACAAATATCGGTTAAATTAAGCAGAACTGACTTATAATACCTTTATTAAAGTCGACTTATTTTTTATTTCTACATCGAATGACGCTTTAGATTGGGGGGGGGGGGTTGCTATTTGAAGAAAATACGTTTTAACAGTTTGTTATAATCACATTCAAAAAATCGTAGCAACATTCAAATTGTATAAAAAGTACTTTTAGGTTATGCTCTGAGGTTATGCAAAACGACAAAAACCTATTGTATTATCTCCAACGAATGATTAAGAGATATTAATTTTTTTAAATATCCTTGCATATTCAAATTTTAGCATTAAATTGAACATATTTCAAAAACTATGAGAAGTAGGTGTCGACAATCTGGATTATTTAGAATTGACTGCACAAATGAATAAGTGCATAACAATAGAGGGTTGGATTTTAAAATAACATAGTTGATATCAATTTCTGCTATATTTCTGCTAATAACTTCGATTCAAAATGGTAGATAATAATGATACGCCCAATTTCAACTTTCTAGCTTTACGGGAACTTCAAGATTACGGTCTACGTGAATCATCGTAATATTTTGATAAATGTGGGAAAACTTATGTTAAGACTGTAATTTCTTTATATATTCATTTTTTAAATTCAAATTATCCGTTCCAGGTCGCCGGGGCGTTCAGTAGCGTTTTAATTAAATCAAACCCCCCGCGCGTCTTACACAAATAAGTAAAAAAATAATTAATTAAGAGCGTAAATCGGCCGGCCGACAATACTCTGCCCGCGAAGGGAAAGAAAGAAATTAATTTGTGATGAAATAAAGAATAATTAAAGGTCGTCCCGCGCTTCGCCTCCTCCCTTATAATTTGGACTTGTCAAAAACAAGAGCCTTTATAAATTAAAAAATGCCGAGCATCAGCTTTAGACGAACGGATTTTTTCGGCGCTGGCCCGTGCGATGGGAGGGGGTAGGGGGCTCTGACGAGAGCGCAGCACCTTTTTTCCGGTTGAAAGTCAAATCAGCACATAAATATTTAAATTGGACGGGTTTAGCAACCACTCCAAGTAAAAACAACAATTTAGTGCCCTTTAAAAACACATTGCGTGTGTGTGTGTGTGTGAGGCAGGGGGTGCTCTCCACTCACACACACACACACTAACACGCAGACATTAGTATCGTTATTCTGCGGATTCATTAGAGTGTGAAATCGAGCCGAGCACAAAAGCAGACGTTCCTAAAGGGTTGATGGCTCTAACCATGCGTCTAATCGATGATTAATTGGCATCTTTGCATGCATATCATCATTGCGAGTCGTAAATAATGTATACGGGGAAGTTGGCGATTGTAAGAAGTGGAACACTCTGTATACAGGCGCCGGATCGCCGCCCATTCGTGGGATGTTAATTAATATAGACACAATAAAACTAAGTGCGCTTTGTGTTAGAATGCTGCAGCTTCGGTTTTTACCCGGCTATAATATCCAATATAATATACATCAACCGCAGAAGCTTGAAGATTAATATCGTAGGAAGGCGAGGAGGGCTGTGTGCCGATTCTTCAAAGGGCGAAGCGAGAAAAGTTGGAAGTTGGAAACTTGACAGGGGGAATGGGTTGCATTACAAGCTGGCAAAATGAAATGAATACAACGTAATCCATACTGATATAATTTTTTTCATTTCTAAGGAATTTAGGTAGATTTGGAAAAATTCAAATAACCTATACCTAATAAATAAATATTTTAAGGACGTGCAACGATTTATAAGCAGGCAGAAAAATGTGGAAGAGATACATAAAATTCAATAAGCTTCAAGGAAAACGAAAGAGATTACAAATAAAAACGATTAAAAAATGCAAAGTATCATACTAAAAATAAAAATCAAGCAATCTAAATGAAAAGAAACGAATATAAAAACAGAAAAACAAATAGATATGTATAAACGAGTCTGAAAGAAATAAAGCAAATCTCAAAAATGTTCATATAATGTGTTATAATAAAATGAATGAAATCTGAAATGTTTTATTATAGTACTATGGTCTACAAAGAGAATCAAAAGAACAGTTTGAGCTTCGAAATGCGTTACAAATACCATTACGTATTCAAAGAGATACAAAACTAATGACAAATAATAAATAAAAAATTCAAAAAACAAACGGGATTTAAGCAAATCCACACATTACAGAACAAAACTGTGTAAGCCTGAGTAAATTGAAAAATAATTTTTAGTTTCGGTATTAGTTTATCTATTTTTTTTCCATTCCTATGCTTTTTTATATTTTTATGAATATTTTATTTTTTTCTATTCCTATGCTTTTTTTATATTTTTATGAAAGTACTATTATTTATAAAAAGGGTGAAAAGAACAGTCTGAACGCCGAAATGCCCGATAAATACCATTACAGACAAATAGGGAAGAATTGAAAAATGTCTAAAGAGATACACTTACAATAAATACAAAATCCAAAACAAACGGAATTTAAACAAATGTACACAATACAGGAGAAAACTGTCTAATTCTGGGTAAACTAGGGAATTGAAAAATTATTAATTAAACACTTTCCATTCGATGCGCTCAACTATCGAAATGAATTCTATGACATGCTAAAAATGCGATATAAACGAAAATAGCATTATTGAAAGAAAAAATAAACAAATATACAGAAAACTTAAAGAAATGAAACATATCTGAAAACCTAACGTAATCTTATAGAATGAATGAAATATGAAATGTTTCATAGAAGAATGTACTATTATCTATAAAGAGAATCAAAAGAAAAGTCTGAGCTTTGATATGCCTGATGAATTTCAGTTGAATGGGGAAGAATTGAAAATTTTCCTAAAATATACAAAACTAACCACGTACAATAAATAAACGAAATTTAAGCAAATCCACACAATGCAGGAGAAGATTATATAATCTTGAGTAAACTAAAGAACTGAATTTTTATTTTTGGTTTTGTTTTATAACACTTGATTTTTCTTCCATTTCTGTGCGTTTTTATTTAATTTTTTCACTTTTTTATGTATGAGAATTTCTTTTAGTGGCCTTTATTAAACAGTTTCCTTTCGTTGCGCTCCACTACCGAAATTAATTGTGTGACCAATATAAAATAAAACCAAATATAAAAGAATCTGAAAGAAATGAAACAAAGCTGAAAACCTAAGGTAATCTAATAGAACGAATGAAATATGAAATGTTTCATGGAAGTACTATCATATATAAAAAGAGTGAAAAGTCTGAGCTTTGAAATGCCTGATAAATACCATTACAGTTGAATGGGGAAGAATTGAAAAATTTCCTAAAATATATAAAACTAACCAATTATAATAAATAAAAAAATGCAAAACAAAGGGAAATTAAGCAAATCCATATAATACAGAAGAAAATTATATAATCCTAAGTAAACTAAAGAATTGAAAAATAATTTTTAATTTCGGTTTTTGTTTTTTTAATATTTTATTTTTCTTCCAATTCCTATGCATCTTTTTTTAATTATTTTATTTACTATGAGAACATCTGGACTTTATTAAACAATTTCCGTTCGAGCGCTCCACTACCGAAATTAATTGTATGACCAATATAAAATAAAACCAAATATAAAAGTATCTGAAAAAAATGAACAAATCTCAATAGCCTAAGATAATGAATGAAATCGATTGTAATCCAAAAATCTGATATGTTTCATAGAAGTTATATTAATACAAACGGATTATATAAACGCATTTCACGATTTTCAAGTCTTTTAAGCTAAAAGAATTGAAAATTGTCCAAAGCAGTTCAGAAAAAGCGAAATTAATTGCATGAGAAGCTAAAAAATGCGATGTAATTCAAAATGTCATAAATGAAAAAATCCAACCAAATATACAGGAATCTGAAAGAATTGAAGCAAATATCAATAACCTAGGGTAATTTAATAAAAGTACTATTATTAATAAAGAGAGTCAAAAAAAACAGTCTAAGCTTCGAACTGCTTGATAAGTAAATACGTTACTCTTGAATAAGGAAGAATTTGAAATTGTTCAAAGAGCTACAACACTAATGACTTATTTTAATAAATATTTAAATAAAATAAACAAACGGAATTTCAGCAAATCCCCCCAATACAGGAGAAAACTGTATAATCCTCAGCAAACTAAAGAATTGTAAAATTAATTTTATTTTCAGTTTTATAATAGTTCTTCTAATTTTTTCCTTTTTTTAAATTTATGTGCTTCTTTTTATATAGATTTTTTATAGATTTTTTACTTTTTTATTTATTGGAATACCTTGCCTTTATTGAACAATTTCCATTCCATGCGCTCTACTGAACTGTTTAAATATTTAAGATGGAGCTTTCTTTTGATCGTCCTGCCACAATAACCGGCCGAAGTTCCCTAGCGTGGGGTGGTTCTCTAGTCATACATAAATGTCACTTACATGTCTGACGGGGGCGACCCGTAATGGGGTATTTAAACGCCGCCTTGGGGTAATTGCTATTAATAGCGTATGTTTTGGACAGCCCTTTGCATGTTATGGACACGATAATGAGACTTTGACTCTTCAAAGCAAAGATTTCCGCATGCATCACCGAACACCCAAGGTCCTTAACCATTTATTTCCGCATGTTATGTCTGGATTAGATTACTTAGTGGGGCTATTGCAGCGTTTTCGATTTTTTCACGTACGCAATGTTTTGGTTCACTTTAACCGGAGATAATTGTCGCAAAGTGTAACCGATCGCTCTTTTCATTAAATACGAAACGGATGGAAGGGGTGTGAACAATGGGATGGGACCGTAGGAAATGAAATCAAACGCGGCTATAAAAAACGGATGGGAATAAAAGGACATATGGGCTTTGTATGGGCGCGTGTGCCGTGTGTGGAAAATTTAATATTTATTAATATAAAACTGTTGGACACGGTTTGAACGGGCCTGGCACGGGGGTGAAAGGGTGCGTCCGATTTGAAAATTATCCATTTAAAAGTCAGGCTTCCTTTTTTTCGTACAAATTGGACCATAAATACAATGCTGACGAAATTAAAATTTAGCAATGTATAAAAAAATATCTAAATGGTAATGGAAATCTTTTTACAAATTCTAAGTAAATTAACTAAAACCTACAACTATAGAAAATACATTTGCGATACATTCTTGGGTTAATTATTTTTATTACATACATTTTTGAATACAGTTTTTATGAAATTGTGTACTATTTGTATTTGTATTATTTTTAATGTTCTTATATTAAATGTGAACGCACTTTGTCCCAAAGTTATTATTTGTTGCTGAAGCGGTTGATTTGTGACCGTGCGTTCAATTTTTTGCCTTCCGAGATTTATATATTTTATCTGCAACCCTCATAAATCGTGGAGAAAGCTTCGGCGTCGATTTCTGATTAGGACGTGGTGATGAGTGTAGGAGCCGAATGGGGGAGGATTATATTTTTGTTAGTGAATGTCCGAGCGGCGCAAGTGTGTTTGACGGTGTGATTTTTCACTTTGATATTTTGACAGAGGGGTGGTGTAAACTGGGCAAAGGAAAGCGAAGCTTTCATCCCCGTATATTTACAACCGGTCACCTCGCCTGCCCCCTCTTCCCCTCCAGCTGATTATCGTTTCCGCGGAAAAGTCTTATTCTTATTGTCCCCTTCGGGGTCGGCCTTCGGATGAAAAATTTAATTATCCTGACATCGACTGCGGAAAATCGCGAAGTGGAAATGCGCCTTTCAAATTCAATTAACTCAAAAATGCGTCGAGCAACGGGGACGCCGGGTAAAAAAAAATGAATAAAAGCCTAATGTTCATGAATCCCCCTAAATTCGTGTTTTTGTGTTTTTTTGTCGTGGACCATTCTTCCATCGAAGGTGGTAAAATATGCACATAATTACTCAATTTTCAATAGAACCGGGAAATATTTCATTGTAGCGTTTGGGGTCGTTTGGGGTAAAAATCGGACCGATTCATCATTTTTTGCACCGCCCACGAATTGCGCCCAAAAAAGACCAATGTTGCTTTTTGTCTGTTTATTGCGATGGGAATTACAAAGCAAGGTGGCAACCATAACCGTTTTTGATACGTAAATAATTTATCCAACACATAATTCTGACATTTATTACTCCTACAATTTTTATGTTCTAGATCAGCTTTCAACATGTATACTCATGTATTTAGACATATATACAGACTCTTAAAATAAATAATAGTCGTTTCAAATCCATTGCATTGCTCCTAGCATTCTTACATTTTATTGTATCTTTGTTTAAATTTATCAACCTTTGTTTTATCTTCATATTTATTTATATAATAATGAGTGTTTGTATGTCCAGTATAGACACGGAAACTACTGTACCGATTGAGCTCAAATTATGTATGTTTTAATGTTTTTAAATTTGGTTTGTCATTCTGCAAGCATGTTAATATTTTTTTCGTCGACCGTTTATTTAAAATCCATGATTAATAAGAAATCATTAATGCAGGTCATTAATGCATGATTTTTTCGGTTGTAAACATGGTTACTAGCATAGGTGACACGATTATTTTAAGAATTGTCAATTTGGAAGCACATTTTTGTCTCTTAAAAAAGTTTACGGTTAACGGAACAATATTGTAATCAACTCGTGTGTTTATGGGCGATTAATCTAGACAAATATAGACACTCACTCGCTTCCGCTCGTTCGTGCTATAAATTGTCTCAATTATTATTCGCCTTCATTAACATACTTGTTTATTAAATAACTATGTATTATGCAAAATCAGATGTATAAATGTGAATTAATGATAATTCATTATTTTGCCAAAGTCATAAGTTGCTGCAAATTTGACTACACCTCTCAAATATTGCTGTACAAATTCTATCAAAGTTGCAGGGATGTTAAATTTTTTTGGCGAGATATTAATTTAAATTTTTGCAATTTTAACAATGTTGCCGAGCTTGAATTAAGCTGCAAAAATTTACAGTTATGTTTTGAATTGTACTTCAAGTTTCAAAAATGTTTGAAATGATTTAAAATAGTTTGCCCATTAACTGGCCAATATACAGCTTGATCAAGAATGATAATGAATCAGTTGGCAACAATTAAAATTTTAAGAAAATTGGCACTACGGCTTTTTTCATATCTCCGGTTGTTTTTCACAGTTGTCAGTTTTTACTTTTACAGGAAAATTATGTAAGATTTTGTTTTAGTCAATTTTTATTTGATAAAAATGGCTTTTCATCCCAAACATGAAATTTTTATGAGAATGGGCTATTATTGACGTTTGAATCGGGTTGCCAACTGCAACCTAAGAAAAACTGCATTTTAAAACTGTTTTAGTTATACAGACTTAGTGCTTTTTGATCACTCTGTAGACTAAATTTCATTTTTTGTCTGTTTTTGTTTGTTGTTTGTTTAACTGTCGTCGTGATTTACGTCTATTAACTTTTCAGGTTAGAATATTGTTGTCAAAAAGTGTAACTTACCGAATAATGGCGAACGAAAAGTGACAAATAACGGAGAAAATTATTACAGCGAGTGATCGAAAAGATCTTCCAGTTGTAAAAACCCTTTTCAAACCAATTCTTATATGGGTAATTTTTAAATTTGACGTTTATTTGACAACTTCAAATTTAAAAATCAGTGTACCCAATGGAAGAGTTAAAAAATATTGTCAACCTAACGCAAAAAATGTCAATCATTCATAGTCATCCGGTATAACCTATTATGGACCTAACTTCAGTTGTTTTCCTATTATTTGACATTTTAGTGCCTTTTTTGAAAAATCGCCGCTTCCAAAAAATTGAGAGTTATGACACAGATTACTGTGATCAAGAATGAAATGAATGAATCAGTTGGCAACAATAAAAATTTTAAGAAAATTGGCACCACGTCTTTTTTCATATCTCCGGTTGTTTTTCACAGTTGTCAGTTTTTACTTTTACAGGAAAATTATATAAGATTTTATTTTAGTCAATTTTTATTTGATAAAAATGGCTTTTCATCCCAAACATGAAATTTTTATGAGAATGGGCTATTTTTTAGCACATTGACGTTTGAATCGGGTTGCCAACCACAACCTAAGAAAAACTCCGCATTTTAAAATTGTATTACTTTTACAGACTTAGTGCTTTTTGATCACTCTGTAGACTAAATTTCATTTTTTGTCTGTTTTTGTTTGTTGTTTGTTTAACTGTCGTCGTGATTTATGTCTATTAACTTTTCAGGTTAGAATATTGTTGTCAAAAAGTGTAACTTACCGAATAATGGCGAACGAAAAGTGACAAATAACGGAGAAAATAATTACAGCGAGCGATCGAAGAGATCTTCTAGTTGTAAAAACTCTTTTCAAAACAATTCTTATATGGGTAATTTTTAAATTTGACGTTTTTTGACAATTTCAAATTTAAAAATCAGTGTACCCAATGGAAGAGTTAAAATATATTGTCAACCTAACGCAAAAAATGTCGATCATTCATGGACATCCGGTATAACCTATTATGGACCTAACTTCAGTTGTTTTCCTATTATTTGACATTTTAGTGCCTTTTTTGAAAAATCGCCGCTTTCAAAAAATTGAGAGTTATGGCACAGATTACTCCAGATGACTGACTCAATGCAAATATTTTGGCGGAATGACCTTTAACGACCTTCAAATTTTGTAACAGTTTTCAGATGGCGCATCGATCAGATTTTGCGCCAAATTTAAATATTTTCTCCTCTCTTTACAGGTAGAAAAAATGCTATTATATTTTGAATATTTTAATATTTATTCCACAAAACTAATGTAAAAAATTGTTTTGTAGAATAAATCATAAAATATTCCTTCATTATTTACACGTCATACAAACAAACAATTGTATAATATTATTATATATTATTATATAATAATGGAAATTTTGAAAGACTTGCCGGACAACCAATAGAGCAACCTGGCTTACTTCTTCAAATTTATACACAAAAATAAGGAATAATGAAGCCTAATATCTAACGATGCCGAAAAGTGTTTTTTGCAAACCCTCCACTTTTGCTTTAGATTGGAATTTTGGACGCTTAGAGCTTCTTGCCACAGTTTCGCTCTAGAATTATGTAATTATTTTTCCTGAATTTGTTGTATTAATAAAACATCCTCACCTTTCTTCACTTTTTGGAAAACAATGCAGTTTCTCGGCTTAGTTTTCATCAACACCACAAATAATGAAAAAAAGACCCTTCTTTCGCTTAAAATTTTTCACAAATTCAATCGACAAGCAAGTTTTGACATTACTGACATTGATTATAATTGCAGCAAAATGATGTTTTTAAAATATTAGTCAGAAAAAAGCAACAAGCGTAGAAACAGTCACGCTTTTTAAAAAACACGGAATTGTACATTGTTCAATTTAAAATAGTAAAAATATTGGGCCTTTTATTTGAATTTAAATAAAAGTTTTTGTAGTGACATCTAGGGGTCGTACAAAGTATTAGCAACGACTACAGCGCCTCTACATTTGCTTATGGTATCTGTGACAAAAATGTCATGCGTCTAGTTTAAATGTGTAGAAAAGAGATAGTTCCGGACAAAATCGCCCTATGAAGTCAGTCATCTGGAGTAATCTGTGGTTATGGCTTGATATTTTGACAGAAACTTTTTAAATATAATCTAGTTTATAAGGATAAATTCGAATTAGAATTCGAAGGCAATTCGAAGGCTTACGAAGATAAATTCGAATTTTGCATTGTAGTAATTTAATATTCAAAGTTGCTCATGGACGCAAATTGCTCATTTAATCGAACATTTCAAATGGAACGTCTTGTATATTTTGGTATCAATCGGTTACATATTTTTAATGATATGATTGAATAGTGGAATATAGATAATTTAGAAAATAGTTGGTTAAGAATTTGAAAATGATAAGTCATTGGCATTGGATAGCTTATCAAAAACGTGATCGATTGATACCAAAATATACTACAGGCGTTCCATTTGAAAAAAAAAAACGTTTAAATTAACAATTTGCGTTCATGAACCAACCTGTATACTAAATTATCAAAATTTAGAATTTGATTTCACCACTAAACCAGACGATATTAAAAAATTCTCTAAATTTCAATCCAAAATTTTAATTGGTTTAGGACCAGCCATTTTTCAAAAAGGGCATTTTTTCGTCAAATAATAGCAAAACAACTGAAGTTAGGTCCATAATAGGTTATACAAAGTATAATTATTTTTTGATAAGCAATCCGTCATATACTGGGTGTATCATTTAAAAAAACATAACTTTGCCACTCTGTTTCTGAGTGTGTGTCAGTACTATTTGCTTTTTATTTTTTCCATATTTTTATCTGAGCGTTGAATAGTCAACAAAATCATTCTAACTGATTACAGGTACTTATTTTTATGCAAATTCAACTTTTAATTAAGGGTGGCAAAGCCGCGACAGGGGAGCAAAACGAAAAATAATATTATAGGCAGAACAAAGTCTACGGGACCAGCTAGTATTTAATATAACTTCTTATAATTTATTACACTTGGTTATAGTCTTATACATCCTAATATTTTTTCTATTCTTCACGAATTTCACGAACATTTTTTTTGGGTCACTTTTTCTAATGGTCCTACAATTAGACGAAAGTGAGTTCTTTTTGTATAGGTTTATTGCGATGGGAACAAAGGGGCACGGGTTGAAAATCAGCAGTAACCATAACTATAACCATAGCTGTTAGCCCCAAAGTAATTGTTGTAACATTCTGCAAAACAAATGTTACTAAAACTGTTGGGATGGGAACTACCAAATTACGTTTGCAATAAATTTCACCGCAAGCCTCGTACATAGTCTTCACACACAACGACTTGCAGCAGCAGTAGCAAGAGAAGCAACTCAAATGGTAGGCGCCGCAAGAAGTCAACACTTTCTCTGCTGCAAACACTTTTTCTCCACACCTCATGCATCGATCGGTTTTGTAATATTTGCAGCACGGATCTGGATTGTTGCATGGGTTGCATGGTTGGAAACAAACCATCTTCTTTCTGCTCTCGCAACAGGGGGATTTCTTCCGCACCCCGCACGAGACTTCTTGACAGTTTCGCCTTCTGGTTTGCACTTTTCTGAGGCAGCACTTGCTGCAAGGACACCGGGGGCTGCGTTGTCTCGGAGGATAATTTAAGGGTTTTGGGGAGCGGGGTCTGCAGTAAGTGCGTTTGTAACACGGGTCCTCGCATTCTTGGCAGCTGTATTTGGGGGTGCAACACACGGGGATGCAGCTACAAGAGTGGACGTCTTTTGGCCGGCAGCAATCCTTCAACGGAAGTGTTAAGAAGTTAACCGCTCATGAGAATATCTACTAACGGAGTCTGCGGGCTTGCAGCAGATTGGTGGTTTCAGCGGACAGCATTCTGGATTGCAGCTGGGGCTCGAGTTGACTTTGCACATCTTAACCGGGCATATTTCTTGAGATTGGGGACAGCAGCAGGAACAGAACACTTCGCCGTAGTAGACTCGGGCGGTGTTTACGTTCAAGGGGCAGTTACAGTTGTCTGAATGTAACGATTTGTGGAGAGGAATTGTTGATGAAGTGTGACTTACAGCAGCAGAAGCACCCTTTATGCCAGGCTTTGTTCAGTGCGATTTTGCCAGCTGTTGAACAAATTCCTTGACCGCAACGAGCGCAGCAAGACATGGTCTTGCATTATACGAAAATACGAAGATTTTGTTGGGAACCGGGTCAAGATGTGACAACTGAGAATTTTGGCAGAATTGCGAAACGTATGCGATTTGAATTAAGCGCGGTTGTTGAACAGTTCGCATGATTTGTGGAAGAGGGCAGCAGTAATCTGTGCTTTTGAATTGGGGTAGAGAAATCTGTAAATTAAGACTTTTACAGAACAGTACAGACCGTACATACATAAAAAAAAATTAGCGTCAGAGTAGGCCATAGAATCACTTTGGATTCGTTTAGTGTACAAAACGTTTGATCTTGAAAGCGTTAAATTTGAAATTAAGTTTTCTTTTTATTCGTCGCTGAGAAGACATATAATTATTATTACAAACCGCGGAGAAGCGAATTTACAAAAAATCGACAGTGTGAACCATTAATATACAGTGTGGATTAAAAGGTTGAAACTAATTCGATAACTTTTTTATAGGGATCTGACCTGACATTAAAATTTGCTTTGTTTTGTCATCTTTTTCGAGGCCATGACGTTATGATGTCATGGCCTTGAAAGAGATGACATAACAAAGCAAATTTTTATGTCAGAATAAGCGCATTTATAATTAAAAATTAACGTGTCCGAGCGTTTTTTTTCTGTCGCAGCCTATAAAAAAGTTATCGAATTAGTTCCAATCTTTTCATCCACACTATACAGGGGGTTTTTTTTAAGGCGGACATTAGAAAATTTTTAACTTCCTATAGCGCTATAATTTTGAAATTTGGAATACAGTCAAAATTGACATTCAGAATCGAAACAAATTATTTTCAATATGGCGGCACTTTTGCTTATACCGGAAGTGGACGCCATCTTTGTTATTTTAAATGGAACACCATAGTTTTTATTTAATTTTCGAATACCCTCTTTCTTTTTAAGTATCTTATACGTTATTGTACTTATCTATCTATCAAAGTTTTGGAGATATGCGCACTTTTTTACAAAATTTTGCAATTTCAGTGGTCTATTCAAAAAATGATTTTGCAGTAACCATTGGGAAAATGTACAAACTGTTTTTTCCAGTTGATAGAGGAAAGATTGCAAAATTGTGGGCTGGCCTCAAAAGTAACTGTATCACATTCCGAGTACTTACAATAATTTAATGAAAATGCCCAAAACGAAACGTCAATATTTCATTTTTTTTGAATGGCATTTACTAAATTTTATATCGCCAGTCGATAGAATATGATATTTAAGGCAAGATTGTATTAGCATGTCCTATACCTATCTCAATTACTTTAGGAGTTATTATGAGTTATTTAGAAAATGAGTCTAATTCTGTAATCATGAGGGTGTTTAGTTGGCTGTGGACACTGTATATGACTGTCAACGTCAAGTTGTAATAAATTGATTTAATATAATAAATAGATTTAAGCGTAAGCATTTTCTTTTAATATTATTGAGATTGGAATTTTTGGTATTGTCGTTTTATATTTGATTGTTTTTTATTTACAGTTCTGTTGTAAATTTATGCCCAAAACAGCACAAAAATAACCAATTTGCATAACTTCACTAAGTCTAGAAAGACAGAAAGACAGATTTAATCCCAAATTTTTAGCGGCAGCTCGTCGTTATGCACGGGGAAACGCGGCAAAATATCCCAAAACGTTGATTTGGTTTTCTTTACTTCTAGGAACAACTTTAACTCTTTCTCTGGTGATATGTATTATTTCTGAATGGATAAACTGATTCTGAAGACGGGCAAATTTTTGTTTATTCATTGGAGCTAGGTGCGAATACTAACATGTCCTTTGAACGATTTTATCACAACTTCCGTGAATAATAAACAATTCTAAAATCAATACATTTGGGTAATTATCTATTGCACTCAATTATTAAAACAGATTTACAAGACAATTGCAATTTTTGCAGTGATATCAATTGTTTTACGTTCACAGCCTCATGAATTATACTCATTTTCCAAATAAATCATAATAACTCCTAAAGTAATTGAGATAGGTATTGGACATGCTAATACAATATCCCCTTAAATTTCATTTTCTATCGACTGGAGATATAATATTTGGTAGGTACCATTTAAAAAAAATGAAATATTGACGTTTTGTTTTGTGAGTTTTTATTAAATCATTGTAAGTACTTAGAATGTGATATAGTTATTGTTGAGGCCAGCCGACAATTCTGCAATCTTTCGGCTATCGACTGCAAAAAACAGTTTGTACCTTTTCTCAATGGTTCCTGCGAAAACAATTTTTGAATAGACCACCGAAAATGCAAAATTTTGTATAAAAGTGGGCATATCTCCAAAACTTTTACACATAGATAGGTACAACATAGGTGTAGGATACTCAAAATGAAAGGGGGAATTCGAAAATTAAATAAAAACTAGGGTGTTCCATATAAAATAACAAAGATGGCGTTCACTTCCGGTACAAGCGGATGAGCCGCCATATTGAAAATAATTTACTTCGATTCGAAATGGTAATTTTCGGCTGTGTTCTAAATTTCAAGTTTATAGCACTGTAGGAAGTTAAAAAGTTTCTAATGGCCGCCTTAAAAAGAACAACCTGTATATGTATGGAATTTATATTATTATTGGCCAAAATTAATGACATTACCGTAATTTGGTTTTATAATGTGAAATGAAATAAGAAATTAAAATGTGTTTGTCTTTCCCTTAGTTGAATGTTATTGTCACTTACACCTCACAACATAACTACTGTGCATAGGTATTTATATCAAGATAAATTATTTATGATTGTATGCAAATTTTTGATTTATTGAAAATCACATTTGAATATGTTTCCAGTCCCAACAAAATTGTTTTCAAAAAGATCTTGCGTTTTTTGAATTTATTTAATGGATTATTTAAGAATAAAAAAAAATATGTTAACATTTTTTAAAGTAGTTTTCCATTTTGCATAGGAAAATGAAATAATCTACTGGGATCCGGTTTAAAAAACATAAGTAAGGCATTTCCTGTTAAACGGAAATTTTAATATTACAAACAATTTTCATATTTGCAATTCAATTTTTCTGCTAAGTTTGAAAAAATTACTTTTTATATAACAAAGGTATTCGACCGTTCCGAGAATTTATTCTAACCCTGCAGGTATTATCACTGGCCAAAATGTATGATATTACCGTAATTTGGTTTTATTATGTAGAATAAAATAAAAAATTAAAGTGATAAGTCTGTTTGTCTTTGCCTTAGTCTAATGTTATTGTCACTTACGCCTCACATACAAATAACTACTGTGGATAGTATATCAAGCGAAATTATTTATGATTGTATCGAAGTTTTTGATGTATTGCAAATCACATTTGAATATTTTTGAGTATTTTACCTTTTTTGAAATTTTTCAGTGGATTTTTTAAGAATCAGAAGCATTTTGTTAAAATTTTTGAATGTAGTTCCATTCTGCATCGGAAAATGTAAAAATATACTGGGGATCCGATTTAAAAAACATAAGTAGGGCATTTCCTGTTAATCAAAAAAATGCTGTTTTAGTTTAGTTTTAGAATCAAAAGCATTCTGTTAAAATTTTTGAATGTAGTTTCATTCTGCATCGAAAAATGTAAAAATATACTGGGAATCCGATTTAAAAAACAATAGGGCATTTCCTGTTAATCAAAAAAATTCTGTTAAAATTTTTGAAAGTAGTTTTTTACTCTATTCAGATATCGTAAAAATATACTTGGTATCCGATTTAAAAAACATAAGTAGGGCATTTCCTGTTAAACGGAATATGAATAAAAAATTTATGATACGACCGTCATTTGGTTTTATATACAGGCTGAGTCATTAGTGCGGGATCGGTTCATAACTTCTAAACCATGTAAGATACAAAAAATTTTTGAAAACAATTTGTACATCGTCTGTCAGGCTGCACAACTAAAAAATATTTTAACGTATACAGGTGTTCCAAAACTCTGAAAAGCTACACAACTTTATTTTTTCAAATAGAACTACCTATATTTTATTTCACTGTTTGAACTCATTTTGAACTAGGTTTATGGCTATATAAATTACAATTTTTTTTCACATTTTTTGACATTTATAGAGGTTCACTAAAAAATTTACTGACAGGTCGTTTTAGCAGCTGGAAGGCTGAAAGTCGGCAGAAATATGAAGAAAGGATTGCTCTTTACGCTCGATATGCAAAATATCATTTTTTTACTATACAGGATCCGGCGAATAAGGCGGATGTAGTAGGATTTATTTCGTTTAATTCTGCTATGAAAACTGCGGTGTGGACTCTTGTATTGTTTTGGTAGAAGATAATGTTCTTCTTGGCTAAACCCGGTCATTTTTTTGAATATTTCTGCCTAATTGGATTAAAGTTAGTTTAATATCGCATAATTTAAGTGACAATTTTGGCGTTGTGCATGTATTTACATAAAAATATTCATGAAACTCCTCAATGACTCATGACGTCATAATCACTTATGCAACATAAAGAGTGAGTGGAAAACCACGGTGACAATAATTTGAAATATTAATTCGCACAAATGATGAAATTAATGCTATTGGATATTTTTAAAGATAACTTCCTACTTCATTCAAATCAATTCAATTAGCCACCGCGCACGAGACCAACGGTTTTCAAAATTTTTAAACGTATATTACTACCATGACTTCATTATTATAAAATTATGTACATATTTTATTATATTACACAATCAAATCTTTTTTTTTTCTTATTTCAGTCAAGTAACGAACGTGTACAGCTTGAACATTTTTCATAATTTTGCACTCATTGCTCAAAATTAATAACAAATAACGACACAAAAAATTGTTACAGACATTATGCGAAATCAATATGTTTCTTTGAATTCGTATTTCAGTCAAATAACGAACGCGCACAAGAGTTTTTTGAAACTTTGCATTGATATCTCAAAATAATTAACAATCTCTTTCGACACAATAAACGCCCCAGCTAAATTTTTCCATTCTTCGGTAAAAGATACTGACTCATTCGCAGTGCAAAAAACTCTTTTTAGACTACCTGCACGGATCCGAAGTTACCTAATCAGTATTTAGATTTTGGATTTTGGGCGACAAGTGGCATTATTAGTTTAGCTGTCAGAGGTGACGGTCGACACTTTAACTCTGTCTCACTGTCTTTTAGTGTTTCGTGCTGCGATAAAAGGCTTGTGCAAGGCATCACTGATAAATTAGTAACAGTTAACGAACGTGTACAATAATTTATATTTAAAATGACCAAGTGATTTATCAAGATTGTTAATAATAAGCGGCCTTGAAAGGTAGGTGCTATGTCTTCTTTACTTGATTGATATGTCCGAATAAGTTGACGAGACGTCGATATTGTCACACCATATTGTCAAATTACACAGTCTTGCTCTATGAATTGTTAGAATGTCATTATCGTATTTAATTTCAACCAAACAATGAACGCGAACAAACTCGGAAGTTTTTCATCATTTTGCACTCATTATTTTGCATTTATCAAAATTAATAACAAATATCGTCACTAAGAGAAATATGAAGAAGCAATTAAACAATGCCATGACATCACCACACCACAATATAATTTTTTTTTTTAATTTAACATTTTGGAATCAATCTTGCTCTTCTAACTATTAAAGTAATTTACGTAATTTTAGTAATTACGTAATTCACGGTTGGTATTATTAATTATAACAATCTTTTTCGGGATTATGGACCGTGTTCCAATTAAAATTCCATTAAGAGGTGTGTAGTGGCGAAGTGGAAGAGCTCGAACTGCTCTCTTCGCTGTCACAGTCGCGAATGTGACAGCGAAGAAAACATCGCCACCGCAGTTGTGGATGAAACGTCGGAAGTTCACTTGTTGAATTAGCTCCTCGGAGCGTTCACTACACACTCCCTAAGAAAACTTCAATTGGAACATGGTCCAAAATCCCGAAAAAGATCGTTATAAGTAATTTACGTAGTTCAATCAAATAACGAACGCGTGCAGCTCACTTACCTTTCAAAATTTTGCACTTATTCTTCAAAATTAATAACAAATATCAATACAAAAAAAATATAAGTAGAGTATTTTCCACATTGAGAATTTATTTGGTGGTCTAATATACATGGCAACATTCTAAGAAAGTAACAGGTATCACGCAGTGCTCTTGAAACAAACCTTTGATCTGCAGCACAAAATTTATTACATGAATTTCAGGCAAAGTAATAAAAAGTAGCAGCGGCATTTATCTGATTTATTTATTTATTTATGTATGTGCGAATAAGAAGAAGATAATATGTCTATGAGATTTTGCAAAACTATTTTAAATTACACATGATGGAATTAGTCTTGCTCTCTCATTTGTTAGAGAGTCATTTTCATATTTTATTTCAATCAAACAATGAACGCGAACAACTCGAAATTTTTTCAATATTTTTCCATCATTTTTCAAAGTAAAGTTAATAACAAATCTCGACATAAAAAAAGAATAATTTCAGGAGAAGCCATAAAAGGTAGGAGCGCCATTTATCTGATTTATTTATTTATGTATGTGCGGATAAGAAGATGAAAATATGTCGATGAGATTTTGCAAAACTATTTTAAATTACACATGATGGAAACAGTCTTGCTCTCTCATTTGTTAGAGGGTCATTTTCATATTTTATTTCAATCAAACAATAAACGCGAACAACTCGAAAGTTTTCAATATTTTTCCATCATTTTTCAAAGTAAAGTTAATAACAAATCTCGACATAAAAAAAGAATAATTTCAGGAGAAGCCATAAAAGGTAGGAGCGCCATTTATCTGATTTATTTATTTATGTATGTGCGGATAAGAAGATGAAAATATGTCGATGAGATTTTGCAAAACTATTTTAAATTACACATGATGGAAACAGTCTTGCTCTCTCATTTGTTAGAGGGTCATTTTCATATTTTATTTCAATCAAACAATGAACGCGAACAACTCGAAAGTTTTTCAATAT
The DNA here is from genome assembly GCA_964023215.1 of Eledona agricola. NCBI lineage: Eukaryota > Metazoa > Arthropoda > Insecta > Coleoptera > Tenebrionidae > Eledona > Eledona agricola. The sequence continues at coordinate 11,248,853 of OZ026863.1, forward strand.
TTTTCCATCATTTTTCAAAGTAAAGTTAATAACAAATCTCGACATAAAAAAAGAATAATTTCAGGAGAAGCCATAAAAGGTAGGAGCGCCATTTATCTGATTTATTTATTTATGTATGTGCGGATAAAAAGATGAAAATATGTCGATGAGATTTTGCAAAACTATTTTAAATTACACATGATGGAATCAGTCTTGCTCTCTCATTTGTTAGAGGGTCATTTTCATATTTTATTTCAATCAAACAATGAACGCGAACAACTCGAAAGTTTTTCAATATTTTTCCATCATTATTCAAAGTAAAGTTAATAACAAATCTCGACATAAAAAAAGAATAATTTCAGGAGAAGCCATAAAAGGTAGGAGCGCCATTTATCTGATTTATTTATTTATGTATGTGCGGATAAGAAGATGAAAATATGTCGATGAGATTTTGCAAAACTATTTTAAATTACACATGATGGAAACAGTCTTGCTCTCTCATTTGTTAGAGGGTCATTTTCATATTTTATTTCAATCAAACAATAAACGCGAACAACTCGAAAGTTTTTCAATATTTTTCCATCATTTTTCAAAGTAAAGTTAATAACAAATCTCGACATAAAAAAAGAATAATTTCAGGAGAAGCCATAAAAGGTAGGAGCGCCATTTATCTGATTTATTTATTTATGTATGTGCGGATAAGAAGATGAAAATATGTCGATGAGATTTTGCAAAACTATTTTAAATTACACATGATGGAAACAGTCTTGCTCTCTCATTTGTTAGAGGGTCATTTTCATATTTTATTTCAATCAAACAATAAACGCGAACAACTCGAAAGTTTTTCAATATTTTTCCATCATTTTTCAAAGTAAAGTTAATAACAAATCTCGACATAAAAAAAGAATAATTTCAGGAGAAGCCATAAAAGGTAGGAGCGCCATTTATCTGATTTATTTATTTATGTATGTGCGGATAAGAAGATGAAAATATGTCGATGAGATTTTGCAAAACTATTTTAAATTACACATGATGGAAACAGTCTTGCTCTCTCATTTGTTAGAGGGTCATTTTCATATTTTATTTCAATCAAACAATAAACGCGAACAACTCGAAAGTTTTTCAATATTTTTCCATCATTTTTCAAAGTAAAGTTAATAACAAATCTCGACATAAAAAAAGAATAATTTCAGGAGAAGCCATAAAAGGTAGGAGCGCCATTTATCTGATTTATTTATTTATGTATGTGCGGATAAGAAGATGAAAATATGTCGATGAGATTTTGCAAAACTATTTTAAATTACACATGATGGAAACAGTCTTGCTCTCTCATTTGTTAGAGGGTCATTTTCATATTTTATTTCAATCAAACAATAAACGCGAACAACTCGAAAGTTTTTCAATATTTTTCCATCATTTTTCAAAGTAAAGTTAATAACAAATCTCGACATAAAAAAAGAATAATTTCAGGAGAAGCCATAAAAGGTAGGAGCGCCATTTATCTGATTTATTTATTTATGTATGTGCGGATAAGAAGATGAAAATATGTCGATGAGATTTTGCAAAACTATTTTAAATTACACATGATGGAAACAGTCTTGCTCTCTCATTTGTTAGAGGGTCATTTTCATATTTTATTTCAATCAAACAATAAACGCGAACAACTCGAAAGTTTTTCAATATTTTTCCATCATTTTTCAAAGTAAAGTTAATAACAAATCTCGACATAAAAAAAGAATAATTTCAGGAGAAGCCATAAAAGGTAGGAGCGCCATTTATCTGATTTATTTATTTATGTATGTGCGGATAAGAAGATGAAAATATGTCGATGAGATTTTGCAAAACTATTTTAAATTACACATGATGGAAACAGTCTTGCTCTCTCATTTGTTAGAGGGTCATTTTCATATTTTATTTCAATCAAACAATAAACGCGAACAACTCGAAAGTTTTTCAATATTTTTCCATCATTTTTCAAAGTAAAGTTAATAACAAATCTCGACATAAAAAAAGAATAATTTCAGGAGAAGCCATAAAAGGTAGGAGCGCCATTTATCTGATTTATTTATTTATGTATGTGCGGATAAGAAGATGAAAATATGTCGATGAGATTTTGCAAAACTATTTTAAATTACACATGATGGAATCAGTCTTGCTCTCTCATTTGTTAGAGGGTCATTTTCATATTTTATTTTAATCAAACAATAAACGCGAACAACTCGAAAGTTTTTCAATATTTTTCCATCATTTTTCAAAGTAAAGTTAATAACAAATCTCGACATAAAAAAAGAATAATTTCAGGAGAAGCCATAAAAGGTAGGAGCGCCATTTATCTGATTTATTTATTTATGTATGTGCGGATAAGAAGATGAAAATATGTCGATGAGATTTTGCAAAACTATTTTAAATTACACATGATGGAATCAGTCTTGCTCTCTCATTTGTTAGAGGGTCATTTTCATATTTTATTTCAATCAAACAATAAACGCGAACAACTCGAAAATTTTTCAATATTTTTCCATCATTTTTCAAAGTAAAGTTAATAACAAATCTCGACATAAAAAAAGAATAATTTCAGGAGAAGCCATAAAAGGTAGGAGCGCCATTTATCTGATTTATTTATTTATGTATGTGCGGATAAGAAGATGAAAATATGTCGATGAGATTTTGCAAAACTATTTTAAATTACACATGATGGAAACAGTCTTGCTCTCTCATTTGTTAGAGGGTCATTTTCATATTTTATTTCAATCAAACAATAACCGCGAACAACTCGAAAGTTTTTCAATATTTTCCATCATTTTTCAAAGTAAAGTTAATAACAAATCTCGACATAAAAAAAGAATAATTTCAGGAGAAGCCATAAAAGGTAGGAGCGCCATTTATCTGATTTATTTATTTATGTATGTGCGGATAAGAAGATGAAAATATGTCGATGAAATTTTGCAAAACTATTTTAAATTACACATGATGGAAACAGTCTTGCTCTCTCATTTGTTAGAGGGTCATTTTCATATTTTATTTCAATCAAACAATAACCGCGAACAACTCGAAAGTTTTTCAATATTTTTCCATCATTTTTCAAAGTAAAGTTAATAACAAATCTCGACATAAAAAAAGAATAATTTCAGGAGAAGCCATAAAAGGTAGGAGCGCCATTTATCTGATTTATTTATTTATGTATGTGCGGATAAGAAGATGAAAATATGTCGATGAGATTTTGCAAAACTATTTTAAATTACACATGATGGAATCAGTCTTGCTCTCTCATTTGTTAGAGGGTCATTTTCATATTTTATTTCAATCAAACAATGAACGCGAACAACTCGAAAGTTTTTCAATATTTTTCCATCATTATTCAAAGTAAAGTTAATAACAAATCTCGACATAAAAAAAGAATAATTTCAGGAGAAGCCATAAAAGGTAGGAGCGCCATTTATCTGATTTATTTATTTATGTATGTGCGGATAAGAAGATGAAAATATGTCGATGAGATTTTGCAAAACTATTTTAAATTACACATGATGGAAACAGTCTTGCTCTCTCATTTGTTAGAGGGTCATTTTCATATTTTATTTCAATCAAACAATAAACGCGAACAACTCGAAAGTTTTTCAATATTTTTCCATCATTTTTCAAAGTAAAGTTAATAACAAATCTCGACATAAAAAAAGAATAATTTCAGGAGAAGCCATAAAAGGTAGGAGCGCCATTTATCTGATTTATTTATGTATGTGCGGATAAGAAGATGAAAATATGTCGATGAGATTTTGCAAAACTATTTTAAATTACACATGATGGAAACAGTCTTGCTCTCTCATTTGTTAGAGGGTCATTTTCATATTTTATTTCAATCAAACAATAAACGCGAACAACTCGAAAGTTTTTCAATATTTTTCCATCATTTTTCAAAGTAAAGTTAATAACAAATCTCGACATAAAAAAGAATAATTTCAGGAGAAGCCATAAAAGGTAGGAGCGCCATTTATCTGATTTATTTATGTATGTGCGGATAAGAAGATGAAAATATGTCGATGAGATTTTGCAAAACTATTTTAAATTACACATGATGGAAACAGTCTTGCTCTCTCATTTGTTAGAGGGTCATTTTCATATTTTATTTCAATCAAACAATAAACGCGAACAACTCGAAAGTTTTTCAATATTTTTCCATCATTTTTCAAAGTAAAGTTAATAACAAATCTCGACATAAAAAAAGAATAATTTCAGGAGAAGCCATAAAAGGTAGGAGCGCCATTTATGTGATTTATTTATTTATGTATGTGCGGATAAGAAGATGAAAATATGTCGATGAGATTTTGCAAAACTATTTTAAATTACACATGATGGAATCAGTCTTGCTCTCTCATTTGTTAGAGGGTCATTTTCATATTTTATTTCAATCAAACAATGAACGCGAACAACTCGAAAGTTTTTCAATATTTTTCCATCATTTTTCAAAGTAAAGTTAATAACAAATCTCGACATAAAAAAAGAATAATTTCAGGAGAAGCCATAAAAGGTAGGAGCGCCATTTATCTGATTTATTTATTTATGTATGTGCGGATAAGAAGATGAAAATATGTCGATGAGATTTTGCAAAACTATTTTAAATTACACATGATGGAATCAGTCTTGCTCTCTCATTTGTTAGAGGGTCATTTTCATATTTTATTTCAATCAAACAATAAACGCGAACAACTCGAAAGTTTTTCAATATTTTTCCATCATTTTTCAAAGTAAAGTTAATAACAAATCTCGACATAAAAAAGAATAATTTCAGGAGAAGCCATAAAAGGTAGGAGCGCCATTTATCTGATTTATTTATGTATGTGCGGATAAGAAGATGAAAATATGTCGATGAGATTTTGCAAAACTATTTTAAATTACACATGATGGAAACAGTCTTGCTCTCTCATTTGTTAGAGGGTCATTTTCATATTTTATTTCAATCAAACAATAAACGCGAACAACTCGAAAGTTTTTCAATATTTTTCCATCATTTTTCAAAGTAAAGTTAATAACAAATCTCGACATAAAAAAGAATAATTTCAGGAGAAGCCATAAAAGGTAGGAGCGCCATTTATCTGATTTATTTATTTATGTATGTGCGGATAAGAAGATGAAAATATGTCGATGAGATTTTGCAAAACTATTTTAAATTACACATGATGGAAACAGTCTTGCTCTCTCATTTGTTAGAGGGTCATTTTCATATTTTATTTCAATCAAACAATAAACGCGAACAACTCGAAAGTTTTTCAATATTTTTCCATCATTTTTCAAAGTAAAGTTAATAACAAATCTCGACATAAAAAAAGAATAATTTCAGGAGAAGCCATAAAAGGTAGAAGCGCCATTTATGTGATTTATTTATTTATGTATGTGCGGATAAGAAGATGAAAATATGTCGATGAGATTTTGCAAAACTATTTTAAATTACACATGATGGAATCAGTCTTGCTCTCTCATTTGTTAGAGGGTCATTTTCATATTTTATTTCAATCAAACAATGAACGCGAACAACTCGAAAGTTTTTCAATATTTTTCCATCATTTTTCAAAGTAAAGTTAATAACAAATCTCGACATAAAAAAAGAATAATTTCAGGAGAAGCCATAAAAGGTAGGAGCGCCATTTATGTGATTTATTTATTTATGTATGTGCGGATAAGAAGATGAAAATATGTCGATGAGATTTTGCAAAACTATTTTAAATTACACATGATGGAAACAGTCTTGCTCTCTCATTTGTTAGAGGGTCATTTTCATATTTTATTTCAATCAAACAATAAACGCGAACAACTCGAAAGTTTTTCAATATTTTTCCATCATTTTTCAAAGTAAAGTTAATAACAAATCTCGACATAAAAAAAGAATAATTTCAGGAGAAGCCATAAAAGGTAGGAGCGCCATTTATGTGATTTATTTATTTATGTATGTGCGGATAAGAAGATGAAAATATGTCGATGAGATTTTGCAAAACTATTTTAAATTACACATGATGGAATCAGTCTTGCTCTCTCATTTGTTAGAGGGTCATTTTCATATTTTATTTCAATCAAACAATGAACGCGAACAACTCGAAAGTTTTTCAATATTTTTCCATCATTTTTCAAAGTAAAGTTAATAACAAATCTCGACATAAAAAAAGAATAATTTCAGGAGAAGCCATAAAAGGTAGGAGCGCCATTTATGTGATTTATTTATTTATGTATGTGCGGATAAGAAGATGAAAATATGTCGATGAGATTTTGCAAAACTATTTTAAATTACACATGATGGAATCAGTCTTGCTCTCTCATTTGTTAGAGGGTCATTTTCATATTTTATTTCAATCAAACAATGAACGCGAACAACTCGAAAGTTTTTCAATATTTTTCCATCATTTTTCAAAGTAAAGTTAATAACAAATCTCGACATAAAAAAAGAATAATTTCAGGAGAAGCCATGAAAGGTAGGAGCGCCATTTATGTGATTTATTTATTTATGTATGTGCGGATAAGAAGATGAAAATATGTCGATGAGATTTTGCAAAACTATTTTAAATTACACATGATGGAATCAGATTTGCTCTCTCATTTGTTAGAGAGTCATTTTCATATTTTATTTGAATCAAACAATGAACGCGAAGAACTCGAAAGTTTTTCAATATTTTTCCATCATTTTTCAAAGTAAAGTTAATAACAAATCTCGACATAAAAAAATAATAATTTCAGGAGAAGCCATAAAAGGTAGGAGCGCCATTTATCTAATTTATTTATTTATGTATGTGCGGATAAGAAGATGAAAATATGTCGATGAGATTTTGCAAAACTATTTTAAATTACACATGATGGATCAGTCTTGCTCTCTCATTTGTTAGAGAGTCATTTTCATATTTTATTTCAATCAAACAATGAACGCGAACAACTCGAAAGTTTTTTCAATATTTTTCCATCATTTTTCAAAGTAAAGTTAATAACAAATCTCGACATAAAAAAAGAATAATTTCAGGAGAAGCCATAAAAGGTAGGAGCGCCATTTATCTGATTTATTTATTTATGTATGTGCGGATAAGAAGATGAAAATATGTCGATGAGATTTTGCAAAACTATTTTAAATTACACGTTATGGAATCAGTCTTGCTCTCTCATTTGTTAGAGAGTCATTTTCATATTTTATTTCAATCAAACAATGAACGCGAACAACTCGAAAGTTTTTCAATATTTTTCCATCATTTTTCAAAGTAAAGTTAATAACAAATCTCGACATAAAAAAAGAATAATTTCAGGAGAAGCCATAAAAGGAAGGAGCGCCATTTATCTAATTTATTTTTTTATTTATTTATGTATGTGCGGATAAGAAGATGAAAATATGTCGATGAGATTTTGCAAAACTATTTTAAATTACACATGATGGAAACAGTCTTGCTCTCTCATTTGTTAGAGGGTCATTTTCATATTTTATTTCAATCAAACAATGAACGCGAACAACTCGAAAGTTTTTTCAATATTTTTCCATCATTTTTCAAAGTAAAGTTAATAACAAATCTCGACATAAAAAAAGAATAATTTCAGGAGAAGCCATAAAAGGTAGGAGCGCCATTTATCTGATTTATTTATTTATGTATGTGCGGATAAGAAGATGAAAATATGTCGATGAGATTTTGCAAAACTATTTTAAATTACACGTTATGGAATCAGTCTTGCTCTCTCATTTGTTAGAGAGTCATTTTCATATTTTATTTCAATCAAACAATGAACGCGAACAACTCGAAAGTTTTTCAATATTTTTCCATCATTTTTCAAAGTAAAGTTAATAACAAATCTCGACATAAAAAAAGAATAATTTCAGGAGAAGCCATAAAAGGTAGGAGCGCCATTTATCTGATTTATTTATTTATGTATGTGCGGATAAGAAGATGAAAATATGTCGATGAGATTTTGCAAAACTATTTTAAATTACACATGATGGAAACAGTCTTGCCCTCTCATTTGTTAGAGGGTCATTTTCATATTTTATTTCAATCAAACAATAAACGCGAACAACTCGAAAGTTTTTCAATATTTTTCCATCATTTTTCAAAGTAAAGTTAATAACAAATCTCGACATAAAAAAGAATAATTTCAGGAGAAGCCATAAAAGGTAGGAGCGCCATTTATCTGATTTATTTATGTATGTGCGGATAAGAAGATGAAAATATGTCGATGAGATTTTGCAAAACTATTTTAAATTACACATGATGGAAACAGTCTTGCTCTCTCATTTGTTAGAGGGTCATTTTCATATTTTATTTCAATCAAACAATAAACGCGAACAACTCGAAAGTTTTTCAATATTTTTCCATCATTTTTCAAAGTAAAGTTAATAACAAATCTCGACATAAAAAAAGAATAATTTCAGGAGAAGCCATAAAAGGAAGGAGCGCCATTTATCTAATTTATTTTTTTATTTATTTATGTATGTGCGGATAAGAAGATGAAAATATGTCGATGAGATTTTGCAAAACTATTTTAAATTACACATGATGGATCAGTCTTGCTCTCTCATTTGTTAGAGAGTCATTTTCATATTTTATTTCAATCAAACAATGAACGCGAACAACTCGAAAGTTTTTTCAATATTTTTCCATCATTTTTCAAAGTAAAGTTAATAACAAATCTCGACATAAAAAAAGAATAATTTCAGGAGAAGCCATAAAAGGAAGGAGCGCCATTTATCTAATTTATTTTTTTATTTATTTATGTATGTGCGGATAAGAAGATGAAAATATGTCGATGAGATTTTGCAAAACTATTTTAAATTACACATGATGGAAACAGTCTTGCTCTCTCATTTGTTAGAGGGTCATTTTCATATTTTATTTCAATCAAACAATGAACGCGAACAACTCGAAAGTTTTTTCAATATTTTTCCATCATTTTTCAAAGTAAAGTTAATAACAAATCTCGACATAAAAAAAGAATAATTTCAGGAGAAGCCATAAAAGGTAGGAGCGCCATTTATCTGATTTATTTATTTATGTATGTGCGGATAAGAAGATGAAAATATGTCGATGAGATTTTGCAAAACTATTTTAAATTACACGTTATGGAATCAGTCTTGCTCTCTCATTTGTTAGAGAGTCATTTTCATATTTTATTTCAATCAAACAATGAACGCGAACAACTCGAAAGTTTTTCAATATTTTTCCATCATTTTTCAAAGTAAAGTTAATAACAAATCTCGACATAAAAAAGAATAATTTCAGGAGAAGCCATAAAAGGTAGGAGCGCCATTTATCTGATTTATTTATGTATGTGCGGATAAGAAGATGAAAATATGTCGATGAGATTTTGCAAAACTATTTTAAATTACACATGATGGAAACAGTCTTGCTCTCTCATTTGTTAGAGGGTCATTTTCATATTTTATTTCAATCAAACAATAAACGCGAACAACTCGAAAGTTTTTCAATATTTTTCCATCATTTTTCAAAGTAAAGTTAATAACAAATCTCGACATAAAAAAAGAATAATTTCAGGAGAAGCCATAAAAGGAAGGAGCGCCATTTATCTAATTTATTTTTTTATTTATTTATGTATGTGCGGATAAGAAGATGAAAATATGTCGATGAGATTTTGCAAAACTATTTTAAATTACACATGATGGATCAGTCTTGCTCTCTCATTTGTTAGAGAGTCATTTTCATATTTTATTTCAATCAAACAATGAACGCGAACAACTCGAAAGTTTTTTCAATATTTTTCCATCATTTTTCAAAGTAAAGTTAATAACAAATCTCGACATAAAAAAAGAATAATTTCAGGAGAAGCCATAAAAGGTAGGAGCGCCATTTATCTGATTTATTTATTTATGTATGTGCGGATAAGAAGATGAAAATATGTCGATGAGATTTTGCAAAACTATTTTAAATTACACGTTATGGAATCAGTCTTGCTCTCTCATTTGTTAGAGAGTCATTTTCATATTTTATTTCAATCAAACAATGAACGCGAACAACTCGAAAGTTTTTCAATATTTTTCCATCATTTTTCAAAGTAAAGTTAATAACAAATCTCGACATAAAAAAAGAATAATTTCAGGAGAAGCCATAAAAGGTAGGAGCGCCATTTATCTGATTTATTTATTTATGTATGTGCGGATAAGAAGATGAAAATATGTCGATGAGATTTTGCAAAACTATTTTAAATTACACATGATGGAAACAGTCTTGCTCTCTCATTTGTTAGAGGGTCATTTTCATATTTTATTTCAATCAAACAATAAACGCGAACAACTCGAAAGTTTTTCAATATTTTTCCATCATTTTTCAAAGTAAAGTTAATAACAAATCTCGACATAAAAAAGAATAATTTCAGGAGAAGCCATAAAAGGTAGGAGCGCCATTTATCTGATTTATTTATGTATGTGCGGATAAGAAGATGAAAATATGTCGATGAGATTTTGCAAAACTATTTTAAATTACACATGATGGAAACAGTCTTGCTCTCTCATTTGTTAGAGGGTCATTTTCATATTTTATTTCAATCAAACAATAAACGCGAACAACTCGAAAGTTTTTCAATATTTTTCCATCATTTTTCAAAGTAAAGTTAATAACAAATCTCGACATAAAAAAAGAATAATTTCAGGAGAAGCCATAAAAGGAAGGAGCGCCATTTATCTAATTTATTTTTTTATTTATTTATGTATGTGCGGATAAGAAGATGAAAATATGTCGATGAGATTTTGCAAAACTATTTTAAATTACACATGATGGATCAGTCTTGCTCTCTCATTTGTTAGAGAGTCATTTTCATATTTTATTTCAATCAAACAATGAACGCGAACAACTCGAAAGTTTTTTCAATATTTTTCCATCATTTTTCAAAGTAAAGTTAATAACAAATCTCGACATAAAAAAAGAATAATTTCAGGAGAAGCCATAAAAGGTAGGAGCGCCATTTATCTGATTTATTTATTTATGTATGTGCGGATAAGAAGATGAAAATATGTCGATGAGATTTTGCAAAACTATTTTAAATTACACGTTATGGAATCAGTCTTGCTCTCTCATTTGTTAGAGAGTCATTTTCATATTTTATTTCAATCAAACAATGAACGCGAACAACTCGAAAGTTTTTCAATATTTTTCCATCATTTTTCAAAGTAAAGTTAATAACAAATCTCGACATAAAAAAAGAATAATTTCAGGAGAAGCCATAAAAGGTAGGAGCGCCATTTATCTGATTTATTTATTTATGTATGTGCGGATAAGAAGATGAAAATATGTCGATGAGATTTTGCAAAACTATTTTAAATTACACATGATGGAAACAGTCTTGCTCTCTCATTTGTTAGAGGGTCATTTTCATATTTTATTTCAATCAAACAATAAACGCGAACAACTCGAAAGTTTTTCAATATTTTTCCATCATTTTTCAAAGTAAAGTTAATAACAAATCTCGACATAAAAAAGAATAATTTCAGGAGAAGCCATAAAAGGTAGGAGCGCCATTTATCTGATTTATTTATGTATGTGCGGATAAGAAGATGAAAATATGTCGATGAGATTTTGCAAAACTATTTTAAATTACACATGATGGAAACAGTCTTGCTCTCTCATTTGTTAGAGGGTCATTTTCATATTTTATTTCAATCAAACAATAAACGCGAACAACTCGAAAGTTTTTCAATATTTTTCCATCATTTTTCAAAGTAAAGTTAATAACAAATCTCGACATAAAAAAGAATAATTTCAGGAGAAGCCATAAAAGGTAGGAGCGCCATTTATCTGATTTATTTATTTATGTATGTGCGGATAAGAAGATGAAAATATGTCGATGAGATTTTGCAAAACTATTTTAAATTACACATGATGGAAACAGTCTTGCTCTCTCATTTGTTAGAGGGTCATTTTCATATTTTATTTCAATCAAACAATAAACGCGAACAACTCGAAAGTTTTTCAATATTTTTCCATCATTTTTCAAAGTAAAGTTAATAACAAATCTCGACATAAAAAAAGAATAATTTCAGGAGAAGCCATAAAAGGTAGGAGCGCCATTTATCTGATTTATTTATTTATGTATGTGCGGATAAGAAGATGAAAATATGTCGATGAGATTTTGCAAAACTATTTTAAATTACACATGATGGAAACAGTCTTGCTCTCTCATTTGTTAGAGGGTCATTTTCATATTTTATTTCAATCAAACAATAAACGCGAACAACTCGAAAGTTTTTCAATATTTTTCCATCATTTTTCAAAGTAAAGTTAATAACAAATCTCGACATAAAAAAAGAATAATTTCAGGAGAAGCCATAAAAGGTAGGAGCGCCATTTATCTGATTTATTTATTTATGTATGTGCGGATAAGAAGATGAAAATATGTCGATGAGATTTTGCAAAACTATTTTAAATTACACATGATGGAATCAGTCTTGCTCTCTCATTTGTTAGAGAGTCATTTTCATATTTTATTTCAATCAAACAATAAACGCGAACAACTCGAAAGTTTTTCAATATTTTTCCATCATTTTTCAAAGTAAAGTTAATAACAAATCTCGACATAAAAAAAGAATAATTTCAGGAGAAGCCATAAAAGGTAGGAGCGCCATTTATCTGATTTATTTATTTATGTATGTGCGGATAAGAAGATGAAAATATGTCGATGAGATTTTGCAAAACTATTTTAAATTACACATGATGGAAACAGTCTTGCTCTCTCATTTGTTAGAGGGTCATTTTCATATTTTATTTCAATCAAACAATGAACGCGAACAACTCGAAAGTTTTTCAATATTTTTCCATCATTTTTCAAAGTAAAGTTAATAACAAATCTCGACATAAAAAAAGAATAATTTCAGGAGAAGCCATAAAAGGTAGGAGCGCCATTTATCTGATTTATTTATTTATGTATGTGCGGATAAGAAGATGAAAATATGTCGATGAGATTTTGCAAAACTATTTTAAATTACACATGATGGAATCAGTCTTGCTCTCTCATTTGTTAGAGGGTCATTTTCATATTTTATTTCAATCAAACAATAAACGCGAACAACTCGAAAGTTTTTCAATATTTTTCCATCATTTTTCAAAGTAAAGTTAATAACAAATCTCGACATAAAAAAGAATAATTTCAGGAGAAGCCATAAAAGGTAGGAGCGCCATTTATCTGATTTATTTATGTATGTGCGGATAAGAAGATGAAAATATGTCGATGAGATTTTGCAAAACTATTTTAAATTACACATGATGGAAACAGTCTTGCTCTCTCATTTGTTAGAGGGTCATTTTCATATTTTATTTCAATCAAACAATAAACGCGAACAACTCGAAAGTTTTTCAATATTTTTCCATCATTTTTCAAAGTAAAGTTAATAACAAATCTCGACATAAAAAAAGAATAATTTCAGGAGAAGCCATAAAAGGTAGAAGCGCCATTTATGTGATTTATTTATTTATGTATGTGCGGATAAGAAGATGAAAATATGTCGATGAGATTTTGCAAAACTATTTTAAATTACACATGATGGAATCAGTCTTGCTCTCTCATTTGTTAGAGGGTCATTTTCATATTTTATTTCAATCAAACAATGAACGCGAACAACTCGAAAGTTTTTCAATATTTTTCCATCATTTTTCAAAGTAAAGTTAATAACAAATCTCGACATAAAAAAAGAATAATTTCAGGAGAAGCCATAAAAGGTAGGAGCGCCATTTATGTGATTTATTTATTTATGTATGTGCGGATAAGAAGATGAAAATATGTCGATGAGATTTTGCAAAACTATTTTAAATTACACATGATGGAAACAGTCTTGCTCTCTCATTTGTTAGAGGGTCATTTTCATATTTTATTTCAATCAAACAATAAACGCGAACAACTCGAAAGTTTTTCAATATTTTTCCATCATTTTTCAAAGTAAAGTTAATAACAAATCTCGACATAAAAAAAGAATAATTTCAGGAGAAGCCATAAAAGGTAGGAGCGCCATTTATGTGATTTATTTATTTATGTATGTGCGGATAAGAAGATGAAAATATGTCGATGAGATTTTGCAAAACTATTTTAAATTACACATGATGGAATCAGTCTTGCTCTCTCATTTGTTAGAGGGTCATTTTCATATTTTATTTCAATCAAACAATGAACGCGAACAACTCGAAAGTTTTTCAATATTTTTCCATCATTTTTCAAAGTAAAGTTAATAACAAATCTCGACATAAAAAAAGAATAATTTCAGGAGAAGCCATAAAAGGTAGGAGCGCCATTTATGTGATTTATTTATTTATGTATGTGCGGATAAGAAGATGAAAATATGTCGATGAGATTTTGCAAAACTATTTTAAATTACACATGATGGAATCAGTCTTGCTCTCTCATTTGTTAGAGGGTCATTTTCATATTTTATTTCAATCAAACAATGAACGCGAACAACTCGAAAGTTTTTCAATATTTTTCCATCATTTTTCAAAGTAAAGTTAATAACAAATCTCGACATAAAAAAAGAATAATTTCAGGAGAAGCCATGAAAGGTAGGAGCGCCATTTATGTGATTTATTTATTTATGTATGTGCGGATAAGAAGATGAAAATATGTCGATGAGATTTTGCAAAACTATTTTAAATTACACATGATGGAATCAGATTTGCTCTCTCATTTGTTAGAGAGTCATTTTCATATTTTATTTGAATCAAACAATGAACGCGAAGAACTCGAAAGTTTTTCAATATTTTTCCATCATTTTTCAAAGTAAAGTTAATAACAAATCTCGACATAAAAAAAGAATAATTTCAGGAGAAGCCATAAAAGGTAGGAGCGCCATTTATCTAATTTATTTATTTATGTATGTGCGGATAAGAAGATGAAAATATGTCGATGAGATTTTGCAAAACTATTTTAAATTACACATGATGGATCAGTCTTGCTCTCTCATTTGTTAGAGAGTCATTTTCATATTTTATTTCAATCAAACAATGAACGCGAACAACTCGAAAGTTTTTTCAATATTTTTCCATCATTTTTCAAAGTAAAGTTAATAACAAATCTCGACATAAAAAAAGAATAATTTCAGGAGAAGCCATAAAAGGTAGGAGCGCCATTTATCTGATTTATTTATTTATGTATGTGCGGATAAGAAGATGAAAATATGTCGATGAGATTTTGCAAAACTATTTTAAATTACACGTTATGGAATCAGTCTTGCTCTCTCATTTGTTAGAGAGTCATTTTCATATTTTATTTCAATCAAACAATGAACGCGAACAACTCGAAAGTTTTTCAATATTTTTCCATCATTTTTCAAAGTAAAGTTAATAACAAATCTCGACATAAAAAAAGAATAATTTCAGGAGAAGCCATAAAAGGAAGGAGCGCCATTTATCTAATTTATTTTTTTATTTATTTATGTATGTGCGGATAAGAAGATGAAAATATGTCGATGAGATTTTGCAAAACTATTTTAAATTACACATGATGGAATCAGTCTTGCTCTCTCATTTGTTAGAGAGTCATTTTCATATTTCATTTCAATCAAGCAATGAACGCGAACAACTCGAAAGTTTTTCAATATTTTTTCATCATTTTTCAAAGTAAAGTTAATAACAAATCTCGACATAAAAAAGGAATAATTTCAGGAGAAGCCATAATAGGTAGGAGCGCCATTTATGTGATTTATTTATTTATTTATATATGTGCGGAGAATATGATAATATGTCGATGATATTTGGCAAAAGTATTTTAAATTACACATGATGGAATCAGTCTTGCTCTTTAATTTTTAGAAATGCATTTTCGCTTTGCATTTCAATCAAACAGTGAACGCGAACATTTCGATAAATTTTTAATAGTCATTTTTCCATCATTTTTCAAAGTTAATAACAAATCTCGACATAAAATAACTCTATATATTCCTGCTTTTACTTTACTTTTTAAATAACGAAGTTATTATTATTTAAGGATCAAATAAATAAAAGTGTGTAGGCTTTTACGGTCGGTGTTGCCACTGAAGATGTCCACCGCAGCTGTGGACGAAACGTTTGGCAGAGATTCATGGGGATCACTTGCTGAGTTAGCCTCCCGGGGCGCTCACTACACCCCCCCTCATGGAACTTCGCTTGGAACACGGTCCACAAACCCGATTAATGATCAAAAAAATAATGTTAAAATTTTTTTGAAAGTAGTTTTTATTCAGAAATTGTAAAAATATTGTTGGGATCCGATTTAAAAACATAAGTAGGGCATTTCCTGTTAAACGGAAAGTGAATAAAAAATTTATGATTATCGTAATTTGATTTTATATGTAATGTGGAATGAATTAAAAAATTAAAATGATAAGTGTCTTTGTCTTTCCCTTAGTCGAATGTTATTGTCACTTACGCCTCACTATACATGTAACCACTGTGGATAGTATATCAACAGAAATTATTTATGATTGTATCTAAGTTTTGCTGTATTGCAAATCACATTTGAATATTTTTGTAGTCCGAAAATGGTTTTCAAAGAAAGCTTGATTTTACTTTTTTGAAAATTTTTAATGGATTATTTAAGATTCAAAATGTTGAAAGTAACTTTTCATTCTGCATCAGAAAATGTAAAAATATACTGGGGATCCAATTTAAAAAACATAAGTAGGGCATTCATTTCCTGTTAAAGGGAAAGTGAATAAAAAATTTTAATATTACAAACAAATTTGATAAAATTGTTAAAAGTTTAAAAAATTTCTTTTCAAATAACGATGTTATTATTATTTAGGAATCGAAAAAATTTTGTTAACATTTTTGAAAGTAGTTTTTATTCAGAAATTGTAAAAATATACTTGGGATCCGAATTAAAAACATAAGTAGGGCATTTCCTGTTAAACGGAAAGTGAATAAAAAATTTATGATATTACCGTTGGTTTTATATATTGATATTGATTTTATATACATATGATATACCGTATTTTGGTTTTTGTAATGTGAAATGAAATAAAAAATTAAAGTGATAAGTCTGTTTGTCTTTCCCTTATCTGAATGTTATTATCACTTACGCCTTACGACATAACTACTATTGAAAGGTAATTTTTCAGAAGAGATATATAAAAAAATAAATTAACCAAGAAGAGAAAAAATGAAACAACAACAGTACAAAACAACATGTCAATATGGTAAATTTTTATAGAAATTTACATATTTCTGAATACAAATAATTGCTTTGTTTCTTCACAAAGAGCCTTGATCTTTAAATGTCTCTTTGCTTTTTTTTGGTGCATCTTCAAAATGTTTTTTTTATTGAATACTCCATGTTTTTGGTCGTAGGAAAAATAAATTTAATCTATTAAAAGCTTCCAAGGATAACTTCTAGCTAATTGAATTCCGGATACCTTAAGAACATGCTGTACATGTTTTTTACTGTTAATTCGACGTTGTTTTCCATGCTCTATAACGGCAGTTCCTAATTTTTATCATATAATGTGTGTAGGCTTTTTTGAGAAATGCTTAGAGTATGTAAAAATTTCGGTACTGCCTCGCGAAAAATAGTAGAAATTTGTTTTTTGTCTTCTAGAAGGCTTTGTAGAGTCCTAGTTCTTATCTATTCTCCTAACGTATCTGGCAATGGATTATTTTTGCAATACAATACAACAATTCCGACCAAATTTCTTGTAAAAAGTACCATAGCATCTGGGTAAAAGGCAGTTTCTAGCCTTCATTGTTTTACCCGTTGTTGAGCAGATTTTGAGTTTTATTGCATATCTCTTCTAATGTTTTAATTTTTTTTATTGTTATGTATTATGTATTTTCTTTTGGTTGCCTTTCACTGTAAAGGATTCTGGAGCCTTCGTGTAACTACTAAAAATATGTATTCGATGCATGTTTCAACTCAACTTGGTTCCAGCATACCATCTTGCATCTAAGACAAGCACTAAAATTTTCTTGCCTGCATTCTGGGACACAATTTGCGTTGTATGGTTTTTTGGCAGACCTAACATTATCAACAACAACATTTAATTCTGAAAATATTCCCTTTTCTTTTAACGTGTTTGTAATAGCACAGAACCTTTACCTACTCTATTACTGTATTTATTTCTGTCTACAGCTGTACGTTCTGAACATTGTCTATTTTTTCAATTTTACTAATATTTTCAAAAATCCCAAAAACACATTATTTTCTAGGCCAAAAGAAGTGTTTCAGTGTTCTTCTTTCACAACTATTATTTTTCAAAAATATCATTTTCTATCCTCTGGCTGGTTCACGTGGACGTTCTCTTTTAACACTATTCCTTTCGCATTGGCTATTTTACCAGTAATTTGTGGTAATTTGAATTTTTGTTTATGTTTATTTTTAAATTGCTTAAATCGTATAAAACATGAGACATATTTTTGAGTCATTGAAGTTACACAGGGTTGTCAAATTTGGATTTCATGAGCTTCATGAGCAACCCGAAAATCCGAAGCAAAAGCTTCCTGAGCAACCCGAGAATCCCGAACAAAAGCTTCCTGAGCAACCCGAAAATCCGAAGCAAAAGCTTCCTGAGCAACCCGAAAATCCCGAGCAAAAGCTTCCTGAGCAACCCGAGAATCCCGAGCAAAAGCTTCCTGAGCAACCCGAAAATCCCCAGCAAAAGCTTCATGAGCAACCCGAGAATCCCGAGCAAAAGCTTCATGAGCAACCCAAAAATCCGAAGCAAAAGCTTCCTGAGCAACCCGAAAATCCCGAGCAAAAGCTTCCTGAGCAACCCGAGAATCCCCAGCAAAAGCTTCCTGAGCAACCCGAGAATCCCGAGCAAAAGCTTCATGAGCAACCCGAAAATCCCGAGCAAAAGCTTCCTGAGCAACCCGAGAATCCCCAGCAAAAGCTTCCTGAGCAACCCGAGAATCCCGAGCAAAAGCTTCATGAGCAACCCGAAAATCCGAAGCAAAAGCTTCCTGAGCAACCCGAAAATCCCGAGCAAAAGCTTCCTGAGCAACCCGAGAATCCCGAGCAAAAGCTTTATGAGCAACCCGAAAATCCGAAGCAAAAGCTTCCTGAGCAACCCGAGAATCCCGAACAAAAGCTTCCTGAGCAACCCGAAAATCCGAAGCAAAAGCTTCCTGAGCAACCCGAGAATCCCGAGCAAAAGCTTCCTGAGCAACCCGAAAATCCCCAGCAAAAGCTTCCTGAGCAACCCGAGAATCCCGAGCAAAAGCTTCCTGAGCAACCCGAAAATCCTAAGCAAAAGCTTCCTGAGCAACCCGAGAATCCCGAGCAAAAGCTTCCTGAGCAACCCGAAAATCCCCAGCAAAAGCTTCCTGAGCAACCCGAGAATCCCGAGCAAAAGCTTCCTGAGCAACCCGAAAATCCCCAGCAAAAGCTTCATGAGCAACCCGAGAATCCCGAGCAAAAGCTTTATGAGCAACCCGAAAATCCGAAGCAAAAGCTTCCTGAGCAACCCGAGAATCCCGAACAAAAGCTTCCTGAGCAACCCGAAAATCCGAAGCAAAAGCTTCCTGAGCAACCCGAGAATCCCGAGCAAAAGCTTCCTGAGCAACCCGAAAATCCCCAGCAAAAGCTTCCTGAGCAACCCGAGAATCCCAAGCAAAAGCTTCCTGAGCAACCCGAAAATCCCCAGCAAAAGCTTCATGAGCAACCCGAGAATCCCGAGCAAAAGCTTCATGAGCAACCCAAAAATCCGAAGCAAAAGCTTCCTGAGCAACCCGAAAATCCCGAGCAAAAGCTTCCTGAGCAACCCGAGAATCCCCAGCAAAAGCTTCCTGAGCAACCCGAGAATCCCGAGCAAAAGCTTCATGAGCAACCCGAAAATCCCGAGCAAAAGCTTCCTGAGCAACCCGAGAATCCCCAGCAAAAGCTTCCTGAGCAACCCGAGAATCCCGAGCAAAAGCTTCATGAGCAACCCGAAAATCCGAAGCAAAAGCTTCCTGAGCAACCCGAAAATCCCGAGCAAAAGCTTCCTGAGCAACCCGAGAATCCCGAGCAAAAGCTTTATGAGCAACCCGAAAATCCGAAGCAAAAGCTTCCTGAGCAACCCGAGAATCCCGAACAAAAGCTTCCTGAGCAACCCGAAAATCCGAAGCAAAAGCTTCCTGAGCAACCCGAGAATCCCGAGCAAAAGCTTCCTGAGCAACCCGAAAATCCCCAGCAAAAGCTTCCTGAGCAACCCGAGAATCCCGAGCAAAAGCTTCCTGAGCAACCCGAAAATCCTAAGCAAAAGCTTCCTGAGCAACCCGAGAATCCCGAGCAAAAGCTTCCTGAGCAACCCGAAAATCCTAAGCAAAAGCTTCCTGAGCAACCCGAGAATCCCGAGCAAAAGCTTCCTGAGCAACCCGAGAATCCCGAGCAAAAGCTTCCTGAGTAACCCGAAAATCCCGAGCTAAAGTTTTTTGAGCAACCCGAAAATCCCTAGCAAAAGCTTCCTGAGCAACCCGAAAATCCGAAGCAAAAGCTTCCTGAGCAACCCGAGAATCCCGAGCAAAAGCTTCCTGAGCAACCCGAAAATCCGAAGCAAAAGCTTCCTGAGCAACCCGAAAATCCCGAGCAAAAGCTTTCTGAGCAACCCGAAAATCCCCAGCAAAAGCTTCCTGAGCAACCCGAAAATCCCGAGCAAAAGCTTCATGAGCAACCCGAAAATCCGAAGCAAAAGCTTCCTGAGCAACCCGAGAATCCCGAACAAAAGCTTCCTGAGCAACCCGAAAATCCGAAGCAAAAGCTTCCTGAGCAACCCGAAAATCCTAAGCAAAAGCTTCCTGAGCAACCCGAGAATCCCGAGCAAAAGCTTCCTGAGCAACCCGAGATTCCCGAGCAAAAGCTTCCTGAGCAACCCGAAAATCCGAAGCAAAAGCTTCCTGAGCATCCCGAAAATCCGAAGCAAAAGCTTTCTGAGCAACCCGAAAATCCGAAG
The DNA here is from genome assembly GCA_964023215.1 of Eledona agricola. NCBI lineage: Eukaryota > Metazoa > Arthropoda > Insecta > Coleoptera > Tenebrionidae > Eledona > Eledona agricola. The sequence continues at coordinate 11,269,677 of OZ026863.1, forward strand.
CAAAAGCTTCCTGAGCAACCCGAGAATCCCCAGCAAAAGCTTCCTGAGCAACCCGAAAATCCCGAGCTAAAGTTTTTTGAGCAACCCGAAAATCCCTAGCAAAAGCTTCCTGAGCAACCCGAAAATACGAAGCAAAAGCTTCCTGAGCAACCCGAGAATCCCGAGCAAAAGCTTCCTGAGCAACCCGAAAATCCGAAGCAAAAGCTTCCTGAGCATCCCGAAAATCCGAAGCAAAAGCTTTCTGAGCAACCCGAAAATCCGAAGCAAAAGCTTCCTGAGCAACCCGAGAATCCCCAGCAAAAGCTTCCTGAGCAACCCGAAAATCCCGAGCTAAAGTTTTTTGAGCAACCCGAAAATCCCTAGCAAAAGCTTCCTGAGCAACCCGAAAATCCGAAGCAAAAGCTTCCTGAGCAACCCGAGAATCCCGAGCAAAAGCTTCCTGAGCAACCCGAAAATCCGAAGCAAAAGCTTCCTGAGCAACCCGAAAATCCCGAGCAAAAGCTTTCTGAGCAACCCGAAAATCCCCAGCAAAAGCTTCCTGAGCAACCCGAAAATCCCGAGCTAAAGTTTTTTGAGCAACCCGAAAATCCCTAGCAAAAGCTTCCTGAGCAACCCGAAAATCCGAAGCAAAAGCTTCCTGAGCAACCCGAGAATCCCGAGCAAAAGCTTCCTGAGCAACCCGAAAATCCGAAGCAAAAGCTTCCTGAGCAACCCGAGAATCCCCAGCAAAAGCTTCCTGAGCAACCCGAAAATCCCGAGCTAAAGTTTTTTGAGCAACCCGAAAATCCCTAGCAAAAGCTTCCTGAGCAACCCGAAAATCCGAAGCAAAAGCTTCCTGAGCAACCCGAGAATCCCGAGCAAAAGCTTCCTGAGCAACCCGAAAATCCGAAGCAAAAGCTTCCTGAGCAACCCGAAAATCCCGAGCAAAAGCTTTCTGAGCAACCCGAAAATCCCCAGCAAAAGCTTCCTGAGCAACCCGAAAATCCCGAGCAAAAGCTTCATGAGCAACCCGAAAATCCGAATCAAAAGCTTCCTGAGCAACCCGAGAATCCCGAACAAAAGCTTCCTGAGCAACCCGAAAATCCGAAGCAAAAGCTTCCTGAGCAACCCGAAAATCCGAAGCAAAAGCTTCCTGAGCAACCCGAAAATCTCGAGCAAAAGCTTCCTGAGCAGCCCGAAAATCCGAAGCAAAAGCTTCTTGAGCAACCCGAAAATCCCGAGCAAAAGCTTCCTGAGCAACCCGAAAATCCTAAGCAAAAGCTTTCTGAGCAACCCGAGAATCCCGAGCAAAAGCTTCCTGAGCAAACCGAAAATCCTAAGCAAAAGCTTCCTGAGCAACCCGAGAATCCCGAGCAAAAGCTTCCTGAGCAACCCGAAAATCCGAAGCAAAAGCTTTCTGAGCAACCCGAGAATCCCGAGCAAAAGCTTTGTGAGCAACCCGAAAATCCGAAGCAAAAGCTTCCTGAGCAACCCGAAAATCTCGAGCAAAAGCTTCCTGAGCAGCCCGAAAATCCGAAGCAAAAGCTTCTTGAGCAACCCGAAAATCCCGAGCAAAAGCTTCCTGAGCAACCCGAAAATCCTAAGCAAAAGCTTTCTGAGCAACCCGAGAATCCCGAGCAAAAGCTTCCTGAGCAAACCGAAAATCCTAAGCAAAAGCTTCCTGAGCAACCCGAGAATCCCGAGCAAAAGCTTCCTGAGCAAACCGAAAATCCTAAGCAAAAGCTTCCTGAGCAACCCGAGAATCCCGAACAAAAGCTTCCTGAGCAACCCGAAAATCCGAAGCAAAAGCTTCCTGAGCAACCCGAAAATCCTAAGCAAAAGCTTCCTGAGCAACCCGAGAATCCCGAGCAAAAGCTTCCTGAGCAACCCGAGATTCCCGAGCAAAAGCTTCCTGAGCAACCCGAAAATCCGAAGCAAAAGCTTCCTGAGCATCCCGAAAATCCGAAGCAAAAGCTTTCTGAGCAACCCGAAAATCCGAAGCAAAAGCTTCCTGAGCAACCCGAGAATCCCCAGCAAAAGCTTCCTGAGCAACCCGAAAATCCCGAGCTAAAGTTTTTTGAGCAACCCGAAAATCCCTAGCAAAAGCTTCCTGAGCAACCCGAAAATCCGAAGCAAAAGCTTCCTGAGCAACCCGAGAATCCCGAGCAAAAGCTTCCTGAGCAACCCGAAAATCCGAAGCAAAAGCTTCCTGAGCATCCCGAAAATCCGAAGCAAAAGCTTTCTGAGCAACCCGAAAATCCGAAGCAAAAGCTTCCTGAGCAACCCGAGAATCCCCAGCAAAAGCTTCCTGAGCAACCCGAAAATCCCGAGCTAAAGTTTTTTGAGCAACCCGAAAATCCCTAGCAAAAGCTTCCTGAGCAACCCGAAAATCCGAAGCAAAAGCTTCCTGAGCAACCCGAGAATCCCGAGCAAAAGCTTCCTGAGCAACCCGAAAATCCGAAGCAAAAGCTTCCTGAGCAACCCGAAAATCCCGAGCAAAAGCTTTCTGAGCAACCCGAAAATCCCCAGCAAAAGCTTCCTGAGCAACCCGAAAATCCCGAGCTAAAGTTTTTTGAGCAACCCGAAAATCCCTAGCAAAAGCTTCCTGAGCAACCCGAAAATCCGAAGCAAAAGCTTCCTGAGCAACCCGAGAATCCCGAGCAAAAGCTTCCTGAGCAACCCGAAAATCCGAAGCAAAAGCTTCCTGAGCAACCCGAGAATCCCCAGCAAAAGCTTCCTGAGCAACCCGAAAATCCCGAGCTAAAGTTTTTTGAGCAACCCGAAAATCCCTAGCAAAAGCTTCCTGAGCAACCCGAAAATCCGAAGCAAAAGCTTCCTGAGCAACCCGAGAATCCCGAGCAAAAGCTTCCTGAGCAACCCGAAAATCCGAAGCAAAAGCTTCCTGAGCAACCCGAAAATCCCGAGCAAAAGCTTTCTGAGCAACCCGAAAATCCCCAGCAAAAGCTTCCTGAGCAACCCGAAAATCCCGAGCAAAAGCTTCATGAGCAACCCGAAAATCCGAATCAAAAGCTTCCTGAGCAACCCGAGAATCCCGAACAAAAGCTTCCTGAGCAACCCGAAAATCCGAAGCAAAAGCTTCCTGAGCAACCCGAAAATCCGAAGCAAAAGCTTCCTGAGCAACCCGAAAATCTCGAGCAAAAGCTTCCTGAGCAGCCCGAAAATCCGAAGCAAAAGCTTCTTGAGCAACCCGAAAATCCCGAGCAAAAGCTTCCTGAGCAACCCGAAAATCCTAAGCAAAAGCTTTCTGAGCAACCCGAGAATCCCGAGCAAAAGCTTTGTGAGCAACCCGAAAATCCGAAGCAAAAGCTTCCTGAGCAACCCGAAAATCTCGAGCAAAAGCTTCCTGAGCAGCCCGAAAATCCGAAGCAAAAGCTTCTTGAGCAACCCGAAAATCCCGAGCAAAAGCTTCCTGAGCAACCCGAAAATCCTAAGCAAAAGCTTTCTGAGCAACCCGAGAATCCCGAGCAAAAGCTTCCTGAGCAAACCGAAAATCCTAAGCAAAAGCTTCCTGAGCAACCCGAGAATCCCGAGCAAAAGCTTCCTGAGCAAACCGAAAATCCTAAGCAAAAGCTTCCTGAGCAACCCGAGAATCCCGAACAAAAGCTTCCTGAGCAACCCGAAAATCCGAAGCAAAAGCTTCCTGAGCAACCCGAAAATCCTAAGCAAAAGCTTCCTGAGCAACCCGAGAATCCCGAGCAAAAGCTTCCTGAGCAACCCGAGATTCCCGAGCAAAAGCTTCCTGAGCAACCCGAAAATCCGAAGCAAAAGCTTCCTGAGCATCCCGAAAATCCGAAGCAAAAGCTTTCTGAGCATCCCGAAAATGCGAAGCAAAAGCTTTCTGAGCAACCCGAAAATCCGAAGCAAAAGCTTCCTGAGCAACCCGAGAATCCCCAGCAAAAGCTTCCTGAGCAACCCGAAAATCCCGAGCTAAAGTTTTTTGAGCAACCCGAAAATCCCTAGCAAAAGCTTCCTGAGCAACCCGAAAATCCGAAGCAAAAGCTTCCTGAGCAACCCGAGAATCCCGAGCAAAAGCTTCCTGAGCAACCCGAAAATCCGAAGCAAAAGCTTCCTGAGCATCCCGAAAATGCGAAGCAAAAGCTTTCTGAGCAACCCGAAAATCCGAAGCAAAAGCTTCCTGAGCAACCCGAGAATCCCCAGCAAAAGCTTCCTGAGCAACCCGAAAATCCCGAGCTAAAGTTTTTTGAGCAACCCGAAAATCCCTAGCAAAAGCTTCCTGAGCAACCCGAAAATCCGAAGCAAAAGCTTCCTGAGCAACCCGAGAATCCCGAGCAAAAGCTTCCTGAGCAACCCGAAAATCCGAAGCAAAAGCTTCCTGAGCAACCCGAAAATCCCGAGCAAAAGCTTTCTGAGCAACCCGAAAATCCCCAGCAAAAGCTTCCTGAGCAACCCGAAAATCCCGAGCAAAAGCTTCATGAGCAACCCGAAAATCCGAATCAAAAGCTTCCTGAGCAACCCGAGAATCCCGAACAAAAGCTTCCTGAGCAACCCGAAAATCCGAAGCAAAAGCTTCCTGAGCAACCCAAAAATCCTAAGCAAAAGCTTCCTGAGCAACCCGAAAATCCTAAGCAAAAGCTTCCTGAGCAACCCGAGAATCCCGAGCAAAAGCTTCCTGAGCAACCCGAGAATACCGAGCAAAAGCTTCCTGAGCAACCCGAAAATCCTAAGCAAAAGCTTCCTGAGCAACCCGAGAATCCCGAGCAAAAGCTTCCTGAGCAACCCGAAAATCCTAAGCAAAAGCTTCCTGAGCAACCCGAGAATCCCGAGCAAAAGCTTCCTGAGCAACCCGAAAATCCGAAACAAAAGCTTCCTGAGCAACCCAAAAATCCGAAGCAAAAGCTTCCTGAGCAACCCGAAAATCCCGAGCAAAAGCTTCATGAGCAACCCGAAAATCCGAATCAAAAGCTTCCTGAGCAACCCGAGAATCCCGAACAAAAGCTTCCTGAGCAACCCGAAAATCCGAAGCAAAAGCTTCCTGAGCATCCCGAAAATCCGAAGCAAAAGCTTCCTGAGCAACCCAAAAATCCTAAGCAAAAGCTTCCTGAGCAACCCGAGAATCCCGAGCAAAAGCTTCCTGAGCAACCCGAGAATACCGAGCAAAAGCTTCCTGAGCAACCCGAAAATCCTAAGCAAAAGCTTCCTGAGCAACCCGAGAATCCCGAGCAAAAGCTTCCTGAGCAACCCGAAAATCCTAAGCAAAAGCTTCCTGAGCAACCCGAGAATCCCGAGCAAAAGCTTCCTGAGCAACCCGAAAATCCGAAACAAAAGCTTCCTGAGCAACCCGAAAATCCGAAGCAAAAGCTTCCTGAGCAACCCGAAAATCCCGAGCAAAAGCTTCCTGAGCAACCCGAAAATCCTAAGCAAAAGCTTCCTGAGCAACCCGAGAATGCCGAGCAAAAGCTTCCTGAGCAACCCGAGATTCCCGAGCAAAAGCTTCCTGAGCAACCCGAAAATCCGAAGCAAAAGCTTCCTGAGCATCCCGAAAATCCGAAGCAAAAGCTTTCTGAGCAACCCGAAAATCCGAAGCAAAAGCTTCCTGAGCAACCCGAGAATCCCCAGCAAAAGCTTCCTGAGCAACCCGAAAATCCGAAGCAAAAGCTTTCTGAGCAACCCGAAAATCCGAAGCAAAAGCTTCCTGAGCAACCCGAAAATCCTAAGCAAAAGCTTCCTGAGCAACTCAAGAATCCCGAGCAAAAGCTTCCTGAGCAACCCGAAAATCCGAAGCAAAAGCTTCCGGAGCAACCCGAAAATCCGAAGGAAAAGCTTCCTGAGCAACCCGAAAATCCTAAGCAAAAGCTTCCTGAGCAACCCGAGAATCCCGAGCAAAAGCTTTCTGAGCAACCCGAGAATCCCGAGCAAAAGCTTCCTGAGCAACCCGAAAATCCGTAGCAAAAGCTTCCTGAGCAACCCGACAATCCCCAGCAAAAGATTCCTAAGCAACCCGAAAATCCTAAGCAAAAGCTTCCTGAGCAACCCGAGAATCCCGAGCAAAAGCTTCCTGAGCAACCCGAAAATCCGAAACAAAAGCTTCCTGAGCAACCCGAAAATCCGAAGCAAAAGCTTCTTGAGCAACCCGAAAATCTCGAGCAAAAGCTTCCTGAGCAGCCCGAAAATCCGAAGCAAAAGCTTCTTGAGCAACCCGAAAATCCCGAGCAAAAGCTTCCTGAGCAACCCGAAAATCCTAAGCAAAAGCTTTCTGAGCAACCCGAGAATCCCGAGCAAAAGCTTCCTGAGCAACCCGAAAATCCTAAGCAAAAGCTTCCTGAGCAACCCGAGAATCCCGAGCAAAAGCTTTGTGAGCAACCCGAAAATCCGAAGCAAAAGCTTTCTGAGCAACCCGAGAATCCCGAGCAAAAGCTTCCTGAGCAACTTGAATATCCTAAGCAAAAGCTTCCTGAGTAACCCGAAAATCCCGAGCAAAAGTTTCCTGAGCAACCCGAAAATCCCGAGCAAAAGCTTCCTGAGCAACCCGAAAATCCCCAGCAAAAGCTTCCTGAGTAACCCGAGAATCCCGAGCAAAAGCTTCCTGAGCAACCTGAAAATCCGAAGCAAAAGCTTCCTGAGCAACCCGAAAATCCCGAGCAAAAGCTTCCTGAGCAACCCGAAAATCCCCAGCAAAAGCTTCCTGAGTAACCCGAGAATCCCGAGCAAAAGCTTCCTGAGCAACCCGAAAATCCGAAGCAAAAGCTTCCTGAGCAACCCGAAAATCCGAAGCAAAAGCTTCCTGAGCAACCCGAAAATCCCGAGCAAAAGCTTCCTGAGCAACCCGAGAATCCCGAGCAAAAGCTTTCTGAGCAACCCGAGAATCCCGAGCAAAAGCTTCCTGAGCAACCCGAAAATCCGTAGCAAAAGCTTCCTGAGCAACCCGACAATCCCCAGCAAAAGATTCCTAAGCAACCCGAAAATCCTAAGCAAAAGCTTCCTGAGCAACCCGAGAATCCCGAGCAAAAGCTTCCTGAGCAACCCGAAAATCCGAAACAAAAGCTTCCTGAGCAACCCGAAAATCCGAAGCAAAAGCTTCCTGAGCAACCCGAAAATCTCGAGCAAAAGCTTCCTGAGCAGCCCGAAAATCCGAAGCAAAAGCTTCTTGAGCAACCCGAAAATCCCGAGCAAAAGCTTCCTGAGCAACCCGAAAATCCTAAGCAAAAGCTTTCTGAGCAACCCGAGAATCCCGAGCAAAAGCTTCCTGAGCAAACCGAAAATCCTAAGCAAAAGCTTCCTGAGCAACCCGAGAATCCCGAGCAAAAGCTTCCTGAGCAACCCGAAAATCCGAAGCAAAAGCTTTCTGAGCAACCCGAGAATCCCGAGCAAAAGCTTCCTGAGCAACTTGAATATCCTAAGCAAAAGCTTCCTGAGTAACCCGAAAATCCCGAGCAAAAGTTTCCTGAGCAACCCGAAAATCCCGAGCAAAAGCTTCCTGAGCAACCCGAAAATCCCCAGCAAAAGCTTCCTGAGCAACCCGAGAATCCCGAGCAAAAGCTTCATGAGCAACCCGAAAATCTCCAGCAAAAGCTTCCTGAGCAACCCGAGAATCCCGAGCAAAAGCTTCATGAGCAACCCGAAAATCCGAAGCAAAAGCTTCCTGAGCAACCCGAGAATCCCGAACAAAAGCTTCCTGAGCAACCCGAAAATCCGAAGCAAAAGCTTCCTGAGCAACCCGAGAATCCCGAGCAAAAGCTTCCTGAGCAACCCGAGAATCCCGAGCAAAAGCTTCATGAGCAACTTGAATATCCTAAGCAAAAGCTTCCTGAGTAACCCGAAAATCCCGAGCAAAAGTTTCCTGAGCAACCCGAAAATCCCGAGCAAAAGCTTCCTGAGCAACCCGAAAATCCCCAGCAAAAGCTTCCTGAGCAACCCGAGAATCCCGAGCAAAAGCTTCCTGAGCAACTTGAATATCCTAAGCAAAAGCTTCCTGAGCAACCCGAGAATCCCGAGCAAAAGCTTCCTGAGCAACTTGAATATCCTAAGCAAAAGCTTCCTGAGTAACCCGAAAATCCCGAGCAAAAGTTTCCTGAGCAACCCGAAAATCCCGAGCAAAAGCTTCCTGAGCAACCCGAAAATCCCCAGCAAAAGCTTCCTGAGCAACCCGAGAATCCCGAGCAAAAGCTTCATGAGCAACCCGAAAATCCGAAGCAAAAGCTTCCTGAGCAACCCGAGAATCCCGAACAAAAGCTTCCTGAGCAACCCGAAAATCCGAAGCAAAAGCTTCCTGAGCAACCCGAGAATCCCGAGCAAAAGCTTCCTGAGCAACCCGAGAATCCCGAGCAAAAGCTTCATGAGCAACTTGAATATCCTAAGCAAAAGCTTCCTGAGTAACCCGAAAATCCCGAGCAAAAGTTTCCTGAGCAACCCGAAAATCCCGAGCAAAAGCTTCCTGAGCAACCCGAAAATCCCCAGCAAAAGCTTCCTGAGCAACCCGAGAATCCCGAGCAAAAGCTTCCTGAGCAACTTGAATATCCTAAGCAAAAGCTTCCTGAGCAACCCGAGAATCCCGAGCAAAAGCTTCCTGAGCAACTTGAATATCCTAAGCAAAAGCTTCCTGAGTAACCCGAAAATCCCGAGCAAAAGTTTCCTGAGCAACCCGAAAATCCCGAGCAAAAGCTTCCTGAGCAACCCGAAAATCCCCAGCAAAAGCTTCCTGAGCAACCCGAGAATCCCGAGCAAAAGCTTCATGAGCAACCCGAAAATCCGAAGCAAAAGCTTCCTGAGCAACCCGAGAATCCCGAACAAAAGCTTCCTGAGCAACCCGAAAATCCGAAGCAAAAGCTTCCTGAGCAACCCGAGAATCCCGAGCAAAAGCTTCCTGAGCAACCCGAGAATCCCGAGCAAAAGCTTCCTGAGCAACTTGAATATCCTAAGCAAAAGCTTCCTGAGCAACCCGAGAATCCCGAGCAAAAGCTTCCTGAGCAACTTGAATATCCTAAGCAAAAGCTTCCTGAGTAACCCGAAAATCCCGAGCAAAAGTTTCCTGAGCAACCCGAAAATCCCGAGCAAAAGTTTCCTGAGCAACCCGAGAATCCCGAGCAAAAGCTTTCTGAGCAACCCGAGAATCCGAAGCAAAAGCTTCCTGAGCAACCCGAAAATCCCGAGCAAAAGCTTCCTGAGCAACCCGAAAATCCGAAGCAAAAGCTTCCTGAGCAACCCGAAAATCCCCAGCAAAAGCTTCCTGAGCAACCCGAAAATCCGAAGCAAAAGCTTCCTGAGCAACCCGAAAATCCAAAGCAAAAGCTTCCTGAGCAACCCGAAAATCCCGAGCAAAAGCCTCCTGAGCAACCCGAAAATCCTAAGCAAAAGCTTCCTGAGCAACCCGAAAATCCCGAGCAAAAGCTTCCTGAGCAACCCGAAAATCCTAAGCAAAAGCTTTCTGAGCAACCCGAGAATCCCGAGCAAAAGCTTCCTGAGCAACCCGAAAATCCGTAGCAAAAGCTTCCTGAGCAACCCGACAATCCCCAGCAAAAGATTCCTAAGCAACCCGAAAATCCTAAGCAAAAGCTTCCTGAGCAACCCGAGAATCCCGAGCAAAAGCTTCCTGAGCAACCCGAAAATCCGAAACAAAAGCTTCCTGAGCAACCCGAAAATCCGAAGCAAAAGCTTCTTGAGCAACCCGAAAATCTCGAGCAAAAGCTTCCTGAGCAGCCCGAAAATCCGAAGCAAAAGCTTCTTGAGCAACCCGAAAATCCCGAGCAAAAGCTTCCTGAGCAACCCGAAAATCCTAAGCAAAAGCTTTCTGAGCAATTCGAGAATCCCGAGCAAAAGCTTCCTGAGCAACCCGAGAATCCCGAGCAAAAGCTTCCTGAGCAACTTGAATATCCTAAGCAAAAGCTTCCTGAGTAACCCGAAAATCCCGAGCAAAAGTTTCCTGAGCAACCCGAAAATCCCGAGCAAAAGCTTCCTGAGCAACCCGAAAATCCGAAGCAAAAGCTTTCTGAGCAACCCGAGAATCCCGAGCAAAAGCTTCCTGAGCAACTTGAATATCCTAAGCAAAAGCTTCCTGAGTAACCCGAAAATCCCGAGCAAAAGTTTCCTGAGCAACCCGAAAATCCCGAGCAAAAGCTTCCTGAGCAACCCGAAAATCCCCAGCAAAAGCTTCCTGAGTAACCCGAGAATCCCGAGCAAAAGCTTCCTGAGCAACCCGAAAATCCGAAGCAAAAGCTTCCTGAGCAACCCGAAAATCCGAAGCAAAAGCTTCCTGAGCAACCCGAAAATCCCCAGCAAAAGCTTCCTGAGTAACCCGAGAATCCCGAGCAAAAGCTTCCTGAGCAACCCGAAAATCCGTAGCAAAAGCTTCCTGAGCAACCCGACAATCCCCAGCAAAAGATTCCTAAGCAACCCGAAAATCCTAAGCAAAAGCTTCCTGAGCAACCCGAGAATCCCGAGCAAAAGCTTCCTGAGCAACCCGAAAATCCGAAACAAAAGCTTCCTGAGCAACCCGAAAATCTCGAGCAAAAGCTTCCTGAGCAGCCCGAAAATCCGAAGCAAAAGCTTCTTGAGCAACCCGAAAATCCCGAGCAAAAGCTTCCTGAGCAACCCGAAAATCCTAAGCAAAAGCTTTCTGAGCAACCCGAGAATCCCGAGCAAAAGCTTCCTGAGCAACCCGAAAATCCTAAGCAAAAGCTTCCTGAGCAACCCGAGAATCCCGAGCAAAAGCTTCCTGAGCAACCCGAAAATCCGAAGCAAAAGCTTTCTGAGCAACCCGAGAATCCCGAGCAAAAGCTTCCTGAGCAACTTGAATATCCTAAGCAAAAGCTTCCTGAGTAACCCGAAAATCCCGAGCAAAAGTTTCCTGAGCAACCCGAAAATCCCGAGCAAAAGCTTCCTGAGCAACCCGAAAATCCCCAGCAAAAGCTTCCTGAGCAACCCGAAAATCCGAAGCAAAAGCTTCCTGAGCAATCCAAAAATCCTAAGCAAAAGCTTCCTGAGCAACCCGAGAATCCCGAGCAAAAGCTTCCTGAGCAACCCGAGAATCCCGAGCAAAAGCTTCCTGAGCAACCCGAAAATCCGAAGCAAAAGCTTCCTGAGCAACCCGAGAATCCCGAGCAAAAGCTTCCTGAGCAACCCGAGAATCCCGAGCAAAAGCTTCCTGAGCAACCCGAAAATCCTAAGCAAAAGCTTCCTGAGCAACCGGAAAATCCCGAGCAAAAGCTTCCTGAGCAACCCGAAAATCCTAAGCAAAAGCTTCCTGAGCAACCCGAGAATCCCGAGCAAAAGCTTCCTGAGCAACCCGAAAATCCTAAGCAAAAGCTTCCTGAGCAACCCGAAAATCCGAAGCAAAAGCTTCCTGAGCAACCCGAAAATCCGAAGCAAAAGCTTCCTGAGCAACCCGAAAATCCGAAGCAAAAGCTTCCTGAGCAACCCGAAAATCCGAAGCAAAAGCTTCCTGAGCAACCCAAAAATCCCCAGCAAAAGCTTCCTGAGTAACCCGAGAATCCCGAGCAAAAGCTTCCTGAGCAACCCGAGAATCCCGAGCAAAAGCTTCCTGAGCAACTTGAATATCCTAAGCAAAAGCTTCCTGAGTAACCCGAAAATCCCGAGCAAAAGTTTCCTGAGCAACCCGAAAATCCCGAGCAAAAGCTTCCTGAGCAACCCGAAAATCCGAAGCAAAAGCTTTCTGAGCAACCCGAGAATCCCGAGCAAAAGCTTCCTGAGCAACTTGAATATCCTAAGCAAAAGCTTCCTGAGTAACCCGAAAATCCCGAGCAAAAGTTTCCTGAGCAACCCGAAAATCCCGAGCAAAAGCTTCCTGAGCAACCCGAAAATCCCCAGCAAAAGCTTCCTGAGTAACCCGAGAATCCCGAGCAAAAGCTTCCTGAGCAACCCGAAAATCCGAAGCAAAAGCTTCCTGAGCAACCCGAAAATCCGAAGCAAAAGCTTCCTGAGCAACCCGAAAATCCCCAGCAAAAGCTTCCTGAGTAACCCGAGAATCCCGAGCAAAAGCTTCCTGAGCAACCCGAAAATCCGTAGCAAAAGCTTCCTGAGCAACCCGACAATCCCCAGCAAAAGATTCCTAAGCAACCCGAAAATCCTAAGCAAAAGCTTCCTGAGCAACCCGAGAATCCCGAGCAAAAGCTTCCTGAGCAACCCGAAAATCCGAAACAAAAGCTTCCTGAGCAACCCGAAAATCTCGAGCAAAAGCTTCCTGAGCAGCCCGAAAATCCGAAGCAAAAGCTTCTTGAGCAACCCGAAAATCCCGAGCAAAAGCTTCCTGAGCAACCCGAAAATCCTAAGCAAAAGCTTTCTGAGCAACCCGAGAATCCCGAGCAAAAGCTTCCTGAGCAACCCGAAAATCCTAAGCAAAAGCTTCCTGAGCAACCCGAGAATCCCGAGCAAAAGCTTCCTGAGCAACCCGAAAATCCGAAGCAAAAGCTTTCTGAGCAACCCGAGAATCCCGAGCAAAAGCTTCCTGAGCAACTTGAATATCCTAAGCAAAAGCTTCCTGAGTAACCCGAAAATCCCGAGCAAAAGTTTCCTGAGCAACCCGAAAATCCCGAGCAAAAGCTTCCTGAGCAACCCGAAAATCCCCAGCAAAAGCTTCCTGAGCAACCCGAAAATCCGAAGCAAAAGCTTCCTGAGCAATCCAAAAATCCTAAGCAAAAGCTTCCTGAGCAACCCGAGAATCCCGAGCAAAAGCTTCCTGAGCAACCCGAGAATCCCGAGCAAAAGCTTCCTGAGCAACCCGAAAATCCGAAGCAAAAGCTTCCTGAGCAACCCGAGAATCCCGAGCAAAAGCTTCCTGAGCAACCCGAGAATCCCGAGCAAAAGCTTCCTGAGCAACCCGAAAATCCTAAGCAAAAGCTTCCTGAGCAACCGGAAAATCCCGAGCAAAAGCTTCCTGAGCAACCCGAAAATCCTAAGCAAAAGCTTCCTGAGCAACCCGAGAATCCCGAGCAAAAGCTTCCTGAGCAACCCGAAAATCCTAAGCAAAAGCTTCCTGAGCAACCCGAGAATCCCGAGCAAAAGCTTCCTGAGCAACCCGAAAATCCGAAACAAAAGCTTCCTGAGCAACCCGAAAATCCGAAGCAAAAGCTTCCTGAGCAACCCGAGAATCCCGAGCAAAAGCTTCCTGAGCAACCCGAGAATCCCGAGCAAAAGCTTCCTGAGCAACCCGAAAATCCTAAGCAAAAGCTTCCTGAGCAACCCGAGAATCCCGAGCAAAAGCTTCCTGAGCAACCCGGGAATCCCGAGCAAAAGCTTCCTGAGCAACCCGAAAATCCTAAGCAAAAGTTTCCTGAGCAACCCGAGAATCCCGAGCAAAAGCTTCCTGAGCAACCCGAGAATCCCGAGCAAAAGCTTCCTGAGCAACCCGAAAATCCTAAGCAAAAGCTTCCTGAGCAACCGGAAAATCCCGAGCAAAAGCTTCCTGAGCAACCCGAAAATCCTAAGCAAAAGCTTCCTGAGCAACCCGAGAATCCCGAGCAAAAGCTTCCTGAGCAACCCGAAAATCCTAAGCAAAAGCTTCCTGAGCAACCCGAAAATCCGAAGCAAAAGCTTCCTGAGCAACCCGAAAATCCGAAGCAAAAGCTTCCTGAGCAACCCGAAAATCCGAAGCAAAAGCTTCCTGAGCAACCCGAAAATCCGAAGCAAAAGCTTCCTGAGCAACCCAAAAATCCCCAGCAAAAGCTTCCTGAGTAACCCGAGAATCCCGAGCAAAAGCTTCCTGAGCAACCCGAGAATCCCGAGCAAAAGCTTCCTGAGCAACTTGAATATCCTAAGCAAAAGCTTCCTGAGTAACCCGAAAATCCCGAGCAAAAGTTTCCTGAGCAACCCGAAAATCCCGAGCAAAAGCTTCCTGAGCAACCCGAAAATCCGAAGCAAAAGCTTTCTGAGCAACCCGAGAATCCCGAGCAAAAGCTTCCTGAGCAACTTGAATATCCTAAGCAAAAGCTTCCTGAGTAACCCGAAAATCCCGAGCAAAAGTTTCCTGAGCAACCCGAAAATCCCGAGCAAAAGCTTCCTGAGCAACCCGAAAATCCCCAGCAAAAGCTTCCTGAGTAACCCGAGAATCCCGAGCAAAAGCTTCCTGAGCAACCCGAAAATCCGAAGCAAAAGCTTCCTGAGCAACCCGAAAATCCGAAGCAAAAGCTTCCTGAGCAACCCGAAAATCCCCAGCAAAAGCTTCCTGAGTAACCCGAGAATCCCGAGCAAAAGCTTCCTGAGCAACCCGAAAATCCGTAGCAAAAGCTTCCTGAGCAACCCGACAATCCCCAGCAAAAGATTCCTAAGCAACCCGAAAATCCTAAGCAAAAGCTTCCTGAGCAACCCGAGAATCCCGAGCAAAAGCTTCCTGAGCAACCCGAAAATCCGAAACAAAAGCTTCCTGAGCAACCCGAAAATCTCGAGCAAAAGCTTCCTGAGCAGCCCGAAAATCCGAAGCAAAAGCTTCTTGAGCAACCCGAAAATCCCGAGCAAAAGCTTCCTGAGCAACCCGAAAATCCTAAGCAAAAGCTTTCTGAGCAACCCGAGAATCCCGAGCAAAAGCTTCCTGAGCAACCCGAAAATCCTAAGCAAAAGCTTCCTGAGCAACCCGAGAATCCCGAGCAAAAGCTTCCTGAGCAACCCGAAAATCCGAAGCAAAAGCTTTCTGAGCAACCCGAGAATCCCGAGCAAAAGCTTCCTGAGCAACTTGAATATCCTAAGCAAAAGCTTCCTGAGTAACCCGAAAATCCCGAGCAAAAGTTTCCTGAGCAACCCGAAAATCCCGAGCAAAAGCTTCCTGAGCAACCCGAAAATCCCCAGCAAAAGCTTCCTGAGCAACCCGAAAATCCGAAGCAAAAGCTTCCTGAGCAATCCAAAAATCCTAAGCAAAAGCTTCCTGAGCAACCCGAGAATCCCGAGCAAAAGCTTCCTGAGCAACCCGAGAATCCCGAGCAAAAGCTTCCTGAGCAACCCGAAAATCCGAAGCAAAAGCTTCCTGAGCAACCCGAGAATCCCGAGCAAAAGCTTCCTGAGCAACCCGAGAATCCCGAGCAAAAGCTTCCTGAGCAACCCGAAAATCCTAAGCAAAAGCTTCCTGAGCAACCGGAAAATCCCGAGCAAAAGCTTCCTGAGCAACCCGAAAATCCTAAGCAAAAGCTTCCTGAGCAACCCGAGAATCCCGAGCAAAAGCTTCCTGAGCAACCCGAAAATCCTAAGCAAAAGCTTCCTGAGCAACCCGAGAATCCCGAGCAAAAGCTTCCTGAGCAACCCGAAAATCCGAAACAAAAGCTTCCTGAGCAACCCGAAAATCCGAAGCAAAAGCTTCCTGAGCAACCCGAGAATCCCGAGCAAAAGCTTCCTGAGCAACCCGAGAATCCCGAGCAAAAGCTTCCTGAGCAACCCGAAAATCCTAAGCAAAAGCTTCCTGAGCAACCCGAGAATCCCGAGCAAAAGCTTCCTGAGCAACCCGGGAATCCCGAGCAAAAGCTTCCTGAGCAACCCGAAAATCCTAAGCAAAAGTTTCCTGAGCAACCCGAGAATCCCGAGCAAAAGCTTCCTGAGCAACCCGAGAATCCCGAGCAAAAGCTTCCTGAGTAACCCGAAAATCCCGAGCTAAAGTTTTTTGAGCAACCCGAATATCCCTAGCAAAAGCTTCCTGAGCAAGCCGAAAATCCGAAGCAAAAGCTTCCTGAGCAACCCGAGAATCCCGAACAAAAGCTTCCTGAGCAACCCGAAAATCCGAAGCAAAAGCTTCCTGAGCAACCCGAGAATCCCGAGCAAAAGCTTCCTGAGCAACCCGAAAATCCCCAGCAAAAGCTTCCTGAGCAACCCGAGAATCCCGAGCAAAAGCTTCCTGAGTAACCCGAAAATCCCGAGCTAAAGTTTTTTGAGCAACCCGAAAATCCCTAGCAAAAGCTTCCTGAGCAACCCGAAAATCCGAAGCAAAAGCTTCCTGAGCAACCCGAGAATCCCGAACAAAAGCTTCCTGAGCAACCCGAAAATCCGAAGCAAAAGCTTCCTGAGCAACCCAAAAATCCTAAGCAAAAGCTTCCTGAGCAACCCAAGAATCCCGAGCAAAAGCTTCCTGAGCAACCCGAGAATACCGAGCAAAAGCTTCCTGAGCAACCCGAAAATCCGAAGCAAAAGCTTCCTGAGCAACCCGAGAATCCCGAACAAAAGCTTCCTGAGCAACCCGAAAATCCGAAGCAAAAGCTTCCTGAGCAACCCGAAAATCCCGAGCAAAAGCTTTCTGAGCAACCCGAAAATCCCCAGCAAAAGCTTCCTGAGCAACCCGAAAATCCCGAGCAAAAGCTTCATGAGCAACCCGAAAATCCGAAGCAAAAGCTTCCTGAGCAACCCGAGAATCCCGAACAAAAGCTTCCTGAGCAACCCGAAAATCCGAAGCAAAAGCTTCCTGAGCAACCCAAAAATCCTAAGCAAAAGCTTCCTGAGCAACCCAAGAATCCCGAGCAAAAGCTTCCTGAGCAACCCGAGAATACCGAGCAAAAGCTTCCTGAGCAACCCGAAAATCCGAAGCAAAAGCTTCCTGAGCAACCCGAGAATCCCGAGCAAAAGCTTCATGAGCAACCCGAAAATCCGAAGCAAAAGCTTCCTGAGCAACCCGAAAATCCCGAGCAAAAGTTTCCTGAGCAACCCGAAAATCCCGAGCAAAAGCTTCCTGAGCAACCCGAAAATCCCCAGCAAAAGCTTCCTGAGCAACCCGAAAATCCGATGCAAAAGCTTCCTGAGCAACCCGAGAATCCCGAACAAAAGCTTCCTGAGCAACCCGAAAATCCGATGCAAAAGCTTCCTGAGCAACCCGAAAATCCCGAGCAAAAGCTTCCTGAGCAACCCGAGAATCCCGAGCAAAAGCTTCCTGAGCAACCCGAAAATCCCCAGCAAAAGCTTCCTGAGCAACCCGAGAATCCCGAGCAAAAGCTTCATGAGCAACCCGAAAATCCGAAGCAAAAGCTTCCTGAGCAATCCAAAAATCCTAAGCAAAAGCTTCCTGAGCAACCCGAAAATCCTAAGCAAAAGCTTCCTGAGCAACCCGAGAATCCCGAGCAAAAGCTTCCTGAGCAACCCGAAAATCCTAAGCAAAAGCTTCCTGAGCAACCCGAGAATCCCGAACAAAAGCTTCCTGAGCAACCCGAAAATCCGATGCAAAAGCTTCCTGAGCAACCCGAAAATCCCGAGCAAAAGCTTCCTGAGCAACCCGAGAATCCCGAGCAAAAGCTTCCTGAGCAACCCGAAAATCCCCAGCAAAAGCTTCCTGAGCAACCCGAGAATCCCGAGCAAAAGCTTCATGAGCAACCCGAAAATCCGAAGCAAAAGCTTCCTGAGCAATCCAAAAATCCTAAGCAAAAGCTTCCTGAGCAACCCGAAAATCCTAAGCAAAAGCTTCCTGAGCAACCCGAGAATCCCGAGCAAAAGCTTCCTGAGCAACCCGAAAATCCTAAGCAAAAGCTTCCTGAGCAACCCGAGAATCCCGAGCAAAAGCTTCCTGAGCAACCCGAAAATCCTAAGCAAAAGCTTCCTGAGCAACCCGAGAATCCCGAGCAAAAGCTTCCTGAGCAACCCGAGAATCCCGAGCAAAAGCTTCATGAGCAACCCGAAAATCCGAAGCAAAAGCTTCCTGAGCAACCCGAGAATCCCTAACAAAAGCTTCCTGAGCAACCCGAAAATCCGAAGCAAAACTTCCTGAGCAACCCGAGAATCCCGAGCAAAAGCTGCCTGAGCAACCCGAGAATCCCGAGCAAAAGCTTCATGAGCAACCCGAAAATCCTAAGCAAAAGCTTCCTGAGCAACCCGAGAATCCCGAGCAAAAGCTTCCTGAGCAACTTGAATATCCTAAGCAAAAGCTTCCTGAGCAACCCGAGAATCCCGAGCAAAAGCTTCATGAGCAACCCGAAAATCCCGAGCAAAAGCTTCCTGAGCAACCCGAAAATCCCCAGCAAAAGCTTCCTGAGCAACCCGAAAATCCCGAGCAAAAGCTTCATGAGCAACCCGAAAATCTCCAGCAAAAGCTTCCTGAGCAACCCGAGAATCCCGAGCAAAAGCTTCATGAGCAACCCGAAAATCCGAAGCAAAAGCTTCCTGAGCAACCCGAAAATCCCGAGCAAAAGCTTCCTGAGCAACCCGAAAATCCCCAGCAATAGCTTCCTGAGCAACCCGAGAATCCCGAGCAAAAGCTTCATGAGCAACCCGAAAATCTCCAGCAAAAGCTTCCTGAGCAACCCGAGAATCCCGAGCAAAAGCTTCATGAGCAACCCGAAAATCCGAAGCAAAAGCTTCCTGAGCAACCCGAGAATCCCGAGCAAAAGCTTCATGAGCAACCCGAAAATCTCCAGCAAAAGCTTCCTGAGCAACCCGAAAATCCCCAGCAATAGCTTCCTGAGCAACCCGAGAATCCCGAGCAAAAGCTTCATGAGCAACCCGAAAATCTCCAGCAAAAGCTTCCTGAGCAACCCGAAAATCCCGAGCAAAAGTTTCCTGAGCAACCCGAAAATCTCCAGCAAAAGCTTCCTGAGCAACCCGAGATTCCCGAGCAAAAGCTTCATGAGCAACCCGAAAATCCGATGCAAAAGCTTCCTGAGCAACCCGAAAATCCCGAGCAAAAGCTTCCTGAGCAACCCGAGAATCCCGAGCAAAAGCTTCCTGAGCAACCCGAAAATCTCCAGCAAAAGCTTCCTGAGCAACAAGAGAATCCCGAACAAAAGCTTCCTGAGCAACCCGAAAATCCGAAGCAAAAGCTTCCTGAGCAATCCAAAAATCCTAAGCAAAAGCTTCCTGAGCAACCCGAAAATCCCGAGCAAAAGCTTCCTGAGCAACCCGAGAATCCCGAGCAAAAGCTTCCTGAGCAACCCGAGAATCCCGAGCAAAAGCTTCCTGAGCAACCCGAAAATCCGAAGCAAAAGCTTCCTGAGCAACCCGAGAATCCCGAGCAAAAGCTTCCTGAGCAACCCGAGAATCCCGAGCAAAAGCTTCCTGAGCAACCCGAAAATCCTAAGCAAAAGCTTCCTGAGCAACCTGAGAATCCCGAGCAAAAGCTTCCTGAGCAACCCGAAAATCCGAAGCAAAAGCTTCCTGAGCAACCCGAAAATCCGAAGCAAAAGCTTCCTGAGCAACCCGAAAATCCCGAGCAAAAGCTTCCTGAGCAACCCGAGAATCCCGAGCAAAAGCTTCCTGAGCAACCCGAGAATCCCGAGCAAAAGCTTCCTGAGCAACCCGAGAATCCCGAGCAAAAGCTTCCTGAGCAACCCGAAAATCCGAAGCAAAAGCTTCCTGAGCAACCCGAGAATCCCGAGCAAAAGCTTCCTGAGCAACCCGAAAATCCTAAGCAAAAGCTTCCTGAGCAACCTGAGAATCCCGAGCAAAAGCTTCCTGAGCAACCCGAAAATCCGAAGCAAAAGCTTCCTGAGCAACCCGAGAATCCCGAGCAAAAGCTTCATGAGCAACCCGAAAATCCCGAGCAAAAGCTTCCTGAGCAACCCGAGAATCCCGAGCAAAAGCTTCATGAGCAACCCGAAAATCTCCAGCAAAAGCTTCCTGAGCAACCCGAGAATCCCGAACAAAAGCTTCCTGAGCAACCCGAGAATCCCGAGCAAAAGCTTCCTGAGCAACCCGAGAATCCCGAGCAAAAGCTTCCTGAGCAACCCGAAAATCCGAAGCAAAAGCTTCCTGAGCAACCCGAGAATCCCGAGCAAAAGCTTCCTGAGCAACCCGCGAATCCCGAGCAAAAGCTTCCTGAGCAACCCGAGAATCCCGAGCAAAAGCTTCCTGAGCAACCCGAGAATCCCGAGCAAAAGCTTCATGAGCAACCCGAAAATCCGAAGCAAAAGCTTCCTGAGCAACCCGAGAATCCCGAACAAAAGCATCCTGAGCAACCCGAAAATCCGATGCAAAAGCTTCCTGAGCAACCCGAAAATCCCGAGCAAAAGCTTCCTGAGCAACCCGAGAATCCCGAGCAAAAGCTTCCTGAGCAACCCGAGAATCCCGAACAAAAGCTTCCTGAGCAACCCGAAAATCCGATGCAAAAGCTTCCTGAGCAACCCGAAAATCCCGAGCAAAAGCTTCCTGAGCAACCCGAGAATCCCGAGCAAAAGCTTCCTGAGCAACCCGAAAATCCCCAGCAAAAGCTTCCTGAGCAACCCGAGAATCCCGAGCAAAAGCTTCATGAGCAACCCGAAAATCCGAAGCAAAAGCTTCCTGAGCAATCCAAAAATCCTAAGCAAAAGCTTCCTGAGCAACCCGAAAATCCCGAGCAAAAGCTTCCTGAGCAACCCGAGAATCCCGAGCAAAAGCTTCCTGAGCAACCCGAGAATCCCGAGCAAAAGCTTCCTGAGCAACCCGAGAATCCCGAGCAAAAGCTTCCTGAGCAACCCGAAAATCCGAAGCAAAAGCTTCCTGAGCAACCCGAGAATCCCGAGCAAAAGCTTCCTGAGCAACCCGAGAATCCCGAGCAAAAGCTTCCTGAGCAACCCGAAAATCCTAAGCAAAAGCTTCCTGAGCAACCTGAGAATCCCGAGCAAAAGCTTCCTGAGCAACCCGAAAATCCTAAGCAAAAGCTTCCTGAGCAACCCGAGAATCCCGAGCAAAAGCTTCCTGAGCAACCCGAAAATCCTAAGCAAAAACTTCCTGAGCAACCCGAGAATCCCGAGCAAAAGCTTCCTGAGCAACCCTAAAATCCGAAACAAAAGCTTCCTGAGCAACCCGAAAATCCGAAGCAAAAGCTTCCTGAGCAACCCGAAAATCCCGAGCAAAAGCTTCCTGAGCAACCCGAAAATCCTAAGCAAAAGCTTCCTGAGCAACCCGAGAATCCCGAGCAAAAGCTTCCTGAGCAACCCGAGATTCCCGAGCAAAAGCTTCCTGAGCAACCCGAAAATTCGAAGCAAAAGCTTCCTGAGCAACCCGAAAATCCGAAGCAAAAGCTTCCTGAGCAACCCGAGAATCCCGAGCAAAAGCTTCCTGAGCAACCCGAGAATCCCGAGCAAAAGCTTCCTGAGCAACCCGAAAATCCTAAGCAAAAGCTTCCTGAGCAACCTGAGAATCCCGAGCAAAAGCTTCCTGAGCAACCCGAAAATCCTAAGCAAAAGCTTCCTGAGCAACCCGAGAATCCCGAGCAAAAGCTTCCTGAGCAACCCGAAAATCCTAAGCAAAAACTTCCTGAGCAACCCGAGAATCCCGAGCAAAAGCTTCCTGAGCAACCCTAAAATCCGAAACAAAAGCTTCCTGAGCAACCCGAAAATCCGAAGCAAAAGCTTCCTGAGCAACCCGAAAATCCCGAGCAAAAGCTTCCTGAGCAACCCGAAAATCCTAAGCAAAAGCTTCCTGAGCAACCCGAGAATCCCGAGCAAAAGCTTCCTGAGCAACCCGAGAATCCCGAGCAAAAGCTTCCTGAGCAACCCGAGAATCCCGAGCAAAAGCTTCCTGAGCAACCCGAGAATCCCGAGCAAAAGCTTCCTGAGCAACCCGAAAATCCGAAGCAAAAGCTTCCTGAGCAACCCGAGAATCCCGAGCAAAAGCTTCCTGAGCAACCCGAGAATCCCGAGCAAAAGCTTCCTGAGCAACCCGAAAATCCTAAGCAAAAGCTTCCTGAGCAACCTGAGAATCCCGAGCAAAAGCTTCCTGAGCAACCCGAAAATCCTAAGCAAAAGCTTCCTGAGCAACCCGAGAATCCCGAGCAAAAGCTTCCTGAGCAACCCGAGATTCCCGAGCAAAAGCTTCCTGAGCAACCCGAGATTCCCGAGCAAAAGCTTCCTGAGCAACCCGAAAATCCTAAGCAAAAGCTTCCTGAGCAACCCAAGAATCCCGAGCAAAAGCTTCCTGAGCAACCCGAAAATCCGATGCAAAAGCTTCCTGAGCAACCCGAAAATCCCGAGCAAAAGCTTCCTGAGCAACCCGAGAATCCCGAGCAAAAGCTTCCTGAGCAACCCGAAAATCCCCAGCAAAAGCTTCCTGAGCAACCCGAGAATCCCGAGCAAAAGCTTCATGAGCAACCCGAAAATCCGAAGCAAAAGCTTCCTGAGCAATCCAAAAATCCTAAGCAAAAGCTTCCTGAGCAACCCGAAAATCCCGAGCAAAAGCTTCCTGAGCAACCCGAGAATCCCGAGCAAAAGCTTCCTGAGCAACCCGAAAATCCTAAGCAAAAGCTTCCTGAGCAACCCGAGAATCCCGAGCAAAAGCTTCCTGAGCAACTTGAATATCCTAAGCAAAAGCTTCCTGAGCAACCCGAGAATCCCGAGCAAAAGCTTCATGAGCAACCCGAAAATCCCGAGCAAAAGCTTCCTGAGCAACCCGAAAATCCCCAGCAAAAGCTTCCTGAGCAACCCGAAAATCCCGAGCAAAAGCTTCATGAGCAACCCGAAAATCTCCAGCAAAAGCTTCCTGAGCAACCCGAGAATCCCGAGCAAAAGCTTCATGAGCAACCCAAAAATCCGAAGCAAAAGCTTCCTGAGCAACCCGAAAATCCCGAGCAAAAGCTTCCTGAGCAACCCAAAAATCCCCAGCAAAAGCTTCCTGAGCAACCCGAGAATCCCGAGCAAAAGCTTCATGAGCAACCCGAAAATCTCCAGCAAAAGCTTCCTGAGCAACCCGAGAATCCCGAGCAAAAGCTTCATGAGCAACCCGAAAATCCGAAGCAAAAGCTTCCTGAGCAACCCGAAAATCCCGAGCAAAAGTTTCCTGAGCAACCCGAAAATCCCGAGCAAAAGCTTCCTGAGCAACCCGAAACTCCCCAGCAAAAGCTTCCTGAGCAACCCGAGAATCCCGAGCAAAAGCTTCATGAGCAACCCGCAAATCCGAAGCAAAAGCTTCCTGAGCAACCCGAGAATCCCGAACAAAAGCTTCCTGAGCAACCCGAAAATCCGATGCAAAAGCTTCCTGAGCAACCCGAAAATCCCGAGCAAAAGCTTCCTGAGCAACCCGAGAATCCCGAGCAAAAGCTTCCTGAGCAACCCGAAAATCCCCAGCAAAAGCTTCCTGAGCAACCCGAGAATCCCGAGCAAAAGCTTCATGAGCAACCCGAAAATCCGAAGCAAAAGCTTCCTGAGCAATCCAAAAATCCTAAGCAAAAGCTTCCTGAGCAACCCGAAAATCCCGAGCAAAAGCTTCCTGAGCAACCCGAGAATCCCGAGCAAAAGCTTCCTGAGCAACCCGAGAATCCCGAGCAAAAGCTTCCTGAGCAACCCGAGAATCCCGAGCAAAAGCTTCCTGAGCAACCCGAAAATCCGAAGCAAAAGCTTCCTGAGCAACCCGAGAATCCCGAGCAAAAGCTTCCTGAGCAACCCGAGAATCCCGAGCAAAAGCTTCCTGAGCAACCCGAAAATCCTAAGCAAAAGCTTCCTGAGCAACCTGAGAATCCCGAGCAAAAGCTTCCTGAGCAACCCGAAAATCCTAAGCAAAAGCTTCCTGAGCAACCCGAGAATCCCGAGCAAAAGCTTCCTGAGCAACCCGAAAATCCTAAGCAAAAGCTTCCTGAGCAACACGAGAATCCCGAGCAAAAGCTTCCTGAGCAACCCTAAAATCCGAAACAAAAGCTTCCTGAGCAACCCGAAAATCCGAAGCAAAAGCTTCCTGAGCAACCCGAAAATCCCGAGCAAAAGCTTCCTGAGCAACCCGAAAATCCTAAGCAAAAGCTTCCTGAGCAACACGAGAATCCCGAGCAAAAGCTTCCTGAGCAACCCGAAAATCCTAAGCAAAAGCTTCCTGAGCAACCCGAAAATCCGAAGCAAAAGCTTCCTGAGCAACCCGAAAATCCTAAGCAAAAGCTTCCTGAGCAACCCGAGAATCCCGAGCAAAAGCTTCCTGAGCAACCCGAAAATCCGAAACAAAAGCTTCCTGAGCAACCCGAAAATCCGAAGCAAAAGCTTCCTGAGCAACCCGAAAATCCTAAGCAAAAGCTTCCTGAGCAACCCGAGAATCCCGAGCAAAAGCTTCCTGAGCAACCCGAAAATCCGAAGCAAAAGCTTCCTGAGCAACCCGAAAATCCGAAGCAAAAGCTTCCTGAGCAACCCGAAAATCCCGAGCAAAAGCTTCCTGAGCAACCCGAAAATCCTAAGCAAAAGCTTCCTAAGCAACCCGAGAATCCCGAGCAAAAGCTTCCTGAGCAACCCGAAAATCCGAAGCAAAAGCTTCCTGAGTAACCCGAGAATCCCAAGCAAAAGCTTCCTGAGTAACCCGAGAATCCCGAGCAAAAGCTTCCTGAGCAACCCGAAAATCCTAAGCAAAAGCTTCCTGAGCAACCCGAGAATCCCGAGCAAAAGCTTCCTGAGCAACCCGAAAATCCTAAGCAAAAGCTTCCTGAGCAACCCGAAAATCCGAAGCAAAAGCTTCCTGAGTATCCCGAGAATCCCAAGCAAAAGCTTCCTGAGCAACCCGAGAATCCCGAGCAAAAGTTTCCTGAGCAACCCGAGAATCCCAAGCAAAAGCTTCCTGAGCAACCCGAAAATCCTAAGCAAAAGCTTTCTGAGCAACTTGAGAATCCCGAGCAAAAGCTGCCTGAGCAACCCGAGAATCCCGAGCAAAAGCTTCCTGAGCAACCCGAAAATCCGAAGCAAAAGCTTCCTGAGTAACCCGAGAATCCCAAGCAAAAGCTTCCTGAGTAACCCGAGAATCCCGAGCAAAAGCTTCCTGAGCAACCCGAGAATCCCGAGCAAAAGCTTCCTGAGCAACCCGAAAATCCTAAGCAAAAGCTTCCTGAGCAACCCGAAAATCCTAAGCAAAAGCTTCCTGAGCAACCCGAAAATCCTAAGCAAAAGCTTCCTGAGCAACCCGAAAATCCGAAGCAAAAGCTTCCTGAGTAACCCGAGAATCCCAAGCAAAAGCTTCCTAAGCAACCCGAGAATCCCGAGCAAAAGCTTCCTGAGCAACCCGAAAATCCGAAGCAAAAGCTTCCTGAGTAACCCGAGAATCCCAAGCAAAAGCTTCCTGAGTAACCCGAGAATCCCGAGCAAAAGCTTCCTGAGCAACCCGAAAATCCTAAGCAAAAGCTTCCTGAGCAACCCGAGAATCCCGAGCAAAAGCTTCCTGAGCAACCCGAAAATCCTAAGCAAAAGCTTCCTGAGCAACCCGAAAATCCGAAGCAAAAGCTTCCTGAGTATCCCGAGAATCCCAAGCAAAAGCTTCCTGAGCAACCCGAGAATCCCGAGCAAAAGTTTCCTGAGCAACCCGAGAATCCCAAGCAAAAGCTTCCTGAGCAACCCGAAAATCCTAAGCAAAAGCTTTCTGAGCAACTTGAGAATCCCGAGCAAAAGCTGCCTGAGCAACCCGAGAATCCCGAGCAAAAGCTTCCTGAGCAACCCGAAAATTCTAAGCAAAAGCTTCCTGAGCAACCCGAAAATCCGAAGCAAAAGCTTCCTGAGTAACCCGAGAATCCCAAGCAAAAGCTTCCTGAGTAACCCGAGAATCCCGAGCAAAAGCTTCCTGAGCAACCCGAGAATCCCGAGCAAAAGCTTCCTGAGCAACCCGAAAATCCTAAGCAAAAGCTTCCTGAGCAACCCGAAAATCCTAAGCAAAAGCTTCCTGAGCAACCCGAAAATCCGAAGCAAAAGCTTCCTGAGTAACCCGAGAATCCCAAGCAAAAGCTTCCTGAGCAACCCAAGAATCCCGAGCAAAAGCTTCCTGAGCAACCCGAGAATCCCGAGCAAAAGCTTCCTGAGCAACCCGAGAATCCCAAGCAAAAGCTTCCTGAGCAACCCGAAAATCCGAAGCAAAAGCTTCCGGAGCAACTCGAGAATCCCGAGCAAAAGCTTCCTGAGCAACCCAAGAATCCCGAGCAAAAGTTTCCTGAGCAACCCGAGAATCCCAAGCAAAAGCTTCCTGAGCAACCCGAAAATCCTAAGCAAAAGCTTCCTGAGCAACCCGAGAATCCCGAGCAAAAGCTTCCTGAGCAACCCGAAAATCCTAAGCAAAAGCTTCCTGAGCAACCCGAAAATCCGAAGCAAAAGCTTCCTGAGTATCCCGAGAATCCCAAGCAAAAGCTTCCTGAGCAACTCGAGAATCCCGAGCAAAAGTTTCCTGAGCAACCCGAGAATCCCAAGCAAAAGCTTCCTGAGCAACCCGAAAATCCGAAGCAAAAGCTTCCTGAGTAACCCGAGAATCCCAAGCAAAAGCTTCCTGAGCAACCCGAGAATCCCGAGCAAAAGCTGCCTGAGCAACCCGAGAATCCCGAGCAAAAGCTTCCTGAGCAACCCGAAAATCCGAAGCAAAAGCTTCCTGAGTAACCCGAGAATCCCAAGCAAAAGCTTCCTGAGCAACCCGAGAATCCCGAGCAAAAGCTTCCTGAGCAACCCGAAAATCCTAAGCAAAAGCTTCCTGAGCAACCCGAGAATCCCGAGCAAAAGCTTCCTGAGCAACCCGAAAATCCTAAGCAAAAGCTTCCTGAGCAACCCGAAAATCCGAAGCAAAAGCTTCCTGAGTAACCCGAGAATCCCAAGCAAAAGCTTCCTGAGCAACCCAAGAATCCCGAGCAAAAGCTTCCTGAGCAACCCGCGAATCCCAAGCAAAAGCTTCCTGAGCAACCCGAAAATCCGAAGCAAAAGCTTCCTGAGCAACTCGAGAATCCCGAGCAAAAGCTTCCTGAGCAACCCGAAAATCCGAAGCAAAAGCTTCCTGAGCAACCCGAGAATCCCGAGCAAAAGCTTCCTGAGCAACCCGAGAATCCCGAGCAAAAGCTTCCTGAGCAACCCGAAAATCCTAAGCAAAAGCTTCCTGAGCAACCCGAGAATCCCGAGCAAAAGCTTCCTGAGCAACCCGAAAATCCTAAGCAAAAGCTTCCTGAGCAACACGAGAATCCCGAGCAAAAGCTTCCTGAGCAACCCTAAAATCCGAAACAAAAGCTTCCTGAGCAACCCGAAAATCCGAAGCAAAAGCTTCCTGAGCAACCCGAAAATCCCGAGCAAAAGCTTCCTGAGCAACCCGAAAATCCTAAGCAAAAGCTTCCTGAGCAACACGAGAATCCCGAGCAAAAGCTTCCTGAGCAACCCGAAAATCCTAAGCAAAAGCTTCCTGAGCAACCCGAAAATCCGAAGCAAAAGCTTCCTGAGCAACCCGAAAATCCTAAGCAAAAGCTTCCTGAGCAACCCGAGAATCCCGAGCAAAAGCTTCCTGAGCAACCCGAAAATCCGAAACAAAAGCTTCCTGAGCAACCCGAAAATCCGAAGCAAAAGCTTCCTGAGCAACCCGAAAATCCTAAGCAAAAGCTTCCTGAGCAACCCGAGAATCCCGAGCAAAAGCTTCCTGAGCAACCCGAAAATCCGAAGCAAAAGCTTCCTGAGCAACCCGAAAATCCGAAGCAAAAGCTTCCTGAGCAACCCGAAAATCCCGAGCAAAAGCTTCCTGAGCAACCCGAAAATCCTAAGCAAAAGCTTCCTAAGCAACCCGAGAATCCCGAGCAAAAGCTTCCTGAGCAACCCGAAAATCCGAAGCAAAAGCTTCCTGAGTAACCCGAGAATCCCAAGCAAAAGCTTCCTGAGTAACCCGAGAATCCCGAGCAAAAGCTTCCTGAGCAACCCGAAAATCCTAAGCAAAAGCTTCCTGAGCAACCCGAGAATCCCGAGCAAAAGCTTCCTGAGCAACCCGAAAATCCTAAGCAAAAGCTTCCTGAGCAACCCGAAAATCCGAAGCAAAAGCTTCCTGAGTATCCCGAGAATCCCAAGCAAAAGCTTCCTGAGCAACCCGAGAATCCCGAGCAAAAGTTTCCTGAGCAACCCGAGAATCCCAAGCAAAAGCTTCCTGAGCAACCCGAAAATCCTAAGCAAAAGCTTTCTGAGCAACTTGAGAATCCCGAGCAAAAGCTGCCTGAGCAACCCGAGAATCCCGAGCAAAAGCTTCCTGAGCAACCCGAAAATTCTAAGCAAAAGCTTCCTGAGCAACCCGAAAATCCGAAGCAAAAGCTTCCTGAGTAACCCGAGAATCCCAAGCAAAAGCTTCCTGAGTAACCCGAGAATCCCGAGCAAAAGCTTCCTGAGCAACCCGAGAATCCCGAGCAAAAGCTTCCTGAGCAACCCGAAAATCCTAAGCAAAAGCTTCCTGAGCAACCCGAAAATCCTAAGCAAAAGCTTCCTGAGCAACCCGAAAATCCGAAGCAAAAGCTTCCTGAGTAACCCGAGAATCCCAAGCAAAAGCTTCCTGAGCAACCCAAGAATCCCGAGCAAAAGCTTCCTGAGCAACCCGAGAATCCCAAGCAAAAGCTTCCTGAGCAACCCGAAAATCCGAAGCAAAAGCTTCCGGAGCAACTCGAGAATCCCGAGCAAAAGCTTCCTGAGCAACCCAAGAATCCCGAGCAAAAGTTTCCTGAGCAACCCGAGAATCCCAAGCAAAAGCTTCCTGAGCAACCCGAAAATCCTAAGCAAAAGCTTCCTGAGCAACCCGAGAATCCCGAGCAAAAGCTTCCTGAGCAACCCGAAAATCCTAAGCAAAAGCTTCCTGAGCAACCCGAAAATCCGAAGCAAAAGCTTCCTGAGTATCCCGAGAATCCCAAGCAAAAGCTTCCTGAGCAACTCGAGAATCCCGAGCAAAAGTTTCCTGAGCAACCCGAGAATCCCAAGCAAAAGCTTCCTGAGCAACCCGAAAATCCGAAGCAAAAGCTTCCTGAGTAACCCGAGAATCCCAAGCAAAAGCTTCCTGAGCAACCCGAGAATCCCGAGCAAAAGCTGCCTGAGCAACCCGAGAATCCCGAGCAAAAGCTTCCTGAGCAACCCGAAAATCCGAAGCAAAAGCTTCCTGAGTAACCCGAGAATCCCAAGCAAAAGCTTCCTGAGCAACCCGAGAATCCCGAGCAAAAGCTTCCTGAGCAACCCGAAAATCCTAAGCAAAAGCTTCCTGAGCAACCCGAGAATCCCGAGCAAAAGCTTCCTGAGCAACCCGAAAATCCTAAGCAAAAGCTTCCTGAGCAACCCGAAAATCCGAAGCAAAAGCTTCCTGAGTAACCCGAGAATCCCAAGCAAAAGCTTCCTGAGCAACCCAAGAATCCCGAGCAAAAGCTTCCTGAGCAACCCGCGAATCCCAAGCAAAAGCTTCCTGAGCAACCCGAAAATCCGAAGCAAAAGCTTCCTGAGCAACTCGAGAATCCCGAGCAAAAGCTTCCTGAGCAACCCGAAAATCCGAAGCAAAAGCTTCCTGAGCAACCCGAGAATCCCGAGCAAAAGCTTCCTGAGCAACCCGAGAATCCCGAGCAAAAGCTTCCTGAGCAACCCGAAAATCCGAAGCAAAAGCTTCCTGAGCAACCCGAGAATCCCGAGCAAAAGCTTCCTGAGCAACCCGAAAATCCGAAGCAAAAGCTTCCTGAGCAACCCGAGAATCCCGAACAAAAGCTTCCTGAGCAACCCGAAAATCCGAAGCAAAAGCTTCCTGAGCAACCCGAAAATCCCGAGCAAAAGCTTCCTGAGCAACCCGAAAATCCCGAGCAAAAGCTTCCTGAGCAACCCGAAAATTCGAAGCAAAAGCTTCCTGAGCAACTCGAGAATCCCGAGCAAAAGCTTCCTGAGCAACCCGAGAATCCTAAGCAAAAGCTTCCTGAGCAACCCGAAAATCCCGAGCAAAAGCTTCCTGAGCAACCCGAGAATCCCCAGCAAAAGCTTCCTGAGCAACCCGAGAATCCCGAGCAAAAGCTTCATGAGCAACCCGAAAATCCGAAGCAAAAGCTTCCTGAGCAACCCGAGAATCCCGAACAAAAGCTTCCTGAGCAACCCGAAAATCTCGAGCAAAAGCTTCCTGAGCCACCCGAAAATCCCGAGCAAAAGCTTCCTGAGCAACCCGAAAATTCAAAGCAAAAGCTTCCTGAGCAACTCGAGAATCCCGAGCAAAAGCTTCCTGAGCAACCCGAAAATCCCGAGCAAAAGCTTCCTGAGCAACCCGAGAATCCCCAGCAAAAGCTTCCTGAGCAACCCGAAAATCCGAAGCAAAAGCTTCCTGAGCAACCCGAGAATCCCGAGCAAAAGCTTCCTGAGCAACCCGAAAATCCGAAGCAAAAGCTTCCTGAGCAACTCGAGAATCCCGAGCAAAAGCTTCCTGAGCAACCCGAGAATCCTAAGCAAAAGCTTCCTGAGCAACCCGAAAATCCCGAGCAAAAGCTTCCTGAGCAACCCGAGAATCCCCAGCAAAAGCTTCCTGAGCAACCCGAGAATCCCGAGCAAAAGCTTCATGAGCAACCCGAAAATCCGAAGCAAAAGCTTCCTGAGCAACCCGAGAATCCCGAACAAAAGCTTCCTGAGCAACCCGAAAATCCCGAGCAAAAGCTTCCTGAGCAACCCGAAAATTCGAAGCAAAAGCTTCCTGAGCAACTCGAGAATCCCGAGCAAAAGCTTCCTGAGCAACCCGAAAATCCCGAGCAAAAGCTTCCTGAGCAACCCGAGAATCCCCAGCAAAAGCTTCCTGAGCAACCCGAAAATCCTAAACAAAAGCTTCCTGAGCAGCCCGAGAATCCCGAGCAATAGCTTCCTGAGCAACCCGAAAATTCGAAGCAAAAGCTTCCTGAGCAACCCGAAAATCCTAAGCAAAAGCTTCCTGAGCAACCCGAGAATCCCGAGCAAAAGCTTCCTGAGCAACCCGAGAATCCCGAGCAAAAGCTTCCTGAGCAACCCGAAAATCCGAAGCAAAAGCTTCCTGAGCAACCCGAAAATCCGAAGCAAAAGCTTCCTGAGCAACCCGAGAATCCCGAGCAAAAGCTTCCTGAGCAACCCGAAAATCCGAAGCAAAAGCTTCCTGAGCAACCCGAGAATCCCGAGCAAAAGCTTCCTGAGCAACCCGAAAATCCGAAGCAAAAGCTTCCTGAGCAACACGAGAATCCCGAGCAAAAGCTTCCTGAGCAACCCGAAAATCCTAAGCAAAAGCTTCCTGAGCAACCCGAGAATCCCGAGCAAAAGCTTCCTGAGCAACCCAAAAATCCTAAGCAAAAGCTGCCTGAGCAACCCGAGAATCCCGAGCAAAAGCTTCCTGAGCAACTCGAAAATCCGAAGCAAAAGCTTCCTGAGTAACCCGAGAATCCCAAGCAAAAGCTTCGTGAGCAACCCGAGAATCCCGAGCAAAAGCTTCCTGAGCAACCCGAAAATCCTAAGCAAAAGCTTCCTGAGCAACCCGAGAATCCCAAGCAAAAGCTTCCTGAGCAACCCGAAAATCCTAAGCAAAAGCTTCCTGAGTAACCCGAGAATCCCGAGCAAAAGTTTCCTCAGCAACTTGAATATCCTAAGCAAAAGCTTCCTGAGCAACCCTAGAGTACCGAGCAATAGCTTCGTGAGCAACCCGAGAATCCCCAGCAAAAGCTTCCTGAGCAACCTGAAAATCCTAAGCAAAAGCTTCCTGAGCAACCCGAGAATCCCGGGCAAAAGCTTCCTGAGCAACCTGGGAAAAAGTTTTTTGGATTGGAATTTTGGACGTTTCGAGTTTCTTGCCACAGTTTCGCTCTAGAATTATGTAATTAGATTTCCTGAATTTGTTGTATTAATAAAACATCCTTTCCTTTCTTCACGTTTTGGAAAACAATGCAGTTTCTCCGCTTAGTTTTGACCAACACCACAAATAATGTAAAAAAAGACCCATCTTTCGCTTAAAATTTTTCACAAATTCAATCGACAAGCAAGTTTTGACATTTACTCGCTTGATTATAATTGCAGCAAAATGCTGTTTTTAAAATATTAGTCAGAAAAAAAGCAACATGCGTAGAAACAGTCACGCTTTTTAAAAAACACGGAATTGTACATTGTTCAATTTAAAATAGTAAAAATATTGGGCCTTTTATTTGAATTTAAATAAAAGTTGTTGTAGTGACATCTAACGGTCGTAAAAAGTATTAGCAACGACTACAGCGCCTCTACATTTGCTTAAGGTATCTGTGACAAGGATGTCATGCGCCTAGTTTCAATGTGTAGAAAAGAGATAGTTCCGGACAAAATCGCCTTATGAAGTCAGTCATCTGGAGTAATCTGTGGCCATGGCCATACGAGTTTTGCAAATTTACAAATTGATCCTTTAGAGCGTACAAAAAAGGTACTACGAATCCCTTTTTTTGTACGCTCTAAAGGATTAATTTGTAAATTTGCAAAACTCACACTTAAATGGAGTATTGAGGCGATGAAGAGGATACTGAAATATGGGAAAATAAAATCGAAACTAGAAACAACTACTTTATTTCATTAAATACTATAAATTTCACAAATCACGTGTCGACAAAATAGAATACGTAAAATAGCATGAACATAATACCGTTAGATAAGTGCATTGCTTCGAAATGTTCGAAAACCACAAATTCTCCAAATAAAAGAAATGAACATGAGGCCGCTTCACCTATCTTAAATTAACAAAATATAAATGTATACAACTCAAAACACATTAACAGTTAATATCACACAGAATCATTTCCCTATAATATCAGGACTAGAATTCCTCGACATGTTCCTTATGCTCTTGATGTTCTTCAACTCTCTCGTTCCGTTGAACGTAAAATTAACATCACAATTGCTGAGGGGATGGTGCTCGGTATTGGGAGTCCCCACTCCGCTGTCCACAGAATTTGTTGGAGAGACCTTCTCGTGGTAGTCTCCCAGAGGCAGCGGAAGACTCACCGATTTCGTGTTCATCTCATTGTCGAACTCTTGCACCTTAATGTCAATTTTTGTGTTGTTGAATTGCTGCAAAATGTGGTTGTGCGAGCTGGAGAAGAAATGGGAGATCTTCTGGGGCGATTTGTTCTCTTGGTTCTTCAGTTCCTCCTTGTCCTGCGTGTTCAAACTGTTGGAGCGTATTATGTTTTGGTCTAGGTTGCTCGGTATGGATATCTTTCCAGTGCTCAACGATTTTACCATCACTCTATCCGGCGTGGGCTCCTTCTGGAACATCCTCATGAGGTTGTTCTGTGGCTTCAGTTCGTTTTTTCGCTTTTCCGAAACGGAAAGTTGGCTGAGAATGCGTCGAACCTCGTCCGGAATCTCCACTTCCACCTTCTGCTCGACTAAATTGTTCACAAAGTTGCCCAGGGTTGTTATCGTTACTTCCAAGGCCCTGCTGTGCATTTCCACACGATTCAAATGCGCCTGCTGAAGAGCTCTTGTCTTCTCGAGTCGCTGAACGTTACTCAGTGCGAGTTCCAGCTGAGACATCAGTACCTTATTTTGGTCGACGAGAACCTTATTTTGGGCTTCTAACTTGTGAAAGGCCTCGACTTGAGGCTGGACGGAGGTCATTTCTTCTTGGAGGACTTGATATTCTACTTTGTACTCGTTCAGTTGCTTGCTGATGTCAGTATTGAAGACTTGTTTCATGACTTTGTCCAAAATCGGTTTGTCTATGATCGGAAGAGTGTTCTTCAGGTAGTTCATAATTTCCTCGAAGTTATCGCATGCCAGGAGATTGTCTTTGTGGAAGGTTAGGAGGGCGATCGCCACTCGGAAAATCACGTCGGGACTTTCCAAAAAGATCAAGTCGAAGACTCGCGTCACGAAACCTAGGGGAAACTGCGAGGCGAAGATGGTCAATAACCAAGGGGCGGCGTAGAGAGTCGGCGCCACTTCGTAGAGGTCGAAGTGATTGTAAAGGTCTGGGAGCTGGTCGTGGAGCAGCCGCGACAGTTGGTAGAGCTTCACTTGGAGCCCTACCATGTCTGGAAGGTACTGAAGACGAAGACCTCGTCTGAACATTATGTGTCGGAGCAGGAAAAACGCCTGCGACTCTTCCATCTGCAATAAATTTGTAAACACGGAGTTGCTTAGATAAAAATTGTTACGTGTAATAGAAGAACACCGGCAACAAAGCTCATCCCTTGGCAATAGCCCATTTCGGAGTCCAGCAAGGAGTAAGCTTTGAGCAGATTGAAGAGGGCAAGTTGTCCAGGTCCCAGAGGGCTACTGAAGTAAGAGTGATTTGGGAAAGTGCGTCCCAAGTCGATTAAAATTGCGTGTTGATGAGATGTAAGCTGCTTGAGGAGTTTCTCGTAGGGGACGTTGTAGTTGGGGAAGTTGGAAGTGTCGATTGGGGCCACTTTCATGCAGAATTGTTCCGCAAGGAACTGCCAAACTTCTCCCCTTT
Source organism: Eledona agricola (assembly GCA_964023215.1). Taxonomy (NCBI): domain Eukaryota; kingdom Metazoa; phylum Arthropoda; class Insecta; order Coleoptera; family Tenebrionidae; genus Eledona; species Eledona agricola. Next base: position 11,303,625 of record OZ026863.1, read on the forward strand.
TGCCACGCGGAACACCTAATACATATTATTGTATATTACCAACTTAAGACTAAACTGCACAATTGTACAGTTTTGGTCATTTTTAATGCGAATTAAATGCGAAAATGTGACTGCCATTAGCAATCGATGGGACAGATTCTGTGGGCAGATTCCAAAGCTGGAGGGGACCATTGGACGGCTTTTAGCAGAAATGATTGTATGATACATAAGTTACGCCATTTTTTAAACTATTGAATGCAAATGCAATTATGAGGATATTTCCCTAGTTCTCTATACATAATAAAATGAACAACTATTAAACTGCCCTGACATTGAAAGTTTCGTTTTTAATAGATGATATAATAAATGCAAGCCTCCCCGGAACCGAAGGCCAGCCAATACGAAATTAAACAAGTCATTTTTTTTCTGTGTATAAAGGGACTATGATTCTTAGGCGGTAGAGGCTCTTTTTTCAAATTTTTTTATGTACGAATCTTGCTTGAAATTACGAAATTTTCAACATGAAATAACTCAGCATCGGATAAGAAATCTAAAAAATTTGGTTTAACCCTGAATTTTTATTCTGTCAGGACGCATCTAATTTTAAACGTTTACAGGATTTCAGGATTTTCATTCTAACTTGTTAAAATATTGTATGTATTCAAATATGCTGTAGGATAATGTTTTAAAAGGTATTTATCAACAAGGACTTAACCGATCTAAACGATCTTGGTTTCTTTATATTCTCTCTTAGAGAAAGTGGCCCATTAAATACAATTATCAAAAATTTTGAACGCTCAAAACTTGTAAATTTATTACCTATTGTAATTTAGTGTAGTGTAGTAGTAGTTTTGTCCATTGTGACTTTAATAATGAATGAGATAATAAATGCAAGCCTTCCCGAAACGAACACGAAATTAAGCAGGTAGTCGTATATATACAGGGTGCCCCACCGGGAACGCCATCGATCGATATAAGTAAAACCACACAATAGAAATTTATGAAAATTTGGAGATCTACGACTGCCGATGGGACCAATTCAATGAAAATGATTACAAGTGTGCATCACTTCCGGTTATACCCGGAAGTCGGTACTAACTTCCTTATTTTAAATGGAACATGCCTATTTTTCTTACTTATTTTAATTCCTACAAAAATTTAAGTGTCAAATTATGTACATATCCCTATATCTAGCTGCAACAGTTTTAGAGATATTTACATTTTTCCGCAAAAAATTATATTTTCCGTCCAACGAAAAAAATTCATTAAAACGTTAAAATTTATAATTCCTGAAAAATTAATTTTGATCACTTTCTAGCTATAACTTGAAGCTTCTTGACAATCTGCATATGACTTTCAAATCTTGCACCTATAATGAGTAATTTGGCATCAAATTTGAAATTTTGTAAACTTGAATAACTTTTTTAATTAATAAGGCACACCCCTAATATGTGTCCCGGTGGGACACCTCTATATATAATTTACAGGTTTCAGGATTTTTGTTATTTGTTAAAATTTTGTATGTATTCAAATGTATTGTAGATAACGTTTTAATAGGTATTTATCAATAAAGACTGAACCGATGTAAACGATCTTGGTTTGTTTATTATTTAAAAAATTTGAGCTTCGCTGTGACAGAACAAATAAAAAAATAACACTATAATTTGTATGAATAATTAATTATACATTAATTCTGGTGAGGAGACATCGAAATTGTTTTGGCGCCAGAATACGAACGGAAGCCAAAAACAAGTTAATCTGAACTGTTTTTAGGTATTCTTGTCACATACAACATGAAAACGCATTTTCATGAGCCTTGCAACGATGAGTCAATTGACGCATATAAATTAAATATATGTATTTCCATTCGAAAAAAAAAGTAAGGGTGATTACAGCCCCCTGAGTAAAAAAAGACCTGACCTGACCTGAGTAAAAAAATAAAAACTGATTGGGTTTAAAAGTAAGTTAAAAACAAAAAACGACGTGCTTCAGGAATTTTTCGTAAAATTATTTTTATTCAAGATATTTAGTTCCTTCCAGTTGAAGTTTCCACTCTGTATAAACTGCTGTTTTTTGTAAAAATTGGCGCCGGATATTTAGGATAACGATGAAATGTTTTTTCTTTGGTTAATTCCAGGAAATATTCTGCATAAATAATTCAAACCAGAAATCTTATTAAACGGGATCTATTGAGAAATAAACCAACTTTACCATCAGATTTATATTCTACAGAACAAATCTTCTCGCTCAAATATAAAACTGTTTATTAACGAGGAGATTTCGGCAGGCAAATCCATGTTAAAAATGAAATTTTTTCGTAGATAAATTTCTCTTTTATTTAAAGAGATATTAAGTCAATTTTTGTATGTGTATGAAGGAACTATGATTCTAAGGCGGTAGAGGCTCCTTTTTCCCAATTTCTTGAAAAAAACCTTTAAAAAAAAATACGAAACTTGCTTGAAATTACGAAATTTTCAACATGAACTAACTGAGCACCGGATAAAAAAACTAAAAAATTTGGACCTGTACCGTCTTAAAGACATGCTTTCGCAATACAGATTAAAATTCACACTACTCTAGGAATTTCCATAATTGTGTAAAATGCCTAAGAAAACTGAATGTCAAGACAAATTTCTTAGAACATCGGCCGTCAGGAAAGAGAGGTGCTCTCTGTCCATATTTAACCCAGAATTTTTATTCTGTTTTATTTACTGTTGACTCGGACCCATTTAAATTGTTGCAATTACAGTCAACTATATCGTGATTAACTCCTACCGCGTCATAAGAAACTTTAAATTAAATAATACAAATAAGATTAATTTGTACCGGTTTGTACAAAAACCACTTTATGTGAATATCAGAAATAAATAAATAATTCATACATCAGACCGATTTGTTTTGCATTACATACAGGCTGTTTATATTTAAAGCGGTCTTTAGAAAATTTTCAACTTGTTATAGTGCTATAGACTTGAAATTTGGAACAGGGCCGAAATTAACCATCTGGACCGAAAGAAATGATTTTCAATATGGCGGCACTTTCGCTTATCTTTGTTATATTAAACGAAATACCCCAGTTTTTATTCAATATTCGACTCTCTTTTTCCATGATCCTCCCCAGCATTGGGATTTGCTCACAAAGCCCCTTTTTCGATAAAGGTACGTTTGCGCCTTAAATTCGCATTAGTTTAGTCCCTGACTTTACCTTGTCTGATGGCTTGCAGCAACATCTGGTTGTCGCACTTCATCCTCGGGTCTTTGTTCGTCAACATTTCCCAAACATCCATCACCTCCCGTTGCGTGGGCTTCATCTCATCATACTCCAATTTGATCCTCTTCACCGCGGACTCTTCCTGCTCCGCTTTCAACCGTTCGTTCTCTTTTTCCATGCGCACTAAGAGAATTGCTTGATAAATCGACTTCCTCCACAGCTCCCGTAACTCTTCTTTGGTGCGCGTCTTGGTCTCGATGGGTTCTTCCGGTTTGTTTGGTGTGATTACGCGTTTGAAGATTGCTTGGCGCCAAGAACCAGTGTCGAGCTTTAGAGAACCGTCTTCTGAAGGCGCCATCTTGGGACTACCCACTTTAAGAAATCTACAACCAACAAGTGTTGGAATTGAAACTGATAAGTTTGTAAGTAAAATAGTTACATGTCCATCATGGGCGACTTCGGTGACTTGTCAGGAGTCGTCACGCTTCTGTCTGGTGAGACACAACTTTTCTGGTTGTGGTCGTTCACTCCCAAGTGGACGTCCTTCAAATCGTTCTGGGATCCAATGGTGGAGGACCTAGACCGCATTTCACTATCCGACTCTTTGTCTTCCACAACGACCGGATGTGGTGAAGTTTCCTGTAACAACTCTCTCACTCTTCCTCTTACAACCTCCGACTGGTCTTACTCGATTCAAGGATGTTATCGGTAGATTCATGTCTCTTAAAGTGCCACCAAAATCATCTTTCGAAGCCTTCCTCTTCAACATTTCGAAAGAGTTAGTAAGCGAGCGTTTGGCTTTCATAAAAATTGTGCCTCCGCCCAGATACTGGTTGAGGAATTCTGATCTGTTCTCTGCGGTATCGTGGACGTGGCGTGCTTGCCTCATCTCGCAATCGGCTCTCAGCAGCATCATCAGAAACTCGTTCTGCTCGCGCACTGAGTCAGTTTCCGCTCCTTTGAACTTGGTGAGGATGACGTTCTGTTCTTCCACATCCAACTCTTCGATGCGGCGAAGAATAGCCGCTTGGGTTTTCCGATCGGACATGCGCTCCACGTCTGCGCAGAGTCTGTGGAACCAGACCATGGGGCAGTGCTCGCAGGAGGTGATATTCGAGCGGGGACGAGAGTCGGCGTTGCCGAAGGCCTGAGTAATTGCTGAAGAGTCGCGGCGGTTAAAAATCACCCAAAGAATAAGACAAACCTGATACAGCGTCCCCTGCAATGGAAGACGACTCGCACTTGAAGATGTACCCTGTGAAGGTGTTGGGAGTTTGGCGTTCGCGACATATGAAAGCGAAATGTTCCGAGCGGAGGATCCCCTGCACGCAGGTGCAGATATCCTGGTGCTGTTTGTGCAGCAAAATCACTTTTCTGTCAGGACTTATCAGTCTTAAGTCAGTTCGGTCCACTTGAAGCACCATTGTGCGGTTGTTATCGTCCATTTCCTTCTCCCGCAGGTCTTTGCCGCTGGAAGTGGAATCGTTATCGCTGGACTGAGCATTTCTGTCGTCGTCGTCTGGAGGTTTCACTGTGAGGTTCGTGACCGAAGACAATGACCTCTGCAAGTGGGGAGGAAAGTTGATGCTTTCCACGGAGCTCGTGGAATCCTGTAATATACACCCTTTCTTAATCCGAAGGGGAGGCTAGAGTTGCAAATGCGATTACCACAGAGCCGCGTCTTAAGTTCTCTTCGCTTCTCAGTCGTCCGATATTGCCGAGGAGTTTCGCTTTCTGTTGCTTTTCGATTTCGTGGAGTTTGAATCGCTCCAGAGCGTCGTCGACGAACGTTTCGGGGACTTTCTTCTGCCAGACATTGATCTTGCCGATGTAGAGGACCTAGAAGTTGTATTGACATTGAACGGTGAGGGGTTTTAGGAGGAAGGATTGCGGTACCTCGAAGAAGTTGCTGGAGCTTGGAGATATGTCCACGCATAATGATGTAAGGTTGGCGGCGCTGCTTACCGATCGAGTGGGGGGAGGATGCGCTTGATCCTTCATTTGTTTGTACAGATCTGACACCTGCAACAAGAATTTGCTCAATTTTTCACAATAGTTGTGTTATTGCGTTCAATTAAATAACCACTACTTCCTATTTGTTATATTCAAAGAAACCAGGTGTATGAACAACATTCTTTATTGAATCAAGATTTTTTCCAGTATCATAAAGCAGAATACATCCAGATTTTCGTCAATTTATTAAACCCATTTAACGTGCGCACAAATAAAAGCGGCTGTTAAGGAATCACGATATCGTGTTTTTTTGTAATTTTTACAGTGTAGAATTTTGAAACTGCCATTTGACACATCAAGCAAAATACATCCAGATTTTCGTCAATTCATTAAACCATTTTAACGTGCGCACAAATAAAAGCGGCTGTTACGGAATTACGATATCGTGTTTTTTTGTAATTTTTACAGTGTAGACTTTTGAAACGAAGACTAAACCAAGTCCTGTAGATGGAATTTGTTGAAGAAAACACATTTTATGTATTGTATCCGAGACGGTTATCAAATAATTTAATTTTATGTATTTTTTATACTTACCCAATTTCAAAGTTCCAAAGTATTTTTTAATATCGGAATTTTTAAAATAGGTTTAAAATGGGAAATATATTTACACATGAACAGTGGAAACGGTAATTGAATATTGAACTGAATATTGCTTCTAATGCAAATGTTACTTTTGAAGATTTTAACTTGAGGTTTTGAAAAATAAAGTATTATTTTAAATTCACCGTATTAAAAATCTTGCTCAACGTTTAAATACGTTATTGTATAGGGAAAGAGCACACAAGTGTATTCTTCTAAATGTTTTTCGCTGTAATTCTAAATTATAAATTAAAGACAGGACCTCTAGTACAATATGTTTAAATACAAGTTAAAAATAACGAGGATTCGAAATACAAAGGCAAAATAAATGTAATTAAAAAATATATAAAACATTCTATTTTATTGGATTAGAAATTGGTTAACAATTTTCAGATATTGTTTGGAAATAAAGATTTTGATAATAATTTGTAATGTAATTTTATTCTGAACCCTTAATGGTGACACAAAATTATTTTAAATGTTATTGTTTTTGTAATAAATGATACGCATGTTCTACATAATTTACAAACAGTCCGAATTACAGTTATGAAAAATCGATTCTTGGTCAGAAAATATGCATCGGTTTTTTATTTTACAAAAATATAAGCCGTGCTCGGCTATATTTTAAAGTTTGATAAATATCAGAGCTTGTATTTGATAATTAAAACAACTTGAATTTTCAATTATTAAAATAGGAATTTTACGAATTTCTTGTGAAATGAATCCTGCGCTAGATTTTTTTGACATTGAAATGTTATAATTTTTTTAACTTGAAAATTTTAATACAGTCATTATTCTGACTAGAATTATGTTTGAAGACGCCAATTTTAATTTAAACTATTCTTAAACTTTTTTTTTGTTGTTGGACCTATATATTTAAAAATGTTAGTCGAAATATTTTAGAGCTCAATAAAAAATTTCTACTTTTAAAATTCACCTGAGTTCTACTCAAAACACCACAAATGTGTCACTTATCTGTACAAATAATTAGTACTCAACCATCTGTTGATATAAACTTAAAATGACCGATAGTTCGTAATACTGTAGTTTAGTTCCAAGTTCTCAAGTTTCGTAGTTCAGAGTACCCATGGGACATGCGTTCATGTACTCCCTTAGAGATGGGAGTATGTATGTGAAATTTGGTAATTTTTCACAATAGTTGTGTTATTGCGTTCAATTAAATAACCACTACTTCCTATTTGTTATATTCAAAGAAACCAGGTGTATGAACAACATTCTTTATTGAATCATGATTTTTTCCAGTATCATAAAGCAGAATACATCCAGATTTTCGTCAATTTATTAAACCCATTTAACGTGCACACAAATAAAAGCGGCTGTTACGGAATCACGATATCGTGTTTTTTTTGTAATTTTTACAGTGTAGACTTTTGAAACTGTCATTTGACACGAGTTGTCTTTTAAAAATTTGCTCAAACGAAGACTAAACCGAGTCCTGGGGATGGAATTTGTTGAAGAAAACACATTTTATGTATTGAATCCGAGACGGTTATCAAATAATTTAATTTTATGTATTTTTTTTACTTACCTAATTTCAAAATGCCAAAGTATTTTTTAATATCGGAATTTTTAAAATTAGTTTAAAATGAGAAATAGATTTACACATGAACAGTGGAAATGGTAATTGAATATTGAGCTGAAAATTGCTTCTAATGCAAATGTTATTATTGAAGATTTTAATTTGAGGTTTTGAAAAATAATGTATTATTTTAAATTCATCGTATTAAAAATCTTGCTCAACGTTGAAATACGTTATTGTATAGGGAAAGAGCACACAAGTGTATTCTTCTAAATGTTTTTCGGTAAACTTCTAAATTAAAAATTAAAGGCAGGGCCTCTGGTGCAATATGTTTAAATACAAGTTAAAAATAACGAGGATTCGAAATCAAAGGCAAAATAAATGGAATTAAAAAATATATAAAACATTCTATTTTATTGGATAAGAAATTGGTTTACAATTTTCAGATATTGTTTGGAAATAAAGATTTTGATAATTCTTTGTAATGTAATTTTATTCTGAACCCTTAATGGTGACACAAAATTATTTTAAATGTTATTGTTTTTGTAATAAATGATACGCATGTTCTACATAATTTACAAACAGTCCGAATTACAGTTATGAAAAATCGATTCTTGGTCAGAAAATATGCATCGGTTTTTTATTTTACAAAAATATAAGCCGTGCTCGGCTATATTTTAAAGTTTGATAAATATCAGAGCTTGTATTTGATAATTAAAACAACTTGAATTTTCAATTATTAAAATAGGAATTTTACGAATTTCTTGTGAAATGAATCCTGCGCTAGATTTTTTTGACATTGAAATGTTATAATTTTTTTAACTTGAAAATTTTAATACAGTCATTATTCTGACTAGAATTATGTTTGAAGACGCCAATTTTAATTTAAACTATTCTTAAACTTTTTTTTTGTTGTTGGACCTATATATTTAAAAATGTTAGTCGAAATATTTTAGAGCTCAATAAAAAATTTCTACTTTTAAAATTCACCTGAGTTCTACTCAAAACACCACAAATGTGTCACTTATCTGTACAAATAATTAGTACTCAACCATCTGTTGATATAAACTTAAAATGACCGATAGTTCGTAATACTGTAGTTTAGTTCCAAGTTCTCAAGTTTCGTAGTTCAGAGTACCCATGGGACATGCGTTCATGTACTCCCTTAGAGATGGGAGTATGTATGTGAAATTTGGTAATTTTTCACAATAGTTGTGTTATTGCGTTCAATTAAATAACCACTACTTCCTATTTGTTATATTCAAAGAAACCAGGTGTATGAACAACATTCTTTATTGAATCATGATTTTTTCCAGTATCATAAAGCAGAATACATCCAGATTTTCGTCAATTTATTAAACCCATTTAACGTGCACACAAATAAAAGCGGCTGTTACGGAATCACGATATCGTGTTTTTTTTGTAATTTTTACAGTGTAGACTTTTGAAACTGTCATTTGACACGAGTTGTCTTTTAAAAATTTGCTCAAACGAAGACTAAACCGAGTCCTGGGGATGGAATTTGTTGAAGAAAACACATTTTATGTATTGAATCCGAGACGGTTATCAAATAATTTAATTTTATGTATTTTTTTTACTTACCTAATTTCAAAATGCCAAAGTATTTTTTAATATCGGAATTTTTAAAATTAGTTTAAAATGAGAAATAGATTTACACATGAACAGTGGAAATGGTAATTGAATATTGAGCTGAAAATTGCTTCTAATGCAAATGTTATTATTGAAGATTTTAATTTGAGGTTTTGAAAAATAATGTATTATTTTAAATTCATCGTATTAAAAATCTTGCTCAACGTTGAAATACGTTATTGTATAGGGAAAGAGCACACAAGTGTATTCTTCTAAATGTTTTTCGGTAAACTTCTAAATTAAAAATTAAAGGCAGGGCCTCTGGTGCAATATGTTTAAATACAAGTTAAAAATAACGAGGATTCGAAATCAAAGGCAAAATAAATGGAATTAAAAAATATATAAAACATTCTATTTTATTGGATAAGAAATTGGTTTACAATTTTCAGATATTGTTTGGAAATAAAGATTTTGATAATTCTTTGTAATGTAATTTTATTCTGAACCCTTAATGGTGACACAAAATTATTTTAAATGTTATTGTTTTTGTAATAAATGATACGCATGTTCTACATAATTTACAAACAGTCCGAATTACAGTTATGAAAAATCGATTCTTGGTCAGAAAATATGCATCGGTTTTTTATTTTACAAAAATATAAGCCGTGCTCGGCTATATTTTAAAGTTTGATAAATATCAGAGCTTGTATTTGATAATTAAAACAACTTGAATTTTCAATTATTAAAATAGGAATTTTACGAATTTCTTGTGAAATGAATCCTGCGCTAGATTTTTTTGACATTGAAATGTTATAATTTTTTTAACTTGAAAATTTTAATACAGTCATTATTCTGACTAGAATTATGTTTGAAGACGCCAATTTTAATTTAAACTATTCTTAAACTTTTTTTTTGTTGTTGGACCTATATATTTAAAAATGTTAGTCGAAATATTTTAGAGCTCAATAAAAAATTTCTACTTTTAAAATTCACCTGAGTTCTACTCAAAACACCACAAATGTGTCACTTATCTGTACAAATAATTAGTACTCAACCATCTGTTGATATAAACTTAAAATGACCGATAGTTCGTAATACTGTAGTTTAGTTCCAAGTTCTCAAGTTTCGTAGTTCAGAGTACCCATGGGACATGCGTTCATGTACTCCCTTAGAGATGGGAGTATGTATGTGAAATTTGGTAATTTTTCACAATAGTTGTGTTATTGCGTTCAATTAAATAACCACTACTTCCTATTTGTTATATTCAAAGAAACCAGGTGTATGAACAACATTCTTTATTGAATCATGATTTTTTCCAGTATCATAAAGCAGAATACATCCAGATTTTCGTCAATTTATTAAACCCATTTAACGTGCACACAAATAAAAGCGGCTGTTACGGAATCACGATATCGTGTTTTTTTTGTAATTTTTACAGTGTAGACTTTTGAAACTGTCATTTGACACGAGTTGTCTTTTAAAAATTTGCTCAAACGAATACTAAACCGAGTCCTGGGGATGGAATTTGTTGAAGAAAACACATTTTATGTATTGAATCCGAGACGGTTATCAAATAATTTAATTTTATGTATTTTTTTTACTTACCTAATTTCAAAATGCCAAAGTATTTTTTAATATCGGAATTTTTAAAATTAGTTTAAAATGAGAAATAGATTTACACATGAACAGTGGAAATGGTAATTGAATATTGAGCTGAAAATTGCTTCTAATGCAAATGTTATTATTGAAGATTTTAATTTGAGGTTTTGAAAAATAATGTATTATTTTAAATTCATCGTATTAAAAATCTTGCTCAACGTTGAAATACGTTATTGTATAGGGAAAGAGCACACAAGTGTATTCTTCTAAATGTTTTTCGGTAAACTTCTAAATTAAAAATTAAAGGCAGGGCCTCTGGTGCAATATGTTTAAATACAAGTTAAAAATAACGAGGATTCGAAATCAAAGGCAAAATAAATGGAATTAAAAAATATATAAAACATTCTATTTTATTGGATAAGAAATTGGTTTACAATTTTCAGATATTGTTTGGAAATAAAGATTTTGATAATTCTTTGTAATGTAATTTTATTCTGAACCCTTAATGGTGACACAAAATTATTTTAAATGTTATTGTTTTTTGTAATAAATAATACGTTCCATTATTTTCCACATAATTTACAAACTGTCCGAATTACAGTTATCATAAATCGATTCTTGGTTAGAAAATATGCATCGGTTTTTTATTTTACAAAAATATAAGCCGTACTCGGCTTTATTTTAAAATTTGATAAATATCAGAGCTTGTATTTGATAATTAAAACAACTTGAATTTTCAATTATTAAAATAGGAATTTTACGAATTTCTTGTGAAATGAATCCTGCGCTAGATTTTTTTGACATTGAAATGTTATAATTATTTTAACTTGAAAATTTTAATACAGTCATTATTCTGAGTAGAATTATGTTTGAAGACGTCAATTTTAATTTAAACTATTCTTAAACTTTTTTTTGTTTTTGGACCTATATATTTGAAACTATTTTGGAGCTCAATTAAAAATTTCTACTTTTAAAATTCACTTGAGTATTTTGGAGCTCAATTAAAAATTTCTACTTTTAAAATTCACTTGTGTTCTACTCAAAACACCACAAATGTGTAACTTATCTGTACAAATAATTAGTACTCAACCATCTGTTGATATAAACTTAAAATGACCGATAGTTCGTAATACTGTAGTTTAGTTCCAAGTTCACAAGTTTCGTAGTTCAGAGTACCCATGGGACATGCGTTCATGTACTCCTTTAGAGATGGGAGTATGTATGTGAATTTTGGTAATTTTTCACAATAGTTTTGTTATTGCGTTCAATTAAATAACCACTACTTCCTATTTGTTATATTTAAAAAAAAACAGGTGTATGAACAACATTCTTTATTGAATCAAGATTTTTTCCAGTATCATAAAGTAGAATACATCCAGATTTTCGTCAATTTATTAAACCCATTTAACGTGCACACAAATAAAAGCGGCTGTTACGGAATCACGATATCGTGTTTTTTTTGTAATTTTTACAGTATAGACTATTGAAACAGTCATTTGACACGAGTTGTCTTTTAAAAATTTGCTCAAACGAAGACTAAACCGAGTCCTGGAGATGGAATTTGTTGAAGAAAACATATTTTATGTATTGTATCCGAGACGCTTATTAAATAATTTAATTTTATGTATTTTTTATACTTACCTAATTTCAAAGTGCCAAAGTATTTTTTAATATCGGAATTTTTAAAATAAGTTTAAAATGAGAAATATATTTACACATGAACAGTGGAAATGGTAATTGAATATTGAACTGAATATTGCTTCTAATGCAAATGTTACTTTTGAAGATTTTTATTTGAGGTTTTGAAAAATAAAGTATTATTTTAAATTCGCCGTATTAAAAATCTTGCTCAACGTTTAAATACGTTGTTGTATAAGGAAAGAGCACACAAGTGTATTCTTCTAAATGTTTTTCGCTGTAAATCTAAATTATAAATTAAAGGCAGGGCCTCTGGTACAATATGTTTAAATACAAGTTAAAAATAACTAGGATTCGAAATACAAAGGCAAAATAAATGGAATTAAAAAATATATAAAACATTCTATTTTATTGGATAAGAAATTGGTTAACAATTTTCAGATATTGTTTGGAAATAAAGATTTTGATAATAATTTGTAATGTAATTTTATTCTGAACCCTTAATGTGACACAAAATTATTTTAAATGTTATTGTTTTTTGTAATAAATAATACGATCCATTATGTTCCACATTATTTACAAACTGTCCGAATTACAGTTATCATAAATCGATTCTTGGTTAGAAAATATGCATCGGTTTTTTATTTTACTAAAATATAAGCCGTACTCGGCTTTATTTTAAAGTTTGATAAATATCAGAGCTTGTATTTGATAATTAAAACAACTTGAATTTTCAATTATTAAAATAGGAATTTTACGAATTTCTTGTGAAATGAATCCTGCGCTAGATTTTTTTGACATTTAAATGTAAGTAAAAACATTTTATAATTTTTTTAAAATGTAAATTTTAATACAGTAATGATTCTGACGAGAATTATTATTCAAGACGTCAATTTTAATTTAAACTATTTTTAAACTTTTTTTTGGTTATTTAAAAATGTTAATCGAAATATTTTGGAGCTCAATATAAATTGCTTAAAATTCATTTAGTTCTACTCAAAACACCACAAATGTGTAATTTATCTGTACCAATAATTAGTACTCAACCATCTGTTGATATAAACTTAAAATGACTGATAGTTCGTAATACTGTAGTTTAGTTCCAAGTTCACAAGTTTCGTAGATTAGAGTACTCATGGGACATGCGTTCATGTACTCGCTTAGAGATGGGAATATGCATTTGAAATTTGGTAATTCCCTGAATTTTTATGTTTGAATTTCAAGCATTTTACAACATAGAAATTCACGCTATTTCTAAATTAAAAATTCGAGTATTGTTTGAGGTGGAACTCAAACGAATATTAAATTTAAAAATTAAAACGCAATTTTTATTGAGCTTTAAAATATATCGAATAACATTTAGTTCCAATAAAATTGAGCGAAATGTAACTGAAGTAATTTTCAAGTTAGAAATTCAAGTAATGTTTTATGTAATGTCAATTTAATTTAGTAACACACTTATACACTTAAGTTATATAATTATAATTCTAAATTAAAAATTAAAGGCAGGACCTCTGGTACAATATGTTTAAATACAAGTTAAAAATAACGAAGATTTGAAATACAATGACAAAAGAAAAATATTGTAACAAACAATAGATTTAAAAACAATTATAAAACATTATATTTTATTGGATAAGAAATTAGTTTACAATTTTCAGATATTGTTTGGAAATAAAGATTTTGATAATTCTTTGTAATGTAATTTTATTCTGAACCCTTAATGTGACACAAAATTATTTTAAATGTTATTGTTTTTGTAATAAATAATACGCATGTTCTACATAATTTACAAACAGTCCGAATTACAGTTATCATAAATCGATTCTTGGTTAGAAAATATGCATCGGTTTTTTATTTTACAAAAATATAATGTTTGAATTTCAAGCATTTTACAACATAGAAATTCACGCTATTTCTAAATTAAAAATTCGAGTATTGTTTGAGGTGGAACTCAAACGAATATTAAATTTAAAAATTGAAGCGCAATTTTTATTGAGCTTTAAAATATATCGAGTAACATTTAGTTCCAATAAAATTGAGCGAAATGTAACTGAAGTAATTTTCAAGTTAGAAATTCAAGTAATGTTTTATGTAATGTCAATTTAATTTAGTAACACACTTATACACTTAAGTTCAAAATTTAAAAACACTTTGCACCTAATTTTCATCTTCAAAAACAAAACACACAATTTTCGGGTTTATTAATTTGACAGCGCTATTTAATTTAACAACTAAAAAAGGCAAGTTATGTCTGTAGTTTAAAAAATTGTATGGTTTTATAGAAACTATAATCTGCAGTTTATTTCTTAGAGAAAATTCGTTGCTTTGGCACGGATTTAAATATAGAAATGCAAAAAGAGTCACTTCATTATTTTTCTATCGAAAAGTGTGATAAATCAATATTTTAATCAAATTTTTCGAAGAATTTTTGAAACTGTAACTGAATATACGCACACATTTATTTCTTCGAAATATATTCCCTGCATTATATTATAATCCAAATTGTGGATACCAACACAACCTCGTTTTATTTTTTATGCAAATTATATTTTCTTTTTTAATAAATTTTTCGACTTGTCGATAACTCAATATTTTAAAAATGACTAAACCCAACTTCTAGCACAAAATAACTGGCTTGATGTGGCTATTAGACGATTTAAAAAAAATGAATCATTGAGTAAATTCCTGCACCAAAATTTCGACAAATTTAACAGTCTAATTGATTGACAACGTTTTCAAATTCCAGAAAGAATAACAAATAACATGGCAATTTGTTCAAAAATTTCTACGAAATGAGTCAATTACCTAAGAAATGTATTCACCTCATTTAACCCTAATCAAGCGGTGCGCAAACACAAATATTTATAGAGTGGCGCATAAACAAAATCCTGACAGCTCCGTCAAGGAAAACTGACGCGATGTTTGTGCAAAATCTAAAATTATCGCAAAGACATTTATTTTCCCCTATTATTCGAATGTTGTTTTCAACGTTCTGTTAACAACAAAAGAAATACACGCGCGGCTGTGAGTACAACACGTTGTTTAAACGTTTTATTATTATCTACGTTATCAGACACTTTTTCTCATCAGTTTCTGTTTGTTTATGCCGTGGTGGGTGTAAATTTACGCAGCTCGCCTCTGTTCCTCGTCATGAACTCTGAACGGACAAACTTACGGTTTTTTTTTCGATGTAAGAGGCGTCGCTGTGCGACGACCGTTGGGGGATGTATCCATAATTTGGCACCGTTATCATTTTTAAGAACTGTTATCACGGGGTCGTTTTAACGCCAGACATCGAGTGCTTTCAGTTTCAGCGCTTTAGTTCAACTGGCGCGCTGAAAAAACAAAACACACGAGGATGACGCCGTAGACGTCCAAAATTAAACGTATCATGAGCCGGAGATGTGATCTGGAGCAAGGATTTGATTTTTCCGGATGTGGAATCAAGGCCAGTGAAAAACAAGTGGAAATCCAAGGAGTTTTTATTTACTAGTTGGACGAGTTTTGGCACGGAGTTTGAGAAAAAACGGCGTGGAAACTTTGCCACGTGTCAGAAATCTTGTACAGAAACTGCCTGTTGTATTTTGTTATTTTCCAACCGTGATTTATAAATGTTTCATATTTCCACTTTTCCACATTCACAAAATTTTCTACAAGCTTTATTTCACGCTGTAATTTAATGCCGTCTGTTGATTAACGACTGTCAAAGGATGCACGTTTAAATAGCAGTATTTTTGAAGTAATAATTTTTTAACGTCTTAATATAAGTAACAATCATAATTATAGTCTATAAATTGCTTAGATATTGATGTTGGGTGCTGTACATTGGACCATATTTTTTGGCTGAAGGTTGGGTGACTATTTCGATTTGTTCTAGAGTACGAAGATCGTCTGGTGTTCTTCCAGAGGTTAAAGTTTTTTATTCGTTTGTATTGTACATTTGGAAATAAATCACAATGAGGTAAATAAAACAAAATACTAAGTCTCAGTGAAATGTAATAAAATATATAATCGTTTTTTTAACAGAATGTGTGTCAGATTTGGCATTGTTGTGGCCGCTCTCTTTTAACTTAATCTATCGTTTATACATATAATTATACAACAACAATTGTACCAACAATAATTTTTTTACAAGAAAGGCCACATTTTTATTGCATTTGTGCGCAACACTTCTGATAAATTATCAATTGTCTGTTTTACTTATATGAAATATCATCAATTTTCAGTCATTTGAAATATAAATCAAATAGAAATTTAATAGAACAACAAATTCCTATAATTTGTCATTGCAAATGGAAAACAACTGATAAATTGTATCTAAATAATGAAAAATTAAAATTGCAGTAAATGTGACTGCCTATTAAAAAACAGTACATTAAGGAGATTATTTGGCACACGCTGTATAGTTAAACAGATGAAATATCTCAAATAAGTGTAGAATGTTGCATAATAGTCTAGCAAAAATTTCAATATTTTACGTTGGTAGAAAGGGCAAAAAAAGTAAGTATAAACATAAAACATTTCAAGTATCCTGGAGAGAAAATAGATGAACATTGGAAACAAGAATTAGAAATTAACAAGAAAAAGCGCTAAAAGTTTACCATCTAATGAATAAACATTTTACTAGTATAATAGTCACCAAAAAAAAAAATGTTTTTAAAACCATCTTGAGTCCATATTAACATTTGGCTGTGAATTTTGGGAATTAACAAAAACACAAGAAACTAGGATATTAAGGCACAGAGTAGTTAAGTACCTTAGAGGAGTTAAAGGAGAAGCAAGACAACTTAGGCAACTTAGCTGGTGGGGCACTTACAAAAAAATAATATTGTAAGATCAGTGAAAAAATATGGAAGACAAAAGCACAAGAAAAGGACCAAAGGGGAAGGCAGAGGGAAACTTGGAATAAGACAGTAATTGAAATAGTAAATAAGAAGGAAAAAGAATGGGCTTAAACAAAAATCCGCGCACAAAACAAAAAGAAGTGGGCAAAATTTTTGCATGAGGTCTGAACTCAGATAATATAGCATTTAAATGTAAATGTGTGTACCATAATACCTTACGCCTTTACAATTGGTAATTAGGTTTTGATAATACAGTACAAAGAAAGGGCAAATTGTTTAATAATTATTTAATTAATCATTCTCTATAAGTATTTAGACCTAATTTAATAATTGTGTCGACGATGCCTACATAAAAATCTCTTCTTAGAAACTTTCTAGTTTTTAACAATTTCAGGAATGTATGTAGTTGACTGGAAATGTACGAGTATTTACATATGTATAATTTCAATGCAATTATAGTCCCCGTCTTTTACCTCATTGCTTCAACTGCTTAATTTGCCTATCCTGTTATGTATTTTATTCTAAATACCTGAAATTAAGTGCTTCCAAAATGTTAAAGTCCACAATCGACAACACGTAATTTATAAATTGATAAAATAACAACAAATGTATGCAAAATAACTAAAATCTGCAAAAATCATACACTGTGGAACTCGCCGTCTAATTCACTTATGAACAAAGTAATAATTTATGTGTTTTATTATACAACATAAAAAGCAAAAACAATAAATAAAAACCGCCATTTATCGCTGATATTTATATATACTTGCTATGATAATTAATATGATTTATAATTTGTTGCAAGTTCTCATAACATGCATGCGACTGACGCAAATATTTTTTACAGAAAAAAATTTGATTTAATTTGATACAAGGTGCAACTAAAACTAACGTGCGTAGAAAAAAACGAGGCTGCTTTGAAATTTGTTAAAGTGTAGAAACATTTTGACCTTCAGCTAGTGAAATTTGAAATTAAGCTATTCACCTTTAGTGTCTTTTTTCGACGAACTTCATTTTACTCGAGTTCGGTTTCGATATCATTTGACAATTATGTCAAATTATGTTAAATGTTATGATTCGACAATGTCAAAAGACTACACTGTAAAAAATCAAACAAGTTTTCATGGCCTCCTGAGCCTCAGTTTTTATTTGTACGCTGTATATTTTTATTGAATTGTTTTTGCGTAAATTAGTTGTGGGTTAAAACGGTGATTGTTTAAGGACTAAGCAGGAAAATCGGCGCCGAAAACTACACGAACAATCAGAATTGAAATTACTCCTAATTGGCTTCGTGCGTGTTTAAAACGACTGGTTATGAAGGAAGACATTGGCTATAATTTATGCACAGTAATTATTATTTACATAAGTTGTCTTTAAGGTTTGTGTTTTTAAGTGCCTGTCACTGAGTTACCGACTAAAAAAGAAAAAGATACTTGTAAAGTAAAATTTAACTGCGCGAACATTATTTTCGTTTAATGATTTGATTTGATTTTGTGACTCAAAAAATTCTCAAAATCACAAAGTATTTGAAATATTTTATGAGATTAGAATAAGAACATTGTTTTTTACAATAGAACAACAACGAAGTCACACTCAGGCTACCAAACAAGTTTTTCCAAATACAGCCATGGCTATTTATTTATCTTGACAATTTGACAACAAATATTATTCAAGGCTGTCATAGGTAAGCTATTAATAAAGAAACAAATAAAAAAAACAATTTAGTGGAAATAATGAATAAATTCACACGTGACTCTGTCGTTCTCTACGTGAAAATTACTTATTATTCAGTTTGGTTAAACAATTATTACATCAAACGTTTTTGTGAAGTCGACCTTGTTTTCGGATGTAAACAATTTTAGTGAGAACGAGAAGAAATTATTTGTTTTTGTTTAGAACAACAATGTGCCATAGACGAGAAGTGATAAGCTAATTACAAATGAGTCATGCGATCGAAACATTTTCCGATGCAGATCAGCTAAATTATTAATGTACAAGTTTCTCGTTGATTTAAAACAAATTTAATTACAGATTTTATCCCAGACAGAATGTTTTCATAAGAAAACACTAACGATCCGTTTGAGAGAAAACAAATATATCCTCAGCCTTTGCCAAGACAAACTCGACATGTGAGGTCGTCATTTGTACACGTCACATCTTAAAAAAACTACAATTAAGCAAGTTGTCTCATTTCTACGCAATCGCTTCTCAGTAATCATTAATACAGCATCAACGACGTCAACACCACAGTCTGGCAACTTCCCAAAGTCCAAAGAACCAAACGACCTATATACCCCTTATTTTCACCCTTTAATTCACAAAAAAATTACTATATCTTCAATAAATCCTCTATAATTCCAGTAAATCCTAAATAATTCCTGTAATCCTCAATAATTCCTATAAATCCTCACTAATTCCTGTAATTCGTATGTAGAATTTTACAAAATTAAATACTAATGCGCAAATATACCTGCTATTTACGCCAAAGAAGATACAAGGTCCACAACTTCAATAACTGGAAATATTCTCTAAATCAAATTTTTTGTGAACATAAAAACTATTTAAAAATCTTACCTATAAGTCGAACTTCTATTATTTGAACTAATATTTAACACGTAGCCAAGCCCAATTCAGAATTTTTGGATAAATACATGTGTATTTTGGCGAAAAATATTTTTTCAGCACGTTTAGTGGAGAACTAAAGTTTATTTCTCCCAATTGCATTAACGGTGGTGTAGTTTCACGAAGGGTTTATTGCTGATATTGGAACAAAAGTTAAAAAGATCGAAGCGAGCTTTAAAATATTTAACACTTAGGAAAAATTGAAATTAGTTGTTGAGGTAGAAAAGAGCGAAAACAAAGAGAAATTCAACTGTAGATACATATAGGAAAATAAGTAAAGTAATAAAAATTAAACGTAATCATATTACATTATGAAGGATAACAAAGCTTTAGTTAGGCATACACTCAAAACGATTATAAATATTAAGTGGGCACTTGTCTAGGTTCCTTAGTACATAAAAAAAACAATCAGAAAAAATAAAATTTTCAATACAAAAAACACAAGAAATTATCAAGAACTAGGGTAAAATAGTGTTATTTCGTTATATTGCATCTATGGGCAACAATCTTGTCTGCGTCTGTGCAGAAACGCATGCGCAATTGTTTTTTTTCATGCGAATGCATTTGTTTATTAGAAAACCTGACGGCAACGTGAAAAATAAGGGTTTGAAAAAACATTGTTTTCTCGAGAACGATAGCAGATACGGTTTTTTAACAAGAACCGTGAAAGCAATGAAATAATGTACCTTTTCAAAAAAAATAAAAATTGAAGCGATATTTCAACGAACAAAATTTTTATGGTGTAGTTTTCACCATTTGCAATTTTTAAAAAACAAAATCCTCATAACAAGAGATCGTACTCCCATAAAAGTATCTATATACCAAGTGTTGTTAAAATCAATTAACCCGTTTTTGAATTATTACGAAAAATCGAAATTTAATTTCACATTTTGACGTACTCTCACGGGCCAACGAAGCATTTTAGGACAAAAGTTTATAGGATCGAATCCACTTATTTTGATCTCAGGAATCTGTAATTGTTCTATGTCTGTGTTGTTCTGGGACACTCTGTATAGGGAAATTAGTAAAGTAAAAAACCTAATCATTTTCCATTGTGTAAAAGGTAACAAAACTTCAGATAGGCATCTAGCTGCCTTAGTAAATAAATAAAAATATTTAACATTACATTACAATTAAGCAAATTGTCTCATTTCTACGCAATCGCTTCTCAGCAATCATTAATACAGCATCATCAACCTCAACGCCACAGTCTGGCAACTTCCCAAAGTCCAAAGGACCAAACGACAAAATCAAATTTAGCTACGTTTTCAAAAAACCGTAAAAGTCACACACGCAAACTACTCACACTGAAATTTATCGCCGTGTTAATAAAAAACCGAATAATTGATCACCGGCCACCAAATCAGGTGAGTAACGCGGCCGCTACCGTTCGAACTGGCACACTGCATATCTTGGTGATTATTTTAAAATATTGGCACTGTTCGTAACCTGGTGTTTTTTAAGACACCGCCTCTTTCAGCATCCTCCAAAAACTGTATTTTTTGCCCGGTTTGGGTGCTCCGAAGACGGCGTCCACCACGTGGACGATCCCGTCGGTGCACTCGTAGTCGGGGCGCACGACCTTGACCCATTTCTGCTCCCAAACTACATAGTATGTCCCATTGGTCTCGTGAACTTCCACATTCAAAGGACCGGCGATTGAGTCCAAAGTAATTGAGCTGGTCTTGGACAGGAGTGCCAGTTTGGACATGGTGTACTGCTTTTGGGTGACCACCAGGTGCTTTTCCAAAATTTTTGACATGTCGTAGTCGTGGTCGTTAACAAACTGCCTCCAAGCCGAGTCTTTTGGTGCGAAAAACGTCTTCATCCGACTCGGCTTGGTCAGGATCCCGTTCAGGTGTCGCCTTCCCAAGTGGTAGGTGATGTTCAAATCGGGATCTGAAGAAATTTTGTACAAAACTGGCAGGAACGGAAACGGCTTCAGCTCCTTGTCGAATACTGCAAGAGGCTGCGAGATCAGGTGCACAACTCCATTTCTCACAGGAATATTAGCTCTGACTATCTCAACGAGCACCTCCCCGCGCTTGTGGTCACTGTTTCCAAGAACTGTATGACTCTTCACGTGGACTTTGTCGTTCTGCGACAATAAAGCCACAACTATGTAGATGTAGTCGCCGTTTGAGGCTGTTTCATAGACGAAGTTCTTGGCGGCGGGTCTAGTGAAGAGCACCTGATGAGGAATCACGTGGCCTTCTATAATATAGCTGTCGATGCTTTCCAAGCGATGGTCGTCGATTTTGTCGTCGACCGGGATAAAAAACGTGTGTCCTCCACTTCTTGCGAACAAATCCTTTTTGTCGTACTGTTGTACTTTGCCAAGGAAACTGTTAACTTTGCGACCTTTTAGCTTCCACCGCTCGTGGTGCTCCAGGAAGTCGTAAGCTGTGGCCTCTGAGTAAGAGACAATTTGCATGGGGTCTAGAACCCGGTCGATTGTGTGTAACACCTGAGCAAGTCCATGAGACAAGATTCACGGTTCAGGTTACTCACCTGATTCGTTGATGTGTTCCTTTTGCCTTTGGCAACGTAATTTGAGAATCCCTCGAGGATTTTGGCGTTGTTGACGTAGTAGTGGTCGTTGACAGTGATCCAAAGAGGCGGATTGTCCACGTGGACGCTTTGTACGGTTTTGCCAAGACTCAGCTGCTTAAGAGTGTGAGGATTTGCTGCCATGTGATACAACATGAGCTTATCTGAGAAGTTCCCGTCATAATTATGTATGGCTTCGTTCTCAGGGACAAACAAGGTGATCCCACGGTACAAAAGGTTCAAACTAGCTATTCTGTTCGTCCTGATCATGGCACGGAACTCTGAGAACTCCGACTCCTGGTCGATTCGGTCGTAGATGGTCTTCCATTCTCCACGCACCAAACTTACCACCATCAAAATTGCGGGAAAAATGTGACGAGCAGCGCGCATGGTGAACACTCGGTGGAATAATAAATATGGCCGCGTGGATTTTTGTCTTATTTTTGGGGCAAGGTCGGTCGGGTTTATCGATCATTATGTTTACGTTTTCCGGAAGTTGCTGTGACCTTTTGACAGGTTTTGGACCGTCTTGCGTGTTATTTTTGGACGTTGCCAGGCTGTCTGAGCCGAGTTGCGGGAATAGTTTGTGGGTCGTTTAGTATTCTGCGACACCTGCGTTTGGTGTCAGAGGAATTTAAAGTGGAGAATGGTTTGGGAGAGATGTGAATGGATTTGGAATGAGCGCAAGCTTGACGTGGGAATGTGTGTCTGTTAACATTTATCTGCGACTTTTTTTGTTGTTATTACTTGTTTGAGCATCTGGTGCGAGTGTTATCAATTATCGCTTTAGTTTATGGAGCAGGCGCGTATCGGTAATAAAATACGTATAATGAAAAGTGGGAAAATGCAACGTAGTTTGCGAGAAACACGCAGAAAGCAATATACAGTGAGGACTAATAATAAAGATTACCAGCAGGCTATGGATCCACTTTGCAATTCGTAATTTTCAATAAATCCCATAAATCCTCCATAATTCCGGTCAATACTAAATAATTCCGGTAATCCTCAATAATTCCTGTAAATCCTTTATAATTCCTGTAATTCGTATGTAAAATTTTACGGAATTAAGTACTAATGCGCAAATATACCTGCTATTCACGCAAAAGAAGTTGCACGGTTTAACGTTTATTTATACATACAGTGTGATTCACGTAGACCGTTCTTTAGAAAATTTTCAATTTTCCGCAAAGCTAGACAGTTGAAATTTGGTGTATGATTATCATCGATAAATCTGAATCGAAGTAAAGTACTATCAAGATGGCGGCACTTCCGGTTATACCGGAAATTGACGTCAACTTTGTAATTTTAAATGGCCACCCCTTATTTTTATGCACTCGTTCGTTTTGGAAATCAATTCTAAATAAGATGCGCTCAGGTTGTCTTATCTTATCTCTCATAGTTTTAAAAATATTCTTAATTTAATGATAAAATTTGGAAAATGCAAGGATTTTTCTAAAAACTAACATCTCTTGAACCATTTGAAGTATTGCAATAATTTTAAAGAATTATTCGAGAGTACTTCTAATACATTTTAATGCTTCGGGTGTGCGTTGCTATTTCCTGAAAATTAGTATAACAAAATGCCAAAAACTCAATTTTTTCAAATTGCAACACAACAATCTAATACGGAATTCAATGTAAAAGTAAAAAATATCTCGTTTTTTATAAAGGTTTGTCATGCCAATTCTCGATAGTTTTTCCGATAATCCACATTTTGTAAAAAATACATCTTCTCTTTAGCTTTTGATATGTGTAGTTGTGGAATAAAAACATTAAAATTAAACAATTGAAATTAGCATGTTTAAAGTATTATGCTTTGTATCAAATCTTTACTGATATTTAACACGTAGCCAAGCCTAACTAAAATTTTTAAGAGAATTACATTTGTATGTGTATTTTTTAGTACGTTTAATGAAGGTTTATTTCTCCCAATTGTATTAACGGTGGTGCAATTTCACAAAGGGTTTATTGCTGATATTGGTGCAAAAATCAAAAAGATAAAGCGAGCTTTAAAATATTTAACACTTAGGAAAAATTGAAATTAATTGCTAAGGTAGAAAAGAACGAAAAGAAAAAAAAGATATGGTAAAGCAATTTGGAATTCCCCAACACATTATCGACTATTTTAGAAAACAAGGACAGAGTTTTGAAATGGTCCAATTTGACCCAAAAAATACTGATTTCTTCAAATTGCAAGTCTATGTATAATTTTTTTCATTTATTAGTTTATTTATGTATGTAAGTACTTACATATGTAGGTATGAATCTTGTATTAGGTACATATGCATAAACCAGTGTTTTTTTGCAATGTCTATTAATTTAAGTCTTAATTCGGCGTCAAATTTTCTCTAACTCGAAGTAAATTATCGACCCCTTGGAGATTTGAGTTAGACAAGTTCCACTGTAGATACCATATAGGAAAATAAGAAAATTAAAAAAAAGTTAAACGTAATAATTTTTCATTGTTAAGGATAACATAACTTCAGATAGACATATAGTATGCACTTAAAACGATTATAAATATGTACATATTATGTGGGCACTTGTTTAGGTGCCTTAGTAAGTTAAAAAAAATATTTAACATAATAAAATGTTTGCAATACAAAAAACGTAAGAAATTATTAAAAGCTATTGTAAAAAACATGTATTGCATCTCTAGGCAACAATCTTGTCTGGCAGAGAATGTGCATGTACAGAAATCGATGCGCGATTGTTATTTCTCTTGTAATTCCCAATAAATCCCCGTAATTCCCAATAAATCCCCATAATCCCGAATAAATTCCATAATACCTTCATACTATATGTACTCTATAAATCTTCAGCGGTTTACGCTACGTTTGCATTTCATTGATGTTAACTTTTTTGTGAAACTGTTTTCGTATTTGTAGCCTATGACATTCCTGTAGTTTTTAATTATGTTAATTTTTTTCTTTGTACTTTGTTATATAACCCCATGAAAATAATACATTGTATTCAGAAATTGTAGATTTAGATTTGACAGAAAATGGTGCAATTGCAATTTAAAAAATATATAATTTTTAACTTTCCAAAAATATTCACAAATACCGAACAATAATAAAGCATGATGTATCAAAAAACTATTTTTTAATTGTTGTTTATTCTACCCTTATCTCTCCCTTCAGAAAGTATACAATGAAAATTTCATCCTTTTTAAAAAGTATTTCGGTTTCAACATTGTCATTTTCAAGTCATAAGAATTTTTTTTAAATTACAGTATTAAATTCATATATGGAAATGTGTTACCTTATTAAACTTTATGATTTAGACAAACACAAACGTTGACAACGTATAAATGTATAATGTATAAATGTAAGAACATTTTGCTCAATCATTTATTTGATCATTTAAAAATAAATTCCAAATTCAATTCTCTACGATATACTTATGTAAAAAAACAAGGGAGTTCCATTTAAAAAAATTGAGTTATCCCTATATGAAGTTCTCAATTTTACAAATTTATTATGACATTTCTCACAAAGTTATGCAAATCTACGTCCATGCAGTCGAAGAACAATTATTTTGCTATCATCGGGAATTTTGCTTATTTCATTATTGTGAGTTCAACACTTATGATTTTCCTAACAAACCTTTGCATAAAAGTTGCGATATCTTCGTAACCGTAACAAATAAGTAAACATAACTAGATCAAGAATGTAGTAAATTAAGCAAAGAATGTAACGGCGCTAAAAAATATATAGTTTCATTTAAAATAAAAAAGTTGAAGACCGGTGATACCAGGAAGTGCAATTTTGATAAAAATAATTGAAAAAGGTGGATCGCGTGGAACAATAACCTTGTACCAAATTTAAAATCACCATTTTTTTTTGGAATCCGAGAAAACCTCCAATGGACTTCTAGTTAAAAAAATACCCTTTATACATGGATCTAAAACTTTCAAAGAATGTAAAAAAGAAGACGCTACTATATTGTAAAAAATAAAGAATAGAAACTGTTTAATCTTCACTAATTTCTGTGGAATATATTTAAACCTTATAAATCTTCCGTTTACATAATCTCCCGCTCCCGAAATTTAAATTACAGTATTACATTCATTTATGGAAATGTGTTACCTTATTAAACTTTATGATTTAGACAAACAGAAACGTTGACAACGTATAAATGTATAATGGATAAATGTAAGAACATTTTGCTCAATCATTTATTTGATAATTTAAAAACAATTTCCAAATTCAATTCTCTACGATTTACTTATGTAAAAAAAAACAAGGTAGTTCCATTTAAAAAAAAATTGAGTTATCCCTATATGAAGTTCTCAATTTTACAAATTTATTATGACATTTCTCACAAAGTTATGCAAATCTACGTCCATGCAGTCGAAGAACAATTATTTTGCTATCATCGGGAATTTTGCTTATTTCATTATTGTGAGTTCAACACTTATGATTTTCCTAACAAACCTTTGCATAAAAGTTGCGATATCTTCGTAACCGTAACAAATAAGTAAACATAACTAGATCAAGAATGTAGTAAATTAAGCAAAGAATGTAACGGCGCTAAAAAATATATAGTTTCATTTAAAATAAGAAAGTTGAAGACCGGTGATACCAGGAAGTGCTATTTTGATAAAATTAATTTAAAAAGGTGGATCACGTGGAACAATAACCTTGTACCAAATTTAAAATCACAATTTTTTTTGGTATCCGGGAAAACCTCCAATGGACCTCTAGTTGAAAAAATACTCTTTATACATGGATCTAAAACTTTTAAAGAATGTATAAAAGAAGACGCTACTATATTGTAAAAAATAAAGAATAGAAACTGTTTAATCTTCACTAATTTCTGTGGAATATATTTAAACCTTATAAATCTTCCGTTTACATAATCTCCCGCTCCCGAAATCGCCCACTTCTAAAAGTGCACCGCACGCCTCGATCATCCCAAAATCACGTGTAAAATTCCCTTCGGCTTGGTTGCATTCCAATAACGTTTGACCGAGTCCCAAAATACCCTCGCCGCGCGATAAATACTCACGTCCGAACTCTTCTTCGCCTGGAAAAGGTAGCAGTAGAGCAACGTATCCCCGTCGTCCCTCATCAGATAGAGAAATGTCGTGGGATCCTGGTCGGCGTGTGAGAATCGCGTCACTTGACATATTTTGTGCGAGAACTGAAGCTCGAAGTCCGGATTGTAGGCTTGGAGGATCCCGTCTTCGATCCCGACACTCAACTGGAACAAAAAAACCATGAAAACTATGCAGAGCTTACTGACTTTTGTCTTGTCGCCCGATAACGTGCGCAGAATCGGGCCAGAGAGTGCGCTCGAGGTTGAGAAACTGACACTGAAGAATACGGAGTACCTCTTCGGGCCCACGCCTGTAGACCAACAACTGTGAGTCTTCCAAAAAGTTACAACACCTCTTAGTGATATTTAAGCGATCACAATTTTTTGTCGCTTGGAGTTTACAACGAGCACGACGAACTGGCTGGAGTTTTGAGTTTCAACAACTTTCCGAACATCCCCAGTCTGCCCAGATGGGAGTGGCAGCACTGGCTTCACAATTTGTACCAAATTGAGGACGTCCAAACGTCGACTAGTCTTTGGATACACTATGCCGTCTGGGACAGACGATATACGACCCTTTTCATGAAACCAACCCTTCAGGCTTTGTTTCTAATGTACGACGCTCTAGAAGACGTCGTCATGGTATGTCCTCCAGGTATTACACGTTTGGATTTCATCGAAGACGTCGCGAAGAGAGTCTTGCCTCTCGACCATTCAAACCCCACTAAAGTACAAACTTTGTACGTGGCCAAGAGAAAAGATTTTGTGGGTCAGTACGTAATCCGTCGTGCCGTTGAAGAGGACAACGACGATTTGGTTGCAATCATTCCCCAAGTGGTGGAAAACACATACGGACACTACTACATATCGGAGTTGTTAAACAACGAAGAAGAAACCGATAGACAACTCATCGTGGCTGAATATCGAGGATGCGCCGTTGGGGTTTTGTGTCTTAACGAAGTGGTGAACTACGACCTCCTCAACGAGGAGTTCGAACTAGTACCTTACAACGGCCTGAAGAAGTCTTGCAAGTGGGATGAGTTGATCCTCTCCCAGGTCCCCAGCAACCCCAACTTGCAAATGGGAGAAGAGTAGGTTGGGGACACTTCTTAAAAGTTATAAAACAACCAGTTTGGAATTGCAGCAGCAACGAGCACTTATCAGACATTACTTTGGAGGAAATGAAGGACGAATTAAGCCTGGATCAGGAGGAACACGATTCTGTTTCTGATGACGACTTCTCGTTAGTTAACGTGTCCTCGGATTTGATCCTCAACCTGCTTTACAACGACGAAGAAAACGAACAAATCGTTTATTCAGGAAGTCAAACTAGTATCGAGAGCCATTTCAGCGCAGTCATCCTCAACGAGGAGTACGAGGACCATTTGTATAATTCGGATAAAGGGGAGCCGGCTTTTGGGGAGATGGATAGACGACAATCCAGACGTAAGCTGGCGCTGTGTTTGTCTATACCAAGCTTGTTCTTGTAGAAACTAGACAGGAGATGTCTACAGTTCCAGTGTTTCACGGCGAGGCCAACGCTTTTGCCCTGGAAATTTGTACGGCACTCCCGGATCACGAGAATTGTCTTTATTTTTTGTTCCAAGCGGCTTTCGAGTGCTTTCCAGATCGCGACTATTGCGTAGCGTCATTTCCGACAGACTCCAAAGTGGCGTATCTTATGAGGCACTTTGCGAGAGTTGTCCCGAGATGCAACTCAGTCTTCCATCACGAACTTTACGTTTTGCACAGAAGTGCAGTTTTGGGACGATTGAGAGCTAGAGTAGCGGTTCCTGAAGACAAACCGAGAGTGGCTGAGTTAGCGGCGACACTTATGAAACCCGCTATTGTAGAAGATCTGTTCAAAGAGGCCGTGGACACCAAGATTAGTCCTTGGAAGGCTTACACCTTCTTATGTGAAGAACAGATCATAGGAATGGCGAGTAAGTACAATCGGCTTCAGTCTATAGTTTCCATGCTTCCGGTTTAACACTCATCTCTACTTATAAAATACACTTTGGGTTTGAAATTTGTAATGTTTACTACAGTGTGGTACTAGTTACCTTTGGAATCTTTTTATAGGTACATTTTCCTGCGCCGCTCTTCTATTTTTAAAGTTCATAGTTCTGTCAATAAATGACATCAATCAAATTGACAGTTATTACAATTTATTGAAGTGAATTGAATTAACAAAAATTAAAAATGTATACCGTGCAAGAGAACAGTTTCATCATTGAGGCGTATTTTCGATCTGGACGCATAGTTTGAAATTTTAATGTATTTTCGAGGTTAGGATACCGCCCTCCTTTTTTTATAGAGCGGCACTTTCTATTTTTACAAGGGTAATGCAAAGGTAACTAAATGACAATAATTTTGTTCCACACTGTACATCTTGGTTTGGGTCTTATCTTTTAAATAATGAACGAATGTCCATCGAATCGTTGAATGAGTTAACCAATTTGCTACGAATTAAGAGAAAAACCGAATGTTCTCGTCCTGAACCTAAAGATTCAGTTTCTAATGTAGAAAACGTAGAAAATGTAGAAAACAACCAAGTTGTAAAAAAATTTCGCTAGTAAAACGTAAAAAGAACAATGGAAAATTCATTTCTGTAATAATCACAACTAGTTCTTATAATGCCGTTAACATTTGTAGTAAATAAAACAAACTATTAGATCGAAAAAGGGTTATAATACTTTATCGAAATGAATTAAACGCGTTCGGTATTTTATTCACATGCCAAGTATATTGATCCGTAATTTTATTCAGTTGTTTAGGAAAAATACCAAACGCTGAGTGACGTACTAAAGGTTCGGTAAAAAAATTAAATGAAAGATAAAAAAACTAAATGCTCGGTAAATATACTAAACGCTCAGTGAAATGCTGAATGTTTTGTAAACAATATTAAATGCACGTTATAAATGATAAATGCTTGGTAAAAGGATAAATGCTAGTAAACACAGGGTAAGTATAATATGTATACGCAAAGCTAATTAGTAAAAAATATTTATTGAGAAAATTAAACATTTCGTAGTAAACAATGTATTAAATAATAAATCGAACTACATATATTAATTTAATATATTTGAAAAATATTTACACATGGAACCAATACGGGAAGTAAAAAAATGTTGTTTTATTAGCACTTAAAATTTAAAATACAAAATAAAAAATAGTAAAACAAAACGATTATTATACCGGGTGACTATAAATAATTGAAATAAATTTAGTTGATTGGCAACATTGAGGAATTGGTAAATACCAGATTAACTGCCATCGGCTATTAACTATTCAGGTTAGAATTTTGTTGTAAAAAAGTGTAAATCTCTCTGAATAATGGCTACCGAAAAGTGACAAATAACGGAGAAATCGGTTACAGCGGGTGATCGAAAAGCTCTTCAGTTGCAAAAACCTTTTTTAAACAAATTCTGATATGTGTAACTTTTAAATATGACAATTTGAAATTTGAGAATCAGTGTACCCAATGGAACAGCTAGAAAAAAACATTACCAACCTAACCCAAAAAAAATTTAATCACTTATAGTCACCCGGTATTTATAAACTAAAGCAGACAGACATTTAGACAATAAACTATTTTTAACATACATTAACATTTTTTCGCTTTTAATTTGGCGGCTGGATAGTGCAAACAAACGGACGTTAAAATCTATAGCAATGTAGTAAATTATAGTAAATATATACGTTAAAATCTATAGCAATGTAATAAATTATAATAAATATATACAATGCGCCAATTTTATTTATCTATTGTAATAGAAAAGCTCTTTTCGCGTTTGAAGGCCGATTTCGACGCCGCCATTTATCGGAAATTTGATATTTTTAACAATCTAAATTGAAAAATAAACCGATTATAAATTACTAAGTAAATACAATATTTCATTCTGCAAATCTACAAAAAAACTTAATGTTTTCTCATTTTTTAATTTCGTATTTTTTACCGTACAAAATAATAAGCATTTTATTACGACCAATATTTTATTATGCAAGGGTTTTATTAAGTTTGAATAATTCTTTAATAACTTATATACAATTGGTTTTTTCTCTTAATGCATGGCAAGTTAGTTAACTCATTCAAAATTCAACGATTCGATTGACATTCGGTAGTAATTTAAAAAATAAGATCTAAACAAACAAATAGTAAACATTATAATTTTCAAATCCAAAGTCTGCCGACTTGTAAGGGGAGACAGAGGCGAATTAATTAGTTCCAGACTTTGTAAATGTATGCTTTTTTTCACCTTTTAAGTTCATAAAATTGTACAAAAAAATCTGATTTGGTTAGTGATATCTTTTTCAGTTTCAGATGTTAACAATAATTATTTCAATTGAATTTGAGAGGGAACGCCCGCCGGCGCTTTTTGTGCATTTTTTTCTTGAAAAAATGCACTTCACTTCGCGAATCACAGCAGAAGCATGGCTTCTTCGCTGTGACTTTTTAGAACTGCTCGTGCGTTATTGGGTACTTTTTTCGGATGGGTACAGCCTTCGGTGACGAGAAAAACACCGGACCGAAGACAAACTCCCACCATCTCACAACCAATCAGGAGTCGAATTTTGAATTCAGTGTCCATTTTCTTTGTTTAATTGCTTCATTTCACGATTGACAAATCGTTCTGTGCGGATTCGGTATTTGGTCACATTTCTACTGAAATTAGGATTTTACTATTTTAAGAAAATAAAATCGGCGACAACGATATCAGTTTAATGAATTACATTATCGTATTTTTTATTAAATCTGAATTTACTCGGCTTTGTTGTGATGGACAAATTGTTTGTCACAAATCCTCTAGTTTCTCGTGCAGACTTGAGTCGTTTTTTTTATTAAATGGTACAAACCACCTTGAGGCTTTCTTAATTCGTGTTACAGGAAATGTTAATGGTTAACGGGTAGTTTAATTTAGAACAATTGTTTTGTTGGCTATAGTGCTGAAGATATTTAATCAAAGACGAACTTTGCCCCGTTAAAATTTAAATCACTTGAGCGCCATACAAAAAGTCAGGATCATATTAGGCAACAAATAAAATGCATGTTTAAATAAACAAACTATAATACATTTAATTGATTCAGCACGTGAATCACAAAAAATTAGAAATACATAAAAAAATTTATTTTTCTGAAGTACAGTAATAATGAACAGAAATTGGTGTTTCGCCGATATGATGACAGTAGAGAATCGTTAAACAGAGGAAAGAATTAGTGTTATCGATGATTACAAAAAATTATACATTTTCTAGAACTCTCATAACAATCCAAAATGAACTACTACGCTTTGTAGTTGACGTTGTAATAAAAACATAAATTTAGTGA
The DNA here is from genome assembly GCA_964023215.1 of Eledona agricola. Taxonomy (NCBI): domain Eukaryota; kingdom Metazoa; phylum Arthropoda; class Insecta; order Coleoptera; family Tenebrionidae; genus Eledona; species Eledona agricola. The sequence continues at coordinate 11,336,165 of OZ026863.1, forward strand.
GTAGTGCCAATTTTTTACATTTATGTTCTAAAATTTATGAGGCAAAGGATATAAATTATCACTAACCACATTCTGTAATTTTAGGACCTATAAGACATTCATCAATCTCAAAGTTTACAAAACATTTTTTTCTAAAAATATTCATGGTGTTTTATAAATTAGAAACGCACTTTGGTGGAATTGTTCGAATTACTAATGGAAACTGAACGTTTAAAAAATTAGAATTGGTAAATAAAATAATAAAACGAACTTATTACACGTAATTATGGTTGGCAACTTAAATTAAAATACTCGCTCCTCAAACTATTTATTAAATAAAATAATAAAACAAACTTATTACATGTAATTATGGTACTACATTTAACTGGTTGGCAACATAAAATAATACTCGCTCCCCAAACTATTTATTCATTATTACGTTCATTCGTTAAACTTTAAACAATGTATGAATTCAATCGAACAAGAGAGATATATTGAATCGAATCGCATTTTTCAAAACATTTTAGAAGACAAGGTGAATATTTTTATGAAAAAAATTATACCATCAAACAAGAAATAAATATGTCTATGGCAGTTATTTCGACTGAGAAGGAGCTGGTCAGGAAATTAATTCAAAATACCAAATTTAAATCCATTAATAACCAAATGAAAAAACTAAAAACTCTCCTAAAAAAGATCACGAGCCGCCACTGACAAATAATACTTGCTCCCCAAACTATTTATTCATTATTACGTTCATTCGTTAAACTTTAAACAATGTATGAATTCAATCGAAGAAGATATTGAATCGAATCGCATTTTTCAAAACATTTTAGAAGACAAGGTGAATATTTTTATGAAAAAAATTATACCATCAAACAAGAAATAAATATGTCTATGGCAGTTATTTCGACTGAGAAGAAGCTAGTCAGAAAATTAATTCAAAATACCAAATTTAAATCCATTAATAACCAAATGAATAAACTAAAAACTCCCCTAAAAGAGATCAAGAGCCGCCACTGACTTACAATGCCATAAAGTATAAAATTAAAAGTAGAGATGGGTGCGTGTTAAAATCGGCAGCATGAAAACTATAGACTGGTGAAAATCACTGATGCCGGTTGTAAGTATGTACGCTCGTGGTCATCCAAAAATACCTCTATTGACTATGAGACATTGTCATTGAGTCGGAATTTCCATCAAACGCGCCGGCTAAACTGTTATATTTGAAAGTCCAAATCTTCTAGTTGTATCCGAAGAAGGCGAACACGAGTACTTGGAACTATACTACCAAACCGATTACTGGATCAATATCAACGAATGCAAGTTCGGCAATCACGGCTGTTTGGAGCACTTCCTACTCTCTCCCATCTTCCAGCGCCACAAATCCTTATTCCTCCGCGAACTTCACAATTTGAGCGGCTTTGATGTTCTGTTCTACCGACTCAAGCGTTACGATAACATCTACACCCATCGAACCGCCCCTATTATCAACGCCCTCTTGGATATGATTCCAGTACTTCCCGTCACTCCAGCTGAATACAGCAAAGCCGTGATGGAAGTGTTTGAACTCCCCCACTCCCTCCAAAGACACCACCAACCGTTTGGTCTATACATTTCAACACCAAGACTCACCAGCATGACTAAGATCGAAATCAACCAGAAACTGGTAGTAATCGGAGCCGGTTGTACTGGAATATCCTTCTTGGAGTCGTTAGTTTTTGGAAGAAACCCAAACTACTTGATTGTGTTCACCAACATCACCGTGGTCAGCCCCCATGGGATTTTCTACCATAAACAACCAAGCGCCGTGAGGGAAATGGTGTTTGTTGGTGATGGCCATTTAGATCGTCGCTATTTGGACTCGGTATGTCTTAAAACATACGTTCACGTCGTCACAGGCGTCATGACATCTATCAATCGGAAAGAAAAGTACGTGGCGATGAACGACGACACGTACCTGCCCTACGATTACCTCTTCCTCATGTGCGGCGAACAGTTCCAGAAGCCTCCGCAGAAAAAGAAGGAAATCGTGAAGAAGCGATCCGATTTCCCCCAGAACGTGTTTATAATAAACACGGAAGCGGACGCGGGAAACGCCTTCAACGCCCTGAAGAATCTAACAGGGGCGCAAAGACAAGGGAACATCGTGGTCTTTGGTCACTACTTGGAGGCCCTGTGCTGTTTGGCTGCACTGCTGGAGTTCGGATTTTCGGGCGCGAATTTGATTTACGTGGATCCCACTCCGGATCACATCCCCAAATACGACCGCCACGACCATTTGACTCAGTTCTTCAACAACAGCAACGCGGAAGCTGCGGTTCTTGACGAGATCGCCTTTCAAGGGATCACGATTTATCAGGATTACAACTTCGTCGAGTGGCACCTGGACAACTCCAAGAACTATATCGCCTCGGCGAAGTTCGAAAGCAAGTACAAGTTTGTGGAAATCGAACTTTCGGCATTCTTCATCTACCATTCCAAAGCGATTAGTGTCAGAACGTTCCAAGCGATTTCTCGCAGCGGGCTTGTGTTTAATGGTCGTTTGGTGATTGACAAGAACTATCAAACTAATGACCCGTGCATTTTTGGCGCCGGTCCTTTGACCATTTACTCGAAGAAGTACTACGCCGAACATCTCGCTCATCGTTACTACAACTCGCAGGAAATCGGACACAACTTGGCAATGGAAGTACGGAAAATGTTGATTCCAGAGAAGTATAAGGACCCTCCGGAGACGGCTGAAATATTTCGAAAGCCAGTGGTGCAACATTGCAGGTTCCCGGGAAATTTGCACTATTTGCAAGTATCCAAAGCAGGACCTCCTGTGCCTTTGGACGTGGCCTTGAACAGGAGCAACTATGTAAGACACGTCGTTTATATCACTTGTACTAACGAAATAAGTAAAGGGTCGCGTTTTGATTACGGGCGATTGCAAGAAGCTTGATAAGCAAGGATATTTTCGGCTGCATCTGAACCAGTTTCATTCAGTTGAAACCATAACGTGTTTGGCAAAATTCGTAAGTTGGTCAAAGGTGTTGGGCAGCTAAAAACGGTTGTAGAACTTGAACGTCCACAATTTGATCTCGCTTTGGAGCAAGCACGAGATTCTTTTGAACCATCTCTTGTTGCGGTACGACGCAAAGATGATTAGCGATCTTTTCGTGTTCTTCGATCTGCCATGGGCTTGTGCCATCTACCACAAAGACTTTTCAGCCATTTTGGAAGAAATCTTTGACATGTTACAAGCGGCGGAGACTTGTGAAGGTACCACTCTTGTAGAGGAAGTGAGAAAGATGCTGGAGTTGAACGGCTGGAATGCGGTTAGTTCCAATGATGCAATCAGTAAACATTTACTAAAATCTTGTGTAGTTGAACAAATTACAGTTGGATGAAATCGAGGAAACGTACATTGACTCTTCTTTGATTCAAGCAATCGTAAAGAAAGTGCTGGACTTCTTGCATGTTAACTACATGTATCTACCAATGTATGCCCACCAAATGCTGATCAGATGGATCATGAATCAACTCCAAACCAGTCCGCTTTTCGTCAAGACAATTTTCGTACAAAATATCTACAGTAAATCTGTTGAAAATCAACGTTTTCCGTTCTTCCACCGACCATCGAGACCATCGACACGATTCAGCCTGGAACCGTCGAGTTTCTTCGAATAAACTCATTATACAGGGTGTCCCAGCGCTGCGGGGAAGTAAGAATACTCTAAAATGGAAATAGATATCGAGATGACAAAAAGTACAATCCATTTAAGAGAACACTCTGAAAATATCTACTTATATACAGTTTGTCCCCTAGTTGGGTTTATTAATGGAACACCCAGTATATTATGCGATTTTCAAATTTCTTGTCAACAAATAATTTCACTTTGTATAACCTATTATGGACCTAACTTCAGTTGTTTTGCTATTATATGACATTAAAACAAAAAAAAGCCTTTTCTTGAAAAATTGCTGCTCCCAAATCAATGACAATTTTTGCTTAATACATTTAGGAGAAAATTATTAATATCGTCTAGTTTATAGTGCTCAAGTCAAACTTTGAATTTTAATAATTTATTATACAGGATGGCGCATGAACGCAAATTGTTAATTTGATCGAATTTTTTAAATGCATATTTTGTATCAATCGATCATATTTTTGATAAGCTATATGATATTTCATCTTCTTAACAACTATTTTCCAAATTATCGATATTCCACTATTCAATCATATCATTAAAAACGTCACCCAAAATGTAATCGATTGATATGCAAGATATGCAAGGTGTTCCATTTGAAAAATTTGATTAAATGAACAATTTTCAACTGTGTATATTAAATTACTACAATTAAAAATTCGAATTAATGATTATGAACTAGAAGATATTTGAAAAATTTCAGTCAAATTTTCAAGCCTAATTCTCATTAATTTTGGTGCTGCTATTTTTCAAAAAAAGGGGCTTTTATTGGTTAAATGTCAAATAATAGAAAAACAATTGAAAATAGGTCCATAATAGCTTATACAAAGCATAATAATTTTTTGACAAGTAATTTGAAAATGGCATAATATACTGGGTGTTCCATTTAAAAAAACCTAATTTTAATGCGCCACTTTGTGGACATACAGTATATAAGCAGATATTATCAGAGTGTTCTTTTAAATGGATTGTCGATAACCGAATCTCGATTTCTTTTGTCATTTTAGAGAAATGTTACTTCCCCGCAGCGTTGGGACACTCTGTATTTAATGCGACTCATTGCTTGTAAATATAAAAATTAAAACCGCAGAAACCTTGACCGAGCTAATGACCACAATTCCTCGCAATTTTCCCATTCTTATCACAATGCAAATAACGCTAATTAGTGCACCACGCAAATTCACGATTCCTGTGCAATTAGTGGACTTACCTTTTCGCAATAGTCCCGCTTCCTGATTTCGGACACTATCCAAGGAAGCATGGGACTGGAGAACCTCCTGTCCATGGCAGTAAAACCGAAATAGTTTACCGGAATCAGCTTCATCTCTTTAAATTTTAAAACACATCCTAACACCAACACCTCCACCAGATAGGTTAAAGAAAACAATGCGCGCAAGAAACGAAAATCAACTAGGAAGTAGTCATGTCAGTCGGTATTGATCCGAAGTAGTAGAATCAATAGTCACGTGCGCTGAACGCGAGAGTCTCCTTACAACTACTCGTTGAGTGTTACCGGTATTATGAAATGTTGGACAAATAAGAATTAACGCAAAGTCAAGGACTTGCGACCGGTTGTTGTTTATCGTAAATGGTTGGAGAAAAGTTGGTTGCGGTTATTGTCAAAATCAACCAATAGTAGTAGCGGTTTTAGGGACATCTCCTATGATTGTATTATTGCCTTTTTTTCGTGTTCTTTACGTTAAAAAGGAAAAAATACTAATACTGAAAGGTCAGCCGCCTCCAGGTGTGGTATCCATGCATTAAATTTTTATTACAAGGAACTAATATTAAGAAACAAAACGACAGGAACGAGTTTAGGTAGTTCCTAACCTAAATTGAATTTTCGCGCCAAATCATATTTTGAATTTCGCGAGATTTGATTGGCTGGTGTGAAAATAGTGGTGGAGAAGTTTGGACTTTTCCCAATACTCTAAAGATACGATGCAAGAAACTTCTTCACTACTCTTTCCATTAAACTCCAGCAAATGAGGGATATGTTGTATTGAAAACTGAGAGCCACAATCAAAAACTTTATATAGTAATGGGGTTAATTAATTTATCTGTGGAGCTTTCTTTTCAAATATTAAATTTCTATATACGAGGGGAATTTATATAGTTATCTACCAAGTCATGAAGAAAAAAGTCAGGGAACCAACAAACATATACTTGATCTTTGTTATTCCAAAGATTATCTAATTAAGCTAACTCTTCGAAAAAAACTGTTTTGGTAACTGCAAAATAAGCTTCTACAGCTTTTTTCATCCCTTCACCTCTTTAAGAGCGGCGTCTCACAAACTCTACTGATTTTTGACCGATAGATGGCACTTGCAACTGCAATCTCTTTAAATTCAATTTTTATTTGACCAGTAAAAGCGTTTACTACTTTATTGTGCGACTCTACGGGATGGAAGATGCAGGTAAAGGAATGCCTTCCATTCAAGAACGAAATGAATGAAATTCATACCGCCTCAAAATAAAAATGTTGATTCTGCTTCAGTACGTATTTATAAACAATTACTGAACTGATTTAAACAAACATGGCGTTTTTGCTTACCATTTTAAAAAATCACAGCTGCAACATCGTTGTAACAAAAAAAAGAACGGCAATATTTTGTATCAATAATATTTTAATGATAAATAAATTTCAAAGTCTAAAGTTTGATGACGACTAGCTACCTACTGTCCTGTACCTTTTGAGATATTTGCATTTTTATGATCTGCAGTATTCGAAAGCGAGCAAATAAATCATACAAATCGCCATATTGATCTTTATTTTCTATTGATGTTCCATTTCGGAATCAAAAATTAGCATAAATTGATTCATCGGTTTAGATAAACATTCAAATTGAATTATCCAAAAAACGGGTGGTTTTAAGTATAGAAAGGTATTTGTCAATTTTTGAAAGTCATGCTTTTTTTCATTGTAATTCGCGGTTGAGTGGGTAAACGGACTCAAATCGTATGTCGAGCAGAACCTATCAGAAAATCAATATAATAAAGTCACGATAAATAACATTTTTTATTTTTGCACCTTTCTGTATGACATGTGTAATTTTACCCATGTGCCCGCGAGTTATTCGCACATAAATGTAAATATCTCAAAAACTCAAAAATAGAGTGGCTTTTGAATTTAACGAGACGTGAGAATAAGGTATGAAAATAAAGGTCTTATATGTAAAAAAAGCAAATTGATATAATCATCAAGTTAGTAATAATCTTTATTGATTAGGCCCCTGCTAAATATTGGACTTCACAATTTTTTGTCGATAACTTTTGCATATGTCTATTGATGTAGTTCCCGGTGGGACACCTGTAGATTATTCGTAACTGCCTAGATAAGTATTACAAATTTTTATTTTTTTAATATTAGCAAGTTACAGCACAGACTTGCATGTTCATTCATCACGCAGTTTCCGAAACTGTAAACGATCGGAAGCTTGCTAAGGAAGCTTTTGCTTAGGATATTCAAGTTGCTTACGAAGCTTTTGCTCGATATTCTCGGGTTGTCAGGAAGCTTTTGCTCGGGATTCTCGGGTTGCTCAGGAAGCTTTTGCTTAGGATATTCAAATTGCTCAGGAAGCTTTCGCTCGATATTCTCGGGTTGCTCAGGAAGCTTTTGCTCGGGATTCTCAGGTTGCTCAGGAAGCTTTTGCTGGGGATTCTCGGGTTGCTCAGGGAGTTTTGCTTAGGATATTCAAGTTGCTCAGGAAGCTTTTGCTGGAGATTCTCGGGTTGCTCAGGGAGCTTTTGCTTAGGATATTCAAGTTGCTCAGGAAGCTTTCGCTCGATATTCTCGGGTTGCTCAGGAAGCTTTCGCTCGATATTCTCGGGTTGCTCAGGAAGCTTTTGCTCGCGATTCTCGGGTTGCTTAGGAAGCTTTTGCTTAGGATATTCAAGTTGCTCAGGAAGCTTTCGATCGATATTCTCGGGTTGCTCAGAAAGCTTTTGCTCGGGATTCTCGGGTTGCTCAGGGAGCTTTTGCTTAGGATATTCAAGTTGCTCAGGAAGCTTTCGCTCGATATTCTCGGGTTGCTCAGTAAGCTTTTGCTCGGGATTCTCGGGTTGCTTAGGAAGCTTTTGCTTAGGATATTCAAGTTGCTCAGGAAGCTTTCGCTCGATATTCTTGGGTTGCTCAGGAAGCTTTTGCTCGGGATTCTCGGGTTGCTTAGGAAGCTTTTGCTTAGGATATTCAAGTTGCTCAGGAAGCTTTCGCTCGATATTCTTGGGTTGCTCAGGAAGCTTTTGCTCGGGATTCTCGGGTTGCTCAGGAAGCTTTTGCTTAGGATATTCAAGTTGCTCAGGAAGCTTTCGCTCGATATTCTCGGGTTGCTCAGGAAGCTTTTGCTTAGGATATTCAAGTTGCTCAGGACGCTTTTGCTGGGGATTTTCGGGTTGCTCAGGGAGCTTTTGCTTAGGATATCTAAGTTGCTCAGTAAGCTTTTGCTCGGGATGTTCGGGTTGCTTAGGAAGCTTTTGCTTAGGATATTCAAGTTGCTCAAGAAGCTTTCGCTCGATATTATTGTGTTGCTCAGTAAGCTTTTGCTCGGGATTTTCGGGTTGCTTAGGAAGCTTTTGCTTAGGATATTCAAGTTGCTCAGGAAGCTTTCGCTCGATATTCTTGGGTTGCTCAGGAAGCTTTTGCTCGGGATTCTCGGGTTGCTCAGGAAGCTTTTGCTTAGGATATTTAAGTTGCTCAGGAAGCTTTTGCTCGGGATTCTCGGATTGCTCAGGAAGCTTTTGCTTAGGATATTCAAGTTGCTCAGGAAGCTTTCGCTCGATATTCTCGGGTTGCTCAGGAAGCTTTTGCTTAGGATATTCAAGTTGCTCAGGACGCTTTTGCTGGGGATTCTCGGGTTGCTCAGGGAGCTTTTGCTTAGGATATTTAAGTTGCTCAGTAAGCTTTTGCTCGGGATTCTCGGGTTGCTTAGGAAGCTTTTGCTTAGGATATTCAAGTTGCTCATTAAGCTTTCGCTCTATATTCTCGGGTTGCTCAGGAAGCTTTTGCTCGGGATTCTCGGGTTGCTCAGGAAGCTTTTGCTTAGGATATTCAAGTTGCTCAGGAAGCTTTTGCTGGGGATTCTCGGGTTGCTCAGGGAGCTTTTGCTTAGGATATTTAAGTTGCTCAGTAAGCTTTTGCTCGGGATTCTCGGGTTGCTTAGGAAGCTTTTGCTTAGGATATTCAAGTTGCTCAGGAAGCTTTCGCTCGATATTCTCGGGTTGCTCAGGAAGCTTTTGCTCGGGATTCTCAGGTTGCTCAGGGAGCTTTTGCTTAGGATATTTAAGTTGCTTAGGAAGCTTTTGCTCGATATTTTCGGGTTGCTCAGGAAGCTTTTGCTCGGGATTTTCGGGTTGCTTAGGAAGTTTTTGCTTAGGATATTCAAGTTGCTCAGGAAGCTTTTGCTGGGGATTCTCGGGTTGCTCAGGGAGCTTTTGCTTAGGATATTTAAGTTGCTCAGGAAGCTTTTGCTCGGGATTCTCAGGTTGCTCAAGGAGCTTTTGCTGGGGATTCTCGGGTTGCTCAGGGAGCTTTTGCTTAGGATATTTAAGTTGCTCAGGAAGCTTTTGCTCGGGATTCTCGGATTGCTCAGGAAGCTTTTGCTTAGGATATTCAAGTTGCTCAGGAAGCTTTCGCTCGATATTCTCGGGTTGCTCAGGAAGCTTTTGCTTAGGATATTCAAGTTGCTCAGGACGCTTTTGCTGGGGATTCTCGGGTTGCTCAGGGAGCTTTTGCTTAGGATATTTAAGTTGCTCAGTAAGCTTTTGCTCGGGATTCTCGGGTTGCTTAGGAAGCTTTTGCTTAGGATATTCAAGTTGCTCATTAAGCTTTCGCTCTATATTCTCGGGTTGCTCAGGAAGCTTTTGCTCGGGATTCTCGGGTTGCTCAGGAAGCTTTTGCTTAGGATATTCAAGTTGCTCAGGAAGCTTTTGCTGGGGATTCTCGGGTTGCTCAGGGAGCTTTTGCTTAGGATATTTAAGTTGCTCAGTAAGCTTTTGCTCGGGATTCTCGGGTTGCTTAGGAAGCTTTTGCTTAGGATATTCAAGTTGCTCAGGAAGCTTTCGCTCGATATTCTCGGGTTGCTCAGGAAGCTTTTGCTCGGGATTCTCAGGTTGCTCAGGGAGCTTTTGCTTAGGATATTTAAGTTGCTTAGGAAGCTTTTGCTCGATATTTTCGGGTTGCTCAGGAAGCTTTTGCTCGGGATTTTCGGGTTGCTTAGGAAGTTTTTGCTTAGGATATTCAAGTTGCTCAGGAAGCTTTCGCTCGATATTCTCGGGTTGCTCAGGAAGCTTTTGCTCGGGATTCTCAGGCTGCTCAGGGAGCTTTTGCTTAGGATATTTAAGTTGCTCAGGAAGCTTTTGCTCGGGATTCTCGGGTTGCTCAGGAAGCTTTTGCTGGGGATTCTCGGGTTGCTTAGGGAGCTTTTGCTTGGGATATTCAAGTTGCTCAGAAAGCTTTTGCTGGGGATTCTCGGGTTGCTCAGGGAGCTTTTGCTTAGGATATTTAAGTTGCTCAGGAAGCTTTTGCTCGGGATTCTCAGGTTGCTCAAGGAGCTTTTGCTGGGGATTCTCGGGTTGCTCAGGGAGCTTTTGCTTAGGATATTCAAGTTGCTCAGGAAGCTTTTGCTCGGGATTCTCGGATTGCTCAGGAAGCTTTTGCTTAGGATATTCAAGTTGCTCAGGAAGCTTTCGCTCGATATTCTCGGGTTGCTCAGGAAGCTTTTGCTTAGGATATTCAAGTTGCTCAGGACGCTTTTGCTGGGGATTCTCGGGTTGCTCAGGGAGCTTTTGCTTAGGATATTTAAGTTGCTCAGTAAGCTTTTGCTCGGGATTCTCGGGTTGCTTAGGAAGCTTTTGCTTAGGATATTCAAGTTGCTCATTAAGCTTTCGCTCTATATTCTCGGGTTGCTCAGGAAGCTTTTGCTCGGGATTCTCGGGTTGCTCAGGAAGCTTTTGCTTAGGATATTCAAGTTGCTCAGGAAGCTTTTGCTGGGGATTCTCGGGTTGCTCAGGGAGCTTTTGCTTAGGATATTTAAGTTGCTCAGTAAGCTTTTGCTCGGGATTCTCGGGTTGCTTAGGAAGCTTTTGCTTAGGATATTCAAGTTGCTCAGGAAGCTTTCGCTCGATATTCTCGGGTTGCTCAGGAAGCTTTTGCTCGGGATTCTCAGGTTGCTCAGGGAGCTTTTGCTTAGGATATTTAAGTTGCTTAGGAAGCTTTTGCTCGATATTTTCGGGTTGCTCAGGAAGCTTTTGCTCGGGATTTTCGGGTTGCTTAGGAAGTTTTTGCTTAGGATATTCAAGTTGCTCAGGAAGCTTTCGCTCGATATTCTCGGGTTGCTCAGGAAGCTTTTGCTCGGGATTCTCAGGCTGCTCAGGGAGCTTTTGCTTAGGATATTTAAGTTGCTCAGGAAGCTTTTGCTCGGGATTCTCGGGTTGCTCAGGAAGCTTTTGCTGGGGATTCTCGGGTTGCTTAGGGAGCTTTTGCTTGGGATATTCAAGTTGCTCAGAAAGCTTTTGCTGGGGATTCTCGGGTTGCTCAGGGAGCTTTTGCTTAGGATATTTAAGTTGCTCAGGAAGCTTTTGCTCGGGATTCTCAGGTTGCTCAAGGAGCTTTTGCTGGGGATTCTCGGGTTGCTCAGGGAGCTTTTGCTTAGGATATTTAAGTTGCTCAGTAAGCTTTTGCTCGGGATTCTCGGGTTGCTCAGGAAGCTTTTGCTTAGAATATTCAAGTTGCTCAGGAAGCTTTTGCTCGGGATTCTCGGGTCGCTCAGGAAGCTTTTGCTGGGGATTCTCGGGTTGCTCAGGGAGCTTTTGCTTAGGATATTTAAGTTGCTCAGGAAGCTTTTGCTCGGGATTCTCGGGTTGCTCAGGAAGCTTTTGCTTAGAATATTCAAGTTGCTCAGGAAGCTTTTGCTCGGGATTCTCGGGTCGCTCAGGAAGCTTTTGCTGGGGATTCTCGGGTTGCTCAGGGAGCTTTTGCTTAGGATATTTAAGTTGCTCAGGAAGCTTTTGCTCGGGATTCTCAGGTTGCTCAAGGAGCTTTTGCTGGGGATTCTCGGGTTGCTCAGGGAGCTTTTGCTTAGGATATTTAAGTTGCTCAGTAAGCTTTTGCTCGGGATTCTCGGGTTGCTCAGGAAGCTTTTGCTTAGAATATTCAAGTTGCTCAGGAAGCTTTTGCTCGGGATTCTCGGGTCGCTCAGGAAGCTTTTGCTGGGGATTCTCGGGTTGCTCAGGGAGCTTTTGCTTAGGATATTTAAGTTGCTCAGGAAGCTTTTGCTCGGGATTCTCAGGTTGCTCAAGGAGCTTTTGCTGGGGATTCTCGGGTTGCTCAGGGAGCTTTTGCTTAGGATATTTAAGTTGCTCAGGAAGCTTTTGCTCGGGATTCTCGGATTGCTCAGGAAGCTTTTGCTTAGGATATTCAAGTTGCTCAGGAAGCTTTCGCTCGATATTCTTGGGTTGCTCAGGAAGCTTTTGCTCGGGATTCTCGGGTTGCTCAGGAAGCTTTTGCTTAGGATATTTAAGTTGCTCAGGAAGCTTTTGCTCGGGATTCTCGGATTGCTCAGGAAGCTTTTGCTTAGGATATTCAAGTTGCTCAGGAAGCTTTCGCTCGATATTCTCGGGTTGCTCAGGAAGCTTTTGCTTAGGATATTCAAGTTGCTCAGGACGCTTTTGCTGGGGATTCTCGGGTTGCTCAGGGAGCTTTTGCTTAGGATATTTAAGTTGCTCAGTAAGCTTTTGCTCGGGATTCTCGGGTTGCTTAGGAAGCTTTTGCTTAGGATATTCAAGTTGCTCATTAAGCTTTCGCTCTATATTCTCGGGTTGCTCAGGAAGCTTTTGCTCGGGATTCTCGGGTTGCTCAGGAAGCTTTTGCTTAGGATATTCAAGTTGCTCAGGAAGCTTTTGCTGGGGATTCTCGGGTTGCTCAGGGAGCTTTTGCTTAGGATATTTAAGTTGCTCAGTAAGCTTTTGCTCGGGATTCTCGGGTTGCTTAGGAAGCTTTTGCTTAGGATATTCAAGTTGCTCAGGAAGCTTTCGCTCGATATTCTCGGGTTTCTCAGGAAGCTTTTGCTCGGGATTCTCAGGTTGCTCAGGGAGCTTTTGCTTAGGATATTTAAGTTGCTTAGGAAGCTTTTGCTCGATATTTTCGGGTTGCTCAGGAAGCTTTTGCTCGGGATTTTCGGGTTGCTTAGGAAGTTTTTGCTTAGGATATTCAAGTTGCTCAGGAAGCTTTCGCTCGATATTCTCGGGTTGCTCAGGAAGCTTTTGCTCGGGATTCTCAGGCTGCTCAGGGAGCTTTTGCTTAGGATATTTAAGTTGCTCAGGAAGCTTTTGCTCGGGATTCTCGGGTTGCTCAGGAAGCTTTTGCTGGGGATTCTCGGGTTGCTTAGGGAGCTTTTGCTTGGGATATTCAAGTTGCTCAGAAAGCTTTTGCTGGGGATTCTCGGGTTGCTCAGGGAGCTTTTGCTTAGGATATTTAAGTTGCTCAGGAAGCTTTTGCTCGGGATTCTCAGGTTGCTCAAGGAGCTTTTGCTGGGGATTCTCGGGTTGCTCAGGGAGCTTTTGCTTAGGATATTTAAGTTGCTCAGTAAGCTTTTGCTCGGGATTCTCGGGTTGCTCAGGAAGCTTTTGCTTAGAATATTCAAGTTGCTCAGGAAGCTTTTGCTCGGGATTCTCGGGTCGCTCAGGAAGCTTTTGCTGGGGATTCTCGGGTTGCTCAGGGAGCTTTTGCTTAGGATATTCAAGTTGCTCAGGAAGCTTTTGCTGGGGATTCTCGGGTTGCTCAGGGAGCTTTTGTTTAGGATATTTAAGTTGCCCAGGAAGCTTTTGCTCGAAATTCTCGGGTTGCTCAGGAAGCTTTTGCTTAGGAAATTCAAGTTGCTCAGGAACTTTTGCTCGATATTCTCGGGTTGCTCAGGAAGCTTTTGCTCGGGATTCTCGGGTTGCTCAGGAAGCTTTTGCTGGGGATTCTCGGGTTGCTCAGGGAGCTTTTGCTTAGGATATTTAAGTTGCTCAGGAAGCTTTTGCTCGGGATTCTCAGGTTGCTCAGGGAGCTTTTGCTTAGGATATTTAAGTTGCTTAGGAAGCTTTTGCTCGATATTCTCGGGTTGCTCAGGAAGCTTTTGCTCGGGATTCTCGGGTTGCTTAGGAAGTTTTTGCTTAGGATATTCAAGTTGCTCAGGAAGCTTTCGCTCGATATTCTCGGGTTGCTCAGGAAGCTTTTGCTCGGGATTTTCGGGTTGCTCAGGAAGCTTTTGCTGAAGATTCTCGGGTTGCTCAGGGAGCTTTTACTTAGGATATTCAAGTTGCTCAGAAAGCTTTTGCTGGGGATTCTTGGTTTGCTCAGGGAGCTTTTGCTTAGGATATTAAGTTGCTCAGGAAGCTTTTGCTCGGGATTCTCGGGTTGCTCAGGAAGCTTTTGCTGGGGATTCTCGGGTTGCTTGGGGAGCTTTTGCTTAGGATATTCAAGTTGCTCAGGAAGCTTTTGCTGGGGATTCTCGGGTTGCTCAGGGAGCTTTTGCTTAGGATATTTAAGTTGCTCAGGAAGCTTTTGCTCGGGATTCTCAGGTTGCTCAAGGAGCTTTTGCTGGGGATTCTCGGGTTGCTCAGGGAGCTTTTGCTTAGGATATTTAAGTTGCTCAGTAAGCTTTTGCTCGGGATTCTCGGGTTGCTCAGGAAGCTTTTGCTTAGAATATTCAAGTTGCTCAGGAAGCTTTTGCTCGGGATTCTCGGGTCGCTCAGGAAGCTTTTGCTGGGGATTCTCGGGTTGCTCAGGGAGCTTTTGCTTAGGATATTCAAGTTGCTCAAGAAGCTTTTGCTGGGGATTCTCGGGTTGCTCAGGGAGCTTTTGTTTAGGATATTTAAGTTGCCCAGGAAGCTTTTGCTCGAAATTCTCGGGTTGCTCAGGAAGCTTTTGCTTAGGAAATTCAAGTTGCTCAGGAACTTTTGCTCGATATTCTCGGGTTGCTCAGGAAGCTTTTGCTCGGGATTCTCGGGTTGCTCAGGAAGCTTTTGCTGGGGATTCTCGGGTTGCTCAGGGAGCTTTTGCTTAGGATATTTAAGTTGCTCAGGAAGCTTTTGCTCGGGATTCTCAGGTTGCTCAGGGAGCTTTTGCTTAGGATATTTAAGTTGCTTAGGAAGCTTTTGTTCGATATTCTCGGGTTGCTCAGGAAGCTTTTGCTCGGGATTCTCGGGTTGCTTAGGAAGTTTTTGCTTAGGATATTCAAGTTGCTCAGGAAGCTTTCGCTCGATATTCTCGGGTTGCTCAGGAAGCTTTTGCTCGGGATTTTCGGGTTGCTCAGGAAGCTTTTGCTGAAGATTCTCGGGTTGCTCAGGGAGCTTTTACTTAGGATATTCAAGTTGCTCAGAAAGCTTTTGCTGGGGATTCTTGGTTTGCTCAGGGAGCTTTTGCTTAGGATATTAAGTTGCTCAGGAAGCTTTTGCTCGGGATTCTCGGGTTGCTCAGGAAGCTTTTGCTGGGGATTCTCGGGTTGCTTGGGGAGCTTTTGCTTAGGATATTCAAGTTGCTCAGGAAGCTTTTGCTGGGGATTCTCGGGTTGCTCAGGGAGCTTTTGCTTAGGATATTTAAGTTGCTCAGTAAGCTTTTGCTCGGGATTCTCAGGTTGCTCAGGGAGCTTTTGCTTAGGATATTTAAGTTGCTTAGGAAGATTTTGCTCGGGATTCTCAGGTTACTCAGTAAGCTTTTACTCGGGATTCTCAAGTTGCTAAGGGAGCTTTTGCTTAGAATATTCAAGTTGCTCAGGAAGCTTTTGCTCGGGATTCTCGGGTCGCTCAGGAAGCTTTTGCTGGGGATTCTCGGGTTGCTCAGGGAGCTTTTGCTTAGGATATTCAAGTTGCTCAGGAAGCTTTTGCTGGGGATTCTCGGGTTGCTCAGGGAGCTTTTGTTTAGGATATTTAAGTTGCCCAGGAAGCTTTTGCTCGGCATTCTCGGGTTGCTCAGGGAGCTTTTGCTTAGGATATTTAAGTTGCTCCGGAAGCTTTTGCTCGGGATTCTCAGGTTGCTCAGGGAGCTTTTGCTTAGGATATTTAAGTTGCTTAGGAAGATTTTGCTCGGGATTCTCAGGTTACTCAGTAAGCTTTTACTCGGGATTCTCAAGTTGCTAAGGGAGCTTTTGCTTAGAATATTCAAGTTGCTCAGGAAGCTTTTGCTCGATATTCTTGGGTTGCTCAGGAAGCTTTTGCTCGGGATTCTCGGGTTGCTCAGGAAGCTTTTGCTTAGGATATTCAAGTTGCTCAGGAAGCTTTCGCTCGATATTCTCGGGTTGCTCAGGAAGCTTTTGCTTAGGATATTCAAGTTGCTCAGGACGCTTTTGCTGGGGATTTTCGGGTTGCTCAGGGAGCTTTTGCTTAGGATATCTAAGTTGCTCAGTAAGCTTTTGCTCGGGATGTTCGGGTTGCTTAGGAAGCTTTTGCTTAGGATATTCAAGTTGCTCAAGAAGCTTTCGCTCGATATTATTGTGTTGCTCAGTAAGCTTTTGCTCGGGATTTTCGGGTTGCTTAGGAAGCTTTTGCTTAGGATATTCAAGTTGCTCAGGAAGCTTTCGCTCGATATTCTTGGGTTGCTCAGGAAGCTTTTGCTCGGGATTCTCGGGTTGCTCAGGAAGCTTTTGCTTAGGATATTTAAGTTGCTCAGGAAGCTTTTGCTCGGGATTCTCGGATTGCTCAGGAAGCTTTTGCTTAGGATATTCAAGTTGCTCAGGACGCTTTTGCTGGGGATTCTCGGGTTGCTCAGGGAGCTTTTGCTTAGGATATTTAAGTTGCTCAGTAAGCTTTTGCTCGGGATTCTCGGGTTGCTTAGGAAGCTTTTGCTTAGGATATTCAAGTTGCTCATTAAGCTTTCGCTCTATATTCTCGGGTTGCTCAGGAAGCTTTTGCTCGGGATTCTCGGGTTGCTCAGGAAGCTTTTGCTTAGGATATTCAAGTTGCTCAGGAAGCTTTTGCTGGGGATTCTCGGGTTGCTCAGGGAGCTTTTGCTTAGGATATTTAAGTTGCTCAGTAAGCTTTTGCTCGGGATTCTCGGGTTGCTTAGGAAGCTTTTGCTTAGGATATTCAAGTTGCTCAGGAAGCTTTCGCTCGATATTCTCGGGTTGCTCAGGAAGCTTTTGCTCGGGATTCTCAGGTTGCTCAGGGAGCTTTTGCTTAGGATATTTAAGTTGCTTAGGAAGCTTTTGCTCGATATTTTCGGGTTGTTCAGGAAGCTTTTGCTCGGGATTTTCGGGTTGCTTAGGAAGTTTTTGCTTAGGATATTCAAGTTGCTCAGGAAGCTTTCGCTCGATATTCTCTGGTTGCTCAGGAAGCTTTTGCTCGGGATTCTCAGGCTGCTCAGGGAGCTTTTGCTTAGGATATTTAAGTTGCTCAGGAAGCTTTTGCTCGGGATTCTCGGGTTGCTCAGGAAGCTTTTGCTGGGGATTCTCGGGTTGCTTGGGGAGCTTTTGCTTGGGATATTCAAGTTGCTCAGAAAGCTTTTGCTGGGGATTCTCGGGTTGCTCAGGGAGCTTTTGCTTAGGATATTTAAGTTGCTCAGGAAGCTTTTGCTCGGGATTCTCAGGTTGCTCAAGGAGCTTTTGCTGGGGATTCTCGGGTTGCTCAGGGAGCTTTTGCTTAGGATATTTAAGTTGCTCAGTAAGCTTTTGCTCGGGATTCTCGGGTTGCTCAGGAAGCTTTTGCTTAGAATATTCAAGTTGCTCAGGAAGCTTTTGCTCGGGATTCTCGGGTCGCTCAGGAAGCTTTTGCTGGGGATTCTCGGGTTGCTCAGGGAGCTTTTGCTTAGGATATTCAAGTTGCTCAGAAAGCTTTTGCTGGGGATTCTCGGGTTGCTCAGGGAGCTTTTGTTTAGGATATTTAAGTTGCCCAGGAAGCTTTTGCTCGAAATTCTCGGGTTGCTCAGGAAGCTTTTGCTTAGGAAATTCAAGTTGCTCAGGAACTTTTGCTCGATATTCTCGGGTTGCTCAGGAAGCTTTTGCTCGGGATTCTCGGGTTGCTCAGGAAGCTTTTGCTGGGGATTCTCGGGTTGCTCAGGGAGCTTTTGCTTAGGATATTTAAGTTGCTCAGGAAGCTTTTGCTCGGGATTCTCAGGTTGCTCAGGGAGCTTTTGCTTAGGATATTTAAGTTGCTTAGGAAGCTTTTGCTCGATATTCTCGGGTTGCTCAGGAAGCTTTTGCTCGGGATTCTCGGGTTGCTTAGGAAGTTTTTGCTTAGGATATTCAAGTTGCTCAGGAAGCTTTCGCTCGATATTCTCGGGTTGCTCAGGAAGCTTTTGCTCGGGATTTTCGGGTTGCTCAGGAAGCTTTTGCTGAAGATTCTCGGGTTGCTCAGGGAGCTTTTACTTAGGATATTCAAGTTGCTCAGAAAGCTTTTGCTGGGGATTCTTGGTTTGCTCAGGGAGCTTTTGCTTAGGATATTAAGTTGCTCAGGAAGCTTTTGCTCGGGATTCTCGGGTTGCTCAGGAAGCTTTTGCTGGGGATTCTCGGGTTGCTTGGGGAGCTTTTGCTTAGGATATTCAAGTTGCTCAGGAAGCTTTTGCTGGGGATTCTCGGGTTGCTCAGGGAGCTTTTGCTTAGGATATTTAAGTTGCTCCGGAAGCTTTTGCTCGGGACTCTCAGGTTGCTCAGGGAGCTTTTGCTTAGGATATTTAAGTTGCTTAGGAAGATTTTGCTCGGGATTCTCAGGTTACTCAGTAAGCTTTTACTCGGGATTCTCAAGTTGCTAAGGGAGCTTTTGCTTAGAATATTCAAGTTGCTCAGGAAGCTTTTGCTCGGGATTCTCGGGTCGCTCAGGAAGCTTTTGCTGGGGATTCTCGGGTTGCTCAGGGAGCTTTTGCTTAGGATATTCAAGTTGCTCAGGAAGCTTTTGCTGGGGATTCTCGGGTTGCTCAGGGAGCTTTTGTTTAGGATATTTAAGTTGCCCAGGAAGCTTTTGCTCGGCATTCTCGGGTTGCTCAGGAAGCTTTTGCTTAGGAAATTCAAGTTGCTCAGGAACTTTTGCTCGATATTCTCGGGTTGCTCAGGAAGCTTTTTTTCGGGATTCTCGGGTTGCTCAGGAAGCTTTTGCTGGGGATTCTCGGGTTGCTCAGGGAGCTTTTGCTTAGGATATTTAAGTTGCTCAGGAAGCTTTTGCTCGGGATTCTCGTGTTGCTCAGGAAGCTTTTGCTGGGGATTTTCGGGTTGCTCCGGAAGCTTTTGCTCGGGATTCTCGGGTTGCTCAGGAAGCTTTTGCTTAGGATATTCAAGTTGCTCAGGAAGCTTTTGTTCGAGATTCTCGGGTTGCTCAGGAAGCTTTCGCTCGGGATTCTCGGGTTGCTCAAGAAGCTTTTGCTTAGGATATTGGGGGGGGGGGGGGGGATTTGAACAAGAACTCTGGCTTTTTTTAAGGTTTGTTTTTTTTAATTTTACCAATTATTATCCTGGTCCAGAAAGTAAAAAGCCATTTTGGGAATTTAAAAACAAGAGCTTTTATTTGTTTAATATTATTACCGGTCGCCACACCGACCGGTGAATTTTTTGCATGTGCCAATGCTTTCTCCAGAAGTAAAAATCCATTTGGGTGTGTCTCAAAACAAGGAATGCTGTAAGGTTTTTTGGGTGCTTTTAATGAAATTATGTTTGATTTTGGATGATTTTCCCATGTGCCCATTTTCTGGTGGTCTATTGAGTTTCGAGTATTTTTTGGGAGCATAAAAAATTATGTTTTTTAAAGGAATTTCACTACACTAGTTTGTAAGGCGCCAAATATACCTATTTGATTTGGTGTTGTTTTTCTCTTTTTTTTGCATGCGCCAATTGGTCTGGTCCAGAAATAAAAACCATTTTGGAGTGTCTAAAAACACGGTATGTTGTAAGTTTTTTAGAGTGCTCGTGAGATAATTTTACATGATTTTGGGAGATTTTAACGGTTTTTTCGTGTGCCCAATATTTGGTGGTCTACACATATTTGGGAACTTTTGGGGTGGATAAAAATTAATGATTTTTGAGAGGTTTTGGGACCTTTTGGGTTGTGTGCGTTTGGGCAAACAGCTAAATTTGTAAGATTTTGCCTTGTTTTTTAAGACGCCAAATGCCCAGTAAACACAGAAACGTTTAATAAACCTTGAAAATAACGTGAAACCAAACGTAAAAAATCCGTTATATTTTACGTTGATTTAACGTTTTAATGTCTCCCGATTTAACGTTATTTCAAAAAGTTTTATTAACCTGTTTGCAAACAATAATTTGTTTGTCAAATATTAAGGCGTTTTAGCGACGCTGCAGTTAAATAGAAAAATAATTCTTCAAAAATTTTTATTACACTACAAAACATATTCATTAAACAAAAATAATTACAAAAATAACACATGAGTATATGTTCAATGCAGCCCAAAACAACTAAAATATAAACTAAAGCAACTGAACAATTAAATTATTAGGTTAGATTGGTTTAAAAAATAACTAAGAAATAACCAAGAGGTTGGTCATTTTGCCTCCCTATCCGAATACCTTCGGTTAGTTTATAAACTAGCCAAGAAGCATCATTGTTATTTTATTTACTTGCTTTTATTTTATACTTTAGCCAACGTGCTTGGGTAGTTTACAAACTAATTGGATAGTATATAAACTAACCGTAAGAGTTGCCTGAATATCTCGCTTTCTATTTTTTCTAAATACATTATTTTCTAAAATTCTATACCTTATACTGTATTGGTTTGTTTATCTTATCTACAAATATTGCATGCTTGTCACTGTTTGGCTCTAAGATGAATTTTACTTACTTTAACAATTTAAATCTGTTTTTATTGTGAAACACGGTTTAACACCTTGAGTTTGCTTTTTAATTATCAAATGCAAATCTACAGGCTTTCTCTAATATTCGTTTTTTCACAATTTTAAATTTAGTTTTTTTTTTTTTTAGTTTTTCAGGTACAAAGGTGATTTGTACCGAGCCCAGCCGCATATGAATTGGACCAAAGGAAATATGCAACAATTTTGTTTTCCTTTGCGTAAATTGAAATAATAAATTTCGATGTTTTTAGGTTTGCAAAAATTTTCCTTGTAGAACCCATATTCCATTTTTTTATTCTCCTTAACCAAGCGTCTTTTGAAATGGCCTACTAATTCTTTCAAGAAAGCTCGTCAATCTTGTTTAATAAGTTTCCGAAGGGCACGTTTAACTTTTAACTTTTTTAACATCTATCCGTTTTTTTAAGGGTCATCTACTGACATAAAAATTATTATTGTCACTTTTTTTCAATAACAACTTTTGTTTTTCTTTTATTTTGATAGATCTTTGGACTCCCTAAACGGAGATATAAAAACCAGATATGTTGCATAACATTTTTATTCGGAAAATTATACATTTTTGTCACAAAAGTTCAATTTTTATAATAACAACTTTTTTTTCTTTGGAAGATTTGACAGCTGTGTACACGTGTTTGATATAAATTAGGAGAATTTTTGTATTGCGTTTTTTTTCTTTGATTTTAATAGATCTTTAGACTCCATAAACGGAGATATAAAAACCATATATGTTACATAACATTTTTATTCGAAAAATTACACATTTATCCCACAAAATAACAGGTACATTTTTGTCGCAAAAGTCCAATTTTTATAATAACAACTTTTTTGTTATTTTGATAGATCTTTCGACTCCCTAAAAGGATAAAGAAAAAACCAGATATGTTGCATAACATTTTTATTCGAAAAATAACACATTTTTGTCACAAAAGTTCAATTTTTATAATAACAACTTTTTGTTCTTTGGAAGATTTGACAGCTGTGTACACGTGTTTGATATAAATTAGGAGAATTTTTGTATTGCGTTTTTTTCTCTTTGATTTTAATAGATCTTTAGACTCCCTAAACGGAGATTAAAAACAATATATGTTACATAACATTTTTAATCGGAAAATTACACATTTATACCACAAAATAACAGGTACATTTTTCTCACAAAAGTTCAATTAAAACAAAAATAAAAATTGACATCCTCAATTTTTTGAACAGCCGCAATTATCGTAAATGTTCAAATGGAACTAAGTCGAGCCACACAAAATCTAAATATCGTGCAGAATTAGAATTAGAAACTAAATTAGTTACTATAGATCTGACAATTGGGAGTCTATCAGTCGGTCCCTGATTGAACAACTGACATGTGTTCCGCGCCTATTGCCATACTTAATTGTCATTAAAATTTCAAATGTCTCACGTTCTGATAATGATGCCATTTTTACAAACTTTCCGAAAAATTAGGAATAATGCTTTAACGTACGTTAAAAATAATGTATTTACTGAAGTTGTTAGGGGTATCTTTATGGAATTATTTACAAAATTGCTTTTGTTTTACATAAAAAGGTGGTAAAAAGTTAAAATAAGTTAAAAGAATAACAAATAATTATTTTAAAACATTTTAAATTAATTTTCAATAAATTATTAAGAGCATCAAAGTTTCACTGTAAATGTATCATTTTCTTAAAATAATGGATATGTAACGTATATTTTTTATCGTTTAGCTAATACAAAGGTCTATCCAAATCAGTAAAAAAATACAATTACTTAATGACAAATACGCCATTATCTGAACACAATTTACTTTATCCATTTATTTTGCACGGCAAAATAGTATTTTGAAAAATAAATTTAACTGCTTCACCTATTTGTTTCAAACTGTTAAACAGTCTAGTTATGATGAAAGTGTGTAAATCTGGTTTAGTTATGAGCTTACTTCCAAACTTTATCATCACCTTGTATATTGTTTCTTCAAAACACACCTGATAATACCGGGTGACTATAAATGATTGACTTAAATTTAGATGATTGGCAACAGTGAACAATTGGTACCTGATTAAATGTCGTCGTGATTTATGTCAATTAACTTTTCAGGTTAAAATATTGTTGTCAAAACGTGTAACTTACTGAATAATAGCGAACTAAAAGTGACAAATAACGGAGAAAAGGGTTACAGCGAGTGATCGAAAAGATCTTTCAGTTGTAAAAACCATTTTCAAAACAATTCTGACATGGGCAATTTTTAAATTTGACGTTTATTTGACAATTTCAAATTTGAATATCAGTGTACCCAATGGAAGACTAAAAAAACTTTGCGAACCTAACACAAAAAATGTCAATCATTTACAGTCGTCACCCGGTATATTTGTCATAACAAATTGTGTATGAGATTTCGTTGGGTAAATAAATAGTCATCATTGTAATTGGGTTATTGCTTCAATTTTGTTTATTTTACAATTATTGGAATTAATATAAGTACATATTACATATTGTTGATTAAATTTTTACAACCACATAACGTGTGTACAAAAATAAAGAAACGAGGCTGCCACAGATTACTCCAGATGAATGACTTCATGAGGTGATTTTGTCCGGAACTATCTCTTTTCTACACATTTAAACTAGGCGCATGACATCTTTGTCACAGATACCATAAGCAAATGTAGAGGCGCTGTAGTCGTTGCTAATACTGTTTACAACCGCTAAATGTCACTACAAAAACTTTTATTTAAATTCAAATAAAAGGCCCAATATTTTTACTATTTTAAATTGAACAATGTACAATTCCGTGTTTTTTAAAAAGCGTGACTGTTTCTACGCTTGTTGCTTTTTTTCTGACTAATATTTTGAAAACAGCATTTTGCTGCAATTATAATCAAGACAGTAAATGTCAAAACTTGCTTGTTGATTGAATTTGTGAAAATTTTTAAGCGAAAGAAGGGTCTTTTTTACATTATTTGTGGTGTTGGTGAAAACTAAGCGGAGAAACTGCATTGTTTTCCAAAAAGTGAAGAAAGGTAAGGATGTTTTATTAATACAACAAATTCAGAAAATCTAATTACATAATTCTAGAGCGAAACTGTGGCAAAAAGCTCTAAATGTCCAATATTGCAATCTAAAGCAAAAGTGGAGGATTTGCAAAAAACATTTTTCGGCATCGTTAGATATTAGGCTTCATTATTCCTTATTTTTGTGTATGAATTTGAAGAACTAAGCCAGGTTGCTCTATTGGTTGTCCGGCAAATCTTTCAAAATTTCCATTATTATATAATAACTCCAAGTAATTATCATATGTGTAAGTTTTACCTATCTTAGAAATGTAATTGTTAACATTTTGGATATAATTTTGTTTAATTTAAATTATGTACTATAATAAATTGATTTTTATAAAATTGTTTGTTTGTATGACGTGTAAATAATGAAGGAATATTTTATGATTTATTCTACAAAACAATTTTTTACATTAGTTATGTAGAATAAATCATAAAATATTCAAAATATAATAGCATTTTTTCTACCTATAAAGAGAGGAGAGACTATTTAAATTTGCCGCAAAATTTGATCGATGCGCCATCTGAAAACTGTTACATAATTTGAAGGTCGTTAAGGGTCATTCCGCCAAAATATTTGCATTGAGTCAGTCATCTGGAGTAATCTGTGAGGCTGCATAGAAAATAGATAATTTGGACATTCAAAAGAATGTAGCAAAATTTCGACCATGAGCTGAATAAATTAGAAACTATGTTCATTGTTAATAACAGTCTCGGATACAATACATAAGATACAATTTAGGTCTTCTTCAACAAATTACATCACCAGGACTCGGTTTAGATGTCATTTGTGCAAATTGTTGAATGACAAACCCGCTCAAATGTCATGATTTAACAGTTTCAAAAGCCTACACTAAAAAAATAAAACAAAAGATAGATTTCAGTGTCTTCTGAGCCTCTGTTTATATTTGTACACACTTTAGTATCAAACACAGGTATCAAATAAGCTTATGTAATAATAATTATGAAAGTGAGCGTACACACGTCTTAAAGGCTTAATAATGTCTCTGCTGAAGTTATAAATTATATAAATTCTAATTCAGAAAAATATGTCGTATTTTTTTTCGTCAAATTCATTTGCGGCTGGGCTCGAATTTTGTCCGCCATTTTTTTTCAGTTTCAAAAGCTTACAATGAAAAAATAAAACAAAAGGTAGATTTCAGGGTATTCTGAGCCTCTGTTTATATTTGTACACACTTTAGTATCAAACACAGGTATCAAATAAGCATATGTAATAATAATTATGAAAGTGAGCGTACACACGTCTTAAAGGCTTAATAACGTCTCTGCTGAAGTTATAAATTATATAAATTCTAATTCAGAAAAATATGTTGCATTTTTTTCCGTCAAATTCATTTGCGGCTGTGCTCGAATTTTGTCCGCCATGGTTATAAAAAACGACAATGGGGTATTTCTCAGGATGATTTCTTTTTATTATCAGTTCTACACGCGTAAGTAGTTATAATTTTAGCTCCGTGTTATTGCATCTACCGCCTATCTATCGTCACATTTGTTTGAAAAACTGGTTCACTCGGTATAGTATGGCCTTGGAACTTTACCGAATGGGGTGTTTTTCATTTTAGGGTTGCCGTACTGTGAATAACAAATATTGCCAACACGTGACCACTAACTGTCAAATTTCAAAAAATTTATCTTATACGTGGAATAAATCCGATAAAGTCGTAAGTTGTGGTGAAAATGAGCGAAATAAAGCGGGTTTTAGTAACGGGAGGCTCGGGCTTAGTGGGAAAAGCCATCGAAGCTGTGGTAAAATCCGAAAATCGTAAAGACGAGCAATGGGTATTTGCCAGCAGCAAAGATGCGGATTTATGGTAATTTTCGTCTTATTCCAGCTGCAAATCGTATTTTTATCATTTCTAGCGACTTGAACTCTACGCAGCAGTTATTTGCAGCACACAACCCAACACATGTCATACATTTGGCCGCTATGGTCGGGGGACTGTTTCATAATATGTCCCACAATTTGGACTTTTTGGTACTTAATTGACGCGAAATAATGTTATTTTATGCATAGTTATTCAAACTGTTTGTAGACTAAAAACCTACAAATGAACACAAATGTACTACAAGTAAGCCATGAAACTGGCGTTAAGAAAGTGGTGTCCTGCCTTTCAACTTGTATTTTTCCTGACAAAACTGAGTACCCCATTGATGAAACAATGGTAGTGAAATGGGCTCATTAGTAGTGTTGTAATCAACGTGATTTGTAGATTCATAATGGGCCGCCACACCCGTCAAATTTTGGATACAGTTATGCCAAACGCATGATTGATATCATGAACAGGGCTTATCACGAGCAACATGGCTGTTTGTTCACGTCAGTCGTACCCTGCAACGTATTTGGCCCAAACGATAACTACAACATTGAGTCAAGTCACGTAATACCGGGACTAATCCGCAGACTGTTTGACGTAACAGAGGCAGGCGGTTCCACGTTTACAGTTTTGGGGACCGGGAAACCCTTGCGACAATTCATATATTCGCATGATTTGGCGCGTTTGTTCCTTTGGGTGTTGAGAGAGTACAATGAAGTTGATCCTATAGTTTTGTCAGGTGTGTTTTGGCAACACTGACGAGGTGGAGGGTGTTAATAGGATTTGGAATTGCAGTGGACGAAGCCGACGAGGTCTCCATTAAGCAGCTGACTGAGGAACTGGCCAAGGCTTTTGATTTCAAAGGAGAGATCGCGTATGATACTACAAAAGCGGATGGACAGTATAAAAAAACCGCCAGTAATGCGAAGTTGAGGAGGTATTTGCCTGATTTTCAGTTCACACCGTTTCCGGTTGCAATAAAAGAAAGCGTCGATTGGTATAAAAGCAACCATGCAAGTGCCAGAAATTAAAGTTACAATTTTTTGTGATATATTTGTAATATATTGATCAAACTGTTGATAAAAATCCTAGTTCATAATTTTTCTTATCATCCCAGTTCCTCCCTTTATTTCGTTTAGCCTACAAGAACCAAATCGTTTTTTATTTGCGCAGTATTTGTTAATTTTGCAAAAAAAAATTTCAAATTTTTTGTTTATTGCTTTTTTCATATTCACATTCAGCACAAGTATTATTTCGCGCGCTTTTGAGCCGTCAAACAAAGGCTGTTTTTTGACACTAGTAAGATCCGCGCTCAACACATTCAAAATTCAATTCATATGTTATTTTTAAATGATTGATAGACCTTGCCATTATTTACGTATTTTTACAGAACTACGGTAATGCATTTATCGTTGGAAAAAATTATTAATTACAAAATAATCGAGAGATATGTAATATACAATTTTATATAAATTAGTCAATTTTTGTTCTTTAGTTGTGGCTAATGTAATCGCGGTCCTGTTTAATTTGTGGTGCATTTTTCTTTGTTCTGGATTATAAGTAATGTTTATATACAGGGTGATTCACGTAGACCGTTCATTAGAAAATTTTCAATTTTCCGTAAAGCTAGACAGTTGAAATTATTATTTGTTATTTTAAATGGCAACGCCTTATTTTTATGCACTCGTTCGTTTTGGAAATCAATTCTAAATAAGATGCGTCCAGGTTGCCTTATCTTACTTATCTCTCATAGTTTTAGAAATATTCTTAATTTAATGATAAAATTTGGAAATGCAATTATTTTTCTAAAAATTGATATCTCTTGAACCATTTGAAGTATTGCAATAATTATTTTTTCTATCGATTAGTATAACTTTAAAGAATAATTCGGGAGTACTTCTAATACATTTTAATGCTTCGGATGGACGTTGCGAGTTCCTGAAAATTACTATAACAAAATGCCAAAAACTCACACAATCTAAGAAAGGAATTCGATGTAAATGTAAAAAATAACTCGACCTTTATAAAGGTTTGTTAGACGAATTCTCGATAGTTTTTACGATATTTCACATTTTATAAAAAAATGCATCTTCTATTTAGCTTTTGGTATGTATAGGCTGTGGAATAAAAACATTTGAATCAAACAATTGAAATTAGAATGTTATATTAATAATGCTTTTTATCAAATTTATATTATCGATTTATTTTGTAGATTAATCACAATAAAGTAAAACAAAACTTTAATTTAACAAACACTTATTAACAAACATCAATTATTGTGAATGTACAACATTGTAAATAAAGCAAATGTTCTACATGTCCACCATATTCACGCATACAATTTACGACACCTTTTTCTGCAGATTGAGTTGCTCTTATTTCAGCTGGATCAAGATTATCAAATGCCCTAAAGATTTTTTTTAAGATCTTTATTTAAAATAGCTATACTGTACACTTTTTCCTTTGTGCGGCTCCATAAATAAAAACCAAGAGAGGTCAATATAATTATTATTTGCCATTGCAACAATAAGTTTAAAATATCAATTACAGAACATTTAACTGAATCTCACTAAACTCAGTAATCAATAATCTCAATAACAGGTATTGATTTTAATTGTTTGCGATTTATTTTTCTATTTCACAGCCTATAGATATTAAAATCTAAAGATGAATACATTTTTATAGAAAATGAGAAATATCGTAAAAACTAATCAGAACTGACATATGATACCTTTAAATAAGTCAAGTAATTTTTTTTATACATCGAATTATGCTTTTAGATTGGGGGGGTTGCTATTTGAAAAAAATAAGTTTTTGATATTTTCTTATTACCATATTTAAAAAATCGCAGCAACCCTTTGAGACATTCAAATTTTATAAAAAGTACATTCAGATTATGCTCTGAGGTTATGCGAAACGACAAAAAAAACCTATTGCATTATCTCCAACGAATGAAGAGATATTAATTTTTACAAAGATCCTTGTATTTCCAAATTTTAGCTTTAAATAGAAAATATTTCAAAAACTATGAAAGATAAGTGTCGATAATCTGGATGAATCTTATTCATAATTGAGTGTATAAAAAGAGGTGGTTGCCATTTAAAATAACAAACTTGATGTGAATTTCCGGTATAACCGGAAACGCCGCCATCTTAAAGTATTTTACTTCCATTCAGAATGATCGATAATGATCATGCACCAAATTTTAACTTTCTAACTTTACGGGAAATTCAAAATTTTCTAATGAACGGTCTACGTGAATCACCCTGTATACTATTTTATACATATAAATTAGTAAATTTTTGTTCTTTAGTTAAGGCTAATGTAATTGCTGTTCTGTTTAATTTGTGGTGCATTTTTCTTTGTTTTTTGGATTATAAGTAATGTTCATATACAGGGTGAGTCATTAGTGAGGGATCGGTCCATAACTTCTAAATCATGTAAGATACAAAAAAATTTTAAAGAGAATTTGTACACCGTTTGTCAGGTTGCACAACCTAAAAATATTTTCACGTATACAGGCTGTTCCAAAACTCATAATTGCTACACAACTTTGTTTTTTCAAATAGAACTACCAGTATTTTATTTCTCCATTAGAACCCCTTTTCACATAGATTTATGGTGATATAAGACATTTTACATTCTGGATCACCGTTATCAAATTATCAATTTTTTTCCACATTTTTTGTCATTTACAGAGGTTCACTTAAAAATTTACTGAGAGGTTGTTTTAGCAGCTAGAAGGCTGAAGTTTGATACAAATATGAAGAAAGGATTGTTATTTACGCCCGATGTGCAAAATATCATTTTTACTATACAGGCTCTGCAAAAATTTGTGTCAAATTATACTAATTTTAAATAGGCTTAACTTAATTTTTTTAAATGGAACTCCCTATATTTTTGTATGTCATCGAATTCGCCTGGAGTCTGGCTACGTTTTTTATTAAGGTTGTTCTATAGCGAAAATTCATCATTTACGAGATATTTGATATTTTTGGATGTGATACAGATTGAGCCAGGATAAGGTAGATAGTGTGCCATGGAAATCATAGAAATCATAGAACTCACATTTTAATACTGCACTGTTGTGTCATCACCGACTTGCTATTTGATTATCCATTCCATTATCCACAATTAATTCGATTTTACAAGAACAAATCGATATGATTTATTGTCTGGAAGAAGGCGAAATAAATACTTTGTTTGCGGCAAGAATTTACGCTCAACGTTAAATAAATCAACAAATAAACATTTAAAGAAATAAATATAAAAATTCAATAAAGTAAGCTAAACTAAATAATATATTCAATGTTGCGGCCTCGTCTCTGTGCACACTTTCACGCGGTGGGTGAATGATCTTCCAATATTTCGTAAAATTTGCTGGCAAACGCTTCTAAATGCATTTTAGATTCTTATTTTCACGTTCTCTTTGGTTGTTTCGCTTAATTTCAGACAATAAATCAAATCGATTTGTTCTTGTAAAATAAAATTTATTGTGGGTAATGGAATGGATAATCAAATGACAAGTCGGTGACGACACAACTGTGCAGTGTTGAAATGTGAGTTAAAATGATTAACATGGTTTTCATGGCACACTATCTACTTTATTTTGGCTCAATCTGTATCACAGCCAAAAATATCAAATATCTCGTAAATTATAAATTTTAGCTATAGAACAAGCTTAATAAAAAACGTAGCCAGACTACAGACGCATTCGATGGAATACAAAAATATAGGGGGTGCCATTTAAAAAACTAAAGTTAAGCTTATTTGAAAATAGTATAATGCGACACGAATTATTGCAGACCATGTATAGTAAAAATTATAGTTTGCATGCCTGGCGTAAAGAGCAATCTTTTCTTCATATTTATACCAACCTTCAGCCTTCTAGCTGCTAAAACGACCTCTCAGTAAATTTTTAAGTAAACCTCTGTAAATGACAAAAAATGTGAAAAAAAATTTATAATTTGATAACGGTGATCCAAAATGTAAAATATCTTATATCACCATAAATCTATGTGAAAGGGGGTTCTAATGGAGAAATAAAATATAGGTAGTTCTATTTGAAAAATCAAAGTTGTATAGCATGCGGTAGTTTTGGAACCCCCTGTATACATTAAAATATTTTTAGGTTGTACAGCCTGGGATTAGGTGTACAAATTGTATTAAAAAATTTTTCCTATCTTACATGGTTAAGGAGTTATGGACGGATCCCCCACTAATGACTCATCCTGTATACACAGAAATCCATCACAAGTGACTCTCACTGAATTTTTCTTCCTTGGAGCTGCGCGTTCCTTGTTTGATTGAAATGAAATACGAAATTGACTATTTAATAATTCAAAGAGCAAAACCGATTCCATCATTAGTTTTTTTATAACTTCTTCGCAAATACATAAATAAATCAATAAAATAAAAAAACATGGCGCTTCTAACTTTCATTTCTTTTTTTATGTCGTGGTTTGTTATTATTAATTCTTAAAAATGATGGAAAAAAATTGGAAAACTTTTGAGCTGTTCGCGTTTCTTGTTTGATTGAAATGAAATACGAAAATGCCTATCTAATAAGTCAAAGAGCAAAACTGATTCCATCCTTGTAATTTGACAAAATAGTTAGTTGTACAAAATCTTATCGACATATCAACATTTTAAATTGATGATATTGAATGATATTGATGAATTTGAAATTAATTTATGGGTTCAGAACCATTTTATTTTTGGTCGAAATGTTTTTATACTCGAAGGGTTTCCATGGCCTACTTTAATTCGTTTTTTTGTACGCCGTTAGATGGCGCCGCAAGCGGGGTCTGTTTTTTACGCCGCCGATCGCGATGCTTTTTTGTTTAAAAACCGCCATGTTTGTTGGAAACGTCAACGCAATGAATGGAGTAAATTGTTTCCGCGAAGCGCATCTGAAAATGCTCTAAAATGTATCAAATTCTCGCGAATCTGATAATTTTAAGTGTCTTTACGAGCACAAAATGTAAGTGGCGGTGCGGGTCGCGGCTCGGCCGCGTCGCCGACGTTTTGAGGTTATGTAAGCGACTGACGCAATTGCAGGTGATTTAGAGGATCTAAGCCTGAAAATAATCAAAAGCTACGAAAACATTCTCATTCCTGTGGCGTCTTCGTCCGCCGGAGAGCCCACTCCGGTCGTTGAAGAGACCGCAGGAGCGAATTTCTCATTACTCTGTGATCTGGTGTCTTCCAAAACGAGCAGCTACGACTACGATTTTAACATATCATGGGAAAAGGAGTTTAAGGACTTGAGGTGGGTGCCCCCCGCCAGTTATCCCCAATGCCCACGATTCGCTTTTGTAGGATCTGGCGCGAGCACGTATCGGGCGACAGCAAGAAAGTGTTCTCTATTCAAGAACCGAGCAAGATGAACGTGGCAATCAAACGGTTTCAGCCGGTGAGAGCCGAAGACAGCGGCCGATATCTCTGCGTGAGCCTAAAGTATAACCTGATTGCGGTCGTTGAAGTGGTCGTTAGAGACGCAAAACCACCTGTTGTCGAAGAACGCCCGTTTATTCGGGATACGTTCTTTTGTGGCGAGCACATGTTTCAGTGTACTAATGGCATCTGCATCATTCAGCACTATGTGTGCGATGGTAAACCTGACTGCAAGGATGGGTCTGATGAGAGTGAGTTCACTTGTAATGGTTCCCCGTGTAAGGATAAGCTGCCATGTGATGATGGGCGGTGTATTCCCATGGGATGGTGTTGCGACAGACACCATGATCCCAACTGCAACGTCACAAATAGGCCCAAGTGCTGTCAAGCACTCTCCGATTGTAAGTTTCAGAAATATAAACCTCATTTCTTATTTAAATTACAGACATTTTTTTAAAGTATTACTCCTTTTTTTATTAGCAATATAACTTTTTCAAGAGTTTAACATTTTGAGTTGCAATTTTACTTTATTTATCTCACTTATTTTATTCGTAATTTTCATTTTTTCATTTTTTTGATCTAACTTCACTTTTTACTGTAGTTTTTTACATGTAACTTCATTTTATTCGTAATGACAATTTTTATTTTTATTTACCATCACTTTTTCATTTTTTTGATGTAACTTCACTTTTTACGTTACTTTTTTGACATTAACCTCATTTTTTTTAAATTTTAATTTGACTTTCTAATTTAATCGCAAAATTCCTCAATTTCAATTTTTTTGCCCTTAATTGTTTTAATTACAAAATCACTTCTTTTAATTGTAGCCACTTTTATTAAATGTAATCTCAATTTTCATTCCTGAAATGTAATTTTTTTAATGCAATTTTATTGTAGTTTTTTTACATGTAACCTCATTTTATTCGTAATGTACAATTTTTATTTTTATTTACCATCACTTTTTCATTTTTTTGATGTAACTTTTTTAAATTTTAATTTTACTTTCTAATTTAATCGCAAAATTCCGCTATTTCAATTTTTTTTGCTTTTAATTTTTTCAATTACAAAATCACTTCTTTTAATTGTAGCGACTTTTATTAAATGTAATCTCAATTTTCTTTACTGAAATTTTATTTTTTTAATGCAATTTTACTGTAGTTTTTTTACATGTAACGTCATTTTATTCGTAATGTACAATTTTTATTGTTATTTACCATTACTTTTTCATTTTTTTGATGTAACTTTTTTAAATTTTAATTTTACTTTCTAATTTAATCGCAAAATTCCTCAATTTCAATTTTTTTGCCCTTAATTGTTTTAATTACAAAATTACTTCTTTTAATTGTAGCCACTTTTATTAAATATAATCTCAATTTTTTTTACTGAAATTTTATTTTTTAAATGCAATTTTACTGTAGTTTTTTTACATATAACCTCATTTTATTCGTAATGTACAATTTTTATTTTTATTTACCATCACTTTTTCATTTTTTTGATGTAACTTCACTTTTTACGTTAGTTTTTTGACATTACCTCATTTTTTTTTAAATTTTACTTTTTAATTTAATCGCAAAATTTCGCAATTTCAATTTTTTTGCCCATAATTTTTTTAATTACAAAATCACTTCTTTTAATTGTAGAAATTTCATTTTTTTTAATGCAATTTTATAATTCTTTTTAATTGAATCTCACTTTCTTTATGCAACTTTATTGTTTTGAATTCAATGTAACTGCACTTTTTCTTTTTTTTTAATGTAAATTTACTTTTTACTGTAATTTGTTTTATTTGCAACAACTGTTTCTAAATTTAACACATTCTTTCTGAAGGTAACCGCAAAATTTCACAATTCCACATTTTTTAATGTAACCATATTTTTTAATTACAATTTCACTTTTTAATTGTAACCAAACTTTTTTTTATGAAACCTCACTTTTTAAATGTAATCTTAATTTTCTTTACTGGAATTTCAGTTGTTCTAATGCAATTTTTACTTTTTTTTAATTGAACCTCATTATTTTTCAATGCAACCTTACTTTTTCCTTTTTTAATGTAACTTCACTTTTTTATGTAATCTTTTTTTTGCATGTAACCACACTCTTTAAATTGAATCTCACTTTCTAAATGTAACCCTAAAATTCCAATTCGAATTTTCTAATGTAACCTCACTTTTTTTTAATTTGTAACCACGCTTTTAATGTAGCCTCATTTAAAATTGGATTTTATTTAATGCAATTTTATATATTTTTTAAGTGAATCTATTTTTTTTTAATAAACTTTATTGTTTTTAATATAATGTATGCTCACTTTCTCCTTTTTTTTAGTGTAATTTTACTTTTTACCGTACATTTTTTTGCAACCACTTTCTAAATTTAACACTTTCTAAAGATAACCGCAAAATTTCACAATTCCACATTTTTTAATGTAACCAAACATTTTCTTTATGAAACCTCACTTTTTAAATGTAATCTTAATTTTCTTTACTGGAATTTCACTTGTTCTAATGGAATTTTTACTTTTTTTTTAATTAAACCTCATTATTTTTCAATGCAACCTTACTTTTTCCTTTTTTAATGTAACTTCATTTTTTTATGTAATCTTTTTTTTGCATGTAACCACACTCTTTAAATTGAATCTCACTTTCTAAATGTAACCGTAAAATTACAATTCGATTTTTTTAATGTAACCTCACTTTTTTAAATTTGTAACCACACTTTTAATGTAGCCTCATTTAAAAATTGGAATTTATTTAATGCAATTTTATGTTTTTTCATTGAGCCTCACCTTTTTTAATCAAATTTATTGTTTTTAATATAATGTAACCTCACTTTTTCCTTTTTTTAATGTAATTTTACTTCTTAGCGTAATTTTTTTTGCAACTACTTTTTTCTAAATTTAGCACACTTACTAAAGATAACCGTAACATTTCACAATTCCACATTTTTTAATGTAACCAAACGGTTTTCTTTATGAAACCTCACTTTTTAAATGTAATCTTAATTTTTTTTTACTGGAATTTCACTTTTTTAATGCAATTTTACTTTTTTTTAATTGTACCTCATCTTTTTTATGTAACTATTGTTTTTAATTTAACCTCATTATTTTTTAATGTAACCTCACTTGCCTTTTTTATTTATGTAACTTTACTTTTTTATGTAATTTTAATTTTTTTATATGTAACCTCACTTTTTAAAATTTAGTCGCACTATCTAAATGTAACCGAATTTTTTTATGTAACCTCATTTTTGTAAATTTGTAACCACACTTTTTAAATGTAGCGTCACTTAGAATAATGTAGTTTCTATTTTTTTAATGTAACTAGTTTAAAGATCAATTCCCATTTTTTTATATCGGTTTTATGAAGTAGTAACCACACAATCTTAATTTAGTAACAATTTGTTGCAGCATATGACGAGTTGGAGTATGGATCAACCTCAGTGACTCACAGCCACAATGGTGCCAGATACCTCTTCATCACCATCTGTGAGTATTGAACACTTTTATCAGTTTCTTAGATTGTTAAGGTTAAAGCTAGAGGGTGTGCGATTCTGGTGTCTTTTTCCAGGCACTCTGTGTATACTCTTCGTCATATTGATGTTCCTTCTTCTCGCTTCGCGAGTGGTGCTCATGGCCCGGAAGACCGATCTGGATCGGTCAGTGGCCAACCTCTCCAACATGGAAAACATCGGTCTGCACAATCAAGCGACTCTTTTGTCTTGTAATGTGTACACATGTCAAAGCGAGTCGAGTCCATCTCAAGCTAATCGAATTAACGAGGATTGCGACGTTTCCGATCCTCTTCTCTTCACCAATGAGGATCATCCACCTTCGTACCTTGATGTCATAAATGCTCAAAACGATAATCTAAGCGAACCCCCGCCTCCTTATACAAGTCGGGAAGTTTTAAACGTAACCGACGAGAGGAGAGTCGAGTCGAACTAAATACATATCCCACATTCCTTCCTCCACTTTTTTTGTTGAGATTTTGGTGTGTTTCAAACCACTTTTCCCGGTTTCATTTCTTCAGTTGAACACCTCCGATTTTCCTCGGTTTAATTAAATTGATAGCGAAAACTGCTAGAGGCCCACGCATAATGAATTAATGAATATTTTTTAGCAGTGGACGTCTTTGAGTTTGTACTGTATTATTATTGTGTGTAAATATTTTAGAAGGAGTACATATCCGTAGCATGTCTTAGGAACGATATATCGATGCGACAATATTAGACTGTTTTAAACTAGTACAAACTGAGTTTATCAAAATCATCTATTTTAGTAAATAAAACAAATAAAAAAGCGCAGGCGAGTTTGGGATGTACCAATGTTCAAATTCCCAATACTCACCAAATCCCGAAATCCCTGATAAATCCGCAAGTCAATGCTGGAAACTGGATTTTAAAATTACTTCATGTTTACGTCTAAAAATGCCATCATAAAAAGTTGGAATTTGAAGCAAGCCTAAATTGCATAAAAAATAACTCATTTGCAAGATCTCATGAATTTAAACGAGCGTTAAAAAAACGTAGGCCATGGAATAACTTTGACATTCGGAAGAGTGTGGCCACAGATTACTCCAGATGACTGACTTCATAGGGCGATTTTGTCCGGAACTATCTCTTTTCTACACATTAAAACTAGGCGCATGACATCTTTGTCACAGATACCATAAGCAAATGTAGAGGCGCTCTAGTCGTTGCTAATACTTTTTACGACCGCTAGATGTCACTACAAAAACTTTTATTTAAATTCAAATAAAAGGCCCAATATTTTTACTATTTTAAATTGAACTATGTACAATTCCGTGTTTTTTAAAAAGCGGGACTGTTTCTACGCTTGTTGCTTTTTTTCTGACTAATATTTTAAAAACAGCATTTTGCTGCAATTATAATCAAGCCAGTAAATGTCAAAACTTGCTTCTCGATTGAATTTGTGAAAAATTTTAAGCGAAAGAAAGGTCTTTTTTACATTATTTGTTGGTGAAAACTAATAAGCGGAGAAACTGCATTGTTTTCCAAAAAGTGAAGAAAGGTAAGGATGTTTTATTAATACAACAAATTCAGGAAATCTAATTACATAATTCTAGA
Organism: Eledona agricola; assembly: GCA_964023215.1. Taxonomy (NCBI): domain Eukaryota; kingdom Metazoa; phylum Arthropoda; class Insecta; order Coleoptera; family Tenebrionidae; genus Eledona; species Eledona agricola. The sequence goes on from OZ026863.1 coordinate 11,372,974, forward strand.
GCGAAACTGTGGCAAGAAGCTCTAAACGTCCAAAATTTCAATCTAAAGCAAAAGTGGAGGGTTTGCAAAAAATATATGTGTAAGTTTTACCCATCTTGGAAATGTAATTGTTAACATTTTGGGTATAATTTTGTTTAATTTAAATTATGTAATATAATAAATTGATTTTTATAAAATTGTTTGTTTGTATGACGTAAAGGAATATTTTATGATTTATTCTACAAAACAATTTTTTACATTAGTTTTGTAGAATAAATCATAAAATATTCATAATATAATAGCATTTTTTCTACCTATAAAGAGAGGAGAGAATATTTAAAATTGCCGCAAAATTTGAGCGATGCGCCATCTGAAAACTGCTACAAAATTTGAAGGTCGTTAAAGGTCATTCCGCCAAAATATTTGCATTGAGTAAGTCATCTGGAGTAATCTGTGGTGTGGCTAAATTTCGACCTTGAGTTGGAGAAATTTTAACATAAGTTCTTTGTTTACTGTTGGGAGTTTAGATGTTCCCATATTCGAGTGAGTGCTCCAATATAAAGCAACTTTTCTTGATGTTGAAGTATTTTATATTTTTACACGTCAGTGCATTACAAAATCTTGCACTCAACTGAGTTTAGCGCTCAGCGGACACAATCGTAACTACAATTGCGCATGGCGCTAAAATACAGTTATTCAAACCTTAACATTTACAGTCTCAGAATAAGGCTTAAGGTACATTTTATGCTTTCTTCGACAAAATTCCATCTCCTGGTCTCGGTTTAAATGCCATTTGAGCAAAATTTTTGAAGACAGCTCCTGTCAAATGCCATTTGATAGTTTCAAACGTCTACATTGTAAAAAATACAACAAAAGCTAGAGTGTCTAGCCTTCTTATCCGTTATTTTTAACGCTGTTTAGTTTCTTTACATTCACAGCACTAATATTGCAAAGTAAAAAAAGGACCAAAAATATTTGCCTTCGTTTCCAGTTTACATGTAAGTATTTTAAATTTAAAACAAACATCTTAATTATTAATTAGTATTAAAATAATAAAAATTACTTAATTTCATTGCAACCATATTATCGAATTTACTGCGGCCGCAATAAAAAGACAAAAACAGTATTATGAACATCTTAATTGTGTGAAGAGAACTGTTTACTGAATCCCAATTAATAGCCAATATGAGATTAATGTTTTATCGATTGTTTTGGAATATTTATGGTATTTTATACAATCATACTGGACTAAACCGACACCTGGACATATAATTTGTTAAAGAAGAGATTAAATGTACTTTATATAACGTTCCCGAAACTGTTATCATCTAAAAACTTAGCTAAATTCAAATTTCACGTTTTTTTTTTTATTTCTCAAAATTTTCTATACTTCAACGAATGTTAAAGCGATTCTATGGTCTACTCTGAATTCTTGTACGCCCTTTATACAGGGTCCTTCTTCTCAGCTCCCGACGCGTTTTCTGCAGCTCAGTTATTACTTAAGTTGGAATTTTGATATTTTGCAGACTTAATTACGTTCTAGGACGCATTTCAGGAAAATATTTTTGATTATACAAAATGTCCTAAAAAAGTGTGATTTTTTTAATTGCATGCAACTTTGGTACCTATTAGGGCGCATTTTTAGTTGCTTTCATATTCCCAAAAAAAATTTCAAATCGGTTCGGAGATATCTGTGAAAAAAATTAAAACCAACAAAATTGGTTTGGTTTTTACCTCTAGTTTTAAAAATTTATAAAAAATACAAATAAATTTAGTATCTTGAATACAAATGAATATGCGAAAAATTCCAACAATACGTCGATTTATGTTTTTGACTTGCTACTTTTCAGCCCAATCGGTTTTATTGTTTTTAATTCAGGGGGCTGTAACGAGGCTTTTTTTTCAAATGGACAGATATGTCAATTAACGCATCATTGCTAAGCTCCTGAAAAAACTAAGATTTTCTGTTAAATAGCGAATTTTATTAACAGTCACTAAATCCTCAAATAAAATGTGAAAACTAATAAAGTTAGCAAAGATAATTAAAATTATTTCAAGAAGTGGCGATTAGATAATAAATTCGCGTTTGCACCGCATGAAGAGAAACACCTTAAAAACAGTTTTTAGGCATTTTTTCTCATATAATACACGAAAAAAACGGCGTTCTCAGTTCTCAGAGTTTTGCAATGATGTCTCAATTGACGTATCTTTCCATTTGAAAATAAGCTAATGATGGTTGCAGCCCTCTGAGTAAAAAAAATAAAAAATGATTAGACTGAAAAGTAGCAAGTTAGAAACAAAAATCGACGTGTTTCAGGAATTTTTCGCAAAATCATTTGTATTCAAACTACTAATTGTATTGTAAGTATATAACTGTTAAAGTTTCCACTCTGTATTCCAAATTATAAAAAAGCAGCAATAAGCTAATTTTTTATTTATTATTTATTTTAGTATGTATCGAAATCTGTTGTGTTGCAATGATGTGTTATCTTTCCATTTGAAAAAAAAGTTAAGAATATTTACAGCCACCTGAGTAAAAAAATTAAAAAATATTAAGCTGAAAAGTAGCAAGTTAAAAATAAAAATCGACGTATTTCAAAAATGATTCGCAAAATCATTTGTACCTACTCGAGATACTAAATTTATTCCTGTCAAAGTTTCCACTGTGTATTTCAAATTACAAAAAAAAACAGCAAAAAGCAATTTTTATTTATTTATTATTGTTAATGTATTTATAATTTTATTTTAGTATGTATCGAAATCTGAGTTTTCAAGACTGTCATAAATCTGAACCCATTTACTGTACGTGTCTTTTTTGGGATGATTCTTCACTTGTTAAAGTTTCTCAACTGTTAAAGTTTCCACTCTGTATTCCAAATTATAAAAAAGCAGCAATAAGCTAATTTTTTATTTATTATCTGTTGTGTTGCAATGTGTTATCTTTCCATTTGAAAAAAAAGTTAAGAATATTTACAGCCACCTAAGTAAAAAAATTAAAAAAGATTAAGCTGAAAAGTAGCAAGTTAAAAATAAAAATCGACGTATTCCAAAAATGATTCGCAAAATCATTTGTACCTACTCGAGATACTAAATTTATTCCTGTCAAAGTTTCCACTGTGTATTTCAAATTACAAAAAAAACAGCAAAAAGCAATTTTTATTTATTTATTATTGTTAATCTATTTATAATTTTATTTTAGTATGTATCGAAATCTGAGTTCTCAAGACTGTCATAAATCTGAACCCATTTACTGTACGTGTCTTGTTTGGGATGATTCTTCACTTGCAAATCGTCACCGATGTCGACATATAACAAATCGCCACTGTCAGTATTGACCTTGGGCCATTCGATATTCTGCAACAATTCTGATTGCTCCGGGGTAGGGTTTCTGAAAAAATATTTTTAAAAAACACCGACTGATCCGAATGTCGATATCGCGTACTGATATTTGGCAAAATTGGTCCAAATCTTGATGAGTCGGGCCACTGTAAGTCGGTCCGTCTCTGGTGCCCAATTGCGATCACAATCACCGCCTTTGCAGAAAATGTACTTAAGTTCAGCTGAGTGCCCCACGTGTTCCGCCCCTTCATATTGAGTGTCGGAATGACTAATGTTACCATCATGGGAGAATTGATAGAAGTAAGTGTCTGCATATTTGGAGTACAATTCGGCGGTTTTGATGATGGATCTAGTCCAAACGTCGTCGCTGTAATACTGAGTAGGATTTATAAAAAATTACTTGGTTGCCATGAGACATACTCGAACGGCAGCTCCTAAGTTATAGGTGAAGTTGCCGTTCGTGTAGATTTCTCGTATGGACTGTCCGACAGAACGACGTTGATCATCATCAGTGATGCCCATGTCGTGTGGAACGAACCATTCTATGTGCTGGTCGAAGAGACCCATTAGGTGCCTCAGATCGTCAGGATCTAAAGCAGGATATCGTCATAATTTTTATTTATTTTTTGTAAACAATACTTTGCCAAGACGAGAGTCCTTCCTCAGATGTCATTCCGATTAACATGGGCACAGAGATCACGTTGCCAGCTTGAAGCAAACCGTACATCTTCTTGGTAATAAATGCTTCGGGATTTTTGACTTCCAAACTTGGAGCCCACAGATATCCTTGCAGGTGCTCTTCGTTTTCTTCGTTGATGAACTAAGAGTTTTTTTGTTCAAAATATTGTGACATGTTAGAAATGTTACCATTCCGTGAACTTGCTCCGAAGCTCTATCGATCGATTTACCATCCACGCTTTGCAAGAATTCCAACAAGGTTCTTGAATCGTTACTTGTGCGGAACTCTTCGTTGAGCACCGATGCCAAGGCGAACGCCACTTCCTTGGGGTTTCTTCTGTAGGCGCACGGACCTAAAAAGCTACCGCTCTCCAAGATGACACCTTGGAATAAACCTTTTGCTTCTTGGTTCAAAAGTAAATAGGCCACGGATGCAGACCCAGCACTTTGTCCAAAAACTGTGACTTTATTGGGGTCCCCACCGAAGAGATGAACGTTATCGTGAATCCAACGAATTGCAAAGAGTTGGTCTTTAAGAGCTGCATTTCCGGGAATGACGTCGTCTTCAGTGGAGGTGTAACCTGAATGAAACTATTAGTTTGAACGAGAAGAATGGGACATACAACCAAATGGTCCCAATCTGTAGTTGATGGCAATGAGGATAACATCTTCGTTGATAATCAAGTCGGAGTAAATTCCTTTAGCTGAACCCATCATAAAACCACCACCATGGATGTATACCATCACTGGCAGAGCTGGTTTACTATCATTAAAGGGAAGCTAAAATCAGCTCAATTTGTGTTTTAATAATCAAGGGGTATCGTGGAGCCTAAACACCTGAGGAGTGAAAATGTTGAGGTAGAGACAGTCCTCAGTCTCGGTGTCTTCGTTAGTGGCTCGTGAGAAACAAATTGCGTCCAAGTGTTTCGTTTCCAAAGGTGAAGTCCAGGTGGGGGCAGGAACTGGAGCTTTGAAACGCAATTTTCCAACGGGAGGCGCCGCGTATGGTATTTTTTCAAAGGCGTGGTAGTTTTTACCGGTTGTCGTTTGATCGTCACGTCCTTTTATCAGTCCGTTTGGTAATTGCACCTCGGGATCTGCAAACTACCACAAAATTACGAGTCTAGTACACTTATTACAATCATATAATCGAACTTACTGCGGCCGCAATGAAAAAGGGCAAAAACAGTAGGAACATCTTGATGGTGTGAAGAGAACTGTTTATTGAATCTCAGATAATAGACAATGTGAGATTAATTTTTTTATCGGTTGTTTTGGAATATTTATGGTATTTTAAATTATTATACTTGACTAAACTGACACCTGGACAATAAATTTGTTAAAGAAGTGACTAATTGTATCTTACTCCGTGCGTTCATAAATTATTTAGATCAACTTTTGCTGTGCAATTTATTTTGACAAGTTTTTATTGTCTTTGATAGTATGATCGCTTCATTCGATTGAACTTACAAACGCGTCACACTTGCGAACTTTTACGACATAAAACTCATAAAAGTGCAACTTTTGGAAAACACTACAAAAATTATTTTATTTGTTTCGTCGGTAAACCAACTAAAAATTAATTGACAACAACAGCTGATTGTCATAATGCGACCAATGAAACACGACACGTCAGTATCTTATCTTCGTATGCGCTAATCGTACGAAATTAACATACGTTCAAAATTTCATAGCAAAAGTTGATTCAAAACATTTTTATACGCACGGTATGACGTGTCCGAAACTGTTATCATCTAAAAACAAATACAAATATCTCCATCTGAAGGTTTTTTTATTTCTCCATCTCAAAATTTTCTATACTTTATTTTTCCATTCCTTCAACTCAGCTTTCGTCTTTTGTAGCTCAGTTATTACTTAAGTTGGAATTTTGATATTTTGCTGACTTAATTACACTCTGGGACGCATTTGAGGACAATATTTTTGATTATACAAAAATACAAATTTAAAAAGATTTTTGTTAAATTGCTTGCTATTTGTATCGATTAGGGTGAATTTTTAGATGCTTACATATTCCCAAATAAAATTTCAAATCGGTTCGGAAATGACTGAAAAAAAATTGAAACAAAAAAATTGGTTTTCCACCTCTGGTTTTAAAAATTTATAAAAAATACAAATTAATTAAGTAGTAAATTTAGTATCTTGAATAGAAATGATTTTGCGGATAATTCATGTAATACGTCGATTTTTGTTTATAACTTTCCAGTAAACACAAACGTTTATATTTGACGTTGATTTAACGTTTTAATGTCCCTCGATTTAACGTTTTTTGAAACCACTCTTCAACGTTTTTTTAACGTTTATTCAACGTTAATTAGAAACGTTTTTTTAACTGACATTATAAACGTTACTTCAACGTTTTATTTGACGTTTATTTAACGTTTTAATGTCCCGCGATATAACGTTATTTGAAACCAATATTCAACGTTTTTTTAACGTTTATTCAACGTCAATTAGAAACGTTTTTTTAACTAACATTAAAAACGTTTATTCAACGGAAATTATAAACGTTTTTTTTAACCGAAATAATAAACGTTATTTATACCTTATTTTTATACCTTTATTCAACGTTTTTTAAAAGGAAATTAAAAACGTCGACCTGTATGTATAATTTACAAATAGATATAATTATTACAATACCAATAAAGAAAGAAAGAAACGCCAGAAATCAACAATGAAAAAAGTCCAGTAAGATTGCACTTGTTGGAGGTGCTTTCTCCCCAAAGATCAGAACTATTGTGAAAAAAGGGTGACCTATAACATTCGAGTGACGTAATCGGCTGCAGAATAGATATGAATGCAAATGTGATTGCTGTGACAAGAAATAGTTCCACCATTATATTCCCTGTACTTCCATAGTCCATTAGTAAGTTTTACCAGGGCGCGGTTTCTGACGTTCATTTTTGGAACTAATAAATGAATGAAAATAATGCATAAATAACCTATGATGGTTTCAAGTGTTTATCATTGTTTATAAAAGGTTCGCTGGTCTGCTAGTATCTAATTAGATCGGACAAGAATGGCTGTTTAATTACAAATTACATATTTAATTTTAGTTAAAAAAACGTTTCTAACTGACGTTGAATAAACGTTAAAAAAACGTTGAATTATTGGTTTCAATTAACGTTAAATCGCGGGACATTAAAACGTTAAATAATCGTCAATAAAACGTTGAAGTAACGTTTATAATTTCAGTTAAAAAACGTTTCTAATTTACGTTGAATAAACGTTAAAAAAACGTTAAATCGGAAACGTTTTAAAATCAACTGAAAATAAACGTTTAAAATTCAACGTAAAACCGTTTTTCAACCGACTAAACGTTTCCTCAACGTTTAAAAAACGTTAAATGCGTTTTGTGTGTTTACTGGGTTGCTAGTTTTCAGCCGAATCGATTTTCTTTTTTTTTACTCAGGGGGCTGTAACGACCCTTAATTTTTCATTCAAATGGACAGGTGTGTAGATGTATTTTTTAACGTTTTTATCTATGTCATTTATTTATTTATTTTTAGCTTGTGTCCGTATTCTGTCGATAAAACCAATCATAATTAAAATTTTAATTCTAAGATTTTTTTTTAAATAGCGTATTTTTATTAACAGTACCTACTTATTCCTCAAATAAAATGTGAAAACTAATAAAGTTAGCAAAGAGAATTAAAATTATTTCAAGTAGCGATAAGATTATAAACTCGCGTCTGCACCGCGTGAAGAAAAGAAGAACATTGAAGTATTTTGAAAACAGTCTTTAGACAATTTTTTCACATAAGACATTAAACAATACGTCGTTGTACTTCTTTTTTTGTGAGTTTTGTTTCAATGGTGTGTTAATTGAAGTGTCTTTCTATTTGAAAAAAAAATAAGGATGGTTACAGCTTCCTGAGTAATAAAAAATAAAAAAATCGATTAAGCTGAAACGGAGCAAGTTAAAAACAACAATCGATGCATTCTAAAAATGATTCGCAAAATCATTTGTATTCCTGTTAAAGTTTCCACTGTGTATTCCAAATAAAAAAGAAGCAGCAAAAACCAAAATTTTTATTTATTTATTATTGTTAATCTATTTATAATTTTATTTTAGTATGTATCGAAATCTGAGTTCTCAAGACTGTCATAAATCTGAACCCATTTACTGTACGTGTCTTCTTTGGGATGATTCTTCACTTGCAAATCGTCACCGATGTCGACATATAACAAATCGCCACTGTCAATATTGACCTTGGGCCATTCGATATTCTGCAACAATTCTGATTGCTCCGGGGTAGGGTTTCTGAAAAAATATTTTTAAAAAACACCGACTGATCTGAATGTCGATATCGCGTACTGATATTTGGCAAAATTTGTCCAAATCTTGATGATCCGGGCCACTGTAAGTTGATCCGTCTCTGGTGCCCAATTGCGATCACATCCACCACCTTTGCAGAAGATGTACGGAAGATCAGCAGCGTGCCCCACGTGTTCCGCCCCTTTATATTGAGTGTCGGAATGACTAATGGCCCCATCATGGGAGAATTGATAGAAGTAAGTGTCTGCATATTTGGAGTACAATTCGGCGGTTTTAATGATGGATCTAGTCAAAACATCGTCGCTGTAATACTAAACCGGATTTATATATAAACGCCATGAAGCTGTTGGGACGTACTCTAACGGAAGCTCCCAAATTATCGGCAAAATTGCCGCTGGTGTAGATTTCTCGTATGGACTGTCCAAGAAATTGACTACGATCATCATCAGTGATGCCCATATCGTGTGGAACCAACCAATCGAGGTGCTTGTCGAAGAGACCCATTACGTATCTAAGAGCGTCGGGATCTAAACCCTAAAGTTGTCATCAATATTTTGATTACTGTAATAATTACTTCCGCAAAATGCTAGTCCTTCCTCAGAAGTCATCCCGATTAATATGGGCACAGAAACAACGTTGCCAGCCTGAAGCAACCCGTACATCTTTTTGGTAATGAAAGCTTCCGGATTTTTGGCTTCCAAGCTTGGAGCCCATAGATATCCTTGCAGGAGCTCCTGGTTCTCATCATTGATAAACTAACAGTTTAAAAATGTTGAAGAGTTTTGAAGTATATTAGACTAACTACCATTCCATGAACCTGCTCTGAGGCTCTATCAATCGATTTACCATCCACGCTTTGCAAGAATTCCAACAAGGCTTTTGAATCGTTACTCGTGCGGAATTCATCATTGAGCATCGAAGCCAAACCGAACGCCACTTCTCTGGGATTTCTTCTATAGGCCCAGGGGCCTAAAAAGCTACCGCTTTGCAAGATGGCGCCTTGGAATAAACCTTTTGCTTCTTGGTTCAAGAGTAAATAGGCCACGGATGCAGATCCAGCACTTTGGCCAAAAACTGTGATTTTATTGGGATCCCCACCGAATAGATGAACGTTATCGTGAATCCAACGAATTGCAAAGAGTTGGTCTTTAAGAGCTGCATTTCCGGGAATGACGTCGTCTTCAGTGGAGGTGTAACCTGAATGAAACTATTAGTTTGAACGAAAAGTAATGGAACATACAACCAAATGGCCCCAATCTGTAGTTGATGGCAACGAGGATAACATCTTCGTTGATGATCAAGTCGGAGTAAGTTCCTCTAGCTGAGCCCCACACAAAACCACCACCATGGATAAATACCATCACTGGCAGAGCTGGTTGATTATCCTCATAGGGAAGCTACAATCAAATCAATTTGTGTGTTAATAATCAAGAGTATCCTGGAGCCTAGAAAACACCTGAGGAGTGAAAATGTTGAGGTAGAGACAGTCCTCAGTTTCGGCGTCTTCGTTAGTGCTTTGCGAGAAACAAATTGCGTCCAAGTGTTTTGTTTCCAAGGGCAATGTCCAACTCGGAGCAGGAACTGGAGCTTTGAAACGCAACTTTCCAACGGGAGGCGCCGCGTATGGTATCTTCTCAAAGGCGTAGTAGTTTTTACCGGTTATCGTTTGATCGTCACGTCCTCTTATCAATCCGTTCGGTAACTGCACCTCCGGATCTGCAAACTACCACAAAACGAGTCTGGTTACATTTATTACTACAATATAATCGAACTTACTGCGACCGCAATCAACAAGAAAAAAAACAGTTTGAACATCTTGGTGGTATGAAGAGAACTGTTTACAACATAATATCATATATGAGTATAAAAACTTTTTATCGCTGGTTTTGGAAATTATAGTTTCGAACTACTTGTATTTGTTTGTGTGTGCTTTTTAGTTATCAGTGGATGGAAGTACTTTACTCGTTAGTTTTTAGAAATAGCGAGTCATTCTCTAATAATCGATTCCACGTGTGGTTAGAAAGATATTTTTTAAATGAAATAAGATGTATTATATATGTTTTACTACTTGGCCGTTGCGAATTCGCATAGAATGCACTTGGGGAGTGGGATATGTTAGTTAAATACACAACATATGTCAATAGATGGCGCTTTTAATTAAACTATTAGGCAACAGATGGCGCTATGTCCAAAATACGGTTTTTAATAATTTTAAAAGAAACATTAACATTTTTTAATTATCTGTTTATTTTTCGCATCTAGCGGCGAAGGTAATCTTCGAAATGATGGCGCAATCATGGGTTTTGAGGAAGTATTAAGGGAGATATGGCGTACCGACAAAAAAACACCGTTGTGAAATAATATGTAGAGATATATACAGTGTGGATGAAAAGGTTGGAACTAATTCGATAACTTTATTATAGGGAGCGACAGAAAAAATCGCTCGGAAATGTTAATTTTTAATTTTAAATGCGATAATTCTGACATAAAAATTTGTTTTGTTATGTCATTTCTTTCAAGGCCATGACGTCATTCAATTTTTTTTAATGGCAACCCGAATTTTTTATTGCGTTGTTTTAAAGAGCATGTTTTTTGCATATAAAACAATAAAATTTGTAATGTGTTACATAACAATATTTATGAGAAAACAATAATTTTTTTGTTTGTTATTTAGTAATTTAATGATTTTAACAATAGCAGTTTATTTAAATAATGTGTAAAATTTATAAAATAATAAGATTAAATGTGCAAACTGCCTACCTTCTTCAAGTTGACAATGACGAAGACGATGTTTAAATTAATTAAAATTTGTGGGGTGATTAGCAAAATTTCCTGAGTAATTCTAATTTTTAACTTTTTATTTTTTCTCAGAAATATTGTTATGTAACCTATTACACAGATTACTCCAGATGACTGACTCAATGCAAATATTTTGGCGGAATGACCTTTAACGACCTTCAAATTTTGCAACAGTTTTCAGATGGCGCATCGATCAAATTTTGCGGCAAATTTAAATATTCTCTCCTCTCTTTATAGGTAGAAAAAATGCTATTATATTTTGAATATTTTATGATTTATTCTACAAAACTAATGTAAATAATTGTTTTGTAGAATAAATCATAAAATATTCCTTCATTATTTACATGTCATACAAACAAACAATTTTATAGAAATCAATTTATTATTACACAATTTAAATTAAACAAAATTATACCCAAAATGTTAACAATTACATTTCTAAGATAAAACTTACACATATGATAATTACTTGGGGTTATTATATAATAATGGAAATTTTAAAAGACTTGCCGAACAACCAATAGATGAACCTGGCTTAGTTCTTCAAATTCATACACAAAAATAAGGAATAATGAAGCCTAATATCTAACGATGCCAAAAAGTGTTTTTTGCAACCCCTCCACTTTTGCTTTAGATTGGAATTTTGGACGTTTAGAGCTTCTTGCCACAGTTTCGCTCTAGAATTATGTAATTAAATTTCTTGAATTTGTTGTGTTAATAAAACATCCTTACCTTTCTTCAATTTTTGGAAAACAATGCAGTTTCTCCGCTTAGTTTTTACCAACACCGCAAATATTGTAAAAAAGGACCCTTCTTTTGCTTAAAATTTTTCACAAATTCAATCGACAGGCAAGTTTTGACATTTACTCGCTTGATTATAATTGCAGCAAAATGCTGTTTTTAAAATATTAGTCAGAAAAAAGCAACAAGCGTAGAAACAGTCACGCTTTTTAAAAAACACGGAATTGTACATTGTTCAATTTAAAATAGTAAAAATATTGGGCCTTTTATTTGAATTTAAATAAAAGTTTTTGTAGTGACATCTAGCGGTCGTAAAAAGTATTAGCAACGACTACAGCGCCTCTACATTTGCTTATGGTATCTGTGACAAAGATGTCATGCGCCTAGTTTAAATGTGTAGAAAAGAGATAGTTCCTTACAAAATCGCCCTATGAAGTCAGTCATCTGGAGTAATGTGTGCCTATTACAAATTTTATTGTTTTATATGCAGAAAAACATGCTCTTTAAAATGACGCAATAAAAAATTAGGGTTGCCATTTAAAAAAAATTGAAATGACGTTATAACCTTGATAGAGATGACATAACAAAGCAAATTTTTATGTCAGAATTAGCGCATTTAAAATTAAAAATTCACGTGTCCAAGCGATTTATTCTGTCGCTCCCTATTAAAAAGTTATCTAATTAGTTCCAACCTTGTATAATATGTATTTTGTACCACATTGTATAATATGTATTTTAGAGCGGTGAGACGGCCGCATTTTGACACAGCGTTCAAATAAGCTTTCTTGGGCTTTGAACGTGTTCGGCGTATTAATGTTTAAATTCATATTTATGATGCCATTTGTGCAGAAAGTGGTAAAATCTGCACACGTTACGCTGCGAGTTGCATCTACGGCGTTATTACCACCCATGGGACGTAAAGTAAGCTACTAAGCCTGCTTTGTACATTCCAAGATAATTGAATGGAGTAATTTTCTATTAGGAAATGTAGGGTGTTAGAAATTCATTGCTCTCCCTTGGATTTTGGCAAAGTACGAGTCCGTTTTAAGGACAAACTAGGACACGTTGCTTTTCCTAAACTGTCGTAGATATTCTATGTCTTTTAAATTTTCAGGTCACAAATCGTTCAGCTTCACATCCTTCAAATCGTGCAGGTTTATCAGAAATTGCAAGATTTTTCCACGTTTATCTGTTGAGACTTTCATAGGTTTTTTCTAAAATCTCTTGGATTGTTATAATTTTTCGTTGGAGTCTTTCGGATAATTCGCGATAAACATGCAATGCAAGATTGCAAATGCGCTGTGTAATTTTATTATATATATTTTATTAAAACAAATTTGTGCGGTTGAAAGTTCCAACTCCGCCACCCTTTAGTAAGCAATGCGGTGTTTCAGTGTGGGGGTTGAAGGGTAATAATAACCCCCGAGTGGCGCAGTGCAAACGCAGAAAATGCGGTGGCAAACGGGAACCTCCTAAATTTCGTGTTTTGTATTCGGATAAGAAACTCGAGCAGATTATGTCATTCCCTTATCTTATCTCCCTTTATTCAGCTAAAGTGAATGCGCCCGGCTGCCTCCTAACTCATCGTTTCGTAAATTGTACGATTACTTCATTTCTGTCCACGATTTTACCTGGACCGTTTAATAATAATTTAACAATTTCCCGTCTGAATTAATGGCATCTGGCCGTAGAGCGGGCTTAAATTCATAACATTTCCCGGCCGAAATCTCTGCATAATCCATCGACCAAAGCTCTAATTTTTGTTAGTTGGTAAGCGTGGACGTTCAGCAAAAACATTGAGCAAAATAAAGCTATTATCTCTGCACTGAGCGGTTCGAAATCAATGCACTATGTTCTTCATCCGGTAAAGAACGAATTTATTTGGGATATAATAAAGCCAAACGAGAAAAGTTTATACCGGTGTTTGTTTTGTACTAATTTTAATCCTGCCACAACGATCTGGGGAGCTTTTTGCTTGCGACTGCAGAATATATGCATGATGAAGACACGGATGTCGTAATTTTGATATTTTTATTTGGAAAATGTTTACAACGTCATATAATATCATACATATACAACCGCTTTCATTAGCGAAGCAAATGACTCAAAAAATCCATTTTATTGTTATTGAAAAATAATTCGAGCATTTATATTAGCAGTTATTAACAAATTTTAATTCGCTTGGATGACTTCCTGAACAATTACAAAACTATAACTTATTTATTGCGCACTTTGGAGTTACTCCCACACTGCATGAATACATTTTCATTGTTTGCAAAGCGGATTCGCGACTGTTGCATTAACAATGCCCAATGAAAAGTTTATTGTGAAGGTGTTGAAAACTGAATTAATAACAGCACAGCCAGAATAATAATAATAATAATAATAACAATAATAAATTATGTGCTGCGTGTCGTAAACAAAAACGATGCATTTCAGGGCGCTCTCCGCCAGCCAATTATTTCCATAGTGCATACCATTTTAAATTTAAAGGACGCTGCAGATATAATTTAGTTTGGTTTAAAAATCCACTCAACTTCATAAAACTTTACGTAAGCGTACGTTGCATCAAAGGAAATTATTAAAATTTATGATTTCAAATTTCAGTCTATGAATAATTCATCTGCAAATGCGCGTACATCACCACATCCTTCGGTTTTATTCAATTTGTTAATGATAACGCATTATTGTAAAGCCGATATAAATTTCGTGTCGTTCACTCGTCATTCTCCCTGGAATGAAATTGTATGAATCGCACCACAACTTTTCTTTTTATACAATACTTTTCACTTCGTTATCGCCTAATTTGGTTTGCCACTTGGCTTTTAGCTTCCTTATGTTGTTTTCTCCCAGTAGCGTAATCTTGTTAAAAGTCGAGTGCGAAATAGAACCTCATCGTAGAAAAATGGTTAAAAGCACGTTCAAGAAGTTAAGATAATATTTCTCCCGAAAATATTGGACATTGAACAGCAATTTATTGTGTAGCGATCTATTATTTTATTCCTGTCATTGTGTCTTTACATTACACTATATTAAACCGACAAACGTTTTTCACAAATGTAATTTGATTCTGGAAATTCGTTTAGGGGTTATTTGATTTGCTAGCTGGGATATCCTTCATCGTCAGCTTCACCTATTCGTGTAATTGTGTATCCAATTTAGGAACAAAAACACTTTGGCTTGACAAACCGCAGCGGGAGAACAAATGGCTTGGAAAATGGAAACGCGACCTTCGAGTTTATAAAAACAAAATTAATTCCAACTAACCTTCATAAAATTTAACACTGGCAGTTTCAGGTGATTTAAATATTTTATAAAGAAAATAGTATTTTGCAATTTTAATAATTATTAGAATTATTGATGGGGTTACAGCAAAAATGGTACAAATATTCCCCAGTTAGTGTCGAGGTATTTGTTTTTTCAGAATTCTGTAAAATTGGAACAATATTTTAGTACAAGTACTCAAAATAAAATTTTACACATAACTTATGTACTGCGGATTGTACTGAAAAAACACATCCTTCAATCTCATAGTCAAAAAACTTAAACATTTAACTTTTTAAATTTTTGATCTAACCCTAACCCATTCAATTATGTGTGATTAGTCGGTAATTGTTACGTTTCTTATGGGGTTGTTTGAAAATTCTTAGTTTGTGGGATTTTAATAAATTTTTATCTTTTGCATTTGATGAAATGTTTAATAATTATTTAGAAATGCTTGGAATCTTTTATAACTTTTAGTATTATGTAGCATCTCTTATCATTCCTTCCGATTTTTAAGGGCACGATACATTTCTTTTGTACTGAAAGAATACATCCTTCAATCTCATAGTCAAAAAACTTAAACATTTCACTTTTTAAGTTTTTGCTCTAACCCTAACCCATTCAATTATGTGTGATTCGTCGGTAATTGTTACGTTTCTTATGGGGTTGTTTGAAAATTCTTAGTTTGTGGGATTTTAATAAATTTTTATCTTTTGCATTTGATGAAATGTTTAATAATTATTTAGGAATGCTTGGAATCTTTTAAAACTTTTAGAATTATGTAGCATCTCTTATCATTCTTTCCGATTTTTAAGGACACGTTACATTTCTTAGGATTAATTAGAATTTATTTAAAATTTATGTAAGATTTTATTGGGTTCTGAAATAAAAAAGGTTGCTTATTTACTCTGTAGTGAATAATGTCTCCGTTTGCAGTATTTCACCCACACCTACATCTTTCGCGTATTTAATTCTTACGTTTGTAAAAATACATAGAACGTAAATGACATTATAAAATATTTAATATCTCTTATAAAAATCTCAATCTAATTCATAAATCGTTTTATTAAACTTAGTAAAAGACAAGCATGAAATTTACGTCAGCGTCTTTATTGCTTTTCAAACTGAACATCTCCCGCCTACGTTTAAAGTCACAAACTTCTTTATCACGTTCATGTTTTCGTCAAGAAGCGATATAAAGGCTACTTAACGCTTGGTTTTCGGGTTCCGGACGATAATTAATAGGAACACAAAAGATACGTCGGTTCTATTGTAAAACTTCCGCAATCATTATCGATTCGCCTAATAAACTTTGGCGCTTAGTGCATCGAATCGGTATTTACAGCTTAGAAGTATTTTTTACGTCAAATTCGTAACGTTAAAAAAGTCAAACCGATCGGGAATCGTCCCGACTGGAAGTGGGTCATTTATCAAAACTTTTCGTTTCATTTCAGCTCCAAATTGGACGTTTGAGCATTTGACTTTCTCAAGTTGCACTGCTATTGATTATTTTATCGAAAAATTTTTGCTCAGTGTTGGGGGATTATTTAGGGAGAAGTTTGGAACGTAAAATGGCACGCTGAATATTTCTGGAGGTATCAGCGTTCTCCTGAAACTTTCACAGTGATATATTGCACTAAAAGCAGTGCGGGTCTCTATTTTATTTTTTAACGACTCCAAGATGGATGGATGGAACATTGTATTAGCTTAACAAAAATGTTAAATTAGCAAATCGTTTATTTTTTTTAAACATAGTTTATGTAAATTGCATAACATTTATCTTAGTCACTCTACCTCAAACTAAAATTGGCTAACATTTAGTTCATTTGAACCGAACCACGAAGCACTAAATCCATCGACTGACCCTTTGCCAGTTTATTACAACGAATCGCTTCTTCGGTCAATTGAACTAAACGAACATAATGTAAATTTCATCGGTTTCTTGTAGTACGAATCTGGGCGAACGATTCGTCTACTAAAAGCCCACTTAATTGGGCACTGATCACGAATTTCCCCCGATTGCATTGATAAATACGAGTATTGTTCGCATATCTGGCATATTTTCCATGGTCCGCTTTCGGCCGGATGAAAACTATTCGAAATAAATTGCTTTCATCGACAAAAGTTCTGCAATTTATAAAACACTAAAACTCGATCAACTCGACGCTATTTGGGCTGTCGCAAACAACGGTTCGCGTAATATACATTCCTGTTTACGTCTACTATTATTATTACGTCGATTGAGGCAAAAAAATAATTTCGTTTATATAATATTCCGGAATTTTCACTTCGTTCCGTCCAACAAGAAATGCTTCTTACTATGTTTTTGAAATGAGACACACGGTATATTTTTACCATTTTCGGATACAGAATATAAAACTACTTTCAGAAATATTAATATAATTTTTTTATTCTTAAGAAAGCCATGCATATTTTAAAAGTGCAAAATCAAGATAATTTTGAAAACCTACAAATGCTCTGTGTAGCAACTTGTCAGTGAGATAATCGCAAAATAAAATGTCTTGTGCTTTTTTTACAATTTGACAGTGATATAATCGATTTAGCACAATTTGAACATTCTTTGTAGTTTTCAAAAATTTCTTGATTTTGCGTCATTCTATTTTTTTTTCATATTTTGTATCGTTTTCGTAAGAATATAAACGTGAATAGTTCTGAAAGTAGTTTTTTATTCCGCATCCGAAAATATAAAAATATACTAAGTGTCCCATGTAAAAAACAAGTAGGAAGCATTTCCGGTTAAAGAAACATTAAAAGTGAAATGAAAATATCACAAATAAATTATACAGTGTGGATCAAAAAGTTGGAACTAATTCGATAACTTTTTTATAGGGAGCGACAGAAAAAATCCCTTGGACACGTGAATTTTTAATTTTAAATGCGCTAATTCTGACATAAAAATTTGATTTCTCAAAGTTATGACGTCATATTAATTTTTTTTAAATGGCAACCCTAATTTTTTATTGCGTTATTTTAAAGAGCATGTTTTTTTACTTATAAAACAATAAATATTGTAATAGGTTACATAACAATATTTTTGAGAAAAAATGCAAAGTTAAAAATTAGAATTACTCAGGAAATTTTGCTAATCACCCCACAAATTGTAAATAATGTCATAAAATAATTTGAACATCGTCTCAGTCATTGTCAACTTGAAGAAGGTAGGCAGTTTGAACATTTAATCTAATTATTATTTATTTTGTAAATTTTACGTGTTATTTAAATAAACTGCTATTGTTAAAATCATTAATTACTAAATAACAAACAAAAAATGTGTTTTTTTTTAAATATTGTTAATTAACACATTACAAATTTTATTGTTTTATATGCAAAAAAACATGCTCTTTAAAATAACACAATAAAAAATTCGGGTTGCCATTTAAAAAAAATTGAAATCACGTCATGGCCTTGAAAGAAATGACATAATAAAGCAAATTTTTATGTCAGAATTAGCGCACTTAAAATTAAAAATTAACTTGTCCGAGCGATTTTATCTGTCGCTCCCTATAAACAAGTTATCGAATTAGTTCCAACCTTTTCATCCACACTGTATATTCTTACCATATTTCATAAAAAATTACTTTTTAAATAACAACCGTTCTGACACATTTTTCCAACCCTGTACATTAAAATTATATGCATTGTGCAGCTGGAGAATTAGCTAGTGTATACAAATCATGTGATAATAAAAATTAATAAGCGAACAAAAAGCAAAAAGAGTTAACGTGCGTTGAAAAATAAAAGGAGGTTGCCTGGGCTATGGAATAACTTGGACGTTCGATAGAATGTAGTAAAATTTCGACCGAGTTGAACAAATTTGCAATTTAGTTCTTTGTAAATAACCTCAGGCAGAATACATAAGATACCTTCAAAGTTTTCTTCTACCCCCCCAAATCCCATCTCTAAGTTTCGGTTTAGACGTCGTTTGAGCGAATGTTACATTGACAGCTCCTCAAATGTTAAGATTTGACAGTTTCAAAAGTATACACTGTAAAAAATAAAACAAAAATTAATTTCTCTTGAGACTTGAGAAGTATTGACCATGCCTGTGAATACAAAATGAAGGCTACAATCTGGCTCTTAGATTTTCTTGCAAAATTAGAGGCAGTGCACACAGATTACATGGAAACTGCCCCCAAGCGTCTAATTCAAAGGTAGTAAAAATAACGACACTCACAATACACACATTGTGTTTCCCAGCGAGCTAAGGACTATTTCTTACATTTTTAACATGTTTCTTGATAATATGTGTTTTTTGTTGTTGTTAAATAACCTTGCAATTGAGTTTTATATATTAATAAATTGCAAAGAAATTCAATGTGGCCTCGTTTTATTTTAGGACACATGTAAAATATTTTTTACTTTGCTGAAACGTTGTTTGTTTGATAATTAATAATGTTAAATAATGCAGCGATGGTAAGAAATTTCGTTTTGTTGAGAACCTGCCTATTTTCAACGAGCTCGTTTCGACCCTCCACCGGGTGCTCCCTCAGGGGTGAAATCCCACCATTCACCCTTTCCGCAATACTAATTACACACAAAATTAAATCGTTCCGTTTTATTACACTCCAAGTTGTAATTCTTCCTACGCAAGGAACACGAAGTACGTTTTGTAGTAACGGGCGTACAAATAAAAAAGGATTCAGACTAGGCTATGAATCTCATTTTTATTTTCTTTTTTACAGTGTAGTTGAGTGTAGATGGGTGACATTGACGCTTGACAGGAACTGTCAACCAAAAAGTATAACGAAAAGCTCCTAAACCGAAGCCCGGAGATGGAATTTGTTAAAAAATACAAAGACACTTAATCAATTTCAAATTGATTCCATGGCCTACTCGGTTTTTATTTTTATAGTCCGGCTAGATGAAACTGTTTAATTTATTTGTCTCTAATGACACTGATATTTTTATATTTTTGCTAACATTGTGTCACTAGGACCAAGCAAGACTGTAAACTGGTTATAATGTTCATTCGACATTGATTTGATATCTACATTATTATGTTATGATATGATCCGAAACCTTTACAAAACATTTCAACCATAAAAAATCGTGGCTCTTTCGAGCTCCGAGCTATAACAGCAAACCCTGCTCTATCGGTCACTCGCTGTTTTGTTGTACTAAAATTAACAATGGAATCATTGTCTCTGTAATGGACGGATTGCCAGACACGTTTCCTCTTTGTGTTCATTTGAGCTTTTCATTGTTTGAGCTTTTAATCGGTTCGTTTTCTAAGCGGATCCGCAAACGCAATTTATACCGTTTCGTTTGCCCGATCGGCAAATTGTCGTTCCGCACAAATTCCAGAGTTTCGCATTAATCTTAAAAAAACTCAAGTTTGCGTGAAATACAATAACTCCTAATAAATCTGGAACACAAGAAACAAGAATTAATATTCATTTTGCCAGTGAATTTCAAGTCGCGGAAAAATCGACTCGGTTAATCCTTCACATCTCCTTTTGCTCTACAAATTTTCGCAATTTATTGCGACCCGCTTTCGCTTTGACTTGATTTATTTGCTACTTTAAAAGATTTTTTACCGTGGCGGTTTTAGAAATTTACAACATATATTGCCTTATTAAGCTGATCCGTATTACTGAAACGGAACGACTGCTATAAAATGCGCTCGATTCAGGTTGGGTATGAATAATTTGTTTATCAAATGCAATCCTGTGCGCTTTATTTCTGTATGAAAAAAACTAATAAACCTGCGGTTTGAAAAAATGCAGCTTCTTCTAATCCTTCCCATGTTTCAGGTCTTCCTTCAGTTGCGTCAGATCCTTCGAGTCCTTTCACTTCCCTCAGTTTCTTCATATTCATCACGTCTCATTTCAGTGAGGAAGGAAATAAGGTAAGTAAAATACACTTTTATTGCGGAATAATTAAAAATGAAATGTGTATTCTGTCATGCCTGAAACTGTAGAAATATGAAGCACGTTTTCCACACATTATTTTTATTAACACAATAAAAAACCGGACTTAACTAAAAAATTATAAAATAATGTAATGCCGTTTAGGTCGGTTGTGATATTTTATTTCAATAGTTTTGGAAAAAACGAGGAAATGAACGACGGTTTCGGGTGTATAAAAATTGCGCAATTCTTGCTTAAATCGTTCGTTTTCAATTCTCCATCAATTTCACTGTTTTCTTTTTCAATTTCTTAACAACCGTCACAGGCAATATAACGTTTTGACTGTTTTTATACAAGGAAAAGAACAAATGTCGGTACAATTTGGCACTAAAAGTTGTTCCATTCTGAACGTGTCCTGCGTGCTTGGCGCCGACGTTGTTTTATAAAGAGGACGCCAGTCGCACACGCGTCTCGACGCCAAACAAACGTGGTTATTTTGCACCCTCTGGTCACGTTTGCCGGTAAAAAATTTATTGTGCGTGTCCCTTGTGCTGGATAAGTGCCATCAAAATGTGGCAAAACTTTGGGTTTGTGTCTTTTTTGATATATTGTAGTTACGCGTCGTCGATAATTTTATGCTTGTTTGAATTTGTGCAGCGGTGACCGTTTAAACTTTTCAGTTGTGCGGCTCACATCTGAAAATTTTGTTTGTATTAAAAATGTGTAAAATTGCCCGAAAATCGATGATTTGGACAAGTTGAAATCTTGTCTACACATATTTCGGGCAAAAGCCATAAAAATTTATTGAATATTGATTTCTTGTGGTGGTTTTCGGAAATCCAGGCACGTAATTAGGTCGGGACGTAACCCACTCACATCTCAGTTAAAGCGAAACAAACACGAGCTTGTAAAAATAAGTGGGTGTGTTAAACATTGTATTGTTGGGATGAATCTGTATTATAAACTTCTTGCGTAACATTGAACATCTTTCCTAAAACTATTTAACGGTGGCGTTTATAACTTTTGTAGCTCTTCTTTTAATTTTTACAGTGTAGACTATTGTAACTGTCAATTCATACCATTCGACAGGAACTGTCAATCAAAATCTTGCTGAAACGCTTGAGTTGAAGTACGTTAAAAAACAGTAAATGTATCATATACATCGTGTCCGAAATGGTTCGAAAATACAATTTAAGGTGAAATATTTCAACACTCTAAACACTTTCACGGTGCTTCAGTCAGAAAGTGTGTTTAAATGGTTTTTTTTTATTTATTTGCCGTTTTATTAAATTATGTCACTTATATTTTTATGTATTTTATACATTTTTAATTACGAGTAAAACATTGTAATTTAATTTTTAATGTAGATAAACGCCAGCATATTTCAGTTCTCTTGCAATTTGCAATTTATAGTATCTACAATCCACAAAACATAAAATGACAACACATGGTCACGCGCTTCTAGCGATTAGAGAGCTAGGACAGATTTAGGATTTAGCTCATTTAAAACTTGTGTCGATCGCATTAAATCTAGAACCAAACAAATAAATATGAGTGACACTACGACCGTTCCAATTTCCAATGTGGAAGCACAGGAGCTTTGCAAAGAACCACCGCCAGAAACCAAGGTAAGTAAATTTACTTCCAATCTGACTTCTTTAGTAAACCTCACATAACCTCAAACATGCGGATTCGGCTAGGATTTTCTGTTTCAACAAACAATGTATCGCATCAAAGATCCCAAGAAGACGATTCCCTTTTATACGGAAGTTTTGGGAATGAGACTTTTGCAAAAGTGCGACTTTCCATCGATGAAATTTTCTCTGTACTTTCTGGGATATGAAGATGCGAAAGACGTGCAAGGTGAACTGGGTTCGCCAGAGCGCGGAAAATGGACTTTTACTCGTAAAGCTACAGTCGAACTCACACAGTAGGTACTATTTTATGAAAAGATAAATCTTCACGACTTCAGTGATTTACATTTAATATTGTCAACCTCAGACCGTTTTTCCTATTTAGAAGAGTAAATGTTAATCACTCCTATGCCGAAGGCTTTATAGAAACATTTGGATTGCAATTTGTGGTACAATTGAACGTATTTTCCTTGTTTCACATTTCCATTACGCCTCTAATTGTATCTGATTTTTTTCAAAATTTTGAAATTGTGTTTTTGTTACGAACATTATGTTTTTTGTAGCAACTGGGGTACTGAAGATGACCCAAACTGTAAATACCACAACGGAAATTCGGAACCAAGAGGATATGGCCATATTGGAATAATGGTGCCTGATGTACAGAAGGCCTGTGATCGTTTCGAAAAACTTGGCGTAAATTTCATAAAGCGCCCTCAAGACGGTAAAATGAAAGAAATTGCATTCATCACGGATCCCGACGGTTACTGGATTGAGATTTTCAACAGTCAACTGTCTGCCAACATCTAATCTGTAATAAATATATTTACAAGCAGAGAAAATGTGTTTGCTTTCCATACTCAAAGCCAAATCCTTTTTTTTGTACGTCCGCTGTATACCTGCAAAAAATATTTTTTACTTTTCAAAATAAGCTATCAAACTATCGTTTGTAATGTCGTGTTTGCGACTTCAGCCAATTACAAGTTACGAAGAATTCAATTTTTTATTTCGATTGTATAAGCTGGAACAACGTAACTGGGACTCGTTTAAATTCCGAGGATCGAAAGCAATTATCGAATTTTATAAATTAAGGATAAGCCAGTGGCCGACGTCGCAATGCTGCGAATATCCTCCTAAAATGATTATGGAAATAGTTGCAAAAGATTTACTAGTCCATTAACAGAACTCAATTAAACATCAGGAGTCGCTCGATTTATCACTGGAGTTGAGTGCTTCTGTCTGAAAGTCAGCCAAACAGGACAAATAACCGTTGCACCAGACAGCGACTCAATCTCGAGTAAAATCTGTACAGTTAAATTTTTAAGTCGGTTATCTGTGAGAGATTTTTACGCCAAGACTGTAAAGTGATCCTGAAAATTCTCCCCGGCTTTGTCGCTGCTGAAAACAAGCCTAAGACATATTGTCGAGTGAAATAAAGTGAGCTAAATCGCGCTAGTTACTGAAGCGTAACAAATGTAATCTCGACTTTACGACATGGCCATTGTCCTCAAGCATCCTCCACTTCTATCATCCTTCGTTTTTGCCAACATTACTAAATCGCAAGAGATGGTTCTAATTAAAATAGAAAATGCAGTTTCTAGAATTTGGCATTCAAGTTGTGTCCGGTTAAACTCATTAAAAATTTTTAAGCCACAAAGTTCAGATTTTCTTTGCGAACGTATTGAGGGTAATTATCCGACTGAATGTCAAAAGTTTTCCGTTTCGACCTAACCTCATTAACAGAGATCGTCCCGAAACTTGGATCCACCCTTTCCAAGTTCAACCAGGTAAACTCGGCAGAGTTTCAGTTAAAAGCTCAGACCTGCTGAATTCGTTAAAACGTCGAATTGAGTGCTGAAAAATTCAAACTAAATCTACAAAATTATTATGAGATCGCAAATTTGATACGAGTCGCTCTAATTAAGGAAACTCTTGCGCGAGCGTGAAAGAGTCGCTTCGTGTCTTTTAATTACCATTTTTTCGTATCTTTATTTTTTGTTGGGGTGAAGAACGTCGTTAGTGCATTTAGTCGTCGCGAACCAGCTTTATAACGAACGTAATGAACGTCGTCGCAATTAAACCAATAAAAGCACAGTCCTCTTAAGTCTGATGCAGCTGAGAAGCGATGCTGTAGTCGTGTTTAATCAAATGTCTGACTTTGTGATAAATGCTACGAATTAGGATTACCGGGGGATTTAGTTAAATAAATAAATAAAGGCATTTATTGTGCTTCGCAACAAGTACAGTAACAAAATAAATACAATATACAGTACAAAAATAAAACAGTAGTAAAACAAAATAAAATCAATTTAGTTAGAATTCAAACACTGTTGGCGGTATGAAAGGAAAAAATAAAGCTTCGATGGAGCAAAGACCGAACATGCAAGCCACTAAGTGATCGAAAAGCTTAATGCTCACATATTTAAGTATGGATAAGTGTTCCCTAATTTGCAACTTATTAAAGCTGGCAACTGTTATTTTAATTATAACGATCTTTCTCAGGATTTTTGACCGTGTTCCATTTGAAGTTCCCAATGAACCTCCAGACGTTTCATCCACTACTGCGGTGGACTTCATCAGTGATTAAAGTTGCGATGTGGAAGAGCTCGAAGTGTTCTTTTTTCTTTCCACATCGCAACTTTAACCACTGATGAAGTCTACCGCAGTTGTGGATGAAACGTCTGGAGGTTCATTGAGAACTTCAAATGGAACACGGTCAAAAATTCCGAGAAAGATCGTTATAATTAATAACACCGACCGTGAAAGCCTACATACTTTCATAAACTGTTATTTTGATATAATTTTTTTTGTTAATTTCAATCCGGAATAACTAATCCCTACTCTCTCAAGTCAGTCTTAGACTGTATGGGTTCAAGGAGACTGGAAATTTGAGAAAAGAAGACAACATATGTATCAGACACTCACATCGGCACTACAAATCAATATAGTTGTAATTTTGGTTGCCACATTTTCTTCTCATGCGAGCATCCGTCCCTCTTTATCTTTATTGGATTGGTATTCTTTTTTTCGTTCTTCACTCTTTGATACAGGTTTTCAATTTGTTTGGTTTTATGGTTGTCTTTTTTTTCTTTAAGATATTTTCATTAGATTTACTTTTTTCCTCCTAGTAACCTTTTTATTGTTCTTCTTTGCTGCTCATAATCAGTTTTAATCTCATGAGCTTGTCTTTGTAGCATCTGTACTCTAAATTTATATCCACTCTCAAATGGTGTCAAACTAATGTTTCTTTTCTCTTGTTTATTCCACTTTCTTGCAAAACTTTTGTACCGTCTTCAATAATAAGTACATAATATTAGCTCATTGTTAATCATATTTAAGTATTTTATTTTTTCTTTTGTAGTTATATTTTTTAATCTCTTATTTTTTTATTCATCTGATTTCTTTTTTCTGGTATAATTTGTTTCATTTGTGCTCATTGTTAATCATATTTATGTATTTTATTTTTTCTTCTGTAGTTTTTTTCATCCTTTTTTTATACATCTGATTTCTTGTTTTTGGTATATTGTTTCATTTGTGTGCTAACCGTGGAGTCAATTTCAATTTTATACATTTACATGAAAGCGTGGGCGGTATCTTTTGTGCAGTTGCTCTGTTGCTAAATGAGAATTAAACCAAAATAAAATTTCATGAAAATAATTTAAATTAATGGTAATATGGTACACCGAATAATTACAAAATAATGAATCAACATTCGAGATTGTTAATTAATCATTGTAACTAATTTTGCGTGAAAACATACTCGCCGGCCGAGAAGCAATTGAAACAATGAGAGAAAGCACGAAAAGCTTTCATCCAATAATTGTTATTAATTTGTTTGGAGAAGGTTTCTTATTTATTGATGTTTCTAAAATTTAATTATAACGATCTTCTTTGGGATTTTTGATTTTTTCATGGTTAAAAATCCCGAAGAAGATCGTTATAATTAATAACACCGGCCGTGAAAGACTACATACTTTTTAAAATGTTATGTAATTTTTTTTGGGTATTATTGTTATATATTTAATGTTTTAATCCGTATTTAGCCGAATTGACTAACTAACACACTAGCTTGTACGTAACAGTGGAAAAAACAAGGAAAAATGTTAAGGCAAACAGTTTTAATTAAAACATGTATTCGCATTTCCCACGTTTTCAATTTGTTTCGTTTAAAACCAAATGAAGCTATATTAAAAAAAAATTGGGGCTGCAGAGAAAATTGATTTTTCAATACAAATATGCTAATAAAGCTTTGAGCGGCGGTATTTCCCAATTAATTAATTTTCTACATTAAAAAACGGTTGAAATTTTAATTTAATTCAAGATTTTCATTATACGATTGTGCTTTAATTAAATGCCTATTTAAGGGCGAGAGAATGCGCGCAAAACGTGCTAATTTTAATATAATGGAAAACACTTTAGGGCGAAATAATAGCTTGCAAATTGTTGTACTGTTGCAGTTTTAGTGAAATTTGGTTCCAAATATTCTGTATTTTTCACTTACTCGTATAAACTAAACTTAGTTTTTGTTCGATTTTACTTGAAATTGTTTGCATAGTTTGGAATTAATAATATTGTTCTGTTCAGGTGTCCCAAATTCCATATTTTTCTCTCTTATATTAAAGCGTCCAATTTGGGACATGCTGTACATATTTTTTGTCTAAATTTTATGGAAATTCTGTTTGGTATTTGAATTAATAAATCTGTTCATTATTTTGATTATAATGAACTAAAGTGCTACACCTATAATAAATTTTCAGTGACAGTTTTTACTTAAATGTCCGAATTGTTTTTTTTTATTTGACAGTAGTGTTGACATTTTTCGGAAATTTTTGGTTGTGAAATCCAGACATCTACTATCCGAAAAAATATCTGTCAAAAATGTCGAGAAGTCACAAATACATTTACAAGCACATGTGCAAGCTGAAAGTCGAGGACCAATACGACTTTCTCACCCTGTCACCGTACGCCACGCGTTTTGACAGATTTTCTCTCTATATAAAAAACCTAATAACAATAGCTGACACCCACGAGGCTCGTTACTTCTTCAGAAGCACCACTGCAATTCTGAAAGAAAAAAACCGACACTTGAGTGTTAGAAAGTACAGACACATCATTCATCCGCTCAGCAGACTCTTCTGCTACCAGAAGACGCTGATGTTCTTCCTATGGCTGATCTGCTTTACTGTTGAACCGTTCGTGGGTAGTTTAAGCGCAGATTCGTATTTGAAGGAAGATTCTGGACAAATATGGGTCGAGATTCTGATGAGCTTACTAAATATCGCTTTGCAAATTGACATCGTCTGCAGATGCTTCACGGGATACATCGTCAGTCAAACCAAAGAAGTCGTCCTGGACCAAAGGAGAATCATGAAGAACTATCTCATCACTTACTTCTTCATAGACTTCATCCCGGTGGTGTCCAGTGTGGTTCTCTTAGTCTTCCCGTTCATCAAGTTCAAAACGCAACTCATCATCTTCAGTTTCAAGTATATCCGATTTTGCCGGATCAAAACCATGCTGGACAATTTCAACGATTTGTTGAAACTTCTAAATTTCGGAGATTCGTTTCGGACTTTTGCTGTTGGAATATTGTTGGCGATTTTGCTAATGCATTGGTGTTCGTGTTTATTGGCGTTGGTCTATATCTTCAAGCAAGCCCATGGATTTAGCGTGGCGGGTTCATGGGTCGTGCAACAATACTACCAAGAAGAACAACATGCGGCTTTGGACTTTGGCCACCAGAAGAAGTCAACGCGCATTATATCAGAAGATCACTACCAGCATTTTTTGGAAATGGTTTTGTGCCACTTTTACGGAGCGGGTTACGGTTATTACAGGACCAGGGACGGGACTGAAATGTTTGTGTTGGCCTTGATTCTAATGACGGGTCTCTTCTTCAACATCCTTGCCGCCGCTTATTTGTTGCAGCACTTTGGAACCGTCAATATTTCAGAATTGAAATTCGACGAGTTCATGGTGCAAGCTAAGCAGTACATGCACAACCACGACCTTCCACTGAAGCTCAGAAAGCAGATTTATGTATATTACAACCTTAAATTTCAACAAAAGTTCTTCTCGGAGCAGAGAATCCTTGTTGGACTTTCCGAGCATCTTCGAATGGAAGTCTTGCTGCACAGCTGCCGCAATTTGATTCTTCAAGTCCCTATTTTTAAGGAACTGTCGAAGGCTGCTATCGGAAGCATGCTTTCGATGTTCCAGCAGGAAATTTTTCTTCCGAAGCAAGAAATAATGAACAGCGAAGAAGACAGGGACAGGTTGTATTTTATCGTGAATGGGACTTGCATGGTGCAGACAGTTTTCGGGGCAGAAGCTATGCACATTGAAGACGGCGACTATTTCGGGGAGATTGAGTTGAAAGAAGGCAGTTCGTTTCTGAAAGTCTACTACAGGATCGTGGCGCTTGAAATGGTGGAAGTTTTTAGTATTCGCAAGAGCGACTTGCAGTATTGCTGCAGTCACTATCCGGAGATTGCGAAAAAGTTGGCCGAATTGGCCAAGATGAAGCTCAAGTGGAATACTGTGCTGATTTCCACGAAGAATGAGTACGACAGGGATGACATTATAGGGGAGCTAAGAAAGGGACATATTCTTTCGCAAGGGAACAAGAGGCGTTTCTACTTAGATGCTGATAATTAGACTTACATAACTTTTGAGCTTGTATTTTATTGGTGTTAAGGTAGTTTCAAACAAGATTGAAAAATACACAGTTTTATGCATCGTGATGAGCATATTCGGTTTGCATTTCAAGCAAATAATTCCTCAGGCGATTTGTTATACATTATGCCGATTACAGAACCGAGTTCGCGTATCCAGTGAAAGGGCAAACAGTGCTCATGGACCAAAAACTAGTTTTTATATATTTTTTAAAAAATTTTGCCTCGTATTAACCATTATCTACAAATAGGATGTGGAAATAAAATGCATCGAAGCAAACAAACATTTTGTATCATTTCGTTTTCTTTTTTATTAATTAACTGCTTCCGATCCACGTTCCCTTCTTTATGATACTTCACCCGTACTGGTTCTCATATTATGATTATCGACCAGGAATGTTTGAGATAAAAAATTATAAGCAATCAATTCCAAGTTTGCTACGTTGACGTAATCGATGTTAATTATTAGGGGTGACAGTTTTGCAAAACAAATATTGAGGGAAATATTGAGTTTTGGGTTTCCGTAGGTCCTGAAAATGAAGCGAATTTTAAGTTCAAACATACACCTAACCAGGTTGCCAACTTTATTTTAACTTTTAAAAGTTTAAGTAACTAACCCAAACAAAAGCAATCCAATCTAAATATAAATCAGCAGTTCATGAACGAAGACGACTTTAGCTGAATTAAAGATTATTATCACTGGTTTGCTTACATGTTTTTAAAAACATTGTGATTTCGTGTTCTATTACACTTTGTCATGAATCGTTGTATTGTATTGAATATAAATTTAACTTTGCTTTTTTTATAATCGGGACGTTTGTGTTACTTGGGCTTTGATTTAATGCTTAGAATATTCGCCACTCTATTTATTAATTTTTATTTTCATTTTGCAGCACCATAATTTATTGCTAAAAAGGTATTTTATTTCATTTATATTCTTTTGCTATGTTCGCTTCTACATTTTGGGTGAAACTAACTACTAGTTTCATTATTTTATCACAATATACGAAACTGTTTCACTTGTACAGCTGTCTCAATTGGACACTTTTAGCTACTTTTTAGCTCTTCGAACGGTAGGAGAAACCCCCCAAAAGTGTCCAATTTGGGACACCTGTACATTGACTCAAGAAAAAGGAAAAAAATTACGTGTTTCCGGTATCTAAACATGTTTACGTTGTAAATTAAAGTAACATTAGAAAAAGAATAGGGAGGTTTGTGTGACGAAGGTCCAGATAAAGAAACGAATTTCAAGTTCAATCGTCTATCGTGGAATGTTGAGCTAACGTGCGTACAAAAATAGCAATACGTGCGTATAAAATAGCGAATTGAAATTCGTGAGAGTGTAGAAACGTGTTAAACTTGAGTTAGATAAATTTCAAATGAATTAAGGGTATTCTCCTACAATCATTTCAGATACGATTGGCTCTGGATAGTAATGAATTATTCGTAATTTGGCTCTGATTTTCCGTGAATTTCTATATTTTCGGTTTGTAACTTTTTTCTTACGTGAAATTTTCCGATTTTTTGGAATGGGGTCACAGATTTGATGGCTCCAGCTTGGATAATATAATTCTGCATTATAACAAAACAGCATTATTCTGTTATTTATCATTTTTTCAACAAATTCTATCTCCAGGCGTCACTTTGGACATTATTAGCGACAGTTTTTGATTTCCAGTTTCTGTCAAATGTCATTATTTTTAATTTTAAGGGTATACACTGTTAAATATTAAAAACAAGATTATGTTCAAAATGTTACAAGAATTACTTTGATTTTTTAAAGTTAAAAGGGCCATCCTATTCTAAAGTGGTCCTTTAAGATAGATTCAGAGACAAGGGTTTAAATATAGATTAACACTTGACTAAAACAAGATTAGTTGATTTTGTGTTATTATGTGTCATTTATTTACACTGAAGTCATCTTAGATACTGCCCCAAAGGATTTGAAAAAAATTCGGTATTTTATTTCACGTTGTTCATTTTTTTTATTGTAGTGAACATTGTTTCTTTTTTATCTTTGTTTTTCAATTAAGCGTCAGTTTCTGATTTTTTCTTAGTCATGTGAGGAAAATGTAATTTTCTGATGTTTGAATATTTTGATTTTAATATTGTTTTTGCTTAGTCGTACTTCTTTTATCTGTTTGGGGTTCGTTATTTTTGCCCTACTATATTTGGTTCCCTCATTAAAATAATTGGTGCTTTCGCCTTTCGATTTCTCGTCAAATTCTGCACCAGAGATACGTTTTACATTCATATTAGGAAGTGTTACGTGAAGTTAATTGACAAATTTATACGAAGCTGCAAAGGGTCGAAATCTTAAGTAGATGAAGAGTGGAAAGATTTAATTTGCAGCGTAATCCTTCGTATATCCGGGTCAGGCCGCGTGTTGAGATAATCCTCGTAATTTTGGTGAAGAGTGAGATTCTGCACGGTTTGAGGATTTTATGTGGGGTTGACAATCGGCCGAACTGAATCCTCTACCATTGCCTCAAACTGAAATCAATGGAACGGACGAAAATTACGCCATTTTCGCGAATATTTTTTACAAAAAAGATATGAAAACGTAGGAGTTTGCACATTTGCGAACTGTGCGTTTTACAAAAATGACTTCCCATGGGATTTTATGGACGCTTTTTCTGTTGAAACATCAGTTTCAGTCCCAGGTGAATCGTTCCGTGCACGAATCTACAACGATTCGGAATTTCAGAATGTCGTACATTTCGCGCCTTGAATGCCCGTAAATGTGGAACAGCATTTTGTAGCAACAATAGTGAATAAAAAAACCTATTATTAACAATAAGTAAGGAAGCATTTCGTGATGCGAAAAGACAGTGAAATAGGGAAACGAACTACAAAATTATATGACAAGAAAATCCGATCAGACAGGCGCATCGATCTTCGCTGCGAAAACCTTCATGTTTCAATATTGTCGCATGAAAAATTAATGCGAACCGTCTTCTCGATTTATATTATCGGCGTGTACGAGGCGATCAGTGGTAAACATGACAAATTGATGCTGCGAGAATCATTTCGATCTCGAATTATCGGCAAATTTGCCGTTTTAGTGGAACAATTGTATAAAGCAGCATTCATGGCAAATACCCATTGAAATGTATACATTTAGCATTTAAAATAGTGAACTTGGGAATGAAAAATCACTGGGCAACAAAAAGTCCATCTTGGGACTTTCTAGACATAGACATAGACATAGAAGGTGCTTTGATAAAACCACTTTATTAAAAATTTATAAACGAAGTAGTCGTCACACTACCCTCCTAAAAAGTACAACATAAATATTTCAAGTTGAAGAATATATAATCTAAAGATCAATTTCAAGTCGGATTTTTTATTTGCAAACTAGTTTCGTAGTGGTTCCAGTGCAAAATAGATGTGAAAAATAAAATACACCTTAAATCCATCACACCTGATATCGATATCGATGATATAAAGAAATCACATGATAGTAATTTAATTGGTCACATTTCGTGAAGCGACAAGGACCAAGTTAAATTAGCAAAAGTAGAAAAAGTGGCAGAGGTACCAACAGAATTCTGGTGATAAATTATTAACAAGGAATATTTGATTGAAAGATAAACATTAAGAGTAAAATGCAGGGCATTCTTCAGCTGAAAAGTATGTCTGAAAAAATTAAATTATGAATTGGGGTGGAAAAGGATGTTTGCTCGTTGACTGAAGTGAATGTTGGAATCGTCTAATACTTTGTAGATTTCAAGAATCTCTAGGAAATTAAGACGGAAACTTTTATGACATTTATGTAAAACTTGGATATTTTTTTATGAAAGTAATATCCAAAAAAAAAAAACGTTATCACTGAAACAAAATGAAGTGTAAATATTGTATGAGGAAAAATTTTCTTAATTGAATAGAGGGATTACTAATAAAAGACAAAAGAAAATAAATATTAAGTGGATTTGTAGAAAGAAAAATATTTGGAGTGGAATTATAGGAGTGGGGAATAAACATCCTTGTTTACAAAAAATGTGTAGTAAAGTTTGTGTATTAGAAAAAAGGGAACGAATTATTGAGCGCAATATGTTTAATAATGTCATACCCTAAAATGAAAGTAACGAAAGAATCGGGACTAAGAAGTATAGTGACTAAACGATATAGTAGATTATTGAAAGCAGCAAATTAATGTGTGTAAGGACGAAAAGAATTAATGAGAAATAAAATGAGAATAAAAGGTCAAAAAAAGGAAGTTGGTTATTGTTTTCAGTCTCGAAGGTGAAGGAAATACTAAGATTGAATTGATGAAAGTAGGAAATGAAAGCTGATTTGATCTTCTTCATTAAAATGGCAAATGACATCATCGATTTAACGGTAATAGAACAAAATATAATTGGAGAATTGATGGTTGGATTAAATTTGGTTTTTATTATGGTTCTAGAATATTTCAGCTAGAAGAGCTGATAAAGAAAGAGAGAAAGTTTTGAATGTAAACGGAATTGTTGAATTGGAAAAATTTTATTTTAATACTCTCTCAAAAGGCGAACAAATTGCTAGCATGAATACGTAAAGATTACCATCATAGAGTGGGTTTTTTAACAGGTAGAGAAGGAAAAAGGTTTTGTTAAATGAAACTAAAAAAGAATTATGTGGTACAAAAATAGAATTTTAATTGCAAATGATTTTTCTAATGGTAAAACCTGACGAAGGAGGATTCTGTTTAATCAAATTGGTGACTTAATGAAACTCTGGGTTTGAACGTTAGTTTTGTGAATTTTTGATAAACAATGAAGTCTAGGAATATTAGGATTTATTTGATCAAAAGAAGATTTTTTCAGCTCAAACTAATTTAAAGTGGGAGAAGTTTCATCAAGAACAGTTTTACTCGTAAAGTAATTATTGAAAATTGGTAAAGGATTTATGTTGAGGGGATTGAAGTTGGAATTGTTGAGAAAGAGAAGAGTTTTGTCGATATAGCCAGATTTGTTTAGAGTAACATTTTATCTGATTTGGTGATGATGAGGATATTATCTGTCATTTTACGGATAGAATCAATTTCATTTTTAAACACAGAATTTATATGAGGAAGATAAAGATGGACTGTTTTATTGATGTCATTTACAAATTGGTTTTTTGTAATAAGTTTGAAATTTCGATTAAGAATATACTCGAATTGAATCGCTAAAAGGTAAATGTGATTGGTTGGCGGAAGGATCTGGATGTGGTCTATATGGTATTTGATAGCTTTGTTGAGAATTTTAACTTTGTGATCGGAGAAAGAAGTGGAGGAAATGTTGGAAATACGAGAATGAAAATCAGAAGTTTCGAAAATGTGTGGTTAATGTGTGTTATGGATAGACAGACCAAAAAAAAGGCAATGGTATTGTTTGCCACAAATGCAAATTTAAAATTTTTACATACACCCCTTTGTGGCTGCTTATCCATCTTCAATAATAATTTAGAAAATGGTCACTTGCTGGCCAAGTTTGATTAACTAATCATTATTTTTTAAATGACATCTATTATATTTTTGCTCTTATGAGTTTGGTAATTCTCGTAATTTATTACCTGTAAAACAACAACCACAACAAAATATTGAACGGAACAAAAACTAAAGTTCAACAACCAGTGTTTCAATAAACCTATAAATGTATTACTTTTATTGTATTATAATTCATGTTTATGGAAGCTTAATTAACCATAAAAGGAGGTTGGCGCTGCGTGGATGAGATTAATTTGCATCCGCTAAAAGCCGATGTGAATTATTCCCTCTTCCACGTTATAATCTACGAAATAATGTATTAAACTGAAATTTCAATATAATCGTACTCAATTCAAATTTCCTCCATGGAATTGTTTGCTAAAGAAGCGACGGAATCACTATAAGGGAGCTTGGAAGAATTCGTGCTTGATTTGCCATTGTAACCAAAGCCGAATCAATAGGATTTGTTCGATAAATTTCCGGAAGTAAAAGAATTATAGGAATTTTGCACGAGTCACGGAAGCAAACATGGTCTATGAACGATTGTTGCCGAACATGTACTCGTATATTATTCAGCTTTCCAAGAACATTTTATTATTTTAATTGTTTCATGTGTAATTTTATTGTTTCGTATAAAGTGGTCACACATTTGATGATGTTTTCAATCGTAGCCATCAAAGGACAAAAATCGCTGGACGACAGCTCGTTTTTATTTCTGACACGTTTTAGTTGCACCACGTCTCTTGATGACACTTTCAGCTTGTAAGTTACCGTTAGAAAGCGATTGCTTTGAAAAGCTCTGAACTGAAAGGTGAACCCCGGCATTGTTTCGATTCCAAACCGTTCATCAGAACATCAGCTGCAATGAAGCTGGTATAATTAAGATGATAAAAGCAGCGTTCCTCATAAGGCTTCTGCAACAGACGAAGTGACTCCATTTATCTGTCGTTTTCTAATTAAGTCGCCTAATACGTCAAGAGCCTATCCGAATTTCCAAGCGATTGAAGCGAATTCATCTGAAAGAGGTGTGCGTTTGTATTTTTCGGAGGCGTTGAGATTG
The DNA here is from genome assembly GCA_964023215.1 of Eledona agricola. NCBI lineage: Eukaryota > Metazoa > Arthropoda > Insecta > Coleoptera > Tenebrionidae > Eledona > Eledona agricola. Next base: position 11,408,755 of record OZ026863.1, read on the forward strand.
ATGCGATCGACGACAAGTCTTTAAGTGACTATTAATCAACGTCTTCGTTTCGGGCGATGTTTGTAAAATGCAAAAGTGCCAGCGCTCATCCTTGACGGGCCAATTCCAACTTTTCGGGGATCAATAAAGACACAGATTCAAGGGCGCCGAAGGGTGCACCAGTCGTATTGTTTTTTGGGCGCCGCCATTCATCACGAGTTTACTTTTACAGCTCAGGTTGATTGCTGTAAACATCGCAGATTTAGCTGAAAGGGATTGCTTCGTATTAAACTCAGACTCACCTCTGTGCGATGAGGAATAAAAGCGCTAATGGAGCAATCCCGATCGATATTTTCCTGCCTTTCAAATTTCCTTACCGTAAGCCTTTACCTCAACACTTCGATATCTTTGAATATCTATTGTTGGCGGAAAATGTCCACAACGGAGTCGCGGGGAAATTTTAAACCGGAGAGCCTCTTTTGAACTGTTTACAGAAGCGTACTCGTCGGAATTTCAGTAATTTGCAGAGATTTTCGAGATAACGGAGTGCATGAATGAGGCGTGCGGTTTCAGGTTGGGGTTTACAAGCGTGGGAGTGCCTGAATGAGGAAGTGAAAGAAAAACGAAGCACTGGGGCGGATCCGCACCGCTCTGGAACTCTAAAGCGATCGGAAACACAAGAATCCAGCTACAAAGTCCATTCATTCAGAAATTTATATATATATTTTTTTAATTCGATTAGTGTAAGGGCGAAGAAGTTGTAACACCGATCGTAGACTACTCGATTCAATACCTAGAATTCAGTCTTCCCCATGTTGAAATTGAAGGGATTAGAAGCAAAGGGTTCAAGTGACAAAAATGACAAAATAAGCTAAGTTCGTATTTTCAAACTAAAAACTATAAATTTGTTGGTGTAAATACGATTTAAGTGATTTTTCGGCTTCAATCTATGGGTTATATAATAATAATAAAAATAATAATAAACCGGCTTTATTATTATAAGGGGCGAAGTCTAGAAGAACTAATTTAACCCCAAAAGAAATATGTACAATTTAAGAACAAAATAAAAATAAAATAAAATGGAATAAAGACAATGGAAATAAAAATATTACAAATGTACAAAGGGAAACATTTTATGAGAAAAATAAACAAAATAAAAAATTCTACAAAAAAAACAAAGTAAAAAATATGTACACATATTTTATTAACTAAGTAAAACTATAAATATGTTATATATAATATCTACATTTTTTTCGATACGATTGAACAGAAATATTTTGCTGGAACAAGTTTGTTGAGTTAAAAGTTTTAACAACGTGATACAGGATGTAACAGGATGATAGTACACTCCTCTATTTTCTCAGGCATGTACATCAAATATGCGTGTCAGTTGACTTTTTTGGTAGGAAATTTTATTTTTTTATTTTTGGTTTCTCCGGAAATTGCACCAACTTTGGCTTTTTTTAATGGAACAGCCTCCTGTACATTATTTTATATTTGGATTCTAAATAATTTTCTAAATCGAACGAGCATAAGTGACATTTGACATTACTATATTATTACTTAATTTTTTTATGCAATTTGTATTTACGATCTAGAAGGCTGCGATCTGCATCAATTTGTTCAAAAACAAATTAGGTTCTCTCTATATGATGTCGTCAATTTAGGTAAAAACGTTTTTCTGTAAAATTTAAAATTTTTAAATGGTACACATGTACCATTAGGAAGTTTATCCAAAAAGGTATTTTTATGTCAATAGCGATTTTATATTTTGTAAAAGTAATAAACAATTTGAATAAAATATTTCTTGTTTTAAATGTCCAAAATTGACGTCATTCTCAATGTTCTTTTTGTGATTTCGTTCGATTTAGAAAATTATTTAGAATCCAAATATGAAATAATATATGTTCCATTAAAAAACAAAGTTGGTGTAATTTCTGGAAAAACCAAAAGTTAAAACAATGCTCAGAAAGTGACAATTGTCACTTAACTGACACGCATATTTGATACAACAATTTTTAAAAAGTTATCTTAAAAATTAACCAAAAAGTTCTGTATGTTAAGGATATTTGCATCGAAATATCCAAAAGACGACGAATTTGACGTCGTTATGGCAACTTCTTCATTTTTATGTGAGACATGATCTAATTTTTTTGATTAAAAAATAAATCTACAACAAGAATTATGAATTTTTGCAAACGATATTTGGATTGATTATCAAAACATGAGTAATCATTAATTAGACAGTAATTTAAATTTGATTGATTGATAATTTGGATAAAGAATTTTTAATGCAGGATATGATTTTTATGATAGAATTTACATGCTCCTTAAAGCGCAACTGATTGTATATTATGTATGAGACCAAGCTTTTTTACACATGTTACGACTTTAATTTGAATACCGTCCGTTTCAATTTTATTTATCTTGTGATCAATTTTTGTATTTCTGGATTTGCATTTATTTACATTCAGTTTTAATACTAATTGTTTAGTTAGAAGCGTCATTTGTTCCAAGTCTTCGTTAATCTGTTTACTAACTTGTTCAACATTTTTTGTATGAAAATTTAAATATAACTGTGTATCGCCCGCAAAAGCTTGAATTTTACAGTACTTTACTGAGTTCAAAATTTCCGCCGAATATACAGGCTGTTTTTTTTAAGGCGGCCATTAGAAACTTTTTAACTTCCTACAGTGCTATACACTTGAAATTTGGAACACAGCCGAAAATTACCATTTCGAGTTGAAGTAAATTATTTTCAATATGGCGGCACTTCCGCTTATACCGGAAGTGGACGCCATCTTTGTTATTTTAAATGGAACACCCTAGTTTTTATTTAATTTTCGAATGCCCCCTTTCATTTTGAGTATCCTACACCTATGTTGTACCTATCTATGTGTAAAAGTTTTGGAGATATGCCCACTTTTCTACAAAATCTTGCATTTTCGGTGGTCTATTCAAAAATTTTTTTCGCAGGAACCATTGGGAAAAGGTACTGTTTTGTGCAGTCGATAGCCAAAAGATTGCAGAATTGTCGGCTGGCCTCAACAATAACTATATCACATTCTAAGTACTTGCAATGATTTAATAAAAACTCACGAAACAAAACGTCAATATTTCATTTTTTTTAAATAGCACCTACCAAATATTATATCTCCAATGGATAGAAAATGAAATTTAAGGCAATATTGTATTAGCATGTCCTATACCTATCTCAATTACTTTAGGAGTTATTATGATTTATTTAGAAAATGAATCTAATTCATGAGGATGTTTAGTAGGCTGTGAACGTAAAACAATTGATATCACTGCAAAAATTGCAGTTGTCTTGTAAATCTGTTTTAATAATTGAGTGCAATGGATAATTACCCAAATCTATTGATTTTAGATTTGTTTATTATTCACGAAAGTTGTGATAAAATCGTTCAAAGCACATGTTAGTATTCGCACCTAGCCCCAAAGAATAAACAAAAATTTTCCCGTCTTCAGAATAAATTTATCCATTCAGGAATAATACATATCACCAGAGAAAGTGTTAAAGTTGTTCCTAGAAGTAAAGAAAACCAAATCAACGTTTTGGGATATTTTGCCGCGTTTCCCCGTGCATAACGACGAGCTGCCGCTAAAAATTTGGGATTAAATCTGTCTTTCTGTCTTTCCGGACTTAGTGAAGTTATGCAAATTGGTAATTTTTGTGCTGTTTTGGGTATAAATTTACAACAGAACTGTAAATAAAAAAAACAATAAAATATAAAACGACAATACCAAAAATTCCAAACTCAATAATATTAAAAGAAAATGCTTACGCTTAAATCTATTTATTACATTAAATCAATTTATTACAACTTAAACGGCGACGTTGACAGTCATATACATTGTTCACAGCCTACTAAACACCCTCATGATTACAGAATTAGACTCATTTTCTAAATAAATCATAATAACTCGTAAAGTAATTGAGATAGGTATAGGACATGCTAATACAATATTGACTTAAATTTCATTTTTTATCGACTGGCGATATAAAATTTTGTAGGTGCCATTTAAAAAAAATGAAATATTGACGTTTTGTTTTGGGCATTTTCATTAAATTATTGTAAGTACTCAGAATGTGATACAGTTACTTTTGAGGACAGCCTACAATTTTGAAATCTTTCCTCTATCAACTGGAAAAAATAGTTTGTACATTTTCCCAATGGTTACTGCAAAATCATTTTTTGAATAGACCACTAAAATTGCAAAATTTTGTAAAAAAGTGCGCATATCTCCAAAACTTTGATAGATAGATAAGTACAATATAAGTATAAGATACTTAAAAAGAGAGAGGGTATTCGAAAATTAAATAAAAACTATAGTGTTCTATTTAAAATAACAAAGATGGCGTCCACTTTCGGTATAAGCGGAAGTGCCGCCATATTGAAAATAATTTATTTCGATTCAGAATGGCCGATTTTGACTGTATGCCAAATTTCAAATTTATAGCACTATAGGAAGTTAAAAATTTTCTAATGGCCGCCTTAAAAAAACATCCTGTATATATTTGAATAAAAGTGACCCTAAAATAGAACCCTCAGGAACACCTGAAGTGATCGAATCTTCTTGAGAGCACGAGTTACCAATTACCACAGCTTGACTTCGATTTAGTAAAAAGAGTTAAAAAATTGGACCAAATAACATCAAAGCCATAAAAAGAGAGTTCTGCAATAAGTAGAGCATGATTTAAGATATCAAAATCTTTGGAAAAATTTAACAAAGTCAATAAACTTGATCACCTTTATCTATGACACCGATAACTTATGTTAAATCGGAAAATTTGAATCAACTTTTGCATTTTGAATTTCCAATTTACCATGAATATTATAAGTCCTTGCCACACGAAAATAAATATGCTAATAAAAAAATTCCAAGAAACTCAAAAGACACAAGATAAAAAACAAAAAAATAATAGTGTAACTAAAGAAAATGTTGATTTGGATGACTCAATTGTTGAATTAGATTCTGGCTATGATGAATAAGGACATTATTGTTTTTCTTAGTTTGTACATTTTTATGGGTTTGTACTTTATTCTATTATATTAATTTTAATAAAATATTATAGTACTATCCTAAAATGAATAAAATGAATTAAAATTTTCTTGGGGCCAAAAGGGTTTAGTACATTTTATATAAAAAATGTGTAACTTAATGAAGTTTTCAGTAAATATTCTTAAATATTGGATACCACAAATTTATATTTTTCAAACAACTTTATCAATTTTGAGGCACCGATTTTATAAAAAACGATAGAATTCATCCATTTACTACTTTGCACTTCAACGCTTTTACTTCTGCAGCTCTTCAATTGAGACAGCCGAAGAAGCTTAAATTTTCACAATACAAATATACACATTTTTTGGTCCTAGTTTGTACTCTATTCTATTATCCACTAATAAAATATTATTGTACTATTCTAAAATGATGCAAGTATTTTTTTAAATTTTTTTGGGGCCAAAAAGGTTTTAGTACATTTTATATCAAAAATGTGTAACTTAAAGTTTTCACTAACTATTCTTAATTATTGGATACCACACATTTATATTTTTCAAACAGCTTTATCAATTTTGAGGCACCGATTTTATAAAAAACGATAGATTTTATCCATTTACTACATTGCACTTGAACGCTTTTGCTTCTGACCCCTTCAACTGAGACATCCGAAGAAGTTTAAATTTTCACAATACAAATATACATATTCGTTGGTCCTAGTTTGTACTTTATTCTATTATACACTAATAAAATATTATTGTACTATCCTAAAATAATGCAAGTATTTTTTTAAATTTTTTGGAGCCAAAAGTTTTTCAGTACATTTTATATAAAAAATGTGTAACTTAATAATGTTTTCAGTATAATTGTTAAATATTGGATACCCCACATTTATATTTTTCAAACAACTTATCCAATTTTGAGCCATTGATTTTATAAAAAACGATAGACTATCCATTTACTACTTTGCACTTGAACGCTTTTGCTTCTGACCCCTTCAATTGAGACAGCCGAAGAAGTTTAAATTTTCACAATACAAATATACATATTACTTGGTCCTAGTTTGTACTTTATTCTATTATACACTAATAAAATATTATTGTACTATCTTAAAATGATGCAAGTGATTTTTTAATTTTTTTTGGAGTTAAAAGGGTTTAAATAGATTTTATATCAAAAATGTGTAACTTAATAAAGTTTTCAGTAAATATTATTAAATATTGGATACCTCACATTTATATTTTTCACACAACTTTACCAATTTTGAGGCACCGATTTTATAAAAAACGATAGACTTTTTCCCTTTACTTCTTTGCACTTGAACGCTTTTGCTTCTGACCCCTTCAATTGAGAGAGCCGAAGAAGTTTAAATTTCCACAATACAAATATACATATTCTTTGGTCCTCCAATGCTTCTATTCCAAATATGGTCACCAGCAGTTGTTGAAGCATTAGTTTTGGATGCTGCGTAATTAATTTAAATGATACATAACACTGAGGGGTTGCAGAACGTCCCCAGGGATGTTACCATTGCATCAATTTCAATGTAATCCTACAGACATATTACAACGTCGCATAAGTTAAATCGTCATCTCCGCATAATTCCCCAAGATGTTGCATAACATTTAAAGGATGCAGATCGTCCTGCGTGGTCGTTGCCGCCACCGCCGCGTTACATAGGCGGCGACGTCAGTCCAACACGCGTCCCGATGCCGATCCGACGCCTAATTGACGCACTCCTCCTCACTTCGACGACGCTCTATCACGACTTATCAGTAGCGTACGATTTTTCGTTGTTATCAGCGGCCGACGCGGTTTCCTTCAGCGAGTAGGATTCGTGGGTGTGGTTGTGTGTGTGGTGTTTGTTGTGTTAATTAATTCTGTGTTTTGATAGATTGTGGTGGAGAGTGCTTAGGTAAAAATAATTTGGTAAATTCGGTCGAGGTCGTTTTGCTAAACTTTCTTCGAAACTTTTGTTTGAGTTCATTTCTGGAAATTCAAACAATACAAAATTGTTGTTACCGGCGACAACAGTTTACATTTGAATAAGATCAACAATTAACACAGAACTGTAGTTGTTTTGTTAAAAAATACAACACATAACAGTGTTGTTGTATTCACGTTGAAATAAAAAATGGTACTATCACTGAATTGGGGAAGATTAGAGAGCGTAGGTGACGTCTCCCACATGTTTTGATTATTAGAATCGATAGCGTGACCAGACAAGTTGTAAAAATTACAAATAATTTACAGCCATTGATGTTTCCGCTGTAAACACCACCCTTTAAATGAAACGTACCCAAAATCCACAGTTTACAGAAGGTTGCGCTTACAATGATGCTTTTATAATACATAATTTGTCATTTGAAGGAAATGTTTCGAGGGATCGATACAAAACGAACTTCGATTAGTGCATTTCCTTAATTTGAAGTTAGTTCCGCCTCAAGCACTAAAACAATCCCCCGAAGCTTCAAATGGACGTACAATTTCCAACCAATACGGAATTACCGGTTTTATTTATGTTAGTACGATAATACAAATACTGATTTGTGCAGTCCATTGCTGACGACGAATGAATTATATGACGGCGATTGATAGGTTGATAATGATAAATGAGAGGAAGATATGTGCCAAAATGAAATACTCGTGTTGCTTTTTGAACCGTCTCATGCGATTATCGGCTCCTATTCGTGCTATTTTTGCTCGAAACAATGGTAATTAAATTTAGTGAGGGTCTGGATTGTCTGGAGTGCTCTAAAATTTATTGGATTGGCTTAGTTACTTTCCCAATCTAACTTGAGGTGTCGCTATGAAACACAATATGAATAATACATAAATTACATCAGACTACTCGTTTGGAAGCTGCCATGAATATATATTATTTTGGCGATCAAAATTTATTTAGTTCAGGGATTTCGTTTCACTCTTTTTAAAAAAAGGTATGGTGGTTGGGCTTACAATACTGAATGATTTCAGGGTTTCAGATTTATAAACCGTCAAAACTAAAATTGTACAAACGAAATTTTACGTATTCGTTTCTTATTTTTATGATATCTCTGAGAAAGAGTAGCATCATTTTGATGTCCTGATTTTTTGAACATTTTCTAGAGAGAAAATCCAAAAATTTGGCTACAACCTATCAAGTGACTCAAGGGTCTACTCTAATCCAGTTTTTGTACGCCAGATTTTTTAATTTTATTATAAAAATTGTTTTTTCTGGAGGAAACCCTCAGTTGGTAACAGTGTGATCCGTCAAACAAAGCGTAGAAGATAAAACAACGAAACGTGGCGAATTTCTAGATATTTTATGTCTCTTATTCGTTATTTTTTGTGTAGATTTCGTTCATTGTCTTATAACCTGTCTATGCCCTTATTATTTATTTTTTTTCTTTCCTTTTGGTTTTTTTGAATTCATGTTCATCGAACATGTTTTTTTTTCGATTTTGTGGGTATTTACATTTTTCAGTCTTTCACCACTTCTTTAACTATGCTCCCTTATTTATATTTTTGTAATCGTTCTTTCTATTTTGGTCTTCCTGAATTTCTGTTCTTTCAACATTGTTTCAGTTTTCTTTCGGTTTGTGTTCTGTCCCTTTTGTCCTTCATAAATCTTGTAATGATTTTTCTGTTTCTTCGTAATTTATTGCTGTTTTCTTTTATTATCTTTCAGCGTTTCAATTCTGTCAATTTCTAACGAGCGTTCATAAAAAAACGAGGCGTAGGCCATTGAAGCTCTTTGAAATTCTTTAGATTTTAGAAACATTTTTACCTTGATTCAGTGAAATTTGAGATCAAATCTTCTGTTTCGCCTTCCATGAATAATAGCTATATTTAGTATCCTTTTTTACAAATTTGACTTCGAATGTTGCTTGTATAATTTTTGATTGACAAGCTTTGTCAAAAGTCAAAGGTCTACACTGTCAAAAATAAAACAAGAGCTCGCTTCTATGGCTTTCTGAGCCTCCGTTTTTTGTTGGCTCTAAATTAGATAAATAAAACGATTCTTAGTCACGGAAACTAGTTATTGTTTTATTTTTTCAGAGTACATTTCTTATTTTTATGACATATATGACAATGAGTAACATAATTTTGTTGTTCTGTATTTGAAAATTTCGTAGGGAAGGAAAGTTACGGAATATTCCGAATGAATTTCATTAAAGCAACTTTCAGAGGCGTTGGAATCAAGTCTTTTGTTTGGAAAAATCATTTTCATTGATTTGTTTGTAAGAATTTGTAATTTATTATCTTTGTTTCCGGAGAATTTCCCGTTTCTCTACTTTCTTAATAAAACTTCCGTTTTTCATTGGCTCTCGGCAGTCAGTAACGATTTCATTTACGTTATAATGTTTTGTACATTTCTTTAATAGTTTCACTGAAATACGGTTAACTTTCGTAGAAACTACGGAACGTCTATAAATTGGTACTTGTTTTTAAATAACAATCTTTTGGTCAGTACAATAGTTAATAGAAATTAATAATTAATGGAAAAAATGGCATGTAACAGGGTTTTTAAATAATACAAAAATACTGCTCTTATCGGAACAATTTGAGTACAAATTCCAACTCTTATCTTCCTACATAAAAAAAATGTTAATTTTTCTAATTACGGATAGATACTACACCCAACTTCCGTTCTAGAATTGCAATTTTAACATGTTATTGCTACACCCACGTGTGTCAAAATTGGTAATTAATAATTTATTGGTAATGTTTGAAATTAAACCGCTTTATGCAAATTGACCATAAAACCAATTAAAGTGTATGATTATAATTTAAATAAATTATGATTTGGAAGTTTTTTATTTGAATTTTGCGTGGAACCATCGAATAACGTTGATCGATTGTGTCTGGGCAATGTAATTAATTTCTATTCCTGACTGTTTTAAAAAGGATAAAAACGGATGTTTGTCTTATTTTAGGCAAAAATAAAGTTTATGTATACACGTGCAGCGCCTACCGATAATTAGTTATTCGTGAAAAACCAAAGTTTGTTATGCTAAGAAATCACCAATTCGTTAGAGTGTACCAAGTCTTCGACCTTGTGTTTCAAACAACTATTCGTATTTGTGTAACAAATCTCCAGAAGTCGGTTTGGGAAATTTTTTTATTGATAATTTTTGTCAAAATTCATGATTTGCGATGTCAAAAGTCTACACTGTAAAATGAAAAAGAAAAGCGATTATTGTATGGCCTCCCAAGTATCAATATTTCCTAAAAGTTGTTTGGAATGAAAAGAACAAGATGCGCCATGCTTTTGTAATTGTTTAATGTAAAATAATATTAGTTCTTTTCAAACAAGACGTTGTCAATAACTTTAAAATTAGAAGACATTACTCTTGTTTGTTTCAGTTTTACATGTTTATAAAATTTGCTTTAAACCTCGTTTACTCAAAATTCCGGGAAGCCCAGTTCCAATGTTTGTAATAAGAAATCCGCGCATTACACGTGTTTTCAGAATAAGCGCGTGTTTATTTATTTTACACCTGTCGTTTTGCTCGTTTCAAGTCAGGAGAGTGAAATTAATTCCACGTGCTGCCACCACTATTTTATTATCATTGTCGCTGCCGTAAACGCATTAGCAGCGTAAAAATTATTCAAGTTTTAATTAAGTCCAGTTAGCTCTTTCATTTTCCTACTTCGTAAACAAACACATCAAGTCGCATAATATTGTGTGTTCAGTAAGGTGATCGATTTAGTAATCATTCCGTTCGTTTCAATTATTTATAATGCACTTTTGGACCCAATCAATACCCAGCCGCATGACGAAATTTCGGTTTTTCGTCCGTAAAACAAAAAATGTCACACCCTCAGGGTTGGGATTCAAATGCAATTACCAGAATCGCCCCTTCTCAAGACGGAAGTCGTACCAACAACCGCATCTGCTACAACTTTAAACGAGTCGCTTAATTTCATCAAAAAATAAGCGCATTTGGGCGACTTCTCAGCCCCGGGGCCCGGGAAAAGTTCTTTCACGAAAATTAATTTTCTCATTGTGCACAAGTTGTTGGGTGCGTTTTCCGCTTTGCAATTAATTTTTATTAAAAGGCGAAATTTTGCACGGCAACTAAGCTATAATAAACGCGGATAAGGCTGATGTAAGCTTTTATTTCGCCGATTGTAGCGCATTAAATAATAATTGCAGCAAACACATTTTACTCGTGCTCTCGTTTGATTTTAACGACTTGATTTACTGCAACATTCCTGAACGAGTTTCTGCTGAAATTTTATTATCAGTAAAGTCGAAATCGATATTTGAAACGCGGTGCACTTTCTGACAAACAATGTTCGGCTGACATTTCACCCCGATAACGTTAAATTTCTTTGACATTTGAAAAAAATTCAGCGGCGGTTACGTCCCGAAGGAATGGACCGAATGGAGAGGATTTGTTAATAATTTATTGGGTTTGTTGGTCAATGGGTGAATTATGTTTGGGGCGGTAATTATTGGCGGAACATGATTTGTGACATTCGGAATGCTTTGATGTTAAAGTCAGTTAGTTTGTGGCATGTTTTATTTTTCTTGTCTATTTTAAGCTTCAAGGGATTTTTATAACGTATCATTGCTATTTACTAGTGGTCCGATGAATGGGAAGAGGTAGGAGTCTGTAATGAAAATAATTCTCGTGTCATGTACTGAACACATATTGCAGAAACTAATTTGCTTTGCGGGACATTCTGTGACTTCTGAATTCCATATCTCGCTTTACTTATTTACTGCTCATTTTGTAACTACTGAAAATGTTTCTTGATTAGATTCTTATGGGGTTTGTTTAAATTTATTGTTTTTTTAATGCCCAGGTTTTCTTAGATGTAAAGTTATATAATCGAATAAAACTCCATGAATATTGAAATCTTCAAAATAACGTCTTCTCAGTTTCTTAAATATGTAGAGTTTTGAGAATCTTTTTATACTCTTCTTAAATTATCTTAAATTGTGAAATATATTTTAACTCACTCGCTTCCGCTCGTTCGTGTTTTAGGCAGTCTCGATTATTAATCGCCTTCATTAATATACTCGGTTTTTAAATTACTATTATGAATATTTTAAAATTTTACTATGTGAGTTTTTTCTTGCTTATAACTTAACTTGCACTTGAATTATGACTATTTTTACTTGTCTTAATTTCTTAAATGTTTATGTGTTTTTGTTTTGATTCGGTCAGATTCAATTGCAAAATATAAGGTATGTTAATTTACAAAATTGAAAATACAGAGTTAGTATAAAGTCCCGAAATGGTCCTATAACTATATGCTTCCTATTTATGTTTTTTAAATGGGACACCCAGTATATTTTTACGGACATTATTGGATGCAGAATAGAAAACTACTTTTAAAACTATTGACATTTTTTGAATTTTTTTGATTGTTAAGAAAGCCGTACAAAAAATTACAAAATAAAATCAAGATATATCTTAATTAGAAACTACAATTTATTTTTTAATTATTAAGTATCAATAATTGGAGACCATTTATCAAAATAATTATAAATATACAAGATACAGCACCAAACGTTTTTTGTTACCTGTATATTCATAACAAATTTGAAAAAAATTACTTTGTAAATAACAAAGTTTTTTGACAATATAGGGATTTTTTACTAAACCTGTAAACGAAAAAATGATTGACAAGATGTTGAAACCAATAATTGAGAACACCTTAGATGAATCGCAAAGAGGCTTTCGCAAAGGCCGAAGTATACAGGATCATGTTTTCACAGTTCAGCAAATATTTGAAAAGGTAGCACAACAAGGAAGAGAAGTTTATTTGGGATTCATTGATCTAGGGAAGGCCTTCGATAAGGTACAAAGAGATAAACTGCCGAAAATCCTAGTCAAAAGAGGAATTAATCGAAAACTTATCAGAATTATCAAGAACATATACAAAAATAAGGCAGACTTTAATTAAATAGCAAAATTTCAGAAGCGTTTGTAACAAATGGTATTAAGTCCAGCTCTATTCATAATTATCATGAAAGAAATAATAATTAAAGATGAACACTGAGAGTGAAGAAATTAAATGTGGGACTCGAATGCCGAAAAGATATCTCAGAAGGAGATTTTATGGACGACATACTAATACTGACAGAAAAAGAAAAAAATCTACAAAATTCTTATGTATTTGTAATTGTAATTGTAAATGTATTTGTAACAGTTCCGCAAGAATTTGGAATGAAATAAAATAAAAATAAAGCAAAAGCAATGGCTCTAGGTAAAGAACAAAACACTATAAACATAAATGTTGATAATATAAATATGGGACAAGTGAAACATATCAATTATCTAGGACTGGAAATAGAAGAAAACGGAAAACATGAAATCCTTAGTAGGTTATAAAATGCGCAAAAAATAGACAATCTTATAAATAAAAATTTTAATAGTAGCAAGGAGACCCAAAAATAACGAAGACAAATGTTTTAAAACCATCTTTAGACACATATTAATCTTTGGATGTGAATTTTCTGTATTAACAAACGCACATATAGTAGGATACAAGGCACAGAAATGAAGTACTTCAGGCAAGTTAATGAAGTAACACGAAATTATACTATAAGAATGCCGAAACAGAATAGATATATTAGAAGGAGCTTTTGTGGACGACATAATAATACTGACAGAAAAAGAAAAAAAATCTACAAAAAACTTAAGTATTTGTAATACAGTTCCGCAAGAATTTGCAATGAAATAAAATAAAAATAAAGCAAAAGCAATGGCTCTAGGTAAAGAACAAAACACTATAAACATAAAAGTTGATAATATAAATATGGGACAAGTGAAACATATCAATTATCTAGGACTGGAAATAGAAGAAAATGGAAAACAAGAAATCGTTAGTAGGATATAAAAAGCGCAACAAATAGACAATCTTATAAATAAAAATTTTAATAGTAGCAAGAAGACCCAAAAATAACGAAGACAAATGTTTTAAAACCATCTTTAGACACATATTAATCTTTGGATGTGAATTTTCGGTATTAACAAACGCACATAAAGTAGGATACAAGGCACAGAAATGAAGTACTTCAGGCAAGTTAATGGAGTAACACGAAAGGATACTATGAGAATGCCGAAACAGAATTGATATATTAGAAGGAGCTTTTGTGGACGACATAATAATACTGACAGAAAAAGAAAAATAATCTACCAAAAACTTATGTATTAGTAATACAGTTCTTGAAGAATTTGCAATGAAATAAAATAAAAATAAAGCAAAAGCAATGGCTCTAGGTAAAGAACAAAACACTATAAACATAAAAGTTGATAATATAAATATGGGACAAGTGAAACATATCAATTATCTAGGACTGGAAATAGAAGAAAATGGAAAACATGAAATCCTTAGTAGGTTATAAAATGCGCAAAAAATAGACAATCTTATAAATAAAAATTTTAATAGTAGCAAGGAGACCCAAAAATAACGAAGACAAATGTTTTAAAACCATCTTTAGACACATATTAATCTTTGGATGTGAATTTTCGGTATTAACAAACGCACATAAAGTAGGATACAAGGCACAGAAATGAAGTACTTCAGGCAAGTTAATGGAGTAACAAGAAAGGATACCATAAGAATGCCGAAATGAATAGATATATTAGAAGAAGCTTTTGTGGACGACATAAAAATACTGACCGAAAAAGAAAAAAAATCTACAAAAAACTTATGTATTTGTAATACAGTTCCGCAAGAATTTGCAATGAAATAAAATAAAAATAAAGCAAAAGCAATGGCTCTAGGTAAAGAACAAAACACTATAAACATAAAAGTTGATAATATAAATATGGGACAAGTGAAACATATCAATTATCTAGGACTGGAAATAGAAGATAATGGAAAACATGAAATCCTTAGTAGGTTATAAAATGCGCAAAAAATAGACAATCTTATAAATAAAAATTTTAATAGTAGCAAGGGAGACAAATGTTTTAAAACCATCTTTAGACACATATTAATCTTTGGTTGTGAATTTTCGGTATTAACGAACGCACATAAAGTAGGATACAAGGCACAGAAATGAAGTACTTCAGACAAGTTAATGGAGTAACAAGAAAAGATACTATAAGAAACCAAAAATAAAAAAGAGGACTTAGATGTTCACACAACACTAGACTTTATAGAAAACATAACTTAGTTGGTGGCAATGTATATTGCAAAATCAGTAAAAAACTATGGGGGGCAAAAGCACAAAAAAAGGAAAATGCAAATATTGGATGTGACTGTAGGGGTAGATGACATACCAATCAAGAAGGAAAAAAATGGGCACAACGAGAAGAAATGGGCAAATTAATTAAGGACAAAATAGCGTATAATGTAAATGTACCACAATACTATACACCATTACAAATGTTTATTAGGTTTTTGTATACAAAATATATTCGAGCTTCTCTTTGAATGTTTTATATTCTCTATAACTCATAAATCATTTCAAATTTACATTAAATTAAAGACTACCACCTCGACGCCTTAAATATTTATAAGACGATAAATTCTGGTGTGGAATTAAATTACGTTGAACATGAATTTGTTTTTGTGGTTTTTCTTGGCAGATTATTCTAAAACAATTTTATTGTTCCAGGTCGCTCGGTTGACCGGTGTGAGGTGTGAAGTGTTTGTTGGTGATTTCTTAAAGCGCGAACCATAAGGATAATGTGTCTTGGCGGAACTTGAACAAGGAAACAGGTGAGTCTAATTCTCTTCCATGTTTTGTATAAACAAGCAATGATAACGTCACATTTGCTTGTAAAGCCGGACGATTACACTGTCAGAGTGATGGGTGTTATCTTCGAACGTCACAGATAGCAACAACCGATAATTAATTTAGGAAGAGCATGTCCGGGCGCGTCTTTTGTACACGCAACATGTCGCCTCTTTCCATGGCTCGATCGGCGAAAAAAGGGAAACGTGCCCGCTGGAAATTCGTTGTTGATTTATCAATTTTGCGCCCGAAAGGAAAAAGGGTAATTTAGTGCGAACGTACGATTATAAATATAACCCTTTGTGAAAGAGGAGGCTTAATTCTGGGATGTGGGTGAAGGTCGGTGGATAGGTGGATGAAGAGATTAGAGGGACGCGGTTGCTGTTTTCTGTCTAATTCGCAGGGAAGGTTGTAATGATTTTTTTCGGGGGGTTATAACAAGAGTGTCTGGTGAAGTGGGAAAATTCGATTTTGAGCTGATTACCCAAAGGACACCGACGATTATTCTCTAGCATATTGCGGTGTTGACCTTTAACATTCCCTCGCCCACGATGGATAAACATTTTATGCCACTTTCGCGCTCGCTTTTCTTCTTAATTTAGATTATACTTCTGACAGCAGTTCACTTAAATTTAAATTGACAGGAAAACGAATTACGTGCTAAATGTAAAAATTTATTTAGAACCTCTCACTCTTCACTAGGTTGGATTTATATTTAAACACAATTGGAGAATACTAATTTCGCAGATAATATTTGTTTGAATAGTACAGAGCGTACAGAAAAGGGATATGCAGTAAGCCATGACATTTTTTTACAGTGTAGACATTTGACATTGACATATCATGACATTTGACAGGAAGTGTCAAACAAAAAGTTTCTCATAAAACGTCTAAACCGACATCCGGATGTGTAACTTGTTAAAGAAAACACAAAACGTAATTTATATGTCGTTCTAAATCTCAACTCAATTGAAAATGTCTCCAAGTTAAGTTCAAACATTTTCTACACTCTATCGAATTCCGAAATGATTCCATGGCCTAGTCTGATACTTTATTGTACGCCCGATATTTGACTAATATTGTAATCAGGCAACGTTTCGATATGTCATCGTTAATAGCACAGCATTTCTGACATCCTAAATGCAAAGTGACAATAATCAACAAAGAGTAGAGCACCAAACGCGAAGTTCTGACACACGTACAGAAATTTTTACCAACTTCGCTTTAAAGTTCAACTCGAGTCCGACCGAAAAAAATTTGACTCACAAAACTTAGAGACTGAGGTGGAATAATAAAAATCCATTAATTCTGCCGGTACAATACTTTATTATTTACAAGGAGCGTCCATCAGTTTAGCTTATTAATTGAAGAAATTGGAGCGAACAACTTTCAGCCGTTTGCTCTCTTCGTGGTAACTTGACTTGAAAAACTTGAATTGATCGTACAAAGCAAATATTGGTAATTCCGATCCGCATCAAAGTTTCGACGCTAATAATGGACGAAGTTTTTCAAATCGATTCATTGTATTTTCTTAAAATACTGCTACCGAGATATTTATGTGGAGTAAAATAGAATTTTACCAATTAATTATTTACAGTGATTGACTGTCAGTATCAAATCTTTTTTCCAGTTTAAATGTATTGCTTATTATAAACTGTAAAAAGCACTTGAATGCCTAACTTCTTAAATATTGAAATATGAATTAATAATAAGCGGAATGTGTATCAATAAAATGCAAAACGGAAATCGTTTAAAATGTAGGAATTCAAAATTAATTAAATTAATTACTTGACGTAAAATTATGTCACATTTTTTGAGCAGGGTTTCAATTATATCCAAACAGGATCTGCAATTGATAAAACAACGATGAGAAAATTATCTAAAAACGTTTCCGCCTAAAAAAAGATTATGCCATCGAAGTAAATCGAAACGCTATCTAAATGAAGAACGATGTAGAAGAAATCTAAAAAGAATCTAAATTAAGTCTATAAAAGAGACATGGATAGGATCTTAGGAACCATTACTTCATATAGGAAATTGAAATATTGAAAGGGTTATCAGTCGCGTCTCTGTAGAAGTTCGAAAGTAGAATTTAAGATGATTGACTATAAAGGATATAAAAAGAGTAACAGGCAGATTTTTTTCTCGAGATTCTACATATGTTTTAAAGGAACTGGTGGAATTTAAGCAGGATGTAAAAAATTTCGAAATTAAACGGATCTAAATTCTGCAATAATAAGAAAATTAAAAGCATCTAGAAAAAATGGATAAAAAATGCAAAAATTATCAAAGAATAACTACGATTCGTGAAGGGATTTAAGGAAAAACATAGAAGAATGATAAACGTCTTGAAATTGATTTAATACGCTCGATTTTACAAAAAAGATATCGAAGGTGTGAAGAAATAAGCAAGATAAAAATAAGAACTACAAGGAATCTAAGATGCACAGATGTCTCAAATAATAAATATTCTACAAATAAAGTCTCAATATGGAGTGGAAAAGGTATATAAATAAGATTTACTTTAAATCAACAATATTTTCAAAAAATCAAAAATCCTTTTAAAATAGATTAAAATACCGCACCTACAAAGGATTTAAAAAAAATGCCAATGTATGTATGTGTGGAAACAATAAAATTGAATCTGAAATAAATATAAATTGAATTTGAAGGGAATTGGTTTTAAACAGAGAACAAAACCTAAACAATTTAAACAGAGGCAAAAATCATTACAAAAATGTTTTGAAGTCTTGAGAATTTGAAGTTTAATTATCAATTTTTTAATGTAGTTGTGTAGGTACTTATCTAATGTCATCTTATTTTTTGTATTTTTAGATCGAAACAATCACAAAAAGTAAAAGTGAAAAATTTGAAATTAAAATTGTTTTGAGACGATTTCCTAAGAACTCTAATCTGAAATAAATATAAATTGAATTTGAAGGGAATTGGTTTTAAACAGAGAACAAAACCTAAACAATTTAAACAGAGGCAAAAATCATTACAAAAATGTTTTGAAGTCTTGAGAATTTGAAGTTTAATTATCAATTTTTTAATGTAGTTGTGTAGGTACTTATCTAATGTCATCTTATTTTTTGTATTTTTAGATCGAAACAATCACAAAAAGTAAAAGTGAAAAATTTGAAATTAAAATTGTTTTGAGACGATTTCCTAAGAACTCTAATATATTTTCTGTAATTTAATTAGATTCATTAGGTTGGATGCATTAAGATTATTTGCTACAAATTTTCCCATTTACTACTAAATAGTTTTAAAAATCTTAGTCTAACATCGTTTCTTGTTCTTTAGTCCCGGATCTATTTGCTTCAGTGGTTTTTGTAAATTTGTCTAATTTGATATATCCTCGAATAACATTTTAACCCTATTCCAGCCATCCATGATATTTTTACGAATACGAATTCGCGAAATGAAAAATGATATTGGAACTGGTTTACCCACTTTTGTCTGTCACGGTGATTTATTAGTTGATATTTCACGGGCGTTTGCCGAAGTTCTGCGGAAAAGATAAAACATAAAAAATCGCAACTTCACTCCACCGCTGAATTAACTGTCGAAAGCTGAAATTTACAACTGAAAGCAGCAATTTGCGTTAATTCCACGAACGACCACTATCTTTATCGCCCACTTTTGAAAGAGAATATTTCAGATTTGCTGAATATCCTATCATGTCCTTGCCTTATAATTTTATAACGAACCTACAGATGGGAAAAATATAAAGATGAATAAAACAAGGTCGTTCTTTAAGCGTGACATGCTCGTATCTAACAGAAAAAAAAATTCGTCTGAACGTGTGAGTTCCTTTTACGCTTAAACGGTAACATTTGTTTGTTTCTTTTTTTTGTATGCAAACTTTACCAAGAAAATAATGTCAGAAAGGCAGGCAATCCGAAACAATTTATTATCCGCCATTTGCATTCCTAACAAACTTTTCCAAGATTGCTTTAAATCGTTTTGTTATAATTTATACAGTATGGTATGTACGAGTTCTAGTAAATGTTTAACCGCGTCGGTTTAATTTCGGACAATAATGTGATCGGATTGCGCTGTGTTTGGCTTACAAAGTACACAAAACTGATTCCGTCAATTTGCCGTCCTAATGGTCTTTCATTTCTCCTGTTTGCACCATAGACAAATTACTAAAGCTGTGCCCTAAGCGAACGCTAAAAATAATTCCGGAATATGTTACGCCATTCTGATTGCGTTTTTGGCGAAAACAGAAACACACAAAACTCAAAGCCAACACTAAACATCCTCTTCCACGTCTCGCAAAGCTCTCGAACAACTCGCCCCGAATTACACGGACTTGCCACTCAAAGCACAACTTTTCCACTCTTCCTTGATGAATCTTGTTAATGAAAAAGATGAGTGAAGACCTGCTGTTGTCATTTGCACAGTTTAAAATACATTGCTTGCTCTGTGTAAAACTTACAATTTGCTGCTGAATTGACTAATTTGGGCATAATTTACCAATTTTTGTTCGTTTGGTTGGCGATCTGTTATGGAAGCAGTGGAGGGTGCGCTAAATTTAGACTTGTGGCAATTCTATTGTCGATTTTAGGTTTTTAAGCTCTGTTCTTGACAGTTTTATGAAAAGATGTTAAAAATGTGGTAGCCATTACTGCAATTGCACTGTATTCTTTCAGATGCTTATATAAGGGGAGGACTTAAAAAATGAACACTTTTAGTTAGGTAAAAATATATTAAAGCGATTTTTCTGTTGCACGAACCCTGCAGGGTCCACTGAACTTTTGACACATTGTAATGAATGAATATGTTATGCTCCATGAGGTTTTGGAATTTATTCTTCAACTAACGCTTCAGCTTCAATTTTTACCCAAAAAACATCCTAAAGTTTCTCTTCTCGGATTACACTTTGTGCTAGTTTTTTCTACGAGTATTTAGAGTTTAAACACAGAATGGTTGGCAACGCAAAAAGGTCAAATATCACTCATTCATCATTAAAATTGTTAAGCTAATCAAAGCCAGCAAAACAACGTTTTGATACCAGACAGTAAGGTACGTAGGAAATCAATATTATCATCATTATGTCTAGTTTTATGGAAACTTAAATAAACAAACATACACAATAAAGGCGCCGTGTTGAATTCAGTGACGTGACGCTGCCAACTTTCGACATTCTAATTTCAATAATTGTCCCAAATTTTTCGCAAATATAAAAATTGTATAAAGAACTCGCTTTATAAGACATTTTTGCACTGGTCCTTTTACAAAACTCGTTCCGTAACGTTCTATACAAAGTGTATGAGAAAATGTTTTTTCTTCATAATTTTTTTTTGTGAATTTTTCTGATGTTTTAATAGTTATTCTGTTATTCGGAGGGGAGAAAAATCCAACAAATTAAAGATCATAAAAATTGGTCCAGCCATTCTGGATTTATAAATGGTGTAACTAACCCGACTTGGTTTTATTTATATAGATTTACAAATTTGTCTTACCTACCCTTTTCGATTGTATCAATTTTTACTGAATTATCCCCACTTAGACTACTCGTAATTATTTGTATCATTATTAAATTGTCTTCGTTTTCGTTGATTTTTTTATCTATTGTTCATATTGTCTCTTAAGTTGTTTTCAGATTTTCAAGATGTGCTCTTGTAATCGCCTTAAATTATCGTTGTATTCTTCTTCCGAGTGTTGAGTGCTCCATTAACAGATTTTAGTGTTGCAGAATCTCCCCATCTCCGTTTAGAGATAAAATTCAAACCGTAAATTCAATTTCGCACCGTTTTTGTACAGCAGAAGCAGGTCAAATGACAATTTGGCGTGATTAACGATGGAAACAGCGGCGATGATAAATGAAATGAACCGATACGAGCTTTATTAAAGCTCGCATACACGACCCATTATTGACGTCTTAATTTCGTCCTAAACAAACAACCGTTAATTATGCAAGTCGTGTTTGGGCTCTCTTCGCTGTTTCGAACACTGTTATTACTTTAATAACAACGAGGAGTGTGAAAGTTGAATTAAGGTCAATTTCAGTCAAATGCCATTACTCTGGCTTTGATGTGTTCGTGGCACTTTCCAAGTACCTTCGAAATCACATTTAGACGATCCAATATCGGCTCAAACGTGATTATCAGGGTCTAATTACTTAATGTGATTAAGGCGTCAGGTGTGTAACGAAACTTTCAGTTAATAAAAGTGTGTGTTTAGTCCGCTCCTGGAAATTAATTAAACCAGTTTCTTTGGAAGAACAACGACGTTAGAAAATGTCGTGGTATTTAACAATAATTTATTTACGTGTGTAGTTATGTACAGCGTAGCTGAGGCATCAAAACTTGTAAGCGCTCCATGTCGGAAATGTCAATTTAAAATTTAGATTGGCACGCCTGACGAGTCCGATGTTTTTTTCCGTTTTGAACCCGTTTGGGCGATAATTAGCTCCGATAAAATTTTCGCGCCAAATTAACTTTTATCCGACAGGAGACGCGTCGATCGAGATTCCAGAAAAATCGGAACAATCTTGTTTTAAGTGGCGCGATTGTGCGAGTAATTGCGCTTTTGTGTTCGTTAAGGGAATTAACGGCGATCGCCGGTTTCAGTTGTAAATTTCAGTTTTCGACAGTTAATTCGGGACCGAGGTGAAGCTGCGACTATGGATTTTTAATTTTTTATCGTCTGGGTGGACGAAAAGTCAATAAATCATCGACAGAGTGGATAAAGCAATTCTAACTTCGTTTGTCATTTCGCGAGTTGGGGATGTTTGGAAATGATACGCTGCAGGTGCGGCTGATGGAAGAAAATTTTAAACGCAATTACAGAGTTTGCATAATGTTTCAGTCATGGTGCATTTGAATAATGTCATTTTTTCAGTTACGTTTCGTTGATGAGTGCACAACAACAATTAACTGAAATCTGTACCAATTTTTCAGTTTTTTTCATTTCAACGCATGTTTTTGTTGTAATATACATGTGTCCCGTATCTCGGAAACGGTGAGAGAAAGAAAGTCGGTTAGATTACAGAAAAGTTGCGCTATTTTGTGGCTCTAATAAGATATCAGGATATCTTTGATCGTTTTGAAATATCCCTTAATAACTGAAAAATACCGACGAAACGGTAGCTCGATTTTTCCCCAGAAATAGTTTATTTATATTTTTTTAGGTGATTTTAACAAAAATGCTACAAGTGCTTTGTATCTTCGTAAAGTCAAAAAAATGAGGTTTTTTGAGTAAATAAATATGTTGTCCATAAGATAAAATATATTCATCTATCATACTGGAAAAACTAATAAGCACTGGAAAAATTAATTGCGTCAGTCGATCAAGGACCGTCAAACATATGAAGATTCCTATTTTCAAATTGATAGCTGTCATAATAAAGAAGTGATTTAGAATTTTTGAACTCAGCATTTTTCAGTTTTTTCGGGATATTTCAAAACGACCAAAGATATTCTGCATATCTTGACATTATTTGAAATAGTCATAAAATAGCGCAACTTTTCTGTAATTTAACCGACTTTGTATCTCCACAGATTACTCCAGATGACTGACTTCATAGGGCGATTTTGTCCGGAACTATCTCTTTTCTACACTTTGAAACTAGGCGCATGACATCTTTGTCACAGATACCATAAGCAAATGTAGAGGCGCTGTAGTCGTTGCTAATACTTTTTACGACCGCTAGATGTCACTACAAAAACTTTTATTTAAATTCAAATAAAAGGCCCAATATTTTTACCATTTTAAATTGAACAATGTACAATTCCGTGTTTCTACGCTTGTTGCTTTTTTTCTGACTAAAGTTTTAAAAACAGCATTTTGCTGCAATTACAATCAAGCCAGTAAATGTCAAAAATTTGCTTGTAAATTGAATTTGTAAAAAATTTTAAGCGAAAGATGGGTCTTTTTTACTTTATTTGTGGTGTTGGTGAAAACTAAGCGGAGAAACTGCATTGTTTTCGAAAAAGTGAAGAAAGGTAAGGTGTTTTATTAATACAACAAATTCAGGAAATCTAATTACATAATTCTAGAGTGAAACTATGGTAAGAAGCTCTAAATGTCCAAAACTGCAATCTAAAGCAAAAGTAGATGGTTTGCAAAAACACTTTTCGGCATCGTTAGATATTAGGCTTCATTATTCCTTATTTTTGTATATGAATTTGAAGAACTAAGCCAGGTTGCTCTATTGGTTGTCCCGGCAAGTCTTTCAAAATTTCCATTATTATATAATAACCCCAAGTAAATATCATATGTGTAAGTTATACCTATCTTAGAAATGCAATTGTTAATATTTTGGGTATAATTTTGTTTAATTTAAAGTATGTAATATAATAAATTGATTTTTATAAAATTGTTTGTTTGTATGACGTGTAAATAATGAAGGAGTATTTTATGATTTAATTTACAATCAATTTTTTACATTAGTTTTGTAGAATAAATAATAAAATATTCAAAATATATTAGCATTTTTACTACCTATAAAGAGAAGGGAGACTATTTAAATTTGCCGCAAAATTTGATCGTTGCGCCACCTGAAAACTGTTACATAATTTGAAGGTCGTTAAAGGTCATTCCGCCAAAATATTTGCATTGAGTCAGTCATCTGGAGTAATCTGTGGTATCTCTCATCGTTTCGGAGATCCCAATAGTGAACGTTGAAAAACGAGACACCTGTATATATAACATTTAATTGTTTTTTATGAGTACAATACAATAAGAACCGTATTATTGCGTATAATGAAATTATTGTGGGTTATTTGTTTTTGTATGATTAGAATACGAGCATATCATAGTCACTTATATATTTAAACTTTTTATGTCATAATACTGGAAATCAGCATCAATTTTGTTATTTTTGTTGCAACATAACGGGCGTACAAAAAACGATTCAGAGTAGGCCATGGGATCACTTTGGAATTCGTTAGAGTGTAGAAATTGTTTAAAGTCAGGTTTGAACACGATGCATACAGATGATACATTTAATGTCTTCTTTAGGAGCTTCCATGTTCAATCTCGAAGTGTCGGATTTGACGTCGTTTCGTCAAAATTTGATTGACAGTTTCTGTCAAATTGTATGATTTGACCGTTTTAAAGGTTACATTGTGAAAAATAAAAAAGCTAGTTTGCACGTCCTCCAGAGTCTCCGTTTTTATTTGTGCGCCTTAGAATAATGTTCGTTAAAAAAGGATAATTGACGTTATACCCAAACGACTGTACTAATGGACTATGCAGTTAATGTTGACATTACTTCTGCATTTTGCTCCGTGTAAACAACGAAAATGGGAACCAGAATTGATTCTACATCATGTTAAACTTTTCAATTAATTTTATATTCTGATGGAGAATTGGTATTTTAAAGGAAATGTCAAAGTTCAATTTTTCGTTCCAATAGAGTGTAGATATGGATCTCGACCTAATGTTATTGCATTGACGATCATTGTCATTCCAATTACTGAAAACTTGTGCATTTTTTACTTTTATCCATTTGCCGGTTATATCGAATTTATTCATTGATGACATTGCTTGAATTATTCATCAAATTACTGGATAACGTCTTAGCTCGTTAGTTCTTTGAGTAATTGTCCGAACAGTCTAATTGCTGCCAAAACGGGATAACGCAATTTAATAATTATTATCAATACTTGACCTACAAACAACAAAATTGTGATCAACTGGAATTTGGGTAAACGCAGCTCCAGTTTACTCTTGAATGATCTCTTCCGGTATTCCCAGTCAAGTTTACATTCCACTGAAAGGAACAAAAAGAGCAAACGCCTGAAAGTTGCTTGCTGAAAATTCATTCATCTATTTTTAGCACTTTTATTATGCAAATGAAAATTACAAAGTTACTTACGAAATACTTTTTATCAATTAATAAAATTTTATGAAGACACGCCAGAAATATTTTTAATATCGCTGAAGACCTTACTGGATTTTGTTTTCGTAATAAGAAAATAATTTGCAACGTTGGAAGGTAATGAAACACACAAAACTTAATTTGAGTCCATCGCGCACTGCACAGTGGAGTCCATTGTATTTTTTGCGCCTTCAAGAAACACGTCTTGGTAAAATTTCGGGGCACGTCCCGATATTTAAGGCATCCTCCGCGCCCAATCGATCGGCACTTTTTTATTTTCTTTTTATTCGATCCCTCTCCCCGCGGAGCAACTCAAACACTCGCGGTAATAGTTCCGATGAATAAACCAGGACGAAATTTAGCGGAATTCCGTGATCTTTGATCTTATCGGGTGTAAAACTGAGGAATCCGTGGCAATTCAAGCGAGTTCCGGCTCAAACTGCATTGATAAACTGCATCCAAACCAAACCGGGGCAATATCCTCTCCCGGAGAGCTCTTCACGATAATTCCCTCGCGTTATTTATCATCCCGAGTGCGGATTATCGACATCAAGTGGTCGACTCGCGTCGTCGAAGAACACAAAAACTTTGTACGACCTTTATCCGTTTTTACCATTAGACGACCGTTAAGGGCTAATCAAATTCGCATTTGGTGGGAGATGAGGCGAGACAAAAGGGATTCAAGATGCGAGGAGAATGGAAGCGTTAGTCGTTAGAGGAAAACTGGCGGCAATTGTGGGAAGAGATAAACCGGCGGCACCTGCAACTAAGATCTGCATAAGACCACAAGAAACGAATCACTTAAAAGCTGCTGAAATGTGGGGAATTTTACCAAATGTCATGAACTAGTATCTGTTACGCCTTCAAGGATCCTCCTTAAAGATGAGTTTTATGAATAATAAAATACGAGCAGTTTCAATCTTGCAACCGGGTCTTGAGTTTAATTGTTAAAAGCGCCAGACGCACTGTTTGCTGTTTAAACATTATTTAGCCGAAGGCTTTGAATGCCACAAACACAAGCCCAAGCGTCTTGGTCTTTGCTCTCATGCCTCATTTAACATTAACAAACACATCTGAATACTTCCGGGTTTAGCCCTTGGGGTTACCAAGAGCCCACGCTTAGTTTTGTTAAAATCGCAAGACTTCCGTCAACGTTAGATGGAGGTGTTCACGGTAGAATTCCATCATTTCGATGTCGATAAATTAATTATTCGGTTCGTTTAGCTTTTCAGCACCAATTAGCAAAGTGGCTTAGCAGCGAGGGTGCGGGGGTCGCTATTTACGCCGACTCATCAATCAGATTATGCAAGCGAGTAAAAATTGGAAATGCGGAGTTAGTTTGGTGGAATTTTTGGACGGGAAACTATTGATTTCGGACAACCGAAAGAGCACTAAATCCGAAAATATCACGCAGTAAATTGTCATGAATTATTTAATGTTTTTATTATTCATGGGGCGATGTTTCGATCTGGTCTTTTTGTGAGTCGCTTCATGTTTTAGACGGTCACGTAACGGACGTTAATTTTAGATTAATCAATTGTTTAAAGTTTTGTCTGAAATTTTTACTGTAGTTTCCAAACATTTGTGACAACCCAATTATTGTACGAAAGTTAAAGGTTAACAAAATTTTTATGATGTGATTCAAAGAGAGAAAGGAAATGATTTAATAAATGAAATAATAAATAAATATTATACGAACTTAAAAAAATACGATTATTTGGAAACAAGAGGTAAATTGTGGAACATAGTTTGTAAATAACGTCTCAATATCAACGACGATTCTTACTAAATTTATTTTAAGAATTTAATAATTTACAGGGTTCTTACAACACTTGAAATTGGAACAACTTAAATATTAAAATTACATATACAATATATTTAAGAGAGTCTAACATGATGTGAAAGAAATAGAAACGAATGAAAAAAAGTGAAAATTGAAAATTAATTTGGAAAGCATCTCAGAATATTGAGGCACAAATAAAAAAATCTTAAAAATTTTATAGAAAATATACATTTTTGCATTTTTCTAGTTGTAAAGCTTTTTTAGTCTATTTTTGGATTTTGCAATCTGAAGGCGTTTAGAATTGAAGACAATATTAAAATACTAGTTATTTAGTGTATACTGAACGAAGTTATTGATCTGAAATAGATTAATCGAAAAAAATATTCTGGAAGCATCTTATTTATGGAATAAAAAAAGGTAAATTTTTGTAGTTGTTTTATTTTTTGCAGTATTTTTTCTAAATTTATTTTAAGAATTTTATAATTTGCAGGGTTCTTATAAAACTTCAATTTGGAACAATTTATACATTGTGGTGTGTTTATTATTATTATTATTATATGTATTATGCATAGGCGAGTAAACAAATAACAGTTAAATCTTTCAAAAATTTCAACTTGGGTAACCAAAACGTTTACAACAAAAAGTTGTTGGGTTTGAAGTTGCATATTTAAGAGAGTCGAGAAGATGTGAAAGAAATAGAGACATATGAAAAAATATGTAGCCTGTAGAGCAGAGAAAACTTCAAAAGTTACACGAGTTCTTAAATAAAACTGAAAAACTAAAGAAATAAAAAAATTAATTCGGAATACATCTCAGACGATTTAGTACAAATTGAAAAACCTGAAAATTTCTTACAGAACATTGATTTTTAATAGTGGCTGTTTTCTTCTACATAAATTTGGAATTTTCAACTAGTGCAATCTGAAGATGAAGAAATTGAGGAAAATATTAAAATATAAGGTTATGGGCATACTAAAAAAATTAATTGCTCTTAAAGACTTTAAGATAAAGCGAGGGAAGCGAAAAAATAGTCTGGAAGCTCTTAATCAAATGAAAAGCAAAATTAAACACTAAAATGGAAATATTTTGTGAATCCCTTAGGTACATTTTTTAGTTGTTTTATACTCTGCAGGATTCTTACTAAATTTATTTTAGGAATTTCATAATTTTGTATTTCTTACGAAACTTGAATTTGGAACAATTTAAATATTGAAATTACATGTCCAAGAGTCTAAGATGATGTGAAAGAAATAGAAACATAAGAAAAAAAGGTGAAGCTTGTAGAACACAGAACATTTTAAAAGGTAAATAAAACTGCAAAACTAAAGGAATTGAAAAAGTAATTCGAAAAGCATCTAAGACCATCAAAAACAACTTGAAAAATCTGAACATTTATTAATTTATTATTAGATTTTTATATTTTTTTCAAACCTAAATTTGCAATTGCAATATGAACACGTAGGAATTGAATATGTAAGGAAATATACCAGTTATGTGTACTCAAAAAAATTAATTGCTGTTCAAAACTCTAAGGCAAAGCGAGGGAATCGAAAAAAAAATTCTGGAAGCATCTGATGGAATAAAAAGCAAAATAAAGAAACTCGTAATTAAATTTTTTACCTTTAGATATATTACGTTTTTTAGATAATTTTCTTACTTTGGTAATGGGGTTTATTTTTTTTAGTTGTTTTATTTTCGGCGGGATTCTTATAAAGTTTGCCAACGTCCTAACATAATGCATAACTGTAGCGTACAAAAAAATATGGAGCTTAGAAGGCCAGTCAATCTAGCTTTTTTTTTTTTACAGTGTAGATTTTTGACGTTAATATATTATGACATTTGACGGGCACTGTCAAATAACAGTGGCACAGGCGACGTCTAAACTGGAACCTGAGGATTGAATTTGACAAAAAAAAACATCCGAAACGGTTGTCCACCAAAAACTTAATTTCAAATTTCTCCATTTCAAGGTCAAACATGTTTCACACTCTAATGAATTCGACAGTGATTTCATGGCCTACTCCGACTTTTTGTACGGTTGTTAGGTCTGTACATTATCTGTTAAATGTAGGAGCCCGAGTCATACCCATATTTGATTATTTTCCTTCTCAGGCGAATTCGGTTACATATTTGAGGTGAAGTAGTCAGTATTACCGCTATTAAATGCACACATTAATTGCGGCTTTGTTTGAGTACTCAGCGTTACTGAGGCAGCTGTCACCCACTTTACTCAGCCTAATTAGAGCGAATTGTAATCAGAAACAATAAGCTGTTCTGCAGCACCTGCATGAAGCATCATTATTCCTCTGACGGCGCTGAAAATTACTGTAATTTTATTATTTCCAGGTGAAAAATCGTTAAACTCCGTGTGTGTTCTTTAATTGGGTTTTAATATTTAGTAATGTACAAGAGAATTCAGGACTGGATTCCAAGTTGATGCAAATGGGATGAGTAATTAGAAATTCGGACGTGGTTGGAATTACAGTGCGAAATTATTTAATATTATTTGCATACATGTAAAAAATTAGTTGTTTCAACTTTTCATTCGTCACGGTTTACGATTACGAAACTCGATAAAATTCTACATAATTATACCACTATTTTCAAATTTTACAAATTGTTCCGGAAGCAAAAGGGCTTTTATTATTATGTATTCTCTTGTCTTGCCTTTGAACATCTGTTTCTGACATTTCTTTGGTTCGGAAGTAAATGAGTTTTGATTATTATTTATTCTCGTGTTTTACCTTTGGTAATTTGTTTCTGACATTTCCTTGACGCGGTGCATTTTTATACAATTGCTAGGCGTATCTTTGTTGTTCCGTTATCTATTATCCGTTTATGTAGCAAAATATGCTTCGGTTTCGCCTCTGATATCCAAAATAAATTGTTAGATCTAAATAAAGCTGGGCTTTGATTGGTGGTGCGTTATGCTAAAAATAAAGTCGGACAACTTTATTAATAACGAGCGTACAAAAAACAAGGAAAGTGGGCCATGGAATCACTTTAGAACTCGTTTAAGTGTAGAAAATGTTTGACTTTGGAATCGAGCAAGTTCTCTGTGGATATCCATTTCAGACACAAAATATAAGAATATTCTTTAATGTTTAATCTACAGGCGTCGGTTTAAACAGTTTCTGTCAAATGTCATAATACGTCAATATCAAACGTCTACACTGTAAAAAATAAAACAAAAACTAGATTTTCTGGTCTACTGTGAATGCTTTTTATTGTATTCACACCGAAATGTGAATGGCAAAATTTTATATCGGACATTAAATCAGAGGCTTGCTTAAATGTGTCAGTTTTAATTGTTTCTGTCAACTCTGAAACAAATAATAATAATAATAATAATAAGTTTTATTGCCCAACAGACGAATCAATTTACAGGGCAAAAAGAAATGTAAAAACAGAATCCTTAACAAATACACATTCTAGATTGAAATAAGTAATTACTTAATTATGACGATATAATAATAACATTAATATAATGAACATTAGTTTTCATTATTTCAATTTAATTATTTGAAGATTACCTAGGCCAGTGAGACAGAAATTATACAAATTTTTGTGTATTAACTTGTGGATAAATTTTTATGGATCTCGTAATATTTATTTCTAGTACGCCACTGAACAAAGTATGATTTACTCCAGCGAAAATTTGTTGGAATTTCCATTGCAGCAAAAACTCGTTCACATGTTCCCTAGATTTCATACGCGATACAGAATTTAGATTTAATATTTGTCTGTGGAAAGAGAAAAGAATGAATTTCGATAAAAAGAATATAACTTAGAACAGCTTGCAGCGCTTAGTTTTTAAATTAAATTTGAGTATAACTTACCCACGTTTGTGGTTTAAATTATCTAAATTATCTTCGTTGCTATATTTCACACGACCCAAGAAGCCGCATCACTCGCGCGGGCAATTTCCTTTTTTTTTTCTTAAAATCGATGCCGCTTTGCGGGCATTAAAACATTTTATCTTCTCAGACGCAACAATACTTGTTAACATAAAAAAGCAGTCAGTCACGAGACAAAAAAATGATTGGGGAGGTTGAAGATGATGAGACGCGTTTTTCGGCGACTGCTAAGGGGGAGGATTTGCATTTTTATTTTTTGGCGACGTGGTTTTTCAAGCAAGTGTCTAGTTCGCGAACCGAAATGGAAAAATATGTAATTTCGTGACGCAAATTGAATTTGAAATAATAAATACCGAAAGATAAGTGGGAAGTGAACAATGAACGCGAATTTTTATTTGACACGTTGTATTTCATCCCCTCAATTCCAATTTGTATAACTCGCCGATTTTCTTATCGGGCTACTGTTTAAGGCACGCACGTTTGATAAATATTGTTATTACGGGCCTACAAACAAAAAAGAATCGTATTGGGCCACGGAATCTACCTTAATTGAACTTCAATTGGAACACGGTCCAAAATCCCGAAAAAGATCGTTATAATTAATAACACGGACCGTGAAAACCTACATACTTTAATAAATCTACCTTTTGTTTTATTTTTTACAGTGTAGAGTTTTGACATTAATATATGATAACATTTTATCGGAATTGTCAAAGAAATATTTTTTAAAACAGTGTTTAAAACGACGCCTAGAGGTATTTAAAAATACACTATAATAATACATCGTGTGCGAAACTTAATTTCAGTTTTCTACGCTCTAACGAATTCCAAAGTGACGCCATGTCCTACTCTGAATATTATTTTTTGTACGCCCTTTACGACAAACACCAACTATTTATAAATACAAATGAAAAAATTCTCCAGTCGCGACGTTTTACACTTTTTCCTTTTATTACAGTTAATAAAGACGTGATGAAAGGGTTGACAACCCTCTCGACCCAAAGCATCAATAAATATTAATACCGCGTGCATTGAATGAAACCCGCTTTTGTGTTTACAGACAAAAATTCTAGTTAGCATTTTAAGTACTGAAGAGATTTAAGTCCCGGTCCGTATTCAGCACGAACATTTCAATGTTTTAGCATTTTTTCGCAAGTTGGGTCGTTTAAGAAGCAAATACTCGTCTCTCGCCCCATCGGTGTGGAATTATTTAAACTCATCTCCCCTGTTTTTTTTGTGGGATACTCCCGAACACGTATTACGTTCCCAGCAGTATTACGTTTTAACCACATCAGACGTCGTTCTTAGTTGATAGAGACGTGGTGAACAAAGGGAAACTCGTCGATTTCTAGCATTTTCAAGCTTTACCTCTCGGCATATTGGAATTCCTGAAAGATTGCAGGACGGACGTAAAAGCGAGGAATTTCGAGCGCTCCCATAATTTTACTGGTGTAACTATAGTTGGTTCATTAATCGGCGAAAAGCAAACAGTGCGCTTGATGATGAAGATGGAGCACTTCATTATAGGAAGAATTTTAATGAAGTCTCGTGATTGAAGTTGACATACAGGGGTTTCCTAATGGCACAATGTCGGAAACAAGAAGTGAACAGAACGCACTACTAACATTTAATAAGCATAATTTAGTAACTACAGGCCAAGGAGTTAATTGTTTTCTTTTAAATGTTCGGAATTCTAAATAATCTGGGCTTGTCGCCTGTCAATTTAAAACAATCAAAACTACTTCACCCGGCGCATCCACCATTTAACAGTAATTATTTTTGGTTGTACTAATATCTAATAAGCATAATTTACTAACTGCAGGTCGGGGGGGTTTATTTTTTCTTTTAAATCTTTCTTTTTAGTTTCTAATCAAACTGGGGTTTGTTGCGTTTCATATTTAAACAAGCAAAAATACCTCACCCGGCGCATCCACCATTTTTAAATGTCCAATTATTTTTAGGCGTATTCACAAGTAAGTATTAATATTACCGCTGACGATTTATGAAATAAGGACATTTTTTTCGGTTCAAAATGAGAAATCAATCGAAGGAACGAATCTTTGTTGCTTTGGCTCAATTTTTGTTTAGTGTTCAATTTTTTAGACATTTGATTCTCATATCAGATGAATTTCCAGAGATTTATACATTAGCACAGACATTAGAACAACCAATATTTTCACCAGTTAACGGTAATGTTTCAGACATTATCGCGTCGTCTATTGATCCAGCTCTAAATTTAATATGAAACGTACAAAAAAAACGGGGGCTCAGGAGGGCATGGAATCTTGCTTTTGTTTCATTTTTACAGTGTAGCTGTTTGACATTGACATATCACGACATATGTTCGGAACTGTCAAACTGTCCAAAACGACGCTTGGACATGGATTTTAATAATATATACAAACAAAAATGTGTTGTAACCGACCCGTCCTCAACACATAACTTAACCTCCAATTTTTGCATCTCAAGGTCATTTTTTTACACTCCACCGAAGTTCACAGTGCTTTTATTTTTAGACATTACCATTGTAAGAATTTTTACTATCAGCCCATTTTTTGCTATTTACAAATTTGTAAATACTCAAGACAATAAATTTAGCAAAAGCAAATAGATGTATTTTTTCTTCCAATTAAGGTATGTTTTTTGTTTTGTTTTGATGTTTGTGTATTAAGAAGAAAATTGTCAATAAAAACGGGTAAAAAATATATATATTGGAATTTGAAAAAAGAAAGTTGACTGATATCTATCATGAATTCAAAGCAAGAAAAAATAAGGGTTTGGTTCAGGTTGAAACGTTTTTGAAACCATTTCATCTGATATATTACTTATCTAAATCGCATAATTAATAAACAAGATGCAGCACCAAATTTTCATTGACAGTCACCCTGTATTCCAATTATCAAAAACAAATAACCAATATAATTTTATTACACGCAATAATACGTTTGTTTTTTGTAATACATACTGAGGCAAAAGTCTAATATTTCCTAAACTGTAAATGTGCTCAACCATAGCTTTTTGAGAATTTGAATTTAATTGATGTTAGCATTTTACTCTTTTTTCGTATTTGTCGCCTATGACATTCCCGTAAGTTTTTAGTTCATTTTCTTTTTTCTTTATATTTTGATATCTCACTTTATGAAAAAAATTAATACGTCAGAAATTTATGTAGATTTCAAAATTTTTCAAAAATGGTTAGTTGCAATTATAAAAATGTTTTTAGAACATATTAAAAAGGGCTTGGAAAATATATTCACAACCGAACAATAATAAAGCATGATGTATTAAAAAACATTTTGCTGTATCATTTACAGTTTAGGAAATATTAGACTGATGCGTTTCTTTTGCCGCACCGGTATAATAATAAACAAATAAATATTACCTTACAACAACAAAAAAACATTCTCGAAGTTCATTAAAAAAAGCAAAAAAGGGTTTTTTCCCGCCCCTGAAAAAATTGTACGGATTTCAGTTATGTATTTTTGTGCTTTCGTCGAGGATAATATTTGTAGTTTTGGCTTACTTTTGTTACTGTTAAAGTTCCAGTTATTGATGTCGTAATAAACGAAGGACATTGTGCAATGGTAAACTAATGGTTTAAAATTAAATATTTCCACAAGTGACATTGTTTTCAGTCACCGTTATACTTATAATTATTTATTCAAATTTCAATTTTCTCGATTTCTGTTTTACAGACACCTGTAATTACGAAAGTTTGCAATCATCAAACGACGTTAAATATTTGCTGTTTCGTTTAAGTTTCCAGTGACATGAATCTTAGGTATATTTTTATAAGCGTTTTACACTCCTGAAAATCAATAAGTATTTGCATTGTTCCTTGATAATTTTAGACTTTGTTTCAGACATTATATAAATTTCATGTGGTAATTTTTTACTTGTCTAAAGTGAAACTTGATGTCGCCTCAAAATATAACTTTCCCTGCAGATTCCACAACTTTTCTCGAATGTACAGAAACCCGTCCGAAACTGGCTCAAACTGGCGCCATCTGCGCCTCACAACTCTCACCCTTAACTTGTAAACTACGTTTTACGCCCCAAACTTGGACTATCCCCGTGCAGATGGCGCCGCGGCCCAATCAATCCCTCATGACCTTGACCCTTCAAACTGAAGAGGTTACAATATCGATTTGGGGTTGCAACAAGGATTCGGGTAGGTCCTAGGTTTGTGGTGTCACTAAAATCTTCTGGAATGAGAGGAATGGCGTCCATTAAACCGACAAGGATTCTAGACACGTTTGCTTCATTAAACTCCGACACGTGTTTGTGGATGTTGACAAGTCCTCCACCTCCTGGAGAGGACTTGAGCTTTGCTTTTGTCTTGTAAACTATTGGCATTAATTGAACGCTTTGTCATTGCGTAATCACTAGAAAGTTAAACAAAATTATTATCGTCTACCAAGAGTTGAATAAGTGTTTGCATTTTTTCAAATGTTACACTGCAAACGTTCTTCCAATAATTAATATTAAAGCTTTTTAAAATTTCACTTTTCCGCTCTGTTTTGCATCCCGTTTATAAATTTTTTGTATCCGGGGGTGGTTTTATGTATTTAGTCAGCCACGAAACGTGTTACGCCTCTCAAATAAGGATAGCTCGTATTTTAGAAGTTTCACGCAGATTGGTTGGTTTAAGGGCGTTGGGCAAGGACGGCTGACGTCATTGGGGTTGAATGGCTTGCCTGTGGCCGGTTGGTGGGGTAGGTTAAGGGCGCATTGAATTTTTATTGAATTCATTTGTCTTTCTGAAATATTGCTTGTTAGCCCTTTGAGGAGCCGCTCCTAACTTGGACTTTGGTCTTGCTAACAATTTTTTTTTACTTCACGTCTATAACAAAGCTGTTAAAGCACTCAATCGAGTGCTTTAATAGCTGTTTGAGTTTTGTAATAGCTAACTAATAACATTTTTTCTACTTCGCATCTATAACAAAACTGTTAAAGCACTCAATCGAGTGCTTTAATATATAGCTATATGAGTTTCTTTATAGAAATAGTGTAATTTTGTTTTCTCAGGTGGTATGTCATGGTCAGAAATAGTATGTCAAACGTCAAAGTAATCACCAACACAAGACGCTACAATATTTTTAATTTAAATTAGCTTTTCCAAATTACTATAAACATTAATCGTTACATTGGATGTGTCTTAAATACTTAAATTAATCCCAGATGAGCTTGCCATACATTTTGCTGAAAATTATTGTCAACGCCAACTGTGTTGCTAGCTAATTGCATTTGAAAATCGAAATTTTAATTTTGACAATTGTCAACCATGCACAATTCCCGAAATTATAAAATTGCAAATTTTTTATTAAAAGTTGCAAAAAATTTGTCAAGTTGAAAAAATAGTAATACAAACTAGTTCCTGAGGCTATTACGACACTCGCCGGTCGTTTATAAACTTGGGCTCGTGCAATAAAATATGCCTTATGGAACTCGTTCTTTAATATACTAATATTATATCGCGTGTTCCGAAGAATTATAGCCAGAATTCATACGTAACTGCACTTGCAAATACAATTAAAGGTTACACACTTAACTTGCCAGAAACCTTGTCTTTGGTGTGAGTTGTGACTTTGATCTTCAGCCGTCAATTGTAAATCAGTTAGTAATAGAAAGTATAAAGTAGATTTCATTTCAGTCCATGAAATCTTATAACAGTCGCTTCTACGAACTCCGCATAAGTTGATTTATTTTTTTCAGCACTTTTTGTTAGGGCTTCAGAATTATTCGCACCTGTTCCCATTTCTCGACCCTGTACACTTTTTATGTTGTGTGTTCGTGCACAGCTCAATAGCACGAATCGCAGCTTTATTACTAAACGAACAAAGCGTTATAACGTTTTCGTAAAGTTTGAGCTTTGGATATTATTTATTAATTTTCTGGTGCAAAGTTGGCGAGTTTTAATTACTGTTCAGTTGTGTTGTTCATTTTTGTGAAACAGTTGTGTTGACTCGTTGTGGGGAGCGAATTTCCTTTCCAATTGCGCTTGTGGCAGTTTCGTTTTGATTGTTTTTGAAGGTTCTAATCCTGATTGCGATTCGATGCTGTCGGGATCGTTTTTGAATCTGTCGAATAAATCGTAGAAATTTAATGCGCAATTAATTAGGGGATGAAGTGCTCGGGGGCGCTCGGAGGTTCGCGAAACGCTACGAACTTTAAGGGTGGCGAGTTTGGCGGGCCACGATTTTGTTTGTTATCGTCGTGCAAGTGCAGTGGTGGTCGGAACGTGACGCGATATCGGTGGGTGGAGGTTTCTAACGTGTTGCATTTGCAGCTGTTGCCAGAGGGGTGGTGGCAAAATTTATTGCATTTTAATGCTCAAGTGTGGGGTGGTTTTGTTGTGTGCTTGTTTTTTTACTGCGAATTAAATTTAATACAGAGATCTGGAAATGTATTTGGTTTGAAAAATGGTGGAGGCGCCGGGCCAATTATTTATATATTCATTTTATTCTTTGTAGGGTAGTTATAATTTTTGTGTATTCCACTGCTATATCATTGCATTTCATTTTATACATATGTATACTTATATTACTACAACAATATGTCGTTGCTTTCCGATACAAATTACTGTTTTTCAGTAGAATCGATTGAAAATTTTAGGATGCAATTATCGTATGCAACATTACCGTTTTTTCAAATACTCGGAAAATATTATTTGGTTATAAACATTGGAATTCGTAAGCATATGCTTAGTGTAAAAAGACAGTCGTGAAGAAAAAATATAAAATAAAAGTTACGTTTATCTATGGTAAAAAATAATTAAAATAAATCGTATATTTAAACAGATATTTGAAAAATGGTGGAGGCGCCGGGTCAATTATTTATATATTAATTTTATTCTTTATAGGGTAGTTATAATTTTTGTGCATTCCACTGCTATATCATTGCATTTCATTTTATACATATGTATACTTATATTACTGCAACAATATGTCGTTGCTTTCCGATACAAATTACTGTTTTTCAGTAGAATCAATTGAAAGCTTTAGGATGAAATTATCGTGTGCATCATTACCGTTTTTTCAAATACTCGGAAAATTCTATTTGGTTATAAACATTGGAATTCGTAAGCATATGCTTAGTGTAAAAAGACAGTCGTGAAGAAAAAAATATAAAATAAAAGTTGTTTATCTATGGTAAAAAATAATTAAAATAAATCGTATATTTAAACAGATTTTTGAAAAATGGTGGAGGCGCCGGGTCAATTATTTATATATTAATTTTATTTTTTGTAGGATACTTATAATTTTTGTGAATTTCACTACTATATCATTGAATTTAATTTTATACATGTGTATATCTATTTTACAACAATATGTCGCTGCTTTCCGATACAAATTACTGTTTTTCAGTAGAAGCGATTGAAAATTTTAGGAACCAATTATCGTATGCAAAACTACCGATTTTTCAAATACTCGGATAATTATATTTGGTTATAAACATTGGAGTTTGTAAGCAAATGCTTAATGTACAATCGTAAGTAAAATATTTAAAAAAAGTGATGTTTATCTATGAAAAGAAATAATTAAAATAAATCGTATATTTAAACATAACATAATAGATAAAGGTATCGCTGCTTTCCGACAAGAAAGACTCTCAATAAAATTTGTCATTTTATAATTTTCTGTACCAGTAACTTTAAAAAACCGGTATAGTTAAGCTGGAAAACTGACACGAGTTAATTTTGCGTAGTTTAGTCTACATAATATAGAGTTCTTACCATTTGGCACTCTTCGATACATACAACATTCCTTTGTGCACTTTGTCATAAGTCTATAAGTGCCAAATGTAGTTTGCAAGATGTTAAAAATAATTTTAAAAAATGGGAATGAAAGATGCATATGAAAGTAAAAATTGTGATGTTTTGAGAATCGCAAAAAGTGCGAAAAATTGAATGAATCCTTTATTAAATATTTTTTTACAAAAACTCCTATGAAGACCTGGAATATTTTCGTACAAGTTTTAGTGTTATTCTTAAAGTTTGTGATTTTCAAAATATCACTATATTAATATTTTTAACAGTGAGATGTATGGAATCAATTCATTAAAGCTGAGTCGATTTTAGTTTATAAAGATACAAATTTTTATACCAAACAAAATTCCAAACAATCACTCGTTTACGTGAAATGACGCCTCGGTAATTTTTCAAATAAAAATTTCCTATTTTTCTTGATTTTGATGATCATTGAATTTAAGTGTCAAAATGACAGCAAGAAAATTTTCATATCTTACATAAAAGAAAAATGTAATTGAAAATTAGAAAAAATACATTTTATTATGACCATACATACAACAACTCAACTTAGAACAAGTAGGTACAATCAAAGACTCAAAGAAGGGTAAATTTCATTTGCAAAAGAAAATTCTTTCAAAATTGCACATTTAACTGAAACAGCGCATATACATTTTAATTTGTGTTGGGTGCGAAGAAAACCAGAACTCAACAAAAAGTGTAAATTTGTTTAATGCAAAGTATCCAGATAGACCCATCCCACAGTCAGTAAAATTTGACGTAAATTTAGGGAGATAAATTAAAATTAAATTTTATTGTAAATATTTGCATTGTGTTTCTGTTAATTGTGCCATTTTGAGATGTATGTATCTGAAGGGTCATTAAAATCATCAAAAAAAGGTAGTTTTCAGTTAAAAATCATACCAATGACGTCATTACTCGAAAAACAAAGGACTGCTAGGCATTTTATTTGAAATAGAAATCGAATCGATAAAATCGACCAGCCTGATGATTTTTTTAAAATTTATTCCATATTTTTTCCGTTCACTGTTTGCAACTTTTATATCCATTGTTTGCGATAGGTACATCTTTTGTAGGAGTAGGAAATAAGTATGATGTAATAATAATTGTTTTTTACGTCTTCATCTAACAAAATTGAAATACTTAAATTTGATTCCATTCAATTAATATTTAACTGCAATATTTACACATTTGTAGCAGGCCACAAGGAGATTAAATTTTTGTTTGCCTCAAATGGTGGAGGCGCCGGGTTAGTGTTCAAATGTTTTTCAGTCGCTGATTACCCTCGACGGGATAGTTTTATTTAAACAGCCGAAATGAAATTGAAACGCAACTCGCGTATTTGTGGAACTCTTGTTTAATTGATTATGTATTTACTTTGTCTGAAAACCACACTCATTGTCTGGAAGGCTTAAAAATGCAAAATATGTATGGGAACGTAATTATTTCAAAACAAAGTTATTTGAAATTCACACCTTTCGCGTTAAATTGTAATTACAGGTAGCGCGACAAGACATTTTCAATTCAAATTTGTCTCGAGTTGAGAGATATTGGAAACGGTTAGCTACCAGCGTTGAAGAAATAATTACACCATTTCTGTTGAAATTCGTGTTTTCGGGGTTTTGATGCTGTGGTCCTTGAAATAAATTTCAGACGTTTCGTGCAGCAAAAATTTTCAGTGGCGATGCAAAATATCCTTCTCGGACAATCTTTTCCAGATGTAAATGTAGACGAACTGTTTGGAATTTATTCAAATGGCGCAGTGTCTAAACCCGGAAAATACTAATCTCGACAGGAATTCCGGCTGTAATATGCTACTGCTACATGTTTTAACAAACCATTTTGGTCAGTTTTTACAATTGCATGTTTGGCTGCCCGATACTGGTGCTTTTCTTGCACTCTTTCGAGGTGATATGGCTTAGACGGGCCAGGTTAGGCCGAGGGCGTTTTAATCAGTTTTACCATAACATTAATTCCATAAATAGTAATCGTATCAGCTATATTTTATCAAATTTACTAGTAAAATATAGAAAATAACCGGTAACTACTTATAATTCTTACAGGACCGGAACATTAATTCGTAAATTTTACTACTGTAAAAATTTACGGCGCAATGCAATCTACATCACAATGTATTAACGTAATCAAAACAGACTTTTTCAGATGAAAAATGGTGGAGGCGCCGGGCGAATTTTTTTTAAATTATGGTTTGTTGGTTCAGTTCTTGTCACAAGTTATGAGAATTATAACGCTGAAGAGGTTTTTACCTGTGCCTTCCATTACGGCGATGAAACTCGACGAAAAGAATGAAAATTTTAATATTCTAGAAGTTAATGCGTT
The DNA here is from genome assembly GCA_964023215.1 of Eledona agricola. Classification (NCBI taxonomy): domain Eukaryota; kingdom Metazoa; phylum Arthropoda; class Insecta; order Coleoptera; family Tenebrionidae; genus Eledona; species Eledona agricola. The sequence continues at coordinate 11,450,035 of OZ026863.1, forward strand.
TTAGGAGTGTCGCATATTTTATTCACAGTAGCGTATTTTATTTGAGTACTGGGACTTAATTGCTCTTTTATTACTGTCTGTAAATATGAAATGACAATGCACGAGATTTTTATAACGTCTCTTAAACAAATTTTCGCATTTTTCATATTAACTGCTCCATTAGGCAATTATGCTGTGCGGATGATAATGTGCGTACAAAAATAAAACGAGTATGCGTAGGTCGTGGAATAACTCCGACATTCTAAATAGTGTAGCCAACACACAATACAAAATATAATTTCATGTCTTCCTCAGAAATTCCATGCATGTCCAGGTCTTGGGTTAAGGTTCTTTCTGCTAATTTCAAAAGTATACTGTAAAAATAAAACAAAAGCTATATTCCATGCCTCCTGAACACGTTTTATTTGTATGCATGTTATTTTCAGCTTTCAGGTCGGCACAAAGATTTCTAAAACAACAAGTCGAGTATTACTTATAATTTTACGATTACTCCAAGTCTCTGTCTGTCCACATTCGCCGGTCGCAAAAAATGTATTGACAAACACACTTCCGGCAGTGCCAACAAAATAAAACACAAAAAAAGTCTGAGAGTTTCCGCTTCCAACCGAACGCCAAATCAAATCAAGCGAATATTAAATTTCAGCGATCCGAAAAAACCTATATTGACTGAAGTCTAGTAGCAAGTTGGATAGAGTTTGCGAATCTGCAACATTGGTGAAGTGATGAACAAATTCAGTTAAAATAGTTTCGGTAACAAAATTGCAGCCCGAGAAGTTGAATTGTCTTAAAATGTATGACGTCGCTTGTATTGATTGGACGCGAAGGCTAAGACGATATCAGGTGCAGGTCGTGTCCTAGAAGAAGAGAAACGATTCTTTCGAAGATAAGTCGATGGTGTCTAGTGGAAGCAATAGAATTTACTTTTCCGGAAATATAATTTATCGTTCCGGACAAATATTTCAGGAAACACTTGTGTACTTCCACGGCGCTGAAAATAAATAAATGGCGAGAGAATGCATGGCTTCTTCCAAGTGGAGGAGAAATAAGTCTTATTTTTAAACTTCTCGTAACTAAAGAAATATATTTTTCTACATCGTGTCCGTAACAAAGCTGTTAAAGCACTCAATTATCGTTATAATTATTTTGAAATAGAACCGCTTAACTAGTAACTGATACATTTTAGAGATTGCTGATGCAAGTTTTCCGAGTAGTTTCCGTATTTACTGTCTACAGTGAAAGGAAATTATTTACGTTTGTGTAAACATGCAAATGTAATAATATAGTAATTTTCTTGGTAACTACATGAGACCCTACAGTTAATAATATGTCCTGCGTTTTCCAATTAGCATCCTGAAAGTTGAACGAGATTTGCTCTCATGTCGCAGTTGCTAATAATCAACTTTTTTTCTGTTTTACGTCCCACGGGAGCAATTAACTGCAAATGCAAATAAAAGTTCAAAAAATGCGACGTTTGGCTCTCAATTTTATTCCGGAAAAGCGACTCGAAATTAAAAATTCATCCTTTATGAAAGTTGCCAGTTCATTTTCGCATTTTTCACTCGCAGTAAATATTCCATCAGCATTCCGGAGTTTGCAAACATTTTATGTTCTCGATGCAAATTCGGTTTGCGCCGAACACATCCGTCGCTGACTAATTCCCGATCCCACAAATTCTCCGAATCTAGGACGTGAAAGCTGCTTTGATGTAGGTAAATCGCTGCATTTTATTCGCAAAACATAGATCAAATATTCTGGAAAGCTTTCCTCATACATGCGGCGCGAGTAAAAAGCTTGGAATGGGGCCAATCTGCTCTCGGGACGAAACGTATCAATACTGAACCCGTTTGTTTTTTCGAATTCTAAATTTGCTAATTTATGCCACGTGCCTTTTTTCTGCTACGAAAAAACACCAAGCTCTGGCAACAATTAAAAGCTCCTCGCTAATAACGCTCCAATTAAGGCACGACGCAGTTTCAAGTTTTAACGGTTTTAATGTCGTGCTTTAATAAGATTCAAGAGCTTTGGGCGCTGACAGGTGCAACACGTTATCGTTATCAATCGCTTCGTGGAATATCCAATAGTGGAAATGGTCCATTTGGGCTTGGGAGGCCAGTACGTGGCCGAAGGCGGAAAGGCTTATCCGACAAATCCTGAAGATGTCGTCATCGAAACCAAGAAAATCGTAAGTAGGATTTTTTATCTAGCCACAAAAAGGATTAGGTGACGGCTTCAATGAAGCGGTAATTAATTCTATGTTTAGATCGTTTAGAGCATCCATCTGCTAATAACATTGTCAGATAACCCAACCGGATTTGTGCAATAATCAATTTGTAGTTGGTGAAGTAGTTTCGATTGGAATAACCCATGTATTTGTTGTTGTGAATTTCTTACGCTTGTCTTAATAAAACGAAAAACTCAATTCTGAGAAAATTAATGGGAATCGTTGAAAAGCAAACCCTGGTATCTGGCAAATGATTGATTTAGGTATGCGCAATATACACATCAATTTTATTTTTATCTCGACTAAGACAACAGTCGCCTTCTGCATTTTAATTCGCTCAGAAATAGAACTAAACTACATCGACCAGAACCGATCGATGAGAATTACTAAATTGTTTTCGGCAGAACTGAAACGAATCATAATTTATTCAAAACCGAATGACATTTAAGAACGCCCGCACAAATTCTATTAATGTTAATTGTTTTTAATAAATAACGCTCATGGAATCATTTTGGAATTCGTCAGAGTGTAGAAAATGTTGGACCTTGAGATTAACAAAATTGAGGTTAAGTTTGCGATTGACAACCGCTTTAACATTACATAATGATACAAAATAAATTTATGTTTTTTAAACTAATTGTACTTGCAACTCGTTTGAGCAACTCTTCGAGGACAGTTCCTCTCCATTGTCAAAAGTCACACTGTAAAAAATGAAACAAACGCTAGTTTACACTTTTTTTTGTACGTCTGAAATTAAATATAACAGCGAAACTGTTAAGAGGAGAATTGCAAAAACTGGTTAATTTAAAAAACATACAAACTCAATTTTGCTCGCGCGCTAAAATCCTGCTCAGTTCCGGAGTGCGTTACATGCAAAAAGACGGGGGAAATCGAATGGAATAAAATTTCAATAAAACGCGCATTTCCCACGATTCCCGGCGACAACTCATGTTTCCAGCGATTCGAGATTGAAAAGACAAAGTTGCCGATAATGAAATTTGCCTTCGTGAGCTTTAAAGCAATCTAAACAAAGTTTTGCGATTTTGCGAAAAAACACACGACCCGTCGCCGACATGCAAACATTTTTCCACAGGTTTTCTGTTGTGGAAATTCGCTTATTGCGGGTTGTCTCTGCGCGCCTGAAATGCTGAACTATTTTGTTCGGTGGCGCGTACGATTCCGGTCCCAGTTTCAGGATAAATTTCCTGTTCAAATACAGAACATAAATCCTTTAACTGAATTGGGAGTTGTACCGAGTCATTTTCGTGGAAATCAAATTTATTATTCCCCAAAGTTGGAGAGGTGCGTAATATTGAATTTCAGGAACTGAATTGTCAAGTCATTCATTGACACATGTTCAGGATCGTGCGTTCACATCAGTGGCGGCTCGTGGTCATTTTGTCAGAGGATGCAGGCTGTTTTTTTCATTGTTTATTAAATGCCGTAAAATTTTGTACTTTTATTTAGTTTCCTGACAAGTTCTTTCTCGTTGAAATTACTGCTCTACACATATTTTATATTATTCTTGTTCGATGATATATTCATTAAAATGTTTTAGAGTAGGATAGAGAAGCTGTGAAAATTTTAATAAAAATCTGTTCCTCGATGGACTCCATGCATTGTTTAAAATTTAACGAATGAGCGTAACAATGAATAAAAAAAGTTTGAGGAGCGATTATTTTAATTTTAATTTGCCAACCATTTAATTGTCCTGTCATAAGTAGTAATAATTTCTTGCTAATACTTTCTTTTCCAATTCGGTTTCAAACAGGCTGTTTACGTTAGTAAGTACTTCAAACAATTCCACCGAAGTGCGTTCTGAATTCCTAAAATCCCATGAATATTTGTGAAACGAAAGCCTTTCTATGTCTAAAAATAACACAGACATGACAGTTTATATCCAATGCCTCATAAATTTTACATGCAAAAAATGTGACTTTTTAAGTTCATGTTCTCAGTTACTAGGTGAGTAATAAAATCCAGTAGTTCTTTTTGAATTGTTGCGGCTGTATCCGAAAGGATATCATTTCTTGTAGTCATCAATAACACTAATTTTTTAAACTTTTCTCTGTTCTCTATTTTCATGGTATCTGTTAATTGTGAACATCTACAGAGAAATACAAATATGGATATACTTTTTTATATATTTTTTGATTTTTTGGACCGAATTATAAAATATTTGTTAAAGGGCCGGTTTTTCAATCGTTGGTTAAAGTTTAAACTGTAGTTAAACTAAAAATGCAGCATTTTGATTGGTTAAATTGCAAAAATTTTCGTAGAAATCTACTAACTAGAAGTAAACCAACGATTGAAAAACCGGCCCTTAACGTAATACATTTTGTTTCCTTACATGCAAATACATGTATGACTATTTTGAACCTGACTCTTTTATGGCGTTCAAACGATTTGAATTTTTAACAGAGCAAAATTCAGTTTTTTATTAAATTATTTTTAGTATTAATAAAAAATAAAACATGGCCAACAAAACAATTGTTTGAAATTACCCGTTAAATTAAATTTTTTGTAAATAAGGTAATGAATTCTCGAGGTGATTTGTCTTAATTAATCAAAGAACGTCTCAGGTCTGGAACAAGAATGAGAGAATTTGTGACGCACAATTTATCATTCATAAAAAAACCGGGCTAGTTCAAATTCAGTAAATAATACAACAATATCCGTGTAAATGAGTACATTTCAATTCATTTCATTCATTACATTACACTACACAATTGTGAAATTTAAATTTAAATTAAATAAAGGCTCATAGAACTGGGAAATTAAGTTAATAATTAAAGATCGGGGGCGCGAAATTCAAAATTCGACTCCTGATTGGTTGTGAGACGGTAGGCGTGTTTTTCACGACACCGAAGTCTATACCCCATCCTAAGAATGTACCGAAACACATACTAACCGTCCTAAAAAAATCATAGTCCTGGAGGTATGTTTGCTTTGTAATTTGCACATTGCAGGCATTTTTTCAAGCAAAACTGCGTAAAAAGCGCGTTAGTCCTTTCATTCAAATTCGGTTGAATAATTGTTAAGATGTGAAACTGAGAAAAAATTTGCAACCAAGTCAATTTTATTGCACAGCAACTTGAATGGTGAAAAATTCAGAATTTAATAAATTCTAGAACTAATTAATCTGTACGCCAATGGAATCCATATGAAAATGTACTAGTTTCTGGGATTTTCCATATCAACGTATTTTTTGCACGGAGAGTTGTTAAAAATTTGAATCCCTATAGTATACAACGTATGTGCATATTTTATGCACGGTCTCTGACTTATAATGAATGATTCACAATGCCTGTGAAAATATTCTTAGGAAACATCTGTTGCTGATTTTACTCAAGTTTTCCTCCAAGTTTTCTTTAGACAACAACGAGTTCAAGAGGGTTGGGAAATACAGAAACAAAACCACTTCACCTTGACGAATATCCGGTTAAATTAAAACCCAGCGTTTCAGTACAACACTAGATCCCCAAAAGCGTCTCGAGCGATTGCAGCATCTTAAATTCTGCCCGCAGATCGCACACTAGCGCACGTCGCAAAATTTCAAACAAAACCCACTCAGTTTAAACGGTCTGATTAAAAAGGAATTAGACCGGGCCGTGACGCTTTTTTTAATTAAAAAAACCCGCCCTGCGTTCTCCTACATAATTAGAGTCCTTGCTGAAAAACCAGCGCTGCCACAGACGCTTGAGATAAAGTACTTTGCATGCTTCGAGTGGAATCGAACGAATCGCAAACAAATAGCGGCTGATCAAACCGAACGTAAATTTGAAGGATGATGGAGTGATCGTTTTTATTTAACATTGCCAGGGATTGGAAAGGCGTACATTTTTATATCGTGTTGAGTTGTGTCATATTGAACATTTGCGTTTTATGGCGAACTTTATGTCGTGGAAGTCGAGACTTTGGGCGAGCAAAAATGACGATAAGACGATTTGCTTCATTTTCGTCTGTTTAATATCAAATTTAACGTTCAGAAAGAAAATAGCTGTTTTACAGTTCGTGACGATACAAGGCACGATCCTGTTTTGGTTATAAATTCTTGTATAACGTCGTTGATGAGGATATCCTTTACGCTTCCTGCTAATCCTCTTCGTCTTGGGACGCGCCTGGATTCAATCCAACAAATTAAAGGCAATGCTTCACCCTCCGACAATTCGAGTGAATTCTTCGCCTAATCGTGATAGATATATTCTTAGAGCCATTAGCTTGTTAGTCATGAACAAGTGAACTTAGGTGCGCCAGTTCAATAAAATTAGTGCGTGCGAGAATTGATCGATTACCTCCCTGATTGGGGTAGTTAGTCGCTGGATGGTATGTTCGTGACGACCTTGAGATAGTTGAATAGGGTTGAGGGTAGAACCTTGCGGATATGAGACGTTCAATTGCTGACTAGTAAACAAAAATAGTTTCGAAAAGATTGGAATTCGGGTCTAGGTTGTCTCTTCGATCGGCAGAATAAACGAAATTAGAACGCCCCGCTCTGTTTAGTCGGCTGGATTAACATTTCGTTGGGTTCGTTTGGAGGTTTTTCGCGTGTCTGAATTTTCAGCGCTTTGATGTCCAAATTGTTTGTTATTGCAGAGCTTTGATCCAGTTACTTTCCAAAATGAACGAAACGTGCCGGGAAAAATGTCTAAATGCGGGAAAGTCTCATGACCGATAACAGTTGCAAATAATAAGCTAACGCATTTATAACGTGGCATTGCATGCAAAATTTTACAAATAAATAATTAATTATTGGACTAGTTCGAATAGTTCGCATCGAAATTATGCTTGTTTTACCGTTTTACCGCTTTGAACGCACTTGGGGAGTGAGAGATATTAGTAAAACAGCTTGTCAATAGATGGCGCTATGACCAAAATACGATTTTTAATTTTTTTTTAAAGAAACATTATTTTTGAATCCTTTGTTTATTTTTCGCATATAGCGGTGAAGGTAATCTTCAAAATGATGGCTTACTCATTGGTTTTGATGATGTATTAAGGGAGATAAGGCGTACAGAATTTACCGACAAAAACACCTTTGTGAAATAATATATCGAGATAACAGGTGTGCCAAAAACATTTTTTAGAGTAGACCGTGGAAATTGCGATTTGTTTTAGTTATTACATTGAAATTTGACTGGAACTCTAAAGCAAAAAGTTGCTCAAAAAACTTTTAAACCGACGCCCGGACCTGTAATTTATCGAAGAAGATATTAAACGTATCTTATATGTCGTCTTAGAAACGATTGTCGACAGAAAACTTAATTTCACATATCTCCAGGTCAAGGTTAAGCAATTTCTACCCTTAAACGAATTCCAAAGTGACCCTTTTTTGTAGGCCCGTTATCAGCATGGTCAGCGTTTCGAGTTTTGTCACATAAAACGAGTCACTCAGGCAAGTTCGTTTTACAACAAATTTAAGCTGAAACCAGGTTTATCTTGGCTCGATCGCAAATTGTAGCTGAAATTCAGTTAAACTTGATAGGATTTTTACGTAATTGTTTCAAGACCGTGCAATAAATAAAGAATGGAAGCGCAGCTTTGCGGAATTTAATGGAATCGGTAATCCAAACGAACAGATTGCCGCAAACCGAAACTCAAGGCGCAGACACTGGGAATCGAACACAAAACGAATCGATATGGGGACGTGCATTATTATTGACAGCTCTTTTACATAACACTAACAGCATCAGCAATTTTCAAGTGACTTTATTCCATGTTGGAGTCGTTAGCAACTTCATTGTCTTGATGTTTGTGGGACATGACATGCGGATTCTGCTCCTGATGATGATGATGCCCGAATCTGTTTCCTTTGTTTAATTCTGCATCTTTGCCGGATTGTTCCAAGTTGTTCTCATGTTCTCCGTGTTCCTTGACGTGATGTTTCTTTGCAACAATCTATCGTGTTTTAGTAACAATAATAATCGTAAAAAGTTGTGCACCTGTTCAATAGTAAGAGCGTACACAAAAACGGACTCTGTTTTATTTTTTACTGTGTAGACCTCTGACACTTGAAAACAACGTCAGCAAAAATGTGCATAAATGACTTCATAACCTCTCTCTTGTCTCTTGTTCATTATCCAAATCGACACCAAAACATTCAACAAATAATTTAACCTCAAAGTTCTTCAACTCAAGGTCAAGATTATTCTACACTCTAGCGATATTCAAATTGTTAGAAGGCCTACGCAGCCCCGTTTTATGTTTGTACGTGCGCTGCATGTTTTTAGAAATAAAAAAATTACTTACGCAATGAACGAGAACCATCATAACAGTCACAACAAAAATAGCGCGGAAATTCATTCTAATGTTTAACCGCCACTCTCTTATTCCCCCTTTATACATTTACAATTGATTAAAATGACATTATATGCAAATTGATATAAAATATGGAACACTTAACTAATTTACGGTCATTATGGTTGCAGATGAATACTGCAATTATGCTCAAATAAGTATATCCGGAACTTTTTTGCATTAATTTTTTATTAACAAAACGCATTTAAATTTACGCTTCGGGATATTTCATTAGACATTTTAATAGTAATTTTATAATAAAAATATTTTGCAATTGCCAGACCCACTGCATATCCCAATTTCTTTTTTTTTAAAACGACATTAATCATGATGTCCATGAGTTATGTAAATGTGATTCATGTCATTTGATTTAATTCTTTTGGACAATTTTTCTGTGATTTTCTTCTTTATTTAGATTTTTCAAATCTTTAGGATAGATAATGTAAATTTATACATTTTTTATATTCTTAATATTAATGGGATTGTTTAGATTCTAATAAATAATATATTTAGAGAATTATTCTGATTTATCTGGAATAAAATAAAATCATAATTTGTAAGAATTTCTTTGATGCTATAGATTGGCTGCGTTTTTAGTTTCTTTGGAAATGACGGTTCCTGTATATTCTTTTGTATTATTTTTATTGATTATTGATCCTTTAAAATTTAATCACTGGTTATATATGTATATTTATATAATTTTTTTTTGTAAATTTTGCATTTCTGATGTATTTTATTATTTAAACTTTCATGCTCTTTAGATTGTTAACATTCTTAAGGTTTTTGTATTTTTAGTTTTTTATTTAATGTTTACATTTTATATACTTTTATCATTTCTATTTTATAATTAATATCATTACATCGAATTTCTATTGTCTTTTCAAAAATTTGTGTATTTATATTGAATATCGTAGATCTTTTGGACAAACTTTGTTCCTTGAATGCTTTCCTTTCTAGTAGATGTTTTGAATCGATCTTTTTGAGGATTTTTTGTGTCTCTATATTCCGCAATTGTCCCATTAGTTTTTTTTAATTTGTGAATTTTAGTGTTTTTTGAATAATAACGTTCTTAATCGGCTTTTTGTTTTCCCTAATTTCAAACCTAATTTTTGGAATCTTCGGAAACGAGTACCGTGAACCAAATCCACCCTATATTTTCTCAATCTCTCCTGATTTATGAAACAAGCTCGAGGACAAAACAGGGAGTAATTTGCAAACCGCAAGAACCAATTATAAAACCTCAGAACAACTTTACCGCAACTAAACAGACAGAAGCGGTGTGCTCATTAACTTGTTGCAAACTGACGACACTTTTGCGAAATTAATAATTTTTGAAGCTTTATAAGTATTACAATATTCAAAAGAAAACTTGCTCAAACTGCGGTTCCTGGCAAAATAATAACTTGCTTTAATTTGTTTGGTTTGCTAGAATTGCTATTTAACGACGTCCGAATTAACTGCTTCATTCAAGTACAAACCACTGCTTAAAAGCAAATCAACCTCGCATAGATTACTTTGTGCCCAAAAATTATAATTGGATGAATAGTTTCGCGTTTTATTGCTGATTAACAATGTGAAATGCCTAAAATATTGTTTGGACATTAAACACAAATAATTTATGTTCTGTTTGGGCGCTCAAAAACTAACTGAGTAAGCCACATGAGCGTCGTTATCTGCTTAATAATAAATTGATAGCGTGCGTTTTGTCGTTTCCATAAATACGAGTAATAAAATAATCACACGTTTCATTTTATATAGGTGGGATTCTCAGGAGGCCATGGAATCTAGCTTTTGTTTATTTTTTACAGTGTAGACATTGGCATATCATGACATTTGACCGGAACTGTCAAACAATGAAAAACATTTGTCAACTAAAACTTAGTTTCAAATTCTTTCATTTGAAGGTCAAAGATTTTCGACACTAACGAATTCTTTGGCCCACTCTGAATCATTTTTTGTACGCTTGTTGTTCCATGGAGGCCAAAATTTTGATTTCAAAAAATACGAGTACAACTTAGAGCGTTTTAAAAAAATCTTGAAGATGCATATTCCGAATTATTAACTTTGGTATAATTTCCAAGAGGAAGTGCTTTCTAAGGCAGCACGTTCACGTACGCAATTGTGCTATTTTTAGCCATCTTAGACGTGTCAGGTCTCATCTCTGGACCGATCCGAATACAAATAAGCGTCAGTTGTGCCCGAAATATTAAACGAAACAAAACATTAGTTCCGGGGAAGTTGAAAGCAGTTTTCCTCAGAACTGGCCTTCACCGAATTCGCAGAATATTCCTCACTCTCGCACTATTGATCTGAAAAGAGAATACGCCAGGAGCTTTTTTCCTACGAAACCTTATTCTTCGCCGAAAGGGTCCAAAGAATTTATTGTTACCCGATCCGTGTTCTCTGTGAGTCTTGAAGTAAATCTTGGATTTCATTTTTATTAAATGTTCCCGACGTCCGACGTTCACTCTACAAATCGGCTCTCTTTTATTATGTTTGTCATACAGTGCGATAGTTTCTTTAGTTTTTTTGGGCCTGGTGTTTTTGGAATCCTTATTTGTTCTCAGTGCTCACCAGTTTAATTAAATACAATTTTTAGATACTTAAGATCCTTTAGATTTAAGATTATATCCTGTAACTCTAATTTCTTTTCATTTTAGAAGCACATAAAAGAAACTTTTAAAAAATATAATAGAGGTATGTAATTGAAAGACAAATATATTCACACACACACACACGCACACTGCGTATGCAGGAAAAACTGGTCAAAAGATGTGATTAGTTTTTTGTATTTTTTACTTGTTCAGAAACACTATTACCGACGAATCCTGGGAAATGTCACAAAACACCGCCACGCCGACAAAACCAACCAAACGCTTTCATTGTTCTTTTCCAATTTCAGTAACGAGCTCTTCATTAAGCGCTAATCTCTGCTAAGAAAAGCCTCGCCAGAGTCATCATTGTCTGGCGCGTAATTATCTTCCGGAAAATTTCGTTTAGTGTAAAGCTATACAAAGACGTTCGATTCGGCCGCCGTCTCGTCTTTAGTCATTTATGGCTCTTGGCGATTCTCTCGAATAGATCATGTCTCAGTTTGGTACCGTACCAGTTATGGATGTCACTTCCCGTTTCGATTAATCATCCAAATCACAACTCGCATTCTGTGTGCTCTGCTCACCGATAAAACGAATAAATAATTGCATATTAATCACGCATCTGTAATCACTGTCCGAGTAAACTAATTATTGTCGCCAACCAAATCCCATGCATTTCGAATGGTAAATTAATAAAAAATAATTATTACTTGGATCCGTTCGATCGCCTTTGAATTTTGTTGGCTTTATCAACGTCTTCAATATTTGTATTCTTTGGATGATAACTGTTTCAAGATCGTACGTTGGATTTATTGACTTTGTCAAATTAAAAAAAAAATTTTTAATTACACAGTTTTTGTTTTGCATGTTTTTTCTTAATTTACTATGATCTTGGCAAGCTTCGATTTTAACAACCGTTTATGTAATGCAATTTTTTTTTATTTATCCTACTTGTTCTAAGCGAAAAACATTCTATGGTACAGGTCAAAATTATAAAAACCGAGAAAAACGTGTTTTAAAATTTTGGCAATATATGCTTTTTTGGAGTATTGTTTTGAGAAGTAATTTAGGTATTTACAAAGGTGGTTCTTTTACATTTGACAATTTTAAAAAACGTAAAATAATAGACCATAATCACGTCATTACCAAATTAGAAGGGAACTCCATTGTTATTCTAAACAAATGACAAATTCGGACTATTTCGACACAATTTTCTTTCTCAACGATTCCAACTTCAACCCATCAACAAAAATCCTCTACCATCTTTGTTTCATTCGATATTTTAAAACTGTTCTTGTTGAAACTTCTCCCAGTTTTAATTTCTTTGAAGTCAAAAAATCTTCCTTTATTCTCATGAATCCCAGGGATTTCTAAACTATATTGTTTACCAAAAATACACAAAATTAACGTTCTACTTAGACTCATAGTCTCATTAATATATTCACCTTGTCAACATCTTGCAATTTGGTTAAATAGGACCTAGTTTTACCCTTTGACAATTTTTTGCAATTAAAATTTGTATTGATTTTACATCAAAATTTCAAATGCATTTGTACGACGTAGTTCCTTTTTAGTTTTATTTGACGTACAAAACCTTTTTCCTTAACAACCGTTTATGTAATGCAATTTTTTTTATTTATCCTACTTGTTCTAAGCGAAAAACATTCTATGGTACAGGTCAAAATTATAAAAACCGAGAAAAACGTGTTTCAAAATTTTGGCAATATATGCTTTTTTGAAGTATTGTTTTGAGAAGTAATTTAGGTATTTACAAAGGTGGTTCTTTTACATTTGACAATTTTAAAAAACGTAAAGTAACAGACAATAACCACGTCATTGCCAAATTAGATAAAGGGAACTCCATTGTTATTCTAAACAAATGAGAAATTCGGACTATTTCGACACAATTTCCTTTCTCAACGATTCCAACTTCAACCCATCAACACAAATCCTCTACCATCTTTGTTTCATTCAATATTTTAAAACTGTTCTTGTTGAAACTTCTCCCACTTTTAATTTCTTTGAAGTCAAAAAATCTTCCTTTATTCTCATGAATCCCAGGGATTTCTAAACTATATTGTTTACCAAAAATACACAAAATTAACGTTCTACTTAGACTCATAGTCTCATTAATAAATTTATCTTGTCAACATTTTGCTTGGTTAAATAGGACCCTCTGTCTAGTTTTACCCTTTGACAATTTTTTGCAATTAAAATTTGTATTGATTTTACATCAAAATTTCAAATGCATTTGTATTTAGTTTTATTTGGCGTACAAAACCTTTTTCCTTCCATCCTAAGTCTCAATTATTTCTCTTCCTGTTAAAAACTTACTCTATGATAATCTTTCCGCCATTAAATAAAAAAAATTGCCAAAAGACATAACAAGGGCTATTATTGTGTATATTTAATAATTCCCAAAGGAAAAGTGAGAGTTGTCAACTACTTTTTAATCTAATCAATCCACAAACTATAGGCCCTCATGTAAAGCGATGCTTCAGATTATCAAGCACTTTGTAATTATTTTTACTTTCTTCAGAGTTTACTTTTTCTGCTCAGTGAAGCAGCGCTTAGTATTTTTTTTAATTGACGCATTCTGAAAAACGTTTTTGTTCTAATTAATAATTTTTGGAAGAATCCTCACTGCAAGCCACATTAGCGCTTTAAAGAAGCATTAATGAAATATTCTGGAATTTTAATTAGGACGAAAAAAAGATGCATGTTACAGGAAAGACAGTTAGGACAAACACTAAAAAAACAAGGCATAGAAAAAACCAAAGAACATATTTATTTTCCTTCTTACAAAAGACATGAAAGGATTAGAGTTTGCTAAACTACGATTTGTTACGCATTTAATTGTGTCAATTAAAACTATTTCTACATGGATATGCGAACCCAGTACTGGCACTGCAGAAGCCTCTAAACAGAAGAAATATCTGCACAAAATTAGTAACCGCAATACAATTTGTTTATGGTTTATGAAAATAAAAAATGATAAGTTTTAAAACCCAAATTTTTTTAAATACAGAACATGGTCATCATAGTTTTTATAACAGTCTTAAACATGCATACCTAATTTATTTTTAGTGCAGTTTGTTTTGATATTGTTTTATGAATAATTTTGTAAGAAGTCGTTGCAGTTAGGCAAGTAATCGTACGTTATTATAAATGATTAATGTTAAATTAATTTTAATTTATAATAAAATATTGGAAATTATTTTCAATGTTTTTCTGCAAACCAAACATATTGCACAGGTCCACAAATATGTTATCTGTGAATATGAATTTGGCATTTAGCGCTTTTACAAAAAAATGTGATTCGCCATTAAATGTAATTAAAAATTAATAACAACAAAAAATACAAAAACCTAATTTTATTCAATGTTTTCATTTAATGTAAAAACACTTTCATGTTGGGTTTATGCATTTTTCATGTGAAGGATGAAGTGACGCAATCCAATATGGCGTCCAATCTGCGCAATATCATATATTATTTGTTGTATCATGCTTTTGATCTAACTTAACAATTTGACTAAAATAAATAAAATTTTAAAGAAATTTACTTATGCTGGTTAGACCCAGTCGATTTGGAATCCTGAAATACCTACAAAATAATTTAAAGTCCGACTTACACTCGCTTGAGCACACCCCATAGAATTAATGTTTTTCTTAATTCTCTTTAAAATCCGTTTTTCAGTATTTAGTAAAGGTAAAAAAAGAAAGGGACAAGGAAATGCATCACTTTTGAAGGGGTTTTAAAGGCGCAAAATAAAGACACATGAAATTGAAAAAAATATTTTATTTAAAATTTTAGATAATATTTAGTATTTTGATTCTTCAATTTTTTTAATACCAAATTTTCAATTTTTAATTAATATCAGAGAGGCGTGTTGTAATGCTATCAAATAGCAACGAAATAATGAGCGTGCAATAATAGTAGATTCACAGTGACCATGGAATGTAGCTTGCTTTATTTTTTACAGTGTAAACATTTGACATGACTTATGATCTTCGACAGGAGCACAAACGCCATCTATACCAACACCTGGCGATAGAATTTGTTAAAAAAGACACTAAATGTATCCATACATTGTATTTTAAACAGTTGTCAACACAGCTTAATTTAAAATTTCTTCAGCTCAAAGTTAAACTGTTTCTATACTCTACCGAATTCCAGTTCTTCAATGCCACGCCACGCAGCTTATGACTTATAATAATAATACTGATTTATTCAATCTCCTTTTCATATAACATCATAAACCTTGACAGAGACGCTACTAATTTTCATCTTCCTTCCACTTAACTTCTCCACCTAATAAATAAAATCTCCAACATCTGAGTCGTCTCGCTTTACTCAAAAACGATCCGCGGATTGATAACTCCATCAATCACACCATACGATTTCTTGAACATTATTTGACACTCGTCCAGATTGTCCACACTGGCGTGGTCCACGTTATTCCACATCACTTTCAACATTTTCACACATTCCAACAGCTGAAAGATTAATATTAAACTCGATTCGAAACATAAAAACTGATTTACAGTAGCAAATCCGTGCTGGTTTTTCTCTTGGTCGCGAATTCCCACAACCGTCTCATGTATATTCCTGAAGAAGTCATCGTGCGATGTTATTAGCGACATAAGATCGTTGGATTTTTCCAAATCCAGTTCGAACTGAGTGCGGTGTTTGCTGAATTCCAAGCTGAATAAGTAGTGCTGGATGATGTTTAGTAAGTTAATGAGATGGAAACGCAGACATTTGAGTAATTTGACTGTCGATTTCGGTTTCGTTGATTTGACGCCTTTGGGTTCCAAATCTGTAATGGAATGGAATTTTATAACTCTGACACGATTCAATGTGAATTGAGTCGAAAATCTTACCTGAAAACGACAAGTGGTTGGTTGTGTAAAGCGCCCACTTCAGCAACAAAATAAACCGGAAGATTTCCATACAAATTTGCATGTGTTTTCGCGTGAGGACTATGCTCAACGGCCACTGAATTTCATATTCGATTGACAATAATTTACAAGCTTCGATGGAGTTGCGACACTGTTTCCAGTAATCCTCCACTTCCACTGTACACTCTTCATAGAAGCTCGGATATAGGTCCATGAAGATGTCTTGTAGATGAGACGTCAACCAAATGCTATTCCCCCAATTGCTATTTACACTATTCATCTGCAAGAAACTCGCTACAACCACAAATCGACCCGCCTCTTACTCACTTTCTCAAACAGTCTGTAGTAAAACGGAAAAATTAAATCGTCCCAAAACAAGAAGACATGGCACAGAAACTTGAAAGTACTCTCCAAGCCGTACTTCTCAATCAGAATATTCTTGACCATGAGACCTGAAATCGTGAAGCGGTCCTTGAGGATTGTGCAAAATACGCGTTCTGGGAGGTCTTGCAAAGGGAACAAGTTCGTGGTCAACGAACTTATCCTAGAAACTTGTAAATTACACACAACTTGGCCATCAACAACTACTACTTGTGAAATAGTGAGGGCGAATCTGGCGATTTTCGTTTCTCCGTGTAAAAATCTTCGAACGCCTTCATGAGGAAACCGTTGGAGATGTTCACGTAGTCAGTCCAATCGCCCATTTCGTTCAGATCGAAGCTAGTGACAACGCGCTTCAGTTCAGTAAAATCCTCCGCGTTCCCGAGGATCGCTCTCTCGTAGTACGTGGCCAGTTCTTGCAGAAAGAGCCTCAGGAACTCTTCGTAGACGCTTTCTAAAACCCCCAGTCTTGGTGCTTGATTTTACACACGCACAATTTACCGGAGCTCCTCACGAAGACGTCGAATTTGTTCAAAAGGCGCAGCAAGTGAATGTTGCGCCCGATTTGCAGCACTTGATCGCAGATTATTCGCACGACACCGTCGTCGTCGCAATAGCGATCCGCACCGGGTCTTTTAACGTAATTCATTTCGTAACTGTCGCACGTTTTAGTGTTTCGCTCGTTTTTACTGCAATTTACATCCTTGTTTTTACAATTTAATATTGCCTGCATAATAAATTGTTATAAAACACGACAGAATAATGTTACTTGGACTGAGAGAATGTGTAAAAGTGTTCCTTTTCTTGTATCTTCCAAACCATATGAAATGTCTAAGGTCGAATTTGAAAGAGACATAATTACTCATTTTGTATCCGTTTAGCTTACAAGAGAATGGAGGGATTTTTGTTTGTGCGGGTATTTTAGATTCTCTGAAGCGTTCTTTTGCCGAATGTTAAATTTGTTACTCCTTTTGTATCCGCGTAGGCTTACAAAGAAGAGATTTTGGTTTGTCCGAGTATTTTAGATTCTCTGAAGCGTTCTTCTTTTGCCGAATTTCAAATTTGTCTTACTATCCTTTGTTTTTCTTTTAAAATAAAAGTTGCGCTGCCAAGTTAAGGCGCTTTTTGCAAACACAACCACAAAAGTTCAAAATTCGCTCTTTAGATTTCAAAGATCCTTGACATATACAGTATCTCCACATACAAAGTGGCGCATCAAAGTTGTTTTTCTTAAAGGAACACCAGTATACTATTTTTGGATTCCTTGTTAAAAAATAATTATACTTTGTATAACTTGTTATGAACCTAACTTCAGATGTTTTTCTATTATTTGACATTTAAGCCAACAACTGCTCTCAAACCGAGCAGACTTTTGACTTTACATTTGGCCAGAAATTTTTCAATTTCGTCTAGTTTATGGTGGTTAAGTCAAATTTTGAATTATAATATCGAATTTTTCAGATAGAACACACTGTATATTGTGGTATCAATCGATCACTTTTTTGATGAGCTTTCTAAAGACATCATTATGACTCGTAATTTTTCAACTTCTTAGGCAACTATTGACATTTCATTATTGAATTATATCATGAGAAGGCTTATCAAAAATATCATCGATTGATACAAAATATACAAACTGTTTCATTTGCGTTCGTAAACCAGCCTGTATATTAAATTACAATTTAAAATATGACTTGACCGCTATAAACTAGACGAATTGAAAAATTTCAGTCAAAATTTCAAGTCATAATTCTCATTAGTTTGGAAGCAACGGTTTTTTATGTTAAACGATAGCAATCCATATATCCATAGGTGATATTTTTTATGACTAGCAATTTGGTTTCTCTAAAGGAATAAAAATATTTATAGTTTTACTTGGTTTATAATTGTGCGAATAATTTTTCTTTTTAAGTAGAATTTTCCATTTGGTTTATCCTTGGCATGAAATGTTTCCATTTATTTGTACATTTGTAATTCCTTTATTTCCATTGTATT
This sequence comes from Eledona agricola, assembly GCA_964023215.1. Taxonomy (NCBI): domain Eukaryota; kingdom Metazoa; phylum Arthropoda; class Insecta; order Coleoptera; family Tenebrionidae; genus Eledona; species Eledona agricola. The sequence goes on from OZ026863.1 coordinate 11,468,425, forward strand.
TATTGTATTTATTTATTAATCTTATTTTATTTATATTTATAAAATGGTATTTGTCTTGGGATTAAGTTTAGTAGCCTCGGCTAGACTTCGCCCCTTATATTAATAAAGCCGATTTATTATTATTATTATTATATGTAGGTATGTGTTTATTTTGCTTTCGGTTAAAATAGTCAAGCTTTTTATTGCTCGTGGCATGTGACCATTATAAAAAAGTTACGAGGTTTCAAATAGCCGTTTAATTTTTCCATTGGACAAGATAGGGATCGGATGAAATCAGCCATTTTTTTTACCATTCCTCAAAAACGTGGGTTTTGGACTATGGCTTTTTTTGGAAGAGGCACCTCAATTGTAACGTGTATTTATTTATTAATCTTATTTTATTTATATTTTGCTATAAAATGGTATTTGTCTTGGGATTAAGTTTAGTAGCCTGGGCTAGACTTCGCCCTATATATTAATAACGTCGATTTATTATCATTATTATTATTATATTTGGAATCCTGAAATACCTACAAAATAATTTAAAGTCTGACTTACACTCGCTTGACCACCCCCCATAGAATTAATGTTTTTCTTAATTCTCTTTAAAATCCGTTTTTCAGTATTTAGTAAAGGTAAAAAAAGAAAAGGACAAGGAAATGCATGAATTTTGAAGGGGTTTTAAAGGGGTGCTAAAACGATCTCTCAGTAATTTTTTTAGTGAACCTCTGTAAATGTCAAAAAATGTGAAAAAAAAAATTGTAATTTGATAACAGTGGTCCAAAATGTAAAATAACTTATATCACCATAAATCTAGTTCAAAATGGGTTCTAACAGTGAAATAAAATATAGGTAGTTCTATTTGAAAAAATAAAGTTGTGTAGCTTTTGTGAGTTTTGGAACAACCTGTATACGTTAAAATATTTTTGGGCTGTGCAGCCTGACAAACGATGTACAAATTGTTTTTAAAAAATTTTTGTATCTTACATGGTTTAGAAGTTATGGACCGATCCCGCACTAATGACTCACCTGTATATTAATCTTATTTTATTTATATATTGCTATAAAATGGTATTTGTCTTGGGATTAAGTTTAGTAGCCTGGGCTAGACTTCGCCCCTTATATTAATAAAGCCGATTTATTATTATTATTATTATTATTATACAGTGTGGATCAAAAGGTTGGAACTAATTCAATAACTTTTTTATAGGCGACAAAAAAAATCGCTTGGACACGTAAATTTTTAATTTTAAATGCGCTAATTTTGACATAAAAATTTACTTTGTTATGTCATCTCTCTCAAGGTTATGACGTCATATAATTTTTTTAATGGCAACCCTAATTTTTTATTGCTTCATTTTAAAGAGCATGTTTTTTGCATATAAAACAATAAAATTTGTAATAGATTACATAACAATGAAAAGTTAAAAATTAGAATTAGTCAGGAAATTTTGGTAATCACCCCGTGGTTTTAGACAGTTTTGGACTATGGCTTTTTTTGCATGAGGCACCTCAATTGTAACGTGTGAAGAAATCAAAACTGAGGCTTCGAAGGTTAAGAAATCAGTTTTGTTTGTTTTTTACAGTGTAGCCCTTTAAACTGTCAAATTATGACAATTAACCGGAGTTGTCATTGAAAAAATTGCCCAAACGCCGCCCAAACCGAGACCTGGAGATGGAATCTGTTGCAGATCACTTTAAAAGTGATTTATGCAACAGATAATTTCATCTAGAATTTCCAACTCAGGTTAAAATTTTGCGTTAAATTTCTTAAATGGCCTACGCAGCCTCGTCTTATTTTTGTACGCACGTTGTGTTCTGATGTTAATTTTTTTTCTGCTATAGTTTATTTTGCCTTTCTCTTCACTTCGAGTTTGTTTTTGTATTTCTGCTAAAATTTGTAATTTTGCTAAATTGTGTATAGGTAGTCTCAGATGTGGTACCAAACTGACAAGCGAAAAACCTGTCATCTACAAACAGGGCAAAAATCATACAACAAAAAAATGATTCAGTGTAAGCCACGAAATCATTTTGGAATTCGATAGTGTAGAAATAACGTGCGTTCAAAAAAAAAACGAGGCTGCGTTGGCCATGGAAAAACTTTGTGCATCAATTTAGTGTAGTAAAATTTCGAACTGTCAGTTCGAATCTGTCAGATAGTTTTTAGGTTAGGTTCATTATTGACAATGGTTTCGTATACGATTATTATGTTGGGACAAATTTCAATAAATGGACGCGAAAAAGGGTAGCATTATGTTTATGAGAGCGATGTACACATGTCCTGGCATTTATTATAAACAATTTACATTAAATCGGTCCGTTTTACTTTGGTGGAAAATTTTAGACTGACAGTTCTTGTCATTTGTGGTTTCTACACTGGAAAGCCGATAAATTCCATGGCCAACGCAGCGTCGTTTTTTTTTGAACGCACGTTAGTTTGGCCTTGAGATGGATACATTATTATAACATACATTTAGTGTTTTTTTTACAAATTCAATCACCAGAAGTTGGTGTCAAACGTCCATACTGTATAAATGAAACAAACACTAAATCCCTGAACCCCTTTTTTGTACACAAAGCCCACAGCGCTCATAATCCACAGTAACATTATTTCTGCCTGTTCTAACGTTTTTTAGCCAGCTAGCAACAGGAAAAACCCTTACTTTAGTACGACAAACTCGTGAGTGTGGTCAAACAGGTCGTCTTTGACCAACCAAGCGTTGACTGACGTTAAATAATAAAACAGGCTCTTCAGGTACAGCGTCAGACGCACGTCTTGTTCCATTTTATTGACCGAGGACCGCAAACTGCGTCTTAGTCGCGTAATCAGATGCAGGGCGCATTCCATGTTTGACTTATCGCAAAATTTGGGGACGACTTCCTCGTGCAAAGCTTTGAGCATGTGAAGCGGCGCAAATATTTCTTCCAAGCGCTTCGCCAGTTTCAGTAAAGTAAAAGTGGAACCTTGAATTGGAATTTGTAAAGCGTGGACTGCGTACAACAGAATCAGTACTTTGTTGTCTGACTTGACTTTCAATGTCGACCAGATGCCAATATATCGGTTTTATGATTTCGTAAATACCACAGGCGTAGCTTTTGTACGTCTCGCACACGTCCCCTTTTTCCACCGACCGATGCAAGGTCCGAAACTCCTCCAACAGTTGTGCATATTCCAGAAAAACGCTGAGGAAACTTTCGAAAGTCGTCTACAAGTTTTTAAATGTGTCGCCAACTTGATAATAGTACAACTAAAAACTTACAGCGTTCACACTGGATATGGTGACATTTGGTTTTGCGACAAGCCTGTTATTTGACAGCTCAAACATGGTGGAGGAGTGGAGCGTAAAGAATTGCCACAAAATCTCTCTTATGGCTTTATATTCCGTGATGACGACCACCGGATCGATTTCTACTAAGCCATGGGTCTGGCGCTTCAAATGCTCCTCCCATAGAATTCCCATGTTGGCGTCAAACCACTGACTGGGGGGCTGCATGCAGACAACCTCTCCGCCGAACCACGAGTGCTGTACGGTGTCGTTCAGCTCCGAGTGAAGCGCTTGGAAGTCGTACTCTTCCAACTGGCAATCTTGCGTGATAACAACCCGGCTGGGAAGCTCGCATTTGACGCTGCTTTCCTCGCTGTCGCTAAACTCCAAATCTGACTGTTCCCGGCACTGGTATTTGTCGGGCGACCACGTCTCGACTCCCTCATTCAAATACGCCGCCCAGTCCTCGACGTCGTCCTCAACGCTGCGCTTGTTGATGAAATCAAACAGCTCGGGACTTTCCCAAAACCGGGTGGTGGGCTTGTATGACATGCTCAGCAGGAAACGTACGACGTTGAGTCGGGGCGTGAGCTCGCCCTGCGACAACTCCTCCTCCACGTACTTGTCGTGGCTCTGCTTCAAATACTCGGAGTGCTTACGGAAGCCGTGGAACGCAAACTTGTCGGCCATGCTCCACACGGACCGCCTTATTTCTCGACTATTTTGGAAGCTCATGGTGTCGGACTTGCGCAGCGTCGTCAGGACGCTCCTCTCTAACGATCTGAACCGCTCACAGCCCGGCTACGGATCGAAATTAACAGTAATAAAAAGTGAGGTTAGGTTACCTTAAATCGCGTTATATGGGCGATTAAATCGCGCACGCCGGTGTGGACGTCTTCGCTGATGGGGCTTGCCATCGTCCAAACAGTTTCCGTGCAGTTTTAGCCCGATTTTGCGGTTTAAACGGTCAAAAACCGCCGACGACTGACACAAACAAAACAAACGAATATTTGACAGGAGACAGTGGCGCGCGTGCGTTATTGTCGGGTGGTTTTATTGATTTTTGGATATTCTGCGCGAAATCGGCTCAAAATACAAAATTCGATAACAATTTTTCAAGTTTAGGCCACTTTAGCATCGCTGTGGGCGTCGTGAATCCATTGGCAATTCAAAAACATGTTCGTTATGTTAGACACATCTACGGGGTAGTCCAAGAAAATGTCAAAAAAGTTGTCTTGAGGCTCACACACGTCGCTATCGGAAATCGGATCCTGAAAGAACGAAATATAATAATTAAATGATAGTAGCCACGATTACGCCTTATTATAATAAAATAAACAAAATTTACTTTATGAATTAATTTTTTTTTTATTACACACTTTCAAAATGTACTGATTACCACCAAGAAAATGTCAAAAAAGTTGTCTTGAGGCTCAGGCACGTCACTATCGGAAATCGGCTCCTGAAAGAACGAAATATAATAATTAAATGATAGTAGCCACGATTACGCCTTATTATAATAAAATAAACAAAATTTACTTTATGAATTTTTTATAACACACTTTCAAAATGTACTGATTACCACTTGAAAATTATAAATTATGCACAGACATGCGTATTTTACACGCATTTATGAACATATTTGTCACTCATGCCTAAATTCGTACTAATGTTTGTGGGATAATTAATGAAAAACAGTTTATTACTCACGCCTGCGACGACTAACACGAATTTACTTACATCCTGAGCTTCGATCTTTGTTCCATGATGAAACACAAAAACGGCCACCATCAGAAAATATGCAATATTCATTTTGGATCTAGTGGAATATTTATACCCAAAATTGGGATAATGTCGGTCGCTGATAAGGGTATAACGGGTCATTTACCGCAACACCCTCGAATTAATGGTGTGTGATCAGTGATGGATTGTCGGCTAAATAGTGAATCTAGAAAATGATTGCTTATTATGTTATTATACGGCTTCAATGGAAGGTAATTCGGTTAATTCACGACGCGACAAAAAGTAAAATAATTTTATTGGAACGAGGCAAATCTAATTTGTTTTTATGTGACAGGATTTTTTAGCGATCTGAATTTTTAAACGAAATTATTGTGTTGAGATAATTCGGTTACGAAACGGCTGAGTGGGAGGACGCAATGTGATAATAAATGATTAAAAATAATATGAAGTTGTTTTATTTAACCCAAAATTGCGCGTCCTGTCTGAACTTAATGAAGCTTATCTTGTGTATGCGGTAAAAAATTTAAATTGAATGGATTCATATTTAGGTATTTTTTATTTGCTTTTATGAGTTCGGCGATTCAGGTTCAGGGGATTTAAATTTTTATTAAATGATTGGTTAAAGTTTTAAAATACACAAAATACAGTGTCCCAGCGCTTCGGGGAAGATTACTCTAAAATGAAAAAATATATCTATATGTATGGTTTAGCGATTCAGGTTCAGGGGTTTTAATTTTTTTTAAATTTATTTGTTAAAAATTTAAAATATACAAAATTCAGTGTCCCAACGGTGCGGGGAAGGAATATTACTTTAAAATGAAAAAATATATTTATTGTATGGATTTTGACAGAAAGTTATAATGCATTTAGAACGACACTTTCAAAATATCAGCTTATACACAGTCAACATACAGAGTAGCACCTCAAAGTTATGTGTTTTTTAATGGAACACTCACTACATTAACCTAGTTTCAGATCCCTTATCAACAAAAAGTTACACTTTGTATTACCTTCTATAAACCTAACTGAACCTAGCCTTAGTTGTTTTGCTATTATTTGACATTTAAACAAAAAGACCCTTCGTTCAAAAATTTTGACAGAAAATTTGCAATATCTTGTAGTTTATAATAGTCAAGTCAAATTTTGACTTATAATAATATAAAATACAGGTTGGCCCATGAACGCATATTCTTAATTTATTCGATTTTTTCAAATCACATATACAGAGAAATATACAGAGTTATTTTGGAATTAATCGATCACATTAATGATAACTTCATTATATAACTCTTTATTTTTCAACTTCTTAGTCAACTATTTTCCAAATTATTGACATTCCATTATTCTATCATATTATTAGAAAGCTTATCAAAAATGTGACTGATTGATTTTAAAATATACAGGGTGTTTTACTTGAAAAAAATCGATTAAATTAACAATTTGCGTTCATAAGCCATCTTGTATATTACAATTCAAAATATGACCTGACCGTTATAAACTAGACGATATTGAAAATTATCTGTCAAAATTTCAAGGCAAAATTCTGAATAGTTTGGGAGCAATGATAACGTGCGTTAAAAAAAAACGAGTCTGCGTTGGCCATGGAAAAACTTTGTGCATCAATTTAGTGTAGCAAAATTTCGAACTGTCAGTTCGAATCTGTCAGATAGTTTTTAGGTTGGGTTCTTTGCTGACAATGGTTTCGTATACGATTATTATGTTGGGACAAATTTCAATAAATGGACGCGAATGAGGGTAGCATTATGTTTATGAGAGCGATGTACACATGTTCTGGCATTTATTATAAACAATTTACATAAAATTGGTCCCTTTTTATATGGTGGAAAATTTTAGACTGACAGTTCTTGTCATTTGTGGTTTCTACACTGGAAAGCCGATAAATTCTATGGCCAACGCAGCCTCGTTTTTTTTTTTTGAACGCACGTTATGTCATGAAAGGGTTTTTGTTTCGCTTATATCTAATAATAGAAATTAAGTCGATAGAAGGTTATACAAAGTATAATATAATAATTTTTTGATAAGACAATGATAAATAGCGCAATACTGGGTGTTGGCATTTAAAAAAACATAATTTTGATGCACCACTTTATATGTGGACATATTGTATATAAGGATATATTTTCAGAGTGTTCTTTAAAATGCATTGTATCTCAGTTGAAGATCGCATCTCGATATCTTTTTCTTTCCCCACAGCGCTGGAACACTCTCTATATTTTCTTAACTTTAGGTTTAATTAATTCAAACATTGTAATGATTCGACCCGAACTCGAAGGCGTGTTTGTTTTCTGAGGAAAAGTGGGAACAATGATATCCGTTTCACATTGAAGCAATTTACTCCGAAATGTAAATGAAAGCAATATAAACAATAAAGCTCATAAACCATTCATTTCCTGTGAATGAATATTCCGCGACTATAATCCTTAGTGAAAGGAACTTCCAGGTCCTTGGAGTCGAAGTACAAAACAACTTTACTTCAATTTCAACTTATTTAATTTTCCAACTCAACAATTATTGATAAATTTAAAAAGAGTTTAGAAATGAATCAAAATACAGACTGAATTCGAAGAAATTGGAGATTTGAGAAAGGAACAAAAAATATGTACCAGACAAAAGTGAAGCAATCTGCAAATTATACAGTTGTAATTTTGGTGTCTAATTTTTTCAATTTGATTTTTTCATTCGCATTTACTTTTTACACCGAAATGTGATTTATGCCCTCAAGGTCATATTAGAGCGTAGCTGTACCCGAGATTGTATATCAATTTAATCCCGTGTTATCTGGATTCTTAAATGACTTTAAATTCAAATTGTGTTCGTAAATAGAATCGCAGAAATTATATCCCCTGGTTGTTGTCTCAAAACGGGCGTTACTTTTTATACTGCTCATGTTCGTGGAGCACGGACCCGTTCCGTGTAATTGGATTGTTTACAGAACTGCCCGACCAATTACGAAACGATTTTTCATTACAATTAATTTGTCTGCAGCAATATTTGACAAATTCCAATTAGAAACTGTAATTGAGCGGAACATTATTTCCATTGCATGTGAGAGGCGAGTTCAGGTTGGGTTTCATAAAAACAAAACCGTATAAAATTCAGCGCAATTTGTTAGACAACTTACTCTGTTACTAGTGGTTTCAAGTTTAGAGGATGGCTTAATGTTGCACTTAACGGAACTGCATTTTTTACATGCAATAAATTTTTGAAACATGAGCCGTCTAAAAAGCTGCTTTCATAGACTATATCGTGCGCACAAAAATAAAACAAGGCAGAACTTTCCAATTCGTTACAGTGTAGAAACGTTTTGACCTTGAGTTAGGGAAATTTGAGGTTAACCTCTGTATTGACAACCGTTTCGGACACGATGCATAAGATACATTTGGTACCTTTTTTAATAAATTTTTTCTCCAAGTGCCATTTGGTAAATTTTTAATTAAAAATTCTGTTAAATGTCATAATATGTCAATGTCAAACACTGTAAAAAATAAAAAAATTGTAGATTTCATGGCCTCCTGAGACTCCGTGCTGAAAAATGTTTTTGCGATTGCATCGGTTTAACATCGAGCAATAACTTCCGCTGTTAAATGAACAACAAATTTTATATTGCAATAAATATGTAATGAGTGCAGCTTTAATCAGTCTTTGTCAGATCGCGTCGTACTTTTAATAAAATTAGTCTTCCTTCCTCATTCCTTGAGTGGTGAGCGGCGTAATATATTTATTAGACCACTCCAATGCGGCTTAAGAACACAGAAAAGCGTGAAAGGCTATAACAAGTTGTCCCATTATTCGCTTCTTAAAAGTTATAAAACCGTCGAAATTAATCCCCCATTTTTACAACAACTAATAAAGTCCTGCTTGATGTAATAGCCCAATTTATTGGTCATTACTCAGAACGTGCGCAAAAATTAAACCATCTCCCTCGTCTGACATTTTATTAAAACACATTTATCTGACGTCGTAAAAGACTCATCACTGGTCCATTTTCGCGTCTCCATCATCGCCGAAATCCATTTCGTACCATTCGCATTTTAGGTGCATGTCTGAGATTTTGGTGATGTTGATCGGGAATTCCAGGTAAATATCGAACGTGTTGTCTTCGACTTCTTCGGGAGGGTCCGGGATTGGCAAACTTCGTAGATAGGGATTATTATAATCGCGCTGTGCCTACGAAAGTATTTGTTACTTGCGGAGCCGTAAAAATTCAATTTGCTCACTGTAATGACAGCTGCGGCGAATAGGAAGAACATCACTTTTGTGCGCATTTTTAGTGTACTCGTTGTTTCAAGCGAATATATAGTGGCACTTGAATTGCAACAATGATTTGATTTTAATTTTTGTAAATATGATGACCCTAATGGTTTGTTATAATTTTTTATGATTCAATTGTGGAGTGTTTTTTTTGCATGTATGGGTGTTTAAGATCATCATACAAATTGCGGTTTTTTGGTTTATTTAAAACTCTTTTAGATTGTCTTCCATTAAAAATTTACGACGGGCGTACATAAAAACATTCAGAGAGGGACATGCTTTATTTTTCCAGTGTAGACGTTTGACATTAACTTATCATGGCATTTAAAGTTGTTCAAACAACGTTTAAACCGATACTCGGAGAGGATTTGTAAAAAAGACATTAAAAGTAATCTTAGGTGTATACCTCCATCTGTGTTTTTGGAGATTATTTTCTCAAATATTGATACAACGGAATATTATGAAAAGGTGTTGGTGTTATTAATAATAAGGATCTTATTAGGGGGTTTTTGGAACGTTCCCATTTCAAGTTCCATTAGAAGGGTCCAAAAACCCTAATAAGATCGTTATTATTAATAACTGAATACTGCATTGGGAAACACTGTAAATAAATCACGCAAAATAATAAAGCAATTTTTTTTGCAATTAATTTGTTTTATTTTTTTTTTTAAATATTGAAAAGTGAATAACTCTATCGCACCCAAGTTAATCAATAAAAAAGTCCTAAAGTTTTTTTTTTTTTAAATTTTAATAGTTATGAACCTGAGCTAATATTATAACGAGCGTTCAAAAAACAAAGAACAGAATCCAGGTTTTGTTTTATTTTTTCCAATGTAGACTTTTAAAGCTGTCAAATCATAACATTTTAGGAGCTACAGGAACATTCAAAAATTTGCTCAAATGGCGTCTAAATCGAGCGAGGATCTGGAATGGGCCAAAGAAGCCACAAAAGATGCCTAGACGGTTATTAACAAGGAACTTAATTTCAAATTTCTCCAACTCAAAGTTGTACGCTGTAGCGAATTGCAAAGTGATTCCATGGACTATTGTAAATTCGTTTTTTTTATTAACGTCCACTACCTAGTTGATATATTTTTATGTTTACTGAAGCTTATTTTTTATTCTCTCAGATTGCGTCGTACGTCTCCTTCAACAGAAGTCGAAAGTTTCAGTTTCAAAAACTGAATATTAGATGGGCTTTTGAAAGCTTTAAATTTACATTCTCCTCCTGCATGATTTATTGTATTTTTATTCCATTCTGCTTCTAAGCAAACCACAATTATTGTAAAGTTGTGAAATGAAACAAGGAAATGAGATAATGTATATTTTATAGCATTTTTGTTCTATTTTGCTTCTGAAGAAGCCAACAAAATTTATATTACAAACTAGAACTAGCAAGGAATTGAACTGCACAGTTTATTGGTTTGACTTATTTATTTTGTGTTGTTTGATAATATTCACTTTTCTCCGCTTCTAAAGAAAGCATAAAAAACTATAATTACAAAACCAAAATATACAGAGTGATGGATTTATGGCACAGGTAATATTAAAGACGGAAGACAAATGTGTTTTACAATTAAGTGCTCTAAAAATATTTTTGAGTATACACCCACATTTTGTTTACTGTTTTCGATTCTTTATTTAATTGTCTAGTAAATATATGTTCCCTATACCTATCTTTAGCGCTTTTATTGTTATTACAATTTTTATTATAATTTTTTCAATAATTTTTACCATTTTGATAAACAAATAGAAAGGGATCGAAAACAGTAAGAAATGGAGGTACATTTTTATGTAATAAAGTATATCTAGTATATCTAAAGTATATAAAATAACTGTGAGAACCTTGTGTCTAAAACATTTTCTGCCATCTGATACCTGAGCCAGGATCTACTAAATACAGCGGACTGCCCACCCTGTACATTTTAATTATAAAATTTGTTAATTTGACAACATTTGCTATATTTTGATTGAATTACTTTAGATTTGCCTTATTTTTCTTTGTATTATATTCACTTAAAATCTCTTGAATTATATATATTTAATAATATTTATTTTAAATTTTCTATGACCATTATTTAGGCTCATTTTTTGTTTTCTCAGGTGGGTTCATAACTTTTTCAGATTTTTTATAACGGAGGCATGAAATAACTAAAAAATCACAAATTCAATGCCTTTCACTTATTTCTGCATCATTTTGTTTACGAGGGCAATTAGAAAAGTCGTGGACCGCCTACGAAAGAATATTGGTTTGTATTATACTATAGATAATTCTTCTGCTTCTGACGAGAGAATAACTAACACTGTAAAATGAAACACGTTACATTAAATTTAATATGTTTTATTGGTTTGATTTTTCTGTATTAGATTTGTTTTTTTTACGTCTTTTATTATTTTGATTCCGTCCGCCCTCAACTCGTCCCATCTCTTCAGTTTCCGTGTTCTTTGTTTTTCTTGTTCCTGAAACCAAGTGTCACTTTGAAAACAAACGAAATTTCAGTTATACTTTGCGACATGATTTGGTTTCGCTTCTTGTTCTTGCGGCTGGCTTTAGTGACTCTTTGCCTCCTCAACGAGCGGAATTCCTCATCGTCGTCATCGCCATCAGAACCATAATCGTAGTCTTCTTCAGTTGTGATAGTTGTGTCTACAAAAAGCCAGGATTAAAACTAATCAGGATCGATTTGATTCGGTTACATTGCGTCGTTGTAGCTTGTCTGTTGATGTTAATATTAAAATATCCCCAACCGAAACATTTCGCCAGCAATACTCCATCTACAAAAATGCAAGTTTGAAACTTATGAAGCAGTAAATCGGTCGAGATTGCGCCAGCGGAAGCTTACTGAAATCGTTAGAAATGCTTGTTGTTCTGGAATTAATTCCGATTACGAACAAGACTGGAATTAATTTCAATACAAGAGGCGGTGTAAACATTGTCGTTATGGCGTTTCGAATGTGCTGTCAGATTGTTTAAGTATTGCTGATTTCGTTATAATTGGACGAGATTGCAGGCTGTGTTGTGAATTGATGGCAGGTGTAACAAATTGCCCATTATTCACTAACGACGTCTAGTTATTTTGCAAATAAAATATGTACCATTATTTACGGCAGATAACACGCTTTAAATCTGTGAAACCACTATTTCATTTTATCCATCAAAGCGGTGATTAAATCTGTTTTTACTGAAAAACATAATATTCTCGCGAGGCAAAACATATTTCTACGGTCATATTGTCAATAGATTGGCCGTGGGTAGTATGAAGTGTCAGTTAAATACATTGTCAATAGATGGCGCTATGACCAAAATACGATTTTTAACCATTTTAAAAGAAACATTAACATTTTGATTTTTTTGTTTATTTTTCGCATATAGCGGTGACGGTTATCTTTAAAATGACGGCTCAGTTATTGGTTTTGATGAAGTATTAAGGGCGTACCGACAAAAAAACACCTTTGAGAAATAAAATATAGATATATTTGTGTTTTTTACTTGGAATTGAAACCTCTATTACAGTTAATAAAAATAGCAATATGTTTTATGAGTTTTTCAACAAATTCTATCTTCAGGTCTCGATTTAGACGTCGTTTCAGCAATTTTTGCATTGACAGCTTCTGTCAAAAGTCTACGCTGCAAAAAATTAAACAAAAGCGAGATTCCATGGCCTCCTTGGCCTCCGTTGGCATCATTGACATTTCTCGCTAGACCCAATTGCGTTATATCTGTTATGTATTCGCAGTTATTGTGGTAAAAAACTTATTTACACTATTTCGGTTATTAACAACAATTTATTAAATTGAAAAACGTGCCATATCAAAGACTACGAATATATTTATTTAATTTGATTGTTCCGAGGATGTTAGTGACAGTTCTGTGATCATGAGATCTTCTTCTGCAAGCCACGTATTGTTTGTTGGATACGGCAATGGTATATTCCTGGCCATGGGCTGTCCGTGCCACATGGGACCTTGACTGCGCCCCGGTATATTTGGAAGTTTATAATTCTTCTTCTTCGATTTGTTTTTGGCATTCGACTTGGTTGTCACCGGCTTGTATTTGACTTTTGCTGTGTTTGATTTGTTGCTTTTTTGGAGTTTTGCACCTTTAACTTGTTTCTTTTTCTTTGCTTTGGCCGTGGACTCACATTCCAGTATCTGAAACTCAGGTATTTATAACGATTAAAGGAGTTTTAGTCAAATACGAATGTTAAAACGACGAGGAGTATGAAGAAACAGTAGTAGTTGAGCTTCATGACGACTATGAGCGGCCTCAAGGACTACAAGCTCCTTTTTATAAAGTTTAAGCGATTTTTAAACGCGGTACACTAAATTACACAGCAATTGAAATAATTCAAAATCACAAATAATTTGAAAATTATTTCTAAATTAGTGTTCGCAAATATGCAAAGCCTACAAAAATGGAACCTCGGAGGCTTTGTAATCTAGCTGTTATTTCATTTTTTACAGTGTATTTCACATTTGACAGTAATTGTCAATTAAACATTTTTCCAAACCGTTCTTGTGTCCATGGTCCATGTTTATTTGTTAAAAAAACACAACTTGTCAGCTGAAAACTTAACCTAAGTTTTCGCTCAAAGTCTACATTTTTCTACACTCTAACGAATTTATTATTTTTTAAATAATTTTACAAGAACAATAGTTATAAATTTATTTTTAAAAGTATTTTATAAATGTTTATATTTAATAAATACAACGTTACGTCCGTCTTTTATCCTTCGTTTTATTGAAAATAACCCTTCGCCCATGGTTCACAACGGTACCAACTTCGACCCATTGTTTGATATCTTTCTTGCTTTTTTGTACTTTCATTTTGTTTGTATGTTTTGACTTCCGAGTTTGCTTTCGATGTCGTGTGTTATGAGATTTCTTTTTGTCGTTTCCAGTCCGCGACTGTATTTTAATAATCTAAGAAAACAAATATTTACGTACGAGGATTTAATAAATTGCTGTTTAAATTTACACATCGCCTTTAAATTATATTTATCGTACTTACCAAATCGATAATTATTATAAACAGTAAAATGTACTCGACTTTCAATGTCATAGCTTCAAATAACTGCTATTTCACATTATTCGTGTTTTTATACTTAATGTAATTATTTTGTGTGAATGGTGGATGTTTTATAACTTCTGACGTATCTTCCGACAACAATATATCTCATAATAAACTACTTTTCTAAATCTGGTAATTGATTTAAATTTTTTTAAACTTGTGTCAAGAAACCCTAATTTTTTACAGCTCTGGCATAAAACATATACACTTTCAAACGCAAGTGATAAATTCCAAACTTATTAAATATATATTTAACACCTACAGTGGTTGAAGCATAAATATTCGATAAATTCTGCACTCCTCCCTAATTTTACGCGTTCTCGAAGTAATATTATTCTATCGAAAGCAGTGGTTGCCCTTAGAAAATATTAGCTCACGTTTTGTTTAACTAATTTGTGTCAAAACGTAATGTAGCACTGTATACACAATTTAAATCACAAACTTGATGTAATGAATAATTGGAAAGTTTAATATTCCTTGTATTTTATGTATTTAAGAACAGAAAAAAACACAAAAGCACGGTAATTCACACGTTTATCAAGCCAAGCTTTGTGATAAAAATGGCGGAGGCGCCGGGCAACTAACTGAAAGGATTATTTGTGTTTGAAACTTTTTGTGTTTGAATGATACAAGGTAAAAACAATGCTTATCAATATAACCTGCGAGTAAATAAATATTTTTTGCAGCATTTTATACATATTTACGAAACCCGAGAAGTAAAAAAATCTGCAAAGTGGAAAAATATAATAAATTTATATCTTTCTAAATGGAACTTTGCAAAAGCGTTCAAATTTACATTAGAGATATTAATGTTGATGATTTTATTTACAAAGCGGGGAAAATTACAAAATAATTACATTAGATTTAATTGCATTATATGGCGTTTCTCAGGATAATTTAGGAAACTTGCTTTAGATGTACCTGTTTGTTCATGAAAGGTTATATTTTTATTTTCTATATAAAAAATGATTCAGAGTAGGCCATGTAATCACTTTTATAATGATTACAGTAAAGTTTTGAACCTTCAGTTGCAGAAATTCGAAATTTATGTTACATTTTGTGCCTGTTTATTCATCTTAAATTAATTAATTTCATCTTCAGGCGTCGGTTTAGAACATAATCTTAACTGACAATTCCTGTCAAATGTCAATGGTCTACAATGGAAAAAATCATACAGATGCTGGATTCCAGGTTTGCTAAGAATCATTTATCTGTACGTTTTAGATTACGTTTTTTTAATTTTGAAAATTTATTAGAATTTTATTTTGACGATTCTGCTACGTACTGTTCTTGTTTTTAGTTTTTTCATAGCGAATATAATGGTTTCTTTGAATTTAATGTTTATCGTTTTTATGTGCCCCATATTTTAAACTACAAGAGAGTTACGAAGTTCCAATGGCAAAAACAGAAACAGACGAAGGAGAAAACGACACCTAATGTTATTATGACATGTCCGGGGGATCTTTCCGGAGGTTGGGACAGTCTAAATTTAGACTTTTCTACAACATGTTTACATTTCATCCAGCCAATGTAAACTGTCCATGTCTTTGATACTGTGAACATTCTGGTAGATAAAAGGGGCAAGAAAAAGCGCTTTGAAATTCCGTGCAAGAGCTGCACTTGTTTTAAAAACACAAAATTAGATTACATTATTATTAGTTTAATAATTAATTTAATTGCTAAGAGAACAATAATCGTTGATTAATTCTATGAATTTCTATTAAACACACATTATTAATTTGTGGCATAGCATATGAATATAGAATGATTTAATTATAAACTAATTATTTTGAGCAGTGAAATTAAAATGCTGCTATACCTACATATTGACCGTACAAAAAACGGTTCCGGGGGCCAGAGAATTTACCTATAATTAATCTCTATATATTATTTCTCAAAGGTGTGTTTTTGTCGGTACGCCATATCTCCCTTAATGATTCAGCCATCATTTAGAAGATTGCCTTCACCGCTAATGACAAAAAATAAACAAACAATTCAAAATTAATGTTTTTTTAAATTATTAAAAACCGTATTTTGGTCATAACGCCATCTATTGACAATTTGTTTAACTCTTCCTATTTCCAGGCATATTTCAAGAGGTAAAAAGGTAAAATTAACATCATTGCGATGCGAATTATTCGCACTTATTAATATTTTGTGTTTTGTATTTTTTGTATGTCCGAAACGATTGTCAACAGAGATGTTAATTTAGAATTTCTTTAACTCAAGGTCATATTTTTCGTCCACTCTAATCAAATTTTAAAAGTAATTCCAGGACCTACTTTAAATGGCATTTTTTTTTATTAGGAAAATAATTTAAATGATGAATAGGTTCGAATTTATATATTTATAGAAATTATTTTAATGGAATAACTTAAATTGAAACAATAATTAGAAAAAATGTTTGTTTTTTAATTCAGCATCGAATGATATAACAATAAAGAGGGGTTCCAATTTAAGGTATAAAATAATAAATAAAAGTATTTGAATTTTGAAAAGTTTGAAGTAAATTTTGCACACCCTATAATATCTCGGATCATTCAAACTTGATTAACAACATTTTATTTAATAAGTACCTGGTACTAATTTTATCAAGGGGGCACATTTGTATTTTTCATAAATTTTTAAAACTAGAGGTGGAATACCCATTTTTTTTTGTTTTTTTTTTACAGTTATCTATAAACCGATGTGAAACATTTTTGGGGAATATGTAAGCAACTAAAAATGCACCCCAATAGATGCAAATATTTATATATTATAGCATGTAATGATAAGAAATCCAAAAATAGCGTAATATATTGGGGTAATATAATAAAGTATAATGTATAATAATAATAAAACATAACTTTGATGCGCCATACTATTGTATTATATAACATTAAACCCAAAAAAAGGCCTTTTTTGAAAAATGGCTGTTCCCAAATTAATTAGAATTTTGTCTTGAAATTGTGTGTGAAATTTTTTTATATCGGCTAGTTTATAGTGGTCAAGTCAAACTTTGAATTTTAATAATTAAGTATACAGGGTGGCTTATGAACACAAATCGTTAATTTCATCAAATTTTTCAAGTAGAAGGCCTGGATATTTTGGTATCAAACGATCACGTTTTTGATAAGCTATCCAATGACGTCTTTATGACTTATGATTTTTCAACTTCTTAACCAATTATTTAACAAATTATTTATATTCCACCATTCAGTCATATCATTAAAAACCTCATCATTGATACCAAAATATATGGTATGTTCCACTTGAAATTTTCGATTAAATGAACAATTTGCGTTTATGAACAACTCAGTATATTAAATTACTACAATTCCAAATTCGAATAGATCGTTATGTACTAGAAGATGTTTGAAAATTTTCTCTCAAAATATCAACATAAAATTCTTATTGGTTTGGAAGCAGCGATTTTTCAAAAAAGAGGCTCTAGTTGATTTAAATGTCAAATAATAAGAAAACAACTGAAGTTAAATCCATAATAGGTTATACAAAATATTATTATTTTTTTACAAGGAATCCGAAGATATACTGGGTGTTCTATTTAAAAAATCTAACTTTGTATGTGAACATCACATACAGTATATATACAGATATTTTCTACTTCGTTACAGAATATTCTCTTAAATGGATTGCACTTCGAAAACTGCATTTTGATGTATTTTTTCATTTTAGGGTAATCTTACTTTTCCGCAGCGCTGGGACAGCCTGTATGGTGTCTATTTATAATTACTGTACCAAATTTGAACGGAATGTACCGGGTGGCTATAAATGATTGACTTAATCGTGACTGTCGTCACGATTTATGTCTACTAACTTTTTAGGTTAGAATACTGTTGTTAAAAAGTGATACTTACTCAATAATGGGAAACGAAGTAACAAATAATGGAGAAAATGGTTACAGCGAATGATCGAAAAGATCTTCCAGTTGTAAAAACCAATTTGAAAACATTCTTATATGGGCAATTTTTAAATTTGACGTTTTTTTGACAATTCCAAATTTGAAAATCAGTGTACCCAATGGAAGAGTTAAAAAATATTGCCAACCTAACACAAAAAATATCAATCATTTATAGTCACCCGGTATTTATTTTGTGGCTCACTGGGTATGGAATGTCCCTATTTGTTGAAATATGTAGTTCTTATTTCACTTTTTGTTCTTTGGCAGTTTTAAACCATGTTACCTTTCTGCGCATTAGCGTCGCTTTCCAACAACTTCAAACCCGACTCTATCTCGTATATCTAAATAAGCGGGATATATGAGGCGGGAGATGATATAAAAGGCAAAATAAATCAAATAGATTTCGATCTCCGCTACGATATTTAAATATATGTATTTTTATTATGCATTGTGTATTAGAATTTGTGCGCTCTGGGGCTCTGCTAAATTACCACGGTCTTGTTAGTCTTATTACCTGAGGCTACAAACTCTAATCCCGGGAGATTAACAACAGTTAACTGATCACGTAATGATATTAAAGGGAACTTCTTCTTCTCCTCGTTACAGTTGATGATGCAGAAACGCGACATCGTCCTCACGGCGGTGTTTTCCAGCTTGGCAGCTCTGATCCTCTTGGCGGGATTAGGCGCCGCTTGCTACTTCTTCCACAAGCGTCGTCGTAAGCGCGAGGACGACGACGACGAGGACTCTCCTGACGGCCCAAGCAGCAGGATCGAAGCCGGACACGAGAAGAAGTCGCGTCTTAACGGCTTCCTCAGCCTGAAGACGCCGCTCATCTCCACGAAAACGCTGGGGTGAGTTCGTTTAAAGTTCAACCAAGTTAGAATTGGACTGCAACTGTAATACGTCGTCGTGGCACACGTACGGCGTTAAAATCACCAGATATTCCCAGTCGGAGACAGTCAATTAACAGTTTGCGTCAGTTTACACGAGCAGTCCGTGCCAGTTGAGGAGAAATTTGAAAATTGCGGTTTTGTGCAGTGAGCCCTTCCTTGCCATGTGGCGGTATTGATCCTCAATGTGGCGGTGGCAGTGACTGAAATTGGGGGCGGCGTCCTAACAACACATCAAATGCACAAACTCATTATTACTACGCAATTCGTCGAACGACTCCCAAAAATTCAATTTTTCGCGTCGGGTAATTAACTCCAAATCGACATGGGCCGGGCTTGAAATTGCGTTCATAAATGTTTGATATGGTTTATCGCCCCCGCTCGAGTGCCGCCGCGTCTTTTCCCACCGGAAAAGTGGGCGTTTTCGCTGGAATTTCCACTTTATCTCAAAACACGTTTTCCAAGAAGATAAATCAACAAGAAGAAGAAAATTTATTTGTGTTTAACGCGGCCAAATTGACAAACAACTCCACATAAATTTGACTTGAAGCGACTAAATCTTAACAAATGTCCTTTTCATAAATTTGAGGCGGCATTGTGAAGCGCATAATTGAATGCTTTCGTTAAGCATGCACCAGCAGCAGATAATTGCAATGCAGATGAATCGATACTCATTATTACATCCCCTTGTTAATTGAGAATTATTTAGATAAATGACTAAACTCACTATGACAGCAAAAATAACAGAAAAAGTAAGCGAGAAACTTTACAGCAAGCAAAGGTTTCGCTGAAAACTGATTTTTGAAACACCGTCTAAATGTTATTAACGTTGAATGAAAACAGCTAGAAATATTGATGAACGAAAAATGTAGAACGTGCAAGGCCTTGGAATTTGTTTATGTTTTACAGTGTAGATTTATGATTTTTGGCGGCAAACATCGTCTAAACCCACGACCGGAATAGGCGATGGAATTTACGGTTTGTGGTACTTTTTGTACAGTGTAGACGTTTGAAATATCATGACATTTGGGAGGAACTGTCAAATAAAAAGTTGCTCAATCGACGCCTGGAGATGGAGTTTGTTTTGTATCTTGTACAGAGTGTTTTACTACGAGGGTTTATTAGGCAGATAAAGAGAACAGAAAAACCAAACGAACTGAAACTTTGCATGTTTTTATGGACTTCTAAGATCTACCGGCTCAGAATATTTTCAAGTTTGTGCAACTTTTGGTTATACTTTGTTATTTTACATACAGCATTTTCGGATTCTGCATTAAATTCTGTTGTCATGTGATATCAACGTTTTTACACCTCCTTGCATTTTTTAAGAAAAAAAAATATTTTTTTGTAAAAAATGTAGCAAAAATCTAGTCGACGGTCGACGAATTATCTTGATTAGGAAATTGTAATAGTAACATTACAAGTGATTTAGAACTCAAATCCCACTACTGCTTATATTTTAAAATATTAAATCTACTTTCAGAGATAACTCGATACGATTTTAATATTCGCCTTCGCCTATTTTCTCATAATTGTAAAAAAAGTAGAAAAAATTAAATATCTCAAAAACCGTCCACTTTAAGTATAATTATATCTCGTATTATATCATTAGATGGAGAATAAATTTCTATATCGAAAGGTGTAATAAAAACATGGTTGCAATTTGAGAAAATCTATTTTTATACTTTTGGATTTATTGAATTACAGCTGAGTTTTCTTCTCCTCCAGGAATATCCTTGGAAATGTTTAGAATCCCGCACATAGCTGAACCTTTGGTCCAACCTTTGACCAAGTTTCGTCGACTTGAATTTTAGAATTTATAAATAATTATTTTTTTTGTACTTGATTTTCGCCTTTTTCTCTAAAACAATCCAAGAAGGTGCAAAAACGTTGATAGCCTAATGGGCAATCGTCGTGAAATACCATGAATATTTGAAATTTCTTCATGACAAGGTCAAACATTTCTTACGCTGAAACGAATTGCAAAGTGATTCCATAAACGTTTTGTCTACATTCTCGGAGGCTTCTTTATAAGGATCTTCAACCACTTATTATTAATTATTTATTTAGCAAAAGTTTTGTGTTTATTTGTATATGTTGAATCAAATACAACAATAGTACAGGGGCAAATGTAACATTTATAATTGTCTTGAAGTTTTCAGATTTGCAGCCACAAACGCACATAAGCTGTTCAGTTCTGTTTGAGCTGAAATTATACGTTCTCCGACATTCATTAGCAAAATTTCCGCCAAACGACTTTGTTTGGTTTAATTTCGTTGTTCATTTATTCACTTCTGTGATGGCTTTTACTCGATTCAAGACGATCTATTGTACGGCGAATTTAATTGGTTTTATTTTTTCTACAAAAGCAAACAATGCAAAGCCCATTTCATTTATAAGTTCCTGCAATGTTCGAGAAAATACCTAACAGACAGTCGATATTGAAGTGCTCCAGTTTAGCCATCATTATAAATTTCAATGCGAAAGTGAAAAGTTGTGGTAAAGAGTTGAGAAAATGATAACTTGTGATAAGTTGTTGGTAGGAAAACTTCGATGAATAATAATGCCACGTTAAGAATCTTATAACTTAGACACAGAACAATATACAACGAGATTAAGAATATATCAATGGAAAAATTTGTAGAATAACAGAGGAGGTGTGTGGTAAAGTCATTTATCTATTATAATATAAAAATGAAGACCCAGCAAAAGAGACAATAATTGATGAAATTTGAAAATTTACAGAAATTATAAATAAAATAATAAAAAACCCGAATAAGATTGTTATTATTAAACAGAAATAATGGCAGACAAACCCTTAAAAAATTGAAGTAGATTACAGAGAACAGAGTACGTTGAAATAATAAAATTACACTGCCTGCCAAAATATAAAAGAAAATAAATAATAAAACAGTTAGAAAATGTTTTTCCTAGAAGCAAAAACTGAGTAATAAAATACTTATGTGAAGAGAATGTCAAAATATTTAAGGAGCAACTAAATAGTTATGAACTGCTAAAATGTGAAAAAGGGATAAAACATTAAACGAGAAGTGTAATTAAGAAGAAAATGGAACAGGTACAAAATTATATTGTTCACAAAGAGAAACAACACAAGAGAAAAAATAATTACAAGATAACGTTGTAGTTACAAAATTGTTCAAATTTTAAAAACTAGAAAATAAATAATAATAAAATGGGAAATCCTAACAGTGAATTCAACTAAAAACGTACTATAAGTAGGCAAAATGTTGAAATGACGAAATACCGACCGCTAAACAATAAAAGACGAGAAATTAACAAAGAGATAGTATACAATAATAAACAAAAAATTTTGTGTAAAATTGTATAATTTTTATCTATTGATTTAAATAATAAACAGATATAATAATAAAAAACCCGAATAAGGTCGTTTTTATTAATAACACCGCCCGTTAAAACCTACACACCTTCAAAAAGTAGCCTACAAAAATTGGCAAAATAGTGTAATCACCAAATACTACGAAATAAAGACCGCTAAATAATGAGAAAAACGAGACAATAAAAGTATTTACCCAAAAAATGAAATAAAGAAAAATTAACGTGCGTCCTAAAAAACACAATATTGAGATAATATAAAACTAGTATAATACAAAAAACAGGTAAACATAGTTTGTTTATTAAAAAAAATTAAAACATGAATGCAAAAGAAACTAAAAATTAAATAGTTACGAAATAACGAGGTAACGATATGAAACGAAAGAAAGCTAAGTAGTGCAGAACGAAATGAAAAACTGTTATTAAACAGTAAATAAAAAATTACAAAGTAGAAAGACAAGCACAAACAGATAGGAATAAAAAATACAAAATAAATAAAACGCGACCTTCTTAACTATTTAAAAATAATATTAAATAAATTTTAAAAAGTTCCAAGTAAAAAAAATGTAATACTTTTCAACAAAAAGAACATTACATTCAGAAAAAATGTTCTCAACCTGAGTTGGAGGGAACGTACGATAAATTCGTAGCTTCGATGATTGCATTTTTACTTTTAGCTTAAATAATTTTATTTTTTGTTTGAAGTTGCAATTTGTTTTGCATTTCATCACAACTTCACTTCCCCTGACAACTTTTGTACTCCAAGCGCCTTCAGCTATGATACATTCCACTGAATTTCATCTTCTTTCGAGGATCAAACTTTTAAAGAACTGCACTAGCGTGTGTATTTCCCTTGTCCACAATCCAAAAAGATTACGAGAAAAGTAGCCCGAACGTGATAAACCGCATCAACTTGATTATAAGCTTATCAATATATTCGCCATGACAACAGGAACCGGTGAACAGATGGGTCCCCTGATTATTAACATTTTGGATATGAATATCGCACGATTTATGACCCAGCGCACAATACAGGCTCCTTTCGATAACCGAAGGATAAATGTGACCCAATAAGCTATAGTGAAAGTGAACCTGAATTGCAAAGCTCGCAAAATTTAATCATTTCGATTACTAGGAGATGCAACGTGTTCCGTTCCTAATCTATGCAGGATATTAAAGCGGCGACCGAGCTGCAGGCAGAAATTGATGAAACTTTCCCACCAAATTTCCTCTCCGAATCCAATTTTTGACATTACGTAATTTAGGTTTGACCTTTTTCTGTTTAAAATTCCACTCCAACACCTCGTTCTTTCTTCCCAACTGCTGCAACTTCATCTCTTAGTCTTGGTCTCGTACTGCACCGATTTCGAATCGAACAGTTTGCATAATTTGTTAGTTGTTCAACGCCTCACCACGTCTCTGGACTTTGAACATTAGCACTAGCTGGTAACCTAAATCCCTCGGATAGTTTGGAAGCGGAACATATTTATCTTGGCCGAAGGGACATTCTCGTGTCGGTTGTCTGTAAAAGTCGCTTGAATTGGCGCAGTTTAAATCCGCGACGTTTATATTGGACGCTTGTCCTCGATCGATCTCATGCATCTGTCGACGTTCGATTAGCATTGAAAATCTTTTTATCCGAAGTGTGTAGAGTTTGAAGCGATCTTTAAAATGACAAGAAGTTGTCGGAGCAAAACTGTTAAGCTCCGCTTGATCAAACAATCACGCGATCGGGATAAAACGAACAAATAGAAAGAGTATACAATGCATGGACACCCTCCATACCTATTATTTTTCAATGGTGTGTTTTGTCTGTAAGCCGTATCTTGCTTAATATTTTATCAAAACCAATTATTGAGGCATCATTTTGAAGATTACCTCTACTACTAATGACGAAAAATAAACAAACAATTCAAAGTGTTAATGTTTATTTTAAAATTACTAAAAACCGTATTTTGGTCATAGCGCCACCTATTGACAATCTGTTTACTTAAAAACCGTATTTTGGGCATTACGACATCTGTTGATCGGCACTGGTCTCAGTTCGTCTTGCAAATAGAAAAAATAGTAAAAAATGCAACAACAGATATTAAAATTGCATCGGTTAAGTGGCACAACAATTTGAAGTGACTGTACAAGCTCGTGGGACCAGAGTTTTCCGCAACTTTTTGCTTGAACTGGTTAAGAAACCAGTAGTTTAGTTGTGCTCTTCGCCCAACATTTGCGTTTCGTGTTTAAATGAAATTTCCACTTGGGAGGAAAATATAATTTTCTCTTAACCGCGGCACAGCTTCCCCATGATTAATCGTTAGTTTCATTGCTTTCGGAAGCCGTTCTCGGGAGCGCTGATTGATTAATAGAATCCCGATTTCAAATCGTCTAATTGCGGTCAGGGCCTTCCGGTCTCCTTCGCGAGATAATTATCTTTTACAAGTGCGTCCCGACGCTCCCGGCGCATCCCGCCCCACCAACCGAGTCCTCCTCCCGATGGAAACGGCAGAAATTTCAGTTTTGGCCGCACGATGCTGGCGTTCAGCTGGGATTCTGCGAAAGCCCTGCTTTAGCGTCTGGACGGCGTCGCGACGCGTCTTCTTCTCCTCTTCCTCTTCTTTTCCTCTTCGGCGGTGTGTCACCTCCCCCAAAACGTGCTTTATGACGTAACGCGGTTCTAAATTTTTACGTGAAAGTTTGTTGATATTTTTCGAACCGTTTTGTTAGTGTTGAAGAGTTGTTGATATTTGATTAAAGCCCCAAAAGCAGGTGCGTATGGCTAGTATTAAACGCTTGAAGGCGCAGATTCCAACGAGCCAAAGCGAGTTATGCAGATTTCAGTTTTATGAATCATATCCGACACAAATGAAAGAATTATTTAAATCCGCACAAGGAAATGCACGGATTTATAATTTATTTCTCGCAAAGAAAAATGAACGAGTTTTAAAACTGCACTTCCTGTGTAGTTTTGTCAGTAAAGAAGCTTTATTACTCGCGCGACTCTTCGTAATAACAACAACAAGATTTATAAACAGTTCGTGTTGAATGAAATTCTTGCGCTTCGAACGTCTGTCGCTGAAAATTAGGCAATTATATAATTTTAAAGCAAGTTAGCTGAAAGCGGTTGAAATGATGCAAATTCGAATAGGCGACATCCTTCAGGAGATGGAGAAGATTGCAAACAAGCACTGGGTCGCATGTCTTGTATTCATTCTAAATTGCTTTATTGTGTTTAGTACATTCGATTTTGTTTAATTTCACTTATTCTTCGCATTCTTTTCATAATGAAAAAGCGTTTTACAATTCGTATTATACAAAATGCAATTTTGCAATCATTTTAAATTGCTTTATTGTGTTCAGTACATTCGAGTTTGTTTAATTTCACTAATTCTGCTTCGCATTCTTTTCGTAATGAAAGAGCGTTTTACAACTCGTATTATATAAAATGAAATTGTCTGCCGATTGTGGTATTTTTTTAATTTGCAAACAAATAAAAATTTTAATAAAACTGTATTTTATCGATTCGCCTAAATTGTAATATAAAATTTGTATTAGTAAAACAAAGCCCCGGCGATTGTTGTATTTATTATTTTTGTAATTTTCTATTTTATATTGCATTTTATTTGTATTTTTGTATTTGTATATTGTATTTAATTTTGTTTTTCAATTTGATGCAGTTCAAGCGCTGCGGGGAAGTAAAATTGTATATTTTGGTATCAATTGATTACATTTTTGATGAGGTTTTTAATGATATGATTGAATCGTGGAATATCGATAATTTGAAAAATAGTTGGTTAAGAAGTTGAAAAAGAGTCATACGGACGTCATTGGATATCTTATCAAAAATATGATCGATTGATACTAAAATACACAGGTCGTTCCATTTTTAAAAATCGCTTAAATTAACAATTTGTGTTCACAAGCCACCATGTATACTAAATTATTAAAATTCAGAGTTTTACTTGATCACTATAAGCTAGACAGTATTAAAAATTTCTGTCAAAATTTCAAGCCAAATTCTCGTTGGTTTGGGAGCAGCCATTTAAAAAAAATGGCTTTTTTAGGTCAAATAATAGTAAAACAAGAGTTTTTTTAGTGAATATTCTTTTTTATATTTCTTCAGTTCTTATTATATATTTTATACAAGACCATCATCGAAATGGACAAAATAAAACTGGCGCATTATAGTTTATATATTTTATTGTAATTATGATTTTTAATTTTTATTTTTTATTTTTATATTTGAGTGTTGCTACAATTATTTATTTGTGGACGAGGGAGGATATAATTAAAAGTGCCGTATTTTAATAAATTTCTATTTTAATTTGTGTGGATTATTTTAATTTTCTGTGGATGAGGATATACTAGGTGGGCTCCACTTGTAATTTTAAAAGGAAAATATTCCTTTGTCCGGTGCTTGCGTGCAACTTCTTGTATTTAAATTTTATTTACAAGGTCTTCAGACAAACGCAAAAACAAATCATTCGATTCAGCCACTCAAGGAATATTGCTCTTTTTGAATCTGATAACGCAGCATGACTTTCTGCAACCACGTAACTTGGACGTAACGTAGAAATCGTACCAGTTCTTGCGTCAAAGATGTTGTGATTATGTTTGTGTAACGCGTTGCCGTAACGGTCGTGGCGTTTTGGCTAAATAATGGTCCAATAATGCCAGATGACGAAAGTTCACTTCACACTTTGTATTATGCAAGAGTTCCCATGTAACTGATGTCGTGCTTATTTACGCAGCGGTTCATGCACAAAATATGCTATATAGGAAACATAGAATTTTTGAGGAAAGTTTGTCCGAGCCGCCAAATCGGCATCTTTCAGTTTCTGGACAATTTGCATTATATAGGGGTGAAAACATTAGATTTAATGTAAGATTAGACGGAGTGAGGTCACTAATGCAGATTTAATGAGAAAACGTTGTTGACTGCGTGTTATGGCAGTTCGAACTCTGTCAATGTTTTCTTGCGTTCTAAAAGTTAATGTTTTGAATTTAATGTAGGCAAGTCATCCCAAATGTTTTAATTCGTAAGTTAATCATGATGGCGCCCATCACCATTTTTATAAAACGAGTCTTAATAGCATTCATGGAGTAAAATATCTTAGTTCATATTCAATGTAAGTTGAGCGCTTTCACCCAAACGACCAAGTTAGCTTTTGAATATTTTTGTTTCACTGATGAAAATAAACGCAAATTTTGTTCTCTTTTTTTGCCTTCATTTCCCTTATTTTTGTATAATTCCAAATATTTTTTAATAAAATGAATTTTCTTTATATTTTTGTATGAAAAGTACTCGTCTTCGTACTTGTCAATTCTCATCAATGCAGTAGTTGGTAGTAGGCATAAAATTGGTTGTTTTTATAATTTGATGCATTTTTTCATTTCTCTGTCTATGCCCTCCAAATTTTCTTCTAAATTCTCTTTCTGTAATTTTATCTATCTGAATTTGTGTTTTTCTAACATTATTTCTGGTTTTGTATTTTTTTAAAGTTGTTTTGTCATTTCTTCTGTTTTGCTTTGTTTTTACAGTTTTGTTTTTACATTTTCTTGCGCCTTTGCTATTTTAAAATCTTTTGTAGTTCAATAAGCTTATGTAACGGACTACTCTGTTCTTTATATTTTTTTGTTATTTTAGTTTTATTTGCTTTATTCCAATTTGCTTGTATTTTAATTTTTTACTCTTAAACTATTTGAAGCCGGTTTTTTATCTTTTTCTTTGGCAAATTTTATTATCTCATTATTTTTTTTTCTGCAATTCGTCTTTCTGTATTTTGATCTTTCTGAATTTATTTTTCCAGCATTAATTGTGTACCGCAGTTCCGTAATTTCTTCTGTTATAAACGATTTTACTGCTTTTATGTTTACTCAATTTTATGTTCCCAATTTTAAACTTTTTTGTCATTTAAGAAGCTTATAACTGATTTTTGTTTTTCTTCATATTTTATTATTAATTTAATCTGCTCTATACCATCTTGTTTGTATTTCAATTTTTCAGGCTTTTGCCATTTGAAGCCCGTTTTTTATCTCAATATTGTTTGTATTTCCATATTTTGGAACTTCTGATTTTCTCTTCTTCTAGCATTATTTCTGTTTGTTTTGTGTTTCTTAGTTCTGTTATTTCTTCTGTTTTAAACAATTTTACTTTGTTTTTATGTTTACTTCTTCGCCATTTTAAACAATTTTGTCATTCAAGAAGCTTATAACTGTGTTTTTGTTCTTCTTCATATTATATTGTTATTTTTATTTCATCTTTCTGCTTTATACCATTTTGTTTGTATTACAATTTTTATACACCTTACTTTATTTATCTCGTTTAACCCTTTCTGTCATTCAAGAAGCTTCTGACCGATTCTTGTTCCTTCATATTTTATTGTTATTTTCATTTCACCTGCTTTATTAGATTTTGATTGTAATTTAATTTTTCAGTCTGCCATCACTTGAAGCTATTTTTTTCTATTTTTCTCTCTGTCCTTCCGCCATTCGTTTTTACATAGTTTCGCTTTTTGAATTTTTGTTTTTATTACATTATTTGTGTTTTTCTTTTTACTTGTATTCCTCAGTTTTGTTACTTCTTCTATTTTAAGGAATTTTTATGTTCACGTCTTTAAAACTTTTTTGTCGTTCAAGAAGCTTATAACGTTTTTTGTTGTTATTTTGATTTCATCTGCTTTTTTTTCAGTCTTTTACCACTTGAAGCCCGTTTTTAATCTTGCTCTCTGTTTATGCCCCCATTATTTATCTGTCTGCAATTTGTCCTTGCGTATTTTGATCTCTCTGAATTTCAATTCTTCTAACATTACTTCTGTTTCTCTTTCAATTTATATTCCTTAGTTCTGTCGTCTCATTTATTTTAAACACTTTACTTTATTTTTATTTTTTCTCTTTTTATCATACAAGAAGTTTATAACCAATTCATTTGTTTCTTTATATTTCATGGTTATTTTCATTTCTCTGATTCATTAGATTTTATTTGCATTTTAATTTTTCCGTTTTTCACCATCTTTTTCTCTGTCCTTGTCCTCATTATTTATCTATCTGCCGCATCTTGCATTTTTTGCTTGATATTAATTTCTGGTCTTCCAATTATA
The DNA here is from genome assembly GCA_964023215.1 of Eledona agricola. Classification (NCBI taxonomy): domain Eukaryota; kingdom Metazoa; phylum Arthropoda; class Insecta; order Coleoptera; family Tenebrionidae; genus Eledona; species Eledona agricola. The sequence continues at coordinate 11,497,995 of OZ026863.1, forward strand.
TGATATCTGTTTTTTCTTCGATTTCTGTTCTCCAGTTCTGTCATTGTTTCTATTTTAAACACTTAACTTTTTTTATTTTTACGGTCTTGCTATTGTAAAGCCTTTTTGTCATTCAAGAAGCTTATAATCGAATTTATAGTTATTTTCATCGATTTCATCTGTCGTTTCGCGCTCCATGAATAATACATTAAATGTAGTATGTTTTTTAACAAATTTGTTATTCAGGCGTCGTGTTTAATATTTTTTATTGACAGGCTCATTGCCAAAATCACGAATGTGCATATTGTGCTTTTGTCGCCTCTGTGCAAAAGCAACAAATTTTTAACAACAAAAGAGCGAATGTGTCCGTGAAACCTTTTAAAAAAACTGTTAAATTGCACATTCGTGGTTTTGACATTGGAATGACGAAGTATCAAAAATGTACACTGTAAAAAATAAAACAAAAGGTAGACTCCATGGCCTCCTGAGCCTACTTTTTTTATACGCTCTACAAATTCATAATAAATAAATAATAAATTCATAACTTTATTCTTCTGTTGCTCTCCTTGTATTTTCACCGATTCTGGTCTGTAACGAAAGAAAACAGATTTTAGTAGGATTTCGCTTCACAATGCGTATTTGGCTCAATTTCCCCCCTTCCCTCGTCCAACAAAACGTGCCCAGCCAAACCTTATAAAACAGTCTCGCTCATAATCTGTTTTCCATTCATTTGTTATGGAAATGAATGCAAGCTAGGACTAACAAATCAAGATGATTCGCCGTCATGCAATTTGTGACGCGAAATTTTTAATTAAATTCAGAACCGGAGATAAAATCTAATCAAACTGTTGATCCGGTTTATTGGATGCAACCGCATGACAAATTAAAACCGCGCCGCATATTAGGTATCAGTAATAAGTTATCAATAAATAAATTGATTGATTGATTAAAAACAAATCGAGGCGAGCAAAAATGAACGATTAACTGAACGAAAGTGGCGGGCAAGGTTTTGATCGAGTTTTTCGTCAGCCGCTATTAAGACGTGTCTAAAACGTTCGGTCCTGATCCAGATTTATAACGACACGAGTGGAAACAATCAATTTGCTATACGATCGCCCCAAAAAATTATTATACTCGTAGCTTGTCGCCTCTTCACATTCGCATTTCTCGCAAAAACCGAGAGGACGAGATTAATGCTTTCCCAGATTACTCGAACAGGCCTTTGAATAAAAAAGTAACAACGTGACCACCACTGAAATCGAGGTTACAGTGTAGACAGAGAAAAAAACTGATGGGACTTGTTGAGCGAACAAAAGTTTCTCTGGTCATAAATAATACATGGACTACGCCTCCGCCAATGTTCAGCAGATGCATTCCGCGGCGAGGGAGGAAGATACTTAATTTGATAACTGGATCAAGACGAGGGAGAAATTTGCTTGGAACTAAAAGCTGTGTGGGTGTTGAGAGCGTTAGTGTAATGTTTTTATTTTACGTATTAGCCCGCAGACATTTTGAAAGTTCTGTTGCTCATTTTCAGCATTTTGCGTTTTTTATTACTTCTATTGTCGTTCACTCAATTTTCCGTGCCTACAATAAGCTTAATTGACACCGAAATATTTCGCGGAGCGGCTTAGACTACAACACTGCTCATTTGCTGAAAGTTTGCGCAAAAAATACGAATGAGAAGTAAACAAATGGCGCAACAATCGATAGAGCAGCGACGCGGACAGTTTTAGACAAGAAAATAAATTTCGGTTCAAAAAACGCGAACCTCTTTAGGCGAAGCAAGCTTTAATGTGAATTGAATATTTGACGAAGAAAAATATGAAAACTTCGTTTTTTTAATGTTTTATTACACTGGGCACGTCGCCCTATAAAATTATAAATTTAAACAAATGATGTTTGGAACATGTAACGAGTTTTATTCTTCTGGAATTGCCATCCGAACGACACATTTTAGACAAAACCCGTGTGGAAATTACATTTGCTAATATAACGCGATGCAGTTTATTCGGAATTTAATTTACTCGCGCGAGCTGTTCTCTCTTTTATAAAGTGTGTCAATTAAGGGCGATGGCAATGAAAAAACAATTACGAAAATAATTAACTTGTGAATTGTAGGAAATGTTATTCAGCTCGTCGCATTAGAAGCCGGAATGTGACGAGGTTACAACAGAGATATAATTTATTTTTGGGTGATTTGTCACGAAATGCAATCATCAGAGAGCAGTTCTTGTGTTGTATTTGTTTGCGAAATGATTGTGGAGCACGACCCGAATTACCTTTGCGCTTTGACCAGACATCGGAACAAATCGAGTGAATTGGAAGACAAAAATGATAACCCGAGCAAAAGTAGGAAGAAATATCAAATTGGAATAATGTAAAAATTGTGTCGAGGGAACAACAAAACATTTTTAAAAAACCCTCTCAAAGTATTCCACAAGATACGATATATGAACCCTAAAAGTATACTCGTTTTGTGCTAAATTAATTTAAACAGTAGATAACAGTAAACCAGAAAAGAATAGTGAGAACATTGTTTTAAAATGCATAAAACTATGAAACTGAAGAAATTTAATAGTTTTAACAGAAAAAAATTGAGCATTAATGCGTACTTATACAGAATCAGCAGTATTGCAATGAAAGCAAGATGAATCAAAAATAATTAATTTATAATGATAATCGCAATTATCTTCAAGTATAAAACCACAAAAAAGTTAAAAAATTTAATAAAAAAAGTGGCCGCAAAATTCAAAATCCTCAAATCTACGAAACGATGCAAACAATCCAATTGGAACCTGTTTAAAACTGCACCAGCAATGGATTCTAATATATGTAATGTAGAAGTCCTACAAGAAACTAGAAGAACGCCCGAAGATGGAATTTGTTAAAAACAACGACGTTCAAACCTCTATTCTTGTCTTGTGTCCACGATCCAAACACAAAATGTATCACACATTGTAATCAACAGCGAACTTAATCTTAAATTTTTCAAGATCAAAGTCAACATTTTACTACACTTTCCGCATTTGAAGAATGCTTCCATGACCCACTCATCCTCTTTTTATTTAAATCCGCACATTATATAGCGGTTAAAAAACCATAAAAACTAGTTTTATTTTATTTTTTTACAGTGTAGATATTTGGCATTGAGATATCATGCCACTTGACAGGAATTATCAAGCAAAAATTTGCCCAAACGACTCCCAAACATATCTCGTATCAAATGCATGACATGAAATTTGACAAAAACATTCAAAATGTATTATATCCGAAATGGTTGTCAACAGAGAACGATTTTTAATTTATTTACAGTTAAATAAAACGCAATGAAGGTTTATTTGTTCACCAAGCCAATTATTGTTTAATAACGAATATTAAAGGCATTGCACATACTGAAAAATTTAACATTTACTAAATAATTCTAAACCCGGCGCCTCCACCAGAATGTAATACTTCATTAATTGGAAAATCTATGTAAAGTAAATGCTGTGGTTAAGCTTAAAATAAAAGTTTTAACGCGGCGCTTCTACACAATATATTTATTTAATTAAAATTCAAATGCAACCTTTTTGTCTGTACATTCCCTGGTGATAAAAAAAAGATTTGCTGTAGGCCATGGAATTTAGCTTTTGTCTTATTTTTAATAGTGTAGACTTTTGACATTGACATATGACGAATTTCAAAGTGATTTCAAGGCCCACACTGAATCTTTAATTTGTTTGTTGTTCGCCCTGTATAACAACAAATGAGTGAAATGATAAAACGATTGGTAATTTTTGAACCAATAAATTTGAATGCAATAAATTATTTGCGATAAAATGATTTTTGACTGAAATACCTGTAGGAAATATTTAAAAAATTGTTACAATTTCAACGAGATTAATGCATCCAAAAGATGCATTTATGGCGAGTCATTCTAAAGCTATGAGTATGAATAACAATTTGAAAGACTGGCAAAATGTAGAAAATAAAGCAACTAAAAAAACAAAATAGAAGAAAGAATTCGAAAAGAATATAAATAAAATTAACTGCTTCTGGAAAGTCCAAAGAAACTAAGACAGAATAAGGAACGATGATCCGTAAAACTGAATTTAGAAGCGTTTTCGTAACATCAAACGCTTCTACGACTATCTAAAATAGTTCGCTAGGACCTACAGTGGAATTTTAAAATTTTAAACAATTTTAAGTCGGAGTCGTAAAGCAAGGAACTGTGACTGCCAGAATACATCAAAATTTAACGACATTATGACTTCTATCTAAGATTAAAATCAAAATCATGTAAAAGCAAGAGCCCCGAGTTGAAAATAGAACGAATAAAACCGTTTAGTTTAAAAATGCGCCGTACCACATTTTCCCTTACAAAAGTTGTGATTTGATCCACCTAAATCAATAAATTAATGACGAACAAGAAAAAGATGTTTGAAGTGTGTACGTTTCATATTTCATTAAAACTAGACTCGCCAAATAACGATCTCGAGCTTGCTAAAGTCAACTTTTTTTTATACACATCAATTTCTGTCTTGCTTATGATTTCGTCGAATTTTTAATCAATTCGCTTTTGATGTTTGGGACTTTGAATATTAGATGACGATTGAAAACGAAAACAAACTTATTTGTTTTACAAACCCACTGCTGCTGTATTTCTGCCTCTGATACATCTTAAAACAATATTGATTTTAGCATGATTTATGTAAAATACTAATAACATAGACGAGATTAACCACAATTACATGTGTCCATGTTTGCTTTGAATTAACACGAGCTCCGGCACCCGCATCCCGAAATTATTATTTCGCACTAAATCTGAAAATCCCCCGAAAACTCTTACGTGACAACCTATCTCGGCTAAAATGAAAACGGAAAGCCTCGAGGGTAAATATCGTATGCGATGTGTGGAGTCTTATCATTCCAGCAGGAACAGACCCTATGAAATAGCTTGCCTATTATAACTGGAAGACGCCGACTTTTCTTTTTTTAATCATCAGAGCAAATATTGTTTTTAATTTCCGATGACAGATTCACGACTCACACGCACAATTTGTGCGAAATTTGGTTTTTGCGGCGTTCGGTTTTGTTGCGTGTCCAAGTTCTAAATTAAAGAAACTATTTGCAGTTTAATACGTTTTTTAACGGTTTTGATATTACAGGTTTTTCAGAAGTTTCTGGTAAGTTTGTTGGCTCCTCTGTAATGTTTCGTAAATTTGTACCCAAAATCAATAATGTAATTTATGTGTCATAAAATGCTGAAATTGAAAAATCTTAGTTCGAAGAAACGCAATCCAATAATTGGTAAAGAGAAAATATACAAACCAACTTAGGGGATTTTAGTACGCATGAAACAACAGGTGAAAATGGACTATTATTTGGTGATTTCTAAAAATCACCATAAAATCAAAAGATAAATGATAATTAAAAATACATTTGATCAAAAAAGTCATAAGTACACAAAGGTACGTGGAGGCTCAATATGGAACAACTACAAATAAGACTGACTACATTCTAACAGAAGAATTAGAAGAAAAGTGTATTACAACAATACAACCATTTCATGTTTGGAATACACATGAAACAAATTATACAGACAGGAAAGCAGACACAAAATAAAGAAGGAAAAACGATATAATTAAATTAAAACAACAAAAAATAAAATACGAAAATACGATTAACAGTGAGCTTGATTGCATTATTGAAGAAGGTACAAAATAAAGGTGGTAAGATATCAAGATAAAAATGAAACACTCTGTAAAAGTTGCGAGAAATTGAAAAAAATAGAGGAACAGCGGTTTAACACAGAAAACAGAATTAGAGATTAGAAATAAATTAAAACTACAGATGCAATAATGAAAAGTCATAAAGCCAAAACTGATTATTGATTGATGATACTGTTAAAGTATGTACAAAAATAAAACCAGGCCGTGTAGGCCATAGAATAAATTTGACGTTCGACTGTGGCAAACTATCGGCCTTGTGTTGGAGTAATTTATCATTAAGATCCTTGTTAATAACTATCTTAAATACAATACATAATACATAAAGTACTTTTAGTGTTTTTTTCTATAAATTCTCTAGGTGTCAGTTTTGTCATAATTTGTGCAAAATTTTGAATCATAACTCCTGTCAAATGTTATGATTTGACAGTTTCAAATGCCCACACCGTAAAAAATAAATCAAATGCTAAGTTCCATAGCCTTGAGAACCTCCGTTTTTATTTGAGCATCGAAAAAAAACAAAAAGGTTGCTAAGGGAAATTTCAGTTTCATGAAGATATTTTAAAGGAAGTAGACGATAACTATAAAATCAAACAAATTACAAATTTGTTTCAGAGACTGAAGAATGAAAGAAGAGGATACCGAGCGGAACAATGTACTATTGTATAAAATTACACACAAGAGGACATATTGAATACACGGATAAACTATTTTGATCAGTAGTTAATTGGAGAAGAAGAAACAGACAATGACGAAAAAAGTTGCAAACAAATCCAATTGAAAGACGTCAAAAAACCGCACCAGCAATGGTTTTAAAACAATTAACAAATTTCTATAAGACTCTAAAAGTCACTACAGAGAAGTAATTGTTCTAAAATAATATAAAAGCCCTACAAGAAAATAAAGGATTCATAAGAGTTTAACGAATAATGTCGATTTTCTCTTGTAGTTAAACAGTAGATTTGGAAAAAGAGAGTTAAAGAACACAACATAGGTTTGGACAAATAAACACTAATCTAGTGTTAACTAAAGCAAACTCAAAAGTCTTTAAATATATCCGTCAAACATGTATTCGAAGAAAAATGTTTAAATTATTGAAACACGGTCTAATTGTAATTCATTTTTAATTAAAGTAATTTAAATATGTTGATTCAAGACCTGGAATGTATTAAAAGAAATATGAAGGGAATTTTTTGATAACTATAAAACCAAACAAATTATTAATCTGTATCAAAGAGTCAAGACTGAAATAAAAGGATACGAAGTCAAAACAGTATTAATTGTAAAAAAAATGCTCACAGTTGAAGAGGATCTCGAATACATCTAGAAAATATTTTGTACGGTTGTTATCTGGAGAAGAGGAAATGTACAACAATGACGAAAAAATCAAAAAAATATACAACAACCCAAATAATGAGTAAGTTTTGAAAGATTATCCAAAAACTGAAGAATCATAACTGTCCCGTCCAGAGTCTAATAACGGTTGCAGGTATATTAATATATTAATTATTATAATAATTATTAATAATAATAATTAATAGTTAATTTATCACATGCAGAAACTAGTAAGAGACCGATGGGAAAAGAAGAAACTACCAATAAACTGAAATAAAGTAAAAATCTGCCTCATACTTACATAAAAAAGATGCAAGAGTGGGTGCCATAACTATAGATGTAAATTATATTAAATGTAGTATATCAAATATTAGCCGCCCAAATAAAAAATGAAGTTAGTGGAAGAAGCCTAATCAAAAATTAAAAAGTATCAAAGTGGATTCAAAACACCAGAATTACAAGAGATGAAATATTGACACTTAGAGAAAGCTATGAAATCGAAAAAGAAGAAAAAAGTGGTATACCGAAAACTATTATAGATGTAAGAGGTCGAGGAGTGCTTAAAAGAGATGATAATTATCGAATGAATAAGAAGAGCGAAATAACAAACACACACTAAGCAAAAATTGACTGAGATCCGGTAGGGAAATATTAATGAAATGTGACAATACCAAAAATTAACCAAAATATAATTACGAGTATTTAATAAAATTTCTTGGATTTATTTGTCGTTTTCTTTGCATTCGTGCCGTTTCCATTGCTCTTCGTATTGATTTGACTCCCCTCACCCTCAGATCGTAAACGATTTCTCCGCCGTCTCTATTTAAATTCTGTCACTTCGAAAAGTCGCAAACTTTTCGCAGACTCGATCACGTCACCAATTTAAAATAGTCACGTCCTCGCGATTATAAAAATTCACGCCCTTTATGCATTTCCCAACGCAATCCATCCAATTTCGCACCTCTTTAAACGTCGATTCTTATTTCATATTATCTGGTCGAAAATCAGATCGGATGGCGTGAGTTTGCCGTTCTGGGATGTCTTGCGAGTCGGACGATCGATGTCGACGTTTCTGGGCCATGGGGGGTCACTTGGGATTATGGGGGATTGTTGTGTTTGTGCAGCCGAAGCGTCACCCCTAAATAATGGGCACTTGTAAGAAATGGTGGATGCGCCGGGCGAATTTCTCCGAAAACGTTTTGTTGAAATTTTTATGCCCCGATGAGGGTCAAGATTCGGTCCATTTGAAGGGGGACGGTCTTTGTGAGCTGCGAGCTTGTTATGCAAAATGGCACGGAAAGTTGAACAACAAATTGTTGGTTTTGTGCGGCTCAAATGGACCGAACGAATTTCGCGCATTTCGCAACTGGATTACATAATCCAAAGAATATTTTTCCACTTTTAAACAGTCGGCGGTTGTTGTTGAAAATGTGCAGGGTTTGCATAATTTTATTAATTATCCCAATAATGCTATCGCTTTCAAAGTTGCATCGATAAATTTGGATTCTATCGGCTTTGTAAACTGTTTAAATTTCTAATTAGTGAACACTTAAAACGCTTCAATATCGCAATTTGCCCCCGCTTAAATTGTTGTAAATTTCGAAATTTGTACAATGCAAATTGCTTCCGGTAGTTGGCAAATACTGAATAGTACATATAAATAAAATTTTGCGTTCTTATTTTATTTAATTTTCATCGCACAAATTTCCATAAAACGGAAACGTATGTTGTTAGATTCGCCGAATAAGCAGTTCTGACTGCTGAACTCGCGTCTCGTTGATATTTTACGGTTCCGGAGCGACTGTGAAAATTGAGATAGGGTCAAGACCCGAATCCGTCGCGTCAGGACCGGATCCGGCTTGTTAGGCAAAAAAACGGGCGCCTCGAACACTAACCGGTTGATTCAGCCCATGTTTCCTCCGAGATTTAATTCAGCAGCTGCAACGTTTGCTCTCCGGTTAATTAATTGTTGTCGACACGGACGATAAGCCTTGCAAAAAATACAAAACGCGGCGCCGGTTTCAGCTATGAATTCTAATCGCGAAAGTCGTTCGGGACTATCTTGAAGTCAGTTTTTCTGTCACAAATCTCGTTTCTGCGCCGGGTTTCCGCACTCGATATCGAAATCTGGAGTGTAGCAGGAACGTTTAATGCTCGTCTAAAGGAAATGGTGGAAGTTTTTAAGGCAAAGCCGCGATGTTAATGCAGAGAACATGACGTAAATCGGGAAATGTTACCGGAGTGGATATAAGGGAAATGGAGGTTGGAGGATTAGGGCACCTGGGGCCCACAAACTGATACACAGTCATGCTTATTTCAGCGCTTTGTGTTTCAGTGGGCGGTTCGAAAGATTAAATTTCAAACGATTTTATAATACGAGGGGAGCTCACAAAGTTATCTGCCCAGCCATAAAACCCAAATGCAATTGCAATTATTCTGTCATGCTAAATCACTGTGATATATCAAAGTTGTAACTTACAAGTTTGGTCCAAATCGATGAGCATTTGGTTTTTCTGTAAAGCGTTAAAGTTGAAAAAATAATTATAACCAGTTCACAATAGCTAGAGGACTGACTTTTACTTTGGGATGCCCAGATGGGGTCCGAATTCACTAAGGAAACTTTATGGATATTTGCCTTAACAAACAACGCAGTCCCGTTAAGGATAAAATTCGTATCTACAAAAAGTAATTGTTTGTGTTAATTAATATTTTATGTTCTTATATCCCGCATTCCCTCTTTGTAATTTATTTTCGATATTTGCAACTTATGCTAATGTGCATTATTTCAATTAAACGGGGAGAAATTATTTATTTACTATTATTTTAACAGGATTAAATAATTTCTTCCCGTTTTACCAAACTCTGACAAAGAAAAAATGGATTCAACTTCAGCTTTATTAACTTTTTGCAAACAACTTCAACTATTTTAATTGTTAAAGTAAGTTTCGAAAGATACGACTTTTTTGCCTAATAATGTTCCACAAAAATGTTCACTTCCCTTGTTTGGTATGTCCTAAGTGGTTGAATTTTTGTGACTCAAAAAAATATCAGAGAATACAGTACGAGTATATTTATTATGAAATTTATAATGCAACTGAAAGTAACTAACTTTAATTGTAAGAATGGCAAAAAAATTTTAATAAACAATCTGAAACGAATTTTTGTATTCTAGTTTTTGAACTGTCTGTCTTGAAACCGGAACGTTCTTCCAAAACTTCTGCATGTTTATTGATAATATTTTTAAGGTATTTAGTACATTTTCTTTGTGCTCTGCTGTGACACCACGACATTAAATTCTACAATTGATAATTTCGGTCCATTTCTAACACATTTCGCTGTCATGTACATAAATTCAGTTCCTGGTCCCTTAAAATCACATTTGCAACTTAAATCTTTATTTCTTCGGTAACATCTTATCTCAACCATCTTATGTAAATAAGGCCTGGAAGGAATGTCGTTTTATTTATATTATGAATTTTTATCATTCCATTAAGAAACAATAGTGAGTTTTGCCTGAATGACGTCGATATCCATTACGGACTGCATTTTCAAAATTTTTAAAATCAAGAACAGCTGTTTCTGTTTAAGCGGTTGTTCTACTTGGAAGTGTATAATCAAGAAAATAAACGGGTTTAGCCAAGAAAATCATTTTCCATCACGACAAATGAAGGGTATAGGGAAAGAGGTTGGTTCAAATTTGAGTAATTTGAGTTAATTTTAATTTATTTTTTAGCTACTTAAATAGCGTTATCGACATGGTTAAAGCTGCAAACATAACAATTTAGTTATTTAGTAAAGTAGCTGAAAGAGAAATATTCCAGAGTCTTGGCCTTTTCATTTCCTGGTTTGCTTGGATTGAAACTTAAATTCTTAAAGGAAGTTAAATAGGGTTGTGCAGAATGGCAAACTTAAAAGTACACTGGAATTTTGGATTTTGAATGGAAATATAAATTTTTTTCGAGTTTTTCTTGGCGACGTCGGATAGAGCAAAATATTTACTAGAAGATGGCGTCACAATCTCGATTTTCAATATTTTGGACTGTTTGTTTCATTCTAAAAACTGTTCAAATGACTCTCGAATGTTCAATGTACTAATACATATATTAAACGACTAGTTTCATAATAGTATATTAAAGGACGAGTACCATAATCGCCTCATGACCGAGATTTTTATACTATTATATTTTTTCTACTTCAAATTATTTAATAATAATTTTTAAAATTTGCAGTTTTACGGTATTATTATTTTGCAATTTTAAAAATTGGGAATATTTGCGTTGACAATTGTCAAAACTGAAATTTCGATTTTTAAAGGATTGCGAAATAATGTAATTTAATGTAAAGTAATTATTTCTGCTTTCTATACAAAATCATCAAATTTAAAAGCTCTAATGTAAATTAGAACGCTTTTTAAATATCATTCGAATGTCCATCAGAAAGAATTAAATTTATGAAAGTATGTAGGCTTTCAAGGTAGGTGTTATGAATTATAACGATGTTTTTCGGGATTTTGGACCGTGTTCCATTTGAAGTTCCAAAATCCCGAAGAACATCGTTATAATTAGAATTAAATTTATTATTTTTATTCACTTTTCGGATTTTTTACTTCTGGGATTTGTAAATATAAACTGCTTCAAAAAATATGTATTTACTCGCAAGCTACTTTGAAGAGCATTATTATATCATATTTACAATATATTTTCAAATAAAGTTTCCAACACAAATAAGCCTTTGAGTTTGTTTCCCGGCGCCTCCACCATTTTTATCGCAAAGCGTGTCCGTGACGAAGATGTTCTATTTGCAAAGCCTTTTAACGCGGATTAGAATTTATGAAATAAACAAATGTATAAAATTGTAGAATGACCAAAGTTTTATTATAACGGCCACAGGAAATAATAAATTAAATTATAAATAAAGTAAATTTCCATTATTGCATGAACCCAAGGTTATAAAAGGACCGACGAAGCCTGCAGTTTTATAATGGACCAGTGCCATAATAGTCTTTCTACTTTCCATCATTTATGCAATTTATAATAAAAAATTTGCAACTTTAAAATTTGGAGAATTTTGCATGGGTTGATTGATTGTTTTTCAAATATATACAATAGATGGCGGTGAAAATTATTTTTAACAAAATATTGTTGCAAGTAACCTACATTGGATTAATTTAAGTGCTCAAGACATATCCAACGTAATGATTAATATTTATAATAATTGCATATAAGTTTTAAGGAAAAGCTAATTTAAATTAAAAATATTAGGAGTAGAACGTTTTTTTTTTTTTTGGTGTTTACTTTGATGTTTGACATGATATTTCTGATCATAACATACCACCCTAGAAAACTAAAATATACTAGTTCCATTACGAAACTGAGAAAGCTGCTAACTCACTCAATTGAGTGCTTTAACAGCTTTGTTATAAACGCATAGTAAAAAAACACTGTTTTTTCGTACGAGTCCTGGTTTTCGCAACGAATTTTGTAAAAGGACGAGTACAGATATGTTTTATAAATGAGTTCTTTGGATTAAAAACAAATATACTAGTACTAGTACTTGTAATTTCAGCGCTCCTCGTAACTAGAATTAGTGGGCAAAATAGCGAAATGTGAAAATGGGGTTTTTGTAATTTTGTGAAAACATCCCTCGGCTGTGTCAATTGTCTTTCATGAAATATTCAACGCTACGCAATGACTCGGACCCGTATATGTGCCTCGTTTAATGAGTTGCGGTTGCGGATTTCATTCGCTTGCAAAACTCTGATTTAATATAGACGCGCCGCTAAATTCTGGTTCCGGATTTTTAATTAGAACGCGAACTAATTGCATCCAGCGTTAATTCAATGGGAAAGTTTAGGGGCGAAGTCCTCGGGGCGTCACTTTTTGCCGCTTGACTCGCCTGAGGGAAAAAACGTGAAAGATCGCCTTTTAAATCTGTTGAAAAGTTGTTTTCAGTCTAATTTGCTGTAAAAATCGGTGGCAAATTAACCGAGCGAGAGCGGAGAGAATATATCCGAAAGCTCCGGGCTTTGAAAGAGCTTTCCCTCACAAATCACTTCATCCGTCACGACTTAAAAGCAACGTATATTATAAAATTTAAGCCGTGTTTGCTTTTGTGCTCGCTATTTATTGCGTGTTCAACATGACGCTATTACAAAAATCAAGTTTAAATCTTGACGCGTGAGAAGTCGATTTAACAAGAACAAGAATAAAGTCAAGGTCTTGACTTGACTGGACTTCTTCAGATTGAAATTTCTCGTAAGTTGGACAAAAGCGGAGTGGAATTCACACACCTACAATAAAGCAACAAACCCGAACAGAGCAAATTACAAACTGAATTTCAACATACGCGTACTTATAATATAAACTTTCAAATTAGAACTCCAAACTCTGTGCCTTTTAATTAGGCGCCACCACTTCAAAACAACCTCTTCACACACTAAATCCGCATCCGTATTTCCAAGCAAATTCGTTCTACAGAAGTCTCGTTAACAAGTCGAACCCGAAGCTAAGGAGTTCCAAATTTTTATTCTTAGTCACCTGATTTAATAAACAAATGGCTACATTTAAAATCGGATTTTAAGTGGAGTGCTTGAAAAATGCATTTGTATCATCATTTCCAGAAGGAACGTGGTCGTAAAGACTTTTACGACCGCCAACGTATGCGGTGCTTTTATGTCGCTGTAATGTTAAAAAGTGTAACTAAATTTTAATAACAGATAAAACGCCGGTTGGGAGATTTTCAATTGTTAATTAGTCTAGAGTTTAGAGAGTTAAGAACAGTGTATGAAATAATTTGACGCAAGATTTTATTCGTCGAATTTGCGTAACAAATTAATCACGATAAATCCAACAACTCTACGAAGCACATCAGTCATGCTTCCTTAAACTTCGGCGATAAACACATTTCTCATTACTTTGCCCCAGTCAGATAAAATTTATTAAAGCAAACGGACGTTCGGGCGATTCCCCAGAAAGTGAAATTGGGGAAACCAACAATTTAATCTTGATACGAAGACTCGGATGATACTCTCAGTCAGTCGTCGAAAAACACCACTTTTCAGGCGGAAATATATTAGAAGAGCATCATCTGTATTCCGACCGCGTCCCCGGATATAAAGTACGTGAGGGCTTGCGTTTCGGCAATTAATATGTCGTCCCCAGATAAAAACTTCATTGCCGAGATATATGTGCGTAAAAACGGCGAAATGTTGTGTTTGAAAATCCCAAACACCTGCACGGGTCCTGACGTACAAAAAATATGTTTTTGAATCAATATTACGGAGATTGTGGGTCCTTGAACAATTCAGCCGCTGAAACTGCGTTGGAAACATTTCATCTTTTTTTTATATCAGGGTTGTGGTGAAACTCTGACACCTGAGCTGGGTCCTTAAACAATTCAGTCGCTGAACAATCCTTGAATGTCCTGGAATTCCGTTATTGCATCATTGGTGCGACCTGAAATCTCTCGCCTGCTTCAAATTAGTTTAATTCGCCTAAGAAGTGGATGTATCAAGAATTATAGGAATACAAACAAATTATTCAGATTAGGCCATGGAATCTAGCATTTGTTGTATTTTTTACAGTGTAGACGTTTGACATTGACATATCATGACATTTGACAAGAACTGTCAATCAACAGAATTTTCAAAATATGTTTCTTTCTGCATCCTTTATTGTATCTGCTTCAAATTAGTTTAATTCGCCTAAGAAGTGGATGTATCAAGAATTATAGGAATACAAACAAATTATTCAGATTAGGCCATGAAATCTAGCATTTGATGTATTTTTTACAGTGTAGACGTTTGACATTGACATTTGACAGGAACTGGCAATCAACAAAATTTTTAAGATGTTTCTTTCTGCATCCTTTATTGTATTTTTATACCATTTTGCTTCTAAGCAAACCGCAATTGTAAAGTTGTGAAATGAAACGAGGTAATTAGAAAGTCGCTTCATTCGTGTCGTTTGTTGTATTTTCATTCTTTCCTACTCACAAAGAAAGCATAAAGCCAAAAGTAACAAAAATATACATTTCCGTTTTTGTATTTGTTAATTTGGTAATTTTTGTAGTACTCGAGCGTTAAAAACGGAAGCTCGGTAGGCTATGGAATTTAGATTTTTTTCTAATGCAGAGGTTTGAAACTGTCAAATCATGAAATTTGTCAGGAGCTGTAATTCAAAAATGTGCTCAAATAACGTCTAAACCGAGACAAGGAGATTGAATTTGTCGAAGAGGACATTAAATGTATCTTATGTTTTGTGTCCGAGACGGTTATTAACAAAGAACTTAATTAAAAATTTCTATAACATCGTCAAAATTTTGCCACACTCTTTCCAACGTCAAAATTATTCCATGGGCTCCGCAGCTTCCGTTTTTTTCCGAACCTCGTTATTTTGACTCAATTACTTTCGGTTTGAACTTTTTCTTCGTTATTTTACTTTCACTTGAAAGCTTTTAAATAACAGATATTTATTTAAAATTTTGTTTGACAATTTTGGCTATTTTTTTGTTTCTTTAGATGGATTCGTATATTTTTAAAATTTTATTGTAAAAGAGGCGAAGAAATCCTTAAAGAACTTTCTGCAGTTGAACAGTAGAAGGGCCTTCACTTTACTGCAACTTCTGTATCATTTTATTAGAAACTTTTCTAATTACTCTCGCCATAGTAATAACTATGAAAGTACGTGACTTGCACCACATATAATTCTTTTGCTTCCGAAAAGATCTTAACAGTGTCAAATGAATCACAAAACCATTAAACCTATACTTTTTATTTGTTTGATATTTTTAATTAGATTTGTACTTTTTCAGTCTTTTATTATTTTGATTCCGCTCTTATTTCTTAAAATACAAACGAAATTTGAGTTATACTTGATTTGGTTTGTTTTGTTTTGGCTGGCTTTATGATCTATTTGCCTCCTCAACAAATGGAAATATGCATCGTCTCCTTTGTTATTAACATATTTTTTTAACCTATTCTCTCTCCTGGCATCGATTTACAAGCCGTTTGGGCAACTTTTTGGGCAATTCCTGTCAAATGTCAAAAGTCTACAAAAAGAGGTTGTCAATCTTATTTTTACGTGAAAAATAGTGGGAGCGCTGGTATTAATTGAAAAAGTATAAATTACACATAAAAGATAAAATATATAAATATAAGTACTTGAAAAAACAGATCAAATAAAATAAAGAGTAAACCTACAAAAAAAAGTAGAAAATAGTTTTTAATGGATTTAAATTCAAATAGGATTCATAACAAAACGAAAGGAAGATTATAAACAACAAACAACAAGTATTTGATAAAAATATTATCTAACTCTATGCCTGCGAAGGCCAATCTCTAACGAAAATGAAATTCGAAAGGAAGATGTTGAAGATTAAAAAAAAACAATATCTTTGACATTGCATTTCACTTGCTATTTTCTCGTAGTTGGGAGTGTAAGATCATAAGCCCAATCATCATCAATCAAGTTGAGTTCTGATTTTTCATTTTATAATGTTTATGGTGTAAAATAAAAATCCACACAAATAAATATGACAAAAACAGATTTTATTTGTTAGGTTGATTTAAAAAAATTGATTTAAAAATCTGGACCTATGACTGAGCCATCATTTTGAAGATCACCTTCGCCGCTAATAATGAAAAATAAATACACAATTCACAATGTTAATGTTTCTTTTAAAATTCTTTAAAACCGTATTTTAGTCATAGCGCCATCTATCGACAATATGTTTAATTAAAAACTGAATTTTGGGCATAGCGCTATCTATTGACAATCTGTTTAACTAAAATCTCCTACTCCCCAAGCTCATTCTATGCGAATTATTCGCGCGGGACAACTATGTAGTTACATATTAATTTCTGTTGAAAAAAATAAGATATATACTATAAAGATATATACTTAAGAATGTAATTATTTATTTTAGTTTTTTTAATATTTTCTAGTGGGTGCACATGCTCCTGCGGGAATTCCCGGTCTACGCTTTAAAAAATAAACCAAATCTAGCTATAAAAAAATCTACAATCTTTTTATAAAATCTAGATCCACAGCTTACTGAGAATCCCTTTTTTGTATGATTTTTACTTCGGGTGCGAGAACTGAAATATGCGCTTATGTAATTAACTGAAAGCTTAACTCCCGTTGGAATCTGTGTCTTGTAATTTCGCCCCCGACGCGTCTTAGTCGAAAATTTTTCAGGTTGTTGATTGTTGAAGCGCACCTGTGATTAGCGCAAACGTCGTTTTCGTAGAAAATCCAAACCAAGTGCTTTTTTTGAATGTTGAGTGCCACTATTTTGATACATGGAGTTCTTGGACGGCATCCGACACAACAAGACTCTCTCCAGATTCCTGTCGCAGTCTCTGTAAGTAGTTGTTTGTATTTTTTAATTGGAGGAGAGCGTCGGGAATTCAGATGGCCCATCAAATATTCTGATGGACGGCGGTAATGGAATTTGCCGCAATTGTAAACTGCAATATTAAAGCGGATACATGGCTGCGAATGCGATTGTGAATGCACTAAATTGCAACATGCATTTATCCGACTGCGCTTTGCATAAATTAAAAAACTGATTTTAAACGGGGCTCGCGTGAGTGTTGTCCAACTTTTGCGATATAACAAAATCGGCGATAGCGGTCCATCGCTTTTTTTGTGCTTAATTTAATTTGTGAAGCTAGATCAAACACCGGAGCCGCTTTAAGCGCGCCTTGCATTCTCTTCTCCATTGTCATCTCAGTTTACTCACTCGTCTCTAACACAAATTCCCTCGTTCGCTGGCACAATCCCGTTCGAGAAACTGAAAGCAAAAAAAGCAAAATTAACGCCAGTTCGTCGCGATTGCAGCTCCGGCTTGTCCTCAAAAACTCCCGCGACATTTTCATCAAGAATTCCGGTCAACAACTCCAGTTAGACAGCCGTCGACTCCATTGTTTCCATTGTTGGATCCGGCTCCATTTCGCGGCTTTGTCTTAGTCATTGCCGTGATAATCACAGCCGCTTTCCTTGTACATTTGCAAATAATTCGAACGTGGATTAAGTGGCTGAGGATTATGTTTGTAGTACAGAGATAATCGGAAGCGATCGGAAACTCATCCAACCTGATCGTTGTTGAGGTCATCCATCATCGTCGTCTTGTACAAATTAAATTTGGCTGTGAGCGAGTCGAACGCACGTCGAGTGCTTTTATTGGGAACTATAGGCAAGTTGCCAGGTTGGAGCGAAGAGGAGATAAATTTCCGGCATTGCATTATTATGCTTGTTGCTCGATCCTCAACAGGTTACTCTCCAGTTCGAGGGAACTCGATTTGGGAGCACCGATAAAGTGGATCGATTCGGGTTTTAACTTAGAAGATCACTCGTCTTGCTAATTTTTTGAACATCTAGTGATTGAAGGATCACGAATTAAGTATATAGAATTTGATACCAGCTCCAGGATATAATAATTATACACAATATTATACAGGCTGACCCAGAGCTCCGTAAACGCTCCATAACTTTTTTGCTATTCGAGGTATCGACTTGAAATTATTGTTGGATGATAGGAGCGCTTCTGTTGCACATTTTAAAAATAGTTTCGTTTGTATACAGGGTGTCCAAATATTATTAAAAGACCAAAGTTATGTTTTTTTAAATGAAACTACCCCATTTTGATTTTATTTTTGATTTCTACACTAAATTCTGCGTCAATTTTACTGGAGTCATTTTCACCTATCTGTCATATTTTTTGATTTACGTCACTTTATTTTCCAAAATTTCTTTATGTAAGGTTCCGTTCAAAAATTCATAACTTCTAAACTGTTAAAGAAAACATACCAATTTTTTGTGTGAAGTACCTAGGCTTCGGTCAATCTATCGAGTGGCGAAAGAATATTCTAATATCATAATTGAACCCTAGAAACCCTATATCACAGAAAATCGTATCAAAAACGCTAAAGAATGTTGTAAAAATATACAGGTGTTCCATTTGAAAAAATAGAGTTTTCGCCATTTGTTTTTCATCATTTTCAAAAAATCTTAGTAAGCGTTGGAATATTCCTTCGCCACTCGGCAACAGCTCAAAGATTGACCAACGTCTAGAGACTTCACAGAAAAAAAATGGGTATGTTTTCTTTAATAGTTTAGAAGATATGATTTTTTTAACGGAACATTACATCAAGGAATTTTGGAACATAAAGTGACGTACATGAAAAAGTATGATAGATAGGTGAAAATGACCTAAGTAAATTTAACGGATAACTTAGTGTACAATTCAAAAATAAAATCAAAATGGGGTAGTTCCATTTAAAAAAACATAACTTTGGTCTTTTAATAATATTTGGACACCCTGTATACAAAAGAAAATATATTTAAAATGTGCAGCAGAAGCGCACCTATCATCCAGCAATAATTTCAAGTCGATACCTCAAATAGCAAAAAAGTTATGGACCGTTTACGCAGCTCTGGGTCACCCTGTATAACTAATTGGCCCCCGTGGGAATAATTCGCATAGAAATCATGTTTGTTTTACAGCCTTACCGCCTGGAATGCGCTTGGGGAGTTGGAGTTAAACATATTGTCAATAGATGGCGCTATCACCAAAATACGATTTCTAATAATTTTAAAAGAAACATTAACATTGTGAATTGTTTGATTATTTTTCGCAGATAGCGCTGAAGGTTATCTTTAAAATGACGGCTCAATCATTGGTTTTGATGAAGTATTAAGGGAGATATGGCCTTTGAGAAATTATATATGGAAATATACAGTGTCTTTTTTAAGGCAGCTATTAGAACATTTTTAACTTCCTACAGTGCTATAAACTTGACATTTGGAAAACAGCCGAAATTGACCATTTCGAACCGAAGTAAATTATTTTCAATAAGGCGCCACTTCCACTTATACTGGAAGTGGACGCCATCTTTGTTATTTTAAATAGAACATCCTAGTTTTTATTTAATTTTTGAATGCCCTCTTTCATTTTGACCTATGTTGTACCCATCTATCTGTCAAAGTTTTGGAGATATGCCCACTTTTTTACAAAATCTTGCATTTTCGGTGGTCTATTTAAAAAATTATTCCGCAGTAACTATTGGGAAAAGGTACAAACTGTTTTTTTGCAGTCGATAGCCGAAATACTACAAAATTGTCGGCTGGCCTCAACAATAACTATATCATACTTAAGTACTTATAATAATTTAATGAAAATGCCCAAAACTAAGCGTTAATTTTAATTTTTTTAAATGGCACACGAGTCGATATAAAATAAAATTTAAGGGGATGTTGTATTAGCGTGTCCTATACCTATCTCAATTACTTTAGGAGTTATTATTATCTATTTAGAAAATGCGTATAATTTCGTAATAATGAAGGTATTTAGTAGGCTGTGAACGTAAAGTAAGTAAAAAAAAATGCAATGGATAATTACCCAAATGTATTGATTTTAGATTTGTTTATTATTCACGGGAGGTGTCATAAAATCGTTCAAACGACATAGCGTGAATTTAATTTAAACTATTCGCACCTATTTACAATGAATAATCAAAAATTTTCCCGTCTTTGCAATCATTTTATCTGTTCAGGAATAATACATTTCAAAATAGAAACAGTTAGAGTTGTTCCTAGAAGTGAAGATAACCAAATCAATGTTCTGGGATATTTTGCCGTGCATCAATACGAGTTGCCGCTAAAGATTTGGAATTAAATTTGTTTTTGGAGACTTAGAGAATTTATGCAAACTGGTTATTTTTGTGGTATTTTAGGCATAAATTTACAACAGAGATGTAAATAAAAAAATAAAAAAATATAAAATGACAATACCAAAAATTCCAAACTCAATAATATTAAAAGAAGATGCTTACGCTGTAATCTATTTATTACATTAAATTAATTTATTACAAATTAAACGTCGACGTTGACAGTGATATCAATTGTTTGATTGATCATGACTAAGGAATTAGACTCATTTTCTAAATAAATCATAATAACTCCTAAAGTAATTGAGATTGGTATAGGACATGCTAATACAACCTTTTTTTAATACGCTTTTTCATACCCAATTTCATTTTCTATCGACTGGCGATATAAAATTCGGTAGGTGCCATTTTAAAAAAAGAAATATTGACTTTTTGTTTTGGGCATTTTCATTAAATCATTGTAAGTACTTATAATGTGATATAGTTATTTCTGAGGCCAGTCGACAATTCTGAAATATTTTCGCTATCCACTGCAAAAAACAGTTTGTACGTTTTCCCAATGCATACTGCAAAATAATTTTTTGAATAGACCAGTAAAATTGCAAAATTTTGTATAATAGTGCGCATATCTCCAAAACTTTTTACAGATATATAGATACAACATAGGTGTAAGATACTCAATAAGAAGAGTAAATAAAAAGTAGGGTGATCCTTTTTAAAATAACAAAGATGGCGTGCACTTTCAGTATAAACGAAAGTGCCGCCATATTGAAAATAATTTATTTCGATTCGGAGTGGTCAATTTTGACTGCATTCCAAATTTCAAATTTATACCTCCATGGGAGTTAAAAATTTTCAAATGGCCGCCTTTAAAAAACACTGTATAATCAATCAAACCCCAATTTTATGCGAAGGTGCTCCCTTACTAATCCTTGGGTATACAGTGTTTCCTCCAAATTTTACTGAAAAGGCTTGTTAGTACTTTTAAGTATTTTTTCCTAAGTTTCGTAGCATTTCAGGAGTTATCTCGTCAAATCCTGCTGCTTTACCCCTTTTTAAAGTTTTCCCTGCATCTTTTACACCTTGTGTACTAAATTCTTCTTGGTCGAACATTTCTAACTCTTGCTTTGTATTACCATTTTTACCTTCTTGCTCTTCTTCTGTTTTATTTGTTATTTATTTAGTAGGTCCTTGAAATAATATTTCCAGCTTTCCATCATATCTTCATCATTCTTCAATATACTACCCTCTTTGGATTTTACGTAGTTACATTTGTGTTGTTTGCTTTTTATTAGTGTTCTTAGTACCTTATAAAATAGTTTCTGATTTCCGTGGCTAGCGTGTTCCATTTTTCCTCCAATGATCTTCTCCTTCGCTCTTCTCAACATTTCTGTTTATATGCAGAGTATCTCTCAGAATTTCTATTGTTAAAGTAGTTATGCCACTTGATCGTTATAAGCCTCATTTCAATTTTTTTCAGTTTATTTTTATTTTGTTGTCTTTGCTGTCAGTAAAACTGTATCTTTGAAACTAATCCATGGGTTTTTTTTAATGTATAACTTGCTAAATATTCTTTCTAATTCTCCTGTATGATATCTGCCGTTTCTTTTTGTCTTAGTTTAAATGTTCGTATTGCTATCTTTTTTATTTTGTCGATTTTATAATTATGTTCTTGTTTTTGGAAGTCGCAAATCTGTCTCGTCACTGTTTTCAAGCGTTGTAGGGAACGTCATTGCCCATAACCAACAATTCCAGTGAATAAACTCGTCGGAGCCCTAAATGGAGCGAGCCAGTTGTTGCCGTCGTACTTATTTAGCAAAACTCCTTTAAACTTTCCATCAAACCGCAAAGTTGCGCTAAAAAGTTAACAAGTTTTGTACGAGTTGAACTCCGTTTCATTTGTGTGTGACTGAACCAACGAATTTCTGCATCTTAGACTGTTGTTATTGAACTGTTGCCAGATTGTGGTGGTAATGTTGTTTAAGGCGTTAGTTTGAGTTTGTAATCGGCTTTGGTTGGATTTTCTCGTGGAAGGATGCGTTGCTTGATGGTTTGGTAATAATGATTGAGTGCATTATCACTCGTGACATCTACGAGATCAATGCTATTCACAGTCACACGGCTGTGAAGTGATATTAATGTGATTATACAGTGCTGGATTCTCAAAGGATCTTTAAAAGCATTTTTCAATTTTATTAAGTAGAAATGGAACACGCAATACGTCTTCAGTATGCAAATTTCTTAATAGGTTTTTTAAAATTGATTTATTCAACTCGAACGCTGTTGCATTGTCCTTAAGTTATAAACGTGACAATCGGCGCGTTCTCTTTCTGCATATCTGTGTCTACTTTTATTAGCTGCATGAGTGTGAAATTTTAATTTTATTTAAAACAGTATCGCTTTACTTTTATGTTCTTAAACAGTAGAACTGAGTTTAAATCCTTTTTTTAAATTTAGAAGTACAAAATAAGATTAATTAATAATAAGTCTAATTTTTGTACAAAGTATACAAGTATTAATTTCTTTTTTTATAATGGAATTTCTACTGCAGTCCATCTAGTATGTTTTTTTATATTCAGAATTATTTTTGCTTAAAATCTAGTCCTAATCTCTTAATTTGATTCTAGTACAGGCTTCCAGGAATTATTTTTCGGAGTTTTCTTAATTTTATATTTTATCTTAGTTGTTTTGTTTGAGAATATATTATAATAATTTGCATTTCAGTCATTCTGCAATATTTTTATGTTCAGAACTTTTTTTCACTTCATATCTACGCTTAATCTCTATATATTGTATAATAATAATTTTGGACTTCATTTCTAAAAATTCAAGTCAAATTTTGAATGTTTTAAACACCATTTTTCTTTAGTCATGGTTTGATCATTAGTTCTTGCTTTCGTATGAATATATATTATGAAATTTCTGCGTCGGTTTTCTTGAATATATTTTTTGATGTTTAGAATTCTTTTATTTTATTTCTCGCTTTAATTTTATGTTTTGATTAAGTATATGTAAGATTTATCTTTCAGTGCTTCTAAAATTTTTTTACCTTCAGAATACTTTTTATTTTGTAGTTCGTCTTAAATTGTTGGTTTAATTCTTCTTCAGTCTTCCTGAAATATTGTTAGATTCAAAACCTTTTTTTCCCGTATTTTGTTATAATTTTTTGGATTGAACGTGTTTCAGTGCGCTTTTAATAATTTATTGTTTTTTTTCTTGACCTTTTAATTTATTTCCTATATTGTTTTAATGGTGTTTTGGTTGTAGTTCTGCTTCAGTCCACCTGGAATTATTTTTATGCTCACAATTATTTTTGTCTTATATCTAATTCTAATCTCTTGGTAGTTTTTTTATTGGAATCCTCGTAATTTCCTATTTCATCTTACATTCTTTGTTTGAAAATAGAATTTTTGCTTCTTCTTTGCTTCTGCAAGATTTTTATATTCAAAATTCTCCGTACTTCTTAGTATCTTCGCTTGACTCTGTTTCTTGGATTTTTTATGTTCGGTACCTTGCGTTCATTAGAATCGTTCTATCATTCTTATATGTTTTAAGTTTAGAATAATCATTATTTCACAGTTTATCTTAAATCTCGATTTGATTCTTCTTCAGTTTTCCAGAAATATTTTTATATTAACAATCGCTTTATCCCAAATTTAGTTGTAATTTTTTGATTGGAATTTTCGTTTCAGTTCTCCTGTAGTACTTTTCTTTGTGTTATTTTTTTAAATTTCATATCTCGTATAAATTCATTGATTTGTTTGGAGGAGAACAGCTCTTGTCTTGGTTTGAATATCGAACTTCTGTTCAAGCCGTCTTTGGTTTTTCTATTTTATAAAATAAAGAAGAGAAACTAATTCTTTTATGTTCTGAAACTGTGGCGAGTCCCGATTTATTTACTACTATTTAAAAGTACAAACATCAGAAAGTGATAAATATTTCATGAAGATTCGAGTTATATAAAATTGACTAATTTTCGAATAAAGGCCAAAGTTTAATTTTTTGCTTTGCTTATTCTTTCTGGCTTTGATTATTGAATTTATTCAGTCCAACTGACCAATGATTTTTCGTATTCAAAATTCTTTTTATTACATGATATGTCGTGTTAAATTCATACTTTCTTGTTGAATTACACTATTTCTGCTTCAATCCCAATGACGTAATTTGTTATATTCATTTTTTGGTTTATCTGCACCAGCCGCTGTGGAATCTTTTTTTTGCCTGTATTATTTTTATACATATCTTAGTTTGTTTGTAAAATTTCTGCTTCGACCATCCTTCACATTTGATTGGTAAATATCATTTGAGATTTTTTTTATTAGATTGTTGAAAATACGCTTATCAAATGTGCATTTTACAGTGAACGTAAAGTTAAATTGTTGGATTTAATGACAATGTTCGCTAGATGTCGCACTGAGCACATTATTGATTTTTTGACAAACACACGCACTAGATGGCGCTTCATTTTTGTTATCACCAATTTACCGCCACCTGAATTACCAACCAACGCTGCTTTAGCTTCTTGCCACCAGATTCCGCACTGAATTCTAATATAAGTGCGTACTAAATTCCCCTTCTCACATTTAAGGGTGGTTTAGTTCAACCGAACGAGATGACCCAATAGACTTTCATCCGGAAGGATTAACTCGGCAACTTTATTCGACCTCAGATGTAATCTGAGTACGGGTCATGGATACAGGCAAGATAGGTTAATAAATTACACAAGCTGGGTATATATGCACAGTTCCTTTGGATTTATTACTTAAATTACATTTCTGATAAGATCTATTGATTTATTAGATTATTAATAATCTGAGCGGATTGGAAAAATGAAATAAAGTAGATAATTAATTTATGTGGATCTTCTGAAATATTCTGACATCCAAAAGGATTTTGAAGAATTGTGATGATTGAAATGATCGAAAACAATCCACAAATATAAAAAAAAACTATTACTATATGTATAAATAAACTGTAAATTCTTGAGGATGCACCTTTTTGTCCAACATTTCAATTCAAACGTTGGTTGCATAAGAAATAGGTCACACATTTGTAGATTGCATATTGTAGACGTCGTCCATCATCTGAGTCGACACAAGAGGTAGAAAAAAGCATGATTAATCAAATTATTGTTGTGAGCGAGTAGAACGTCAATTGAGAACTGTAGGCAAGTTGCCAGGTCGAAACGAAGAGGAAATAAATTTCCCACTTTGTGCTTGTTGCTCCATTTTCAACAGGTTACCCTCCACTTCGAGGGCTTTGCCATAAAATGTTCCAAATTGCGCCAATTTTACTTTTAATCTCTTTACGCAACGAGTGCGTAAGTGTTTTTAGTTAATTAATACACAACTCGTGTTCCTTGAGTGAAGCCTGGAAATAAGGTTTTACATTATGTATTTTGTTATTTATTTTAATGGAAATGTTACATGTTTTTGTAAAAAAAACGAATGCCAATTTGTTTGAAATGATCATGACCTAATTGAGTCGCTAGATGTCACAGCTGTCCCCATTATTGATTTTTTGGCAAGCCTTTTCGTTAGGTGGCGCTTTAATCTTTACCACATTACTTCCACCTGTTTCAGCTCAATCCGCTAGGTACCGCTCCAAGCTTCTCCTTCTTCTAAGAGCCGGCCGCTTTGAAGCCAAGCAAAATATCGAATCATAGTTCCGAATCGAATTAACTAACTCCAGTCGACCTTCCGCCGAGACATAATCGAATCTCTGGTCTTTGATTAACGCACAAGGCTTGATAAATTAAATAAGGGTTTAGCGAGTCGGATTTATTAGTCATAGTTAAATTTGGCAAATGATCTTACGGGATCGGGGTTTGTTTAATTCACCCTAATCCAACCACAATTGGGCATAGAAATCCTGACAATCGAGTAAGAGCGCCTTTCTCGTAATTGGAGTACGTTTCATGATTAATTACTCAATGCGAATATAGATACTCTTGTATTATTACGCAGGCTTGTTGTGTTTTACTTTTGCTTGGTGCGCAGACAAAGGCTTGCATGCTGATTAAAGGCGAACCGACAAACACAAGGTGCATATGCAACGAAGCTGTGTCAAAATGGTTGTAAATGCTTTTTTTTGCTTCTTCCCAATTTATGATGCAATGCGCAATTAGTGTAATGATGTAACAGGCATCAACGATAGTAAGGATGCATTTTGCATGCTTATGTGGGATAGGCAATCTGTGATACAGTCGGTAATACAGTTATTTTTACAACTCTACCGAATGTACAATTATTCTTTTACTGCTTCTTCCCAATTTATGAAGTAATGCGCAATTAGTGTAATGCTGTAACGGGCATCAACGATAGTAAGGATGCATTTTGCATGCTTATGTGGGATAGGCAATCTGTGATACAGTCGGTAATACAGTTATTTTTACAACTCTACCGAATGTACAATTATTCTTTTATTGCTTCTTCCCAATTTATGAAGTAATGCGCAATTAATGTAATATTGTAACGGGCATCAACGATAGTAAGGATGCATTTTGCATGCTTATGTGGGATAGGCAATCTGTGATACAGTCGGTAATACAGTTATTTTTACAACTCTACCGAATGTACTATTATTCTTTTAACTGGTTGAGTGTCGTTGTGGAATTACAAAATCCGTCCAGTAATCCGTTTTACGGCAGCTTTTTCAAGCACCCATAAACCGTTACGGCCGCAATAAATAGTAAGGAGCATTTTTCCTAGCCGCTTTGTTCCGTAAGCACAAAAATCACTTTTTGTCGTCTGGTTATTGCGTGAATACGCTATAAATCTGGGCAGAGCGTGCTTGTCAAGACAGCTGCCTCATCTTGGACAAAATTAATTTATCAAGAACTTAGCCGACCCGGCGCATCCGCCATATCTTCGCCGTCCGGAAAATGTGAAACACGAACCCGACTTTTTTCCCGACTTCCTGATTTGAATCCTCTTCCGGCCCCGATTGACTGGTACGTCTCTGTTCGCGCAGCATCCGGCGCTGTCATAATTATGATAATGAATCCGTGATTGCGTTGCGTAACGACCTAAACGGAGATTGAGGGAGGCACAAGTAAGCCTAACGAGCGGGGTTCTTGAATGGGGATTGAAGTGTGGCGAAAAATTTGTACAGTATCTGCATGTTTTGAGCGTTAACTTGTTGAGCGGCTTGGGGTTTCGAATGTTGCAACATCCGCAACGATCGATATCTTCGTTCTGTTTCATCTCGGCCCCGCTTGTGTGCTTTGTCGATATTAGTCTAGGACTTTCTTTCAGGATGTTGAAAAAGTTGTTTTCGTTTCGGAATGATTTCAGTTGCAGGTGGGAGGGCTTCCTGGCAGATACGAGCTGATGAATGGCGCTTTGTTAGAGATATTCGTATGTGTAACATTGCAACAAAGCCCCTGGAGATAGGCAACCACGGATACTGCCGATAATACAGATATCATTTTTTTAATTTGTACTATTTTGTACAGTGGCGTAACAGAATCATTACGAATTCCTCTCGCGTGTACTGTCAGACCATGAATGGGTGGCGACGCAAATTGGGACAGGGAAGTGTTTAAATTTGCAGAGAGTGCACCCCAATCGATGGTCGATGGTCATTGCGCGCACCGGCCAATCGTTAATCATCCCTTATTTGGCGCTAAAAATTAATCGACGCCGCGGCCATAAAACGCGGATAATTGAGTCGTCGCCGTCGCCCCTTGCGTCCCCATGTGTGTGGCGGCGTCGCGACGTCCTCGAAGACGTACGTCGCGGATTGGGGCGACACTGCAGCGCCCGGAGAGGACGACGCCACATCAGTGTTCATCCGGGATTTTCGGGGAATGTTCAGGTTTGCGTGGCAAGTCCAACGTGGTTGGTACTCCTGCGTTTTTCAACCGCGGTCAACATGTACTATTTCATGACCGGTGTCGTGCAGAACTGCGAGCAAATCCTCAGGTAATCCACGCTCTAGTCTCGCCGCGACTCACTTTTGCCCAATTTTGAGTCGCTGCGTCTCGATTTCATTTCCGATAGTAGATTGTATCGTTGCGGCATGATTTATGGTCTGGGGCTTCCAGAGTGCGGAAGCTCAAAATTCAAACCCTGTTTTCGGCGCACCGTTGCAGAGAAATAAATTTCGGGAGTTAAAGACGTGGCTTAGAATTAAACGAGTTGGGTAAATAACGTGATGAGGGTTTGCAAGGAAGAATTTATTGTTTCGCTTCGTCGGTGGGGAAAATATGAAGTGGTGAAAGACAACCGGAGGCGGGGAGGCGTTCTTATATTTCTTGCATTGTTGTTTTAACTGTTAGTCTAATAAACGAGAATTAAACTAGACGAGTGATAAGGCACGCGAACTGGGTCATGCTTTTTGGGTACTGAAGGTTTAATTGCGGCAGCTTAATAGGATAGGCAAAATATAAACGACGTTTCTTGTAAGAGCAATTTCGCGTTCCGTTCAAATGTTGATACAATTCGTTAATGGCTCTCTGCGTTAGTTCTGTCTGGAATTCCCAATTTTGTGCTATTGCTGAACTAACTACGTGTAAAGTGTGTTAAGTTCCAAAATTTTGTGTATTTTGTTATTACACATGGCCCACAGAAACTACACTTTTTCCAATTCATGTGCGTATGTATGTGACAAGTGTTATTAAAGTCAAGGCGTAATGAAAAAAGATACATGTAATTTATACTAATTGTAACACTTGTATATTACGTAACAGTTATAGTAATTTTCTCTCCCTCCTAGATTTATGTTGGCAGCGCAAACTGTCATTCCAACAAACCACCTCGTATATAATTGCTTCCTTTCATCTCTCGATATGTAATAAACTATTACAGACACATACTTTCATATATAAAATTGTTACCGTTGCTATATAAATACACAGGGCGTACAAAAACATCAAACATAAACTTTGAAAATGTTTTTTTATTCTCCTTTGCAGGTTACGTGTGGAAGAAAATGTTTTAGACAAAATTTTTACTCTTTTTGATACATGTGTTAGTTGTCTATCAAAAATTGTTCGAATTAAACAAAAAAATTTTTGAAAATAAAATTGCTTAAGATAGGTCTAGAGAATAGAAATTTGATAGACAATTAAAAAGGATTCGAAAACAGTACAAGAAATTTGGAGGTCCTAATTGAAAAAATGGCGTTTGTGCCTTTGAAATTGTTCAAATTTAAAGCATTTTGTTCAATTTTAAAATAAAGCAATTTATACCGAATTCAAAAGTTCAAACCGCACCTTTCTAGCTAACTTAGGTCCAGAGATATTCGCATCTTTTCAGACCACTGCAAAGGTCCATTTCAATCATAAAAAGTTGAATAATTCGAAAAGAGTCTAATTTGACCCCCACTTATGATTAATAAACTCGACCTAAAATTAAGCAGAGAATCTAACAATTTTACCACAGTAATCCCTTCATATACAGTGTGATCATAAAATTCGGAACAAAACTCATAATTTGGTGATCTAATATTTTTGTGAAAATTGCTCAAACACGTCGATTTTAGTTTTTAAATTGCCATATTTTGAGATTGATGACCTTATCTGTTTTTAAACTATGACATTATCAACAATTTTTTTTAAATGTTGTTTTTTTTGTTTTCAGTTTTGACGTTTGTTATTGAATATCGTCGGCAAAACAGAATCAAGTTGTAAGAAACAATTACACACACTTTGGATTGCCAATCTTCCAACTCGTGTATAATTGCGTGCTTACATCACTCAATATATAATATACTATTTTGTTGTTGTAATATTTAATTGTTGTTTGTGATTAAATTACAAAAAACAAACGTATTATTGCGTGTAATAAAATTATGTCGGTTATTAGTTCTGCGTGATTTGAATATATAAAATCTCACTTATTTGGTTTTGCGTATTCGCCAACGATATAACTTATATTTTGTCTACTATTGCGGTAGAAATAGAAATTAAACAACATCTTAAAGCTCGTTTACATCATGCGATTTTTAAATTTGATTTTTGTGAAAGCTATATCGAATATTTGTCCATTTGTATCTTCACATTTTGCGATTTTTGACTTGACATTTTGACCGTTACAAGAATTCAATACGAAATCGGAACCCAACAGAGACCGTCTTATTCCCAAAATATCGAACAAAAAATCGAATGTGTAAATAAGCTTTTATGGAACACGGTTTTTAAACACTAGAAAAATTATGTTGTATTAAAAACACACCCATAATACATTTTTAAGGATAAGATATTTTGGAAATATTTCATTCGGTGAAGCAACAGAAAAAGTTCAGAGTAGGCCATGAGATCACTGTCGAATTGGTTTAAGTGTATGATAATTTTTGACTTTAATTAGAGAAATTTGAGGTTAAGTTCTGTGTTTACAACAGACATAAGATACATTTACTGTCTTTTTTTAACAAATCCTATCTCTAAGCGTCAGTTTAAGCGACATTTGCAATATTTGGGTTGACAGTTCTTGTCAAAAGTCATTATTGTCAATGCCAAACGTCTACACTGTAAAATGGAACAAAAGCTGCAATCTACGTCCTACTGCGAACCCCCTTTTTGTACGCTGTAAATATTTATATTTGAATCGAAAAATTTCATCGTGGCAAAAAGTGTAAATTTGTGTTTTCTTTTACTTTACTAATGAACACGTTCGTTCCGTGATAAGGACTTTTAAATATTGCTTTGTTCATTTGCACGTCCCCAGCTCCGCGACCGCGTTTAGCATAAATGAATTATTTTTACTTCTTATCATAAAAACTGGAATGACAACAAAATGTGGGTGTTGCTGCATTTTAACCAGACCTTCAGTCTTAAAATAGCGAAATATTGATATTTCATTTGCAATTTTATGAGAATTGATGACGACTTCTTTTTCCTTTATAGTCCTTCCGGTTTATCGTAAAAGTTCAAATAATGCAGTTTCTGATAATAGAATCGAAATATTAAATTTATATTACTTAGTATGGCGTTATAAAGAGCATGTGCATTTCGTTCCATTGCTCTATTTTATGACGTGCGTGTAAAAATAAAACCAGACGGCGTAGGCCATGAACTTCGTTAGAGTGTAGAGGTGTTTATTTCAAGAGCTGTGGAGGACTCGGAAGATGCGCAAAAAGCGGAGTTAATTTGGGAAAATTTCGAGTTTATTATGCGTTCTAAAAATATTAGCTCTTGTAAAAGTTCCTGTATTAATACCAGAAACCCCCTATCTATTATTTAGTTTATTATTGCCCAAATATACCGAGCGGTGCATTTAACCTGATAAAGCATGATATCTCCAAAACAAAGCGTTGTAGATAACATGTTTTAAATAAAAGTTAAGTATTTTGCTTCAAGTGGGAAGGTAAGGTTCTCGTTATGAAACATAAAATGTGTATGCATAATTTTTGTTTATTTAGTAGAATTTTCCATTTTGTTTATTTTTGCCTTGATATGTTTCCATTTATTTGTACATTTGCTATTTCTTTATTTCAATCATCTTAATTCTGTTTTATTTTATTTATATTTTGTTATTGAATTTTATAATACATACATTGTTTTGGGGTTAATTTGAGTGGCTTCGACTAAAATTTGCCCTTTATATTAATAAAGCCCCCCGATTTAGTATTATTAAACAGAAGACTTATCTACAGTGATTTCAATTATATCTTAATTTTCAACATATTCTCCTTCATTTTCAACACATTTGGTCCAACGATGCTCGAGATCCAATATCCCTTCTTGAAATTGAATTTTCGGAATTTTTTGTCAAAAAGCTCCTAAAACAAAATTATTTTACTGATCACGATTTTAAGTGATCAAGAAGGACTGAGTCTGTTGGTAGTAATTCGATGATATTCAGAATATTTCCAATAAAAATGTCATGTTTGAGATGAAAAACCATTTTTATCAAATAGAAAATCACAAAAAGTATACCCTTGTAGTCCAAATTTATCACATAAAAAATTACAAAAAGTAAAACGTTGCAGTCCAAATTGTAGTTTAAATTTGTGTATAAATGTCAAAACTTACAACCTGTGAAATAGCAATATTGACAACGAGAAACATGAAAATACCAGTAGTACCAATTTTGTTTAAATTTTCATTGTTGCCAAGAGATTCAGTCATTTTTGATCACGCTGTAGTTAAGCCAAAAATTTGAATGGCATTTAAATGGCCGCCAATCTGTAATTCCGAGATCTTTTCAAATAATTCTCGTATTCACGAGCCGCTGCTGTATATTTATTTGGAAAATCTCGAATAAAATACAATGTTTTGCATGTTTTTTTGTAATTTGTATTTGGGCCATAACTTCTGTGGCTTGAGTGCGTGATAACGAAAACAAGATCCAAACCTAGTTTTAATGGAATTTTCGTTCTACTTTCCTAAGATGTAGATATTCAGTTTTTTCGTGTTCTAGTGCTTTAAATAACATCGAAGTCGATTCTTGGGCTTATAATTTTATCAATAAAAATGGTAACTTCAGTGAAGTAGCAGGTGCATTATAAATAAATAAAATTATGAAAATTGTTAAAATATGGGACTATATCTAGAATTTGTATCTGATTTGACATGCCTTAAAAAATTGGATGTGACCATACAAAGCCTGATTAATAAAAATTTACATAAAATGGTTATACAATTTTTGCCTGATACAAATTGGAACGAGCACTGAATTATAAAAAAAAACCAATTCCCTCCATCTCACAAAACCATTAATTTTTTAATGTCTATAATAAAGAACCATTATTGCCACCATCAATCACCCATCGCTTTTAAGCGCATCATTTAATTGCACGTTCCTTTTTCCACTTATTTCGAACAAGACGACGTCAAATGGAAATATGTGTGGCGGTAAACATGTTGTGGAAGTTTCGCAGATTTATTTTCTGATTTTCGCCGGAAATTACGTTGGGCACGGGCCATGAGCCGCCGGATTTGATTTGTATCGCGTAAGCCGGATTCCGTCCAAGTTTTTGCCTCGCGCTATATACAGAGTGTTTGGACGATCGATCAAAGGCGACAAAAAAAGCTTATTTCAAACTTATTTATTATTTATGGACGACGGTGCCTGCATAATATTATGGAAAATCCTGCACGGAATGAGGTCACTTTCGTCGGGTTGGGTCTGCATTATGCGCTCCCCTTCTAAAATTTCTATGATTATTATAATTTTTCTTCGGTCGGCAAAAAATGTTCGAAATCTCGTACCTAACGCGACTTGGAGGGCAGATTTTGAGTCGATGTAATTAAAAAATGATGAAATTTAAGCGAGTGAGAAGCCGCGAACAACGATTGATGAAATCAGCCAGCAATAAAGACACATTCAAGTCATTATTTAGTCTGAACCAAGTAAATTGTTTTCTGCGACATAAACTACATCTTAATGTTCGGGGCAAGTGCGTTGTGGGTTTAGAGTGTACGACACTCACTGATAACAGCATTAAAGCACGACTTGACGCTGATAATCAATCACTGAATACATACAGCGCCCCGGGGTTTTATATTTTTTCATAATTCATCCCTGTATCCTGTAGCGTATCGATTTTATTCCTGTCTTAAATTATTTATGGATGAAGGGTGGCGATCCTGCATAATATTCTGCAAAATCCTTGGATGATTTCATAACAGGCGGTTGCGTTCGTTTTGAATTAGATTTCGTTTCATATTTTTTTACAAGTTGTTGTTATTGAATAACGGGCGTACGAAAAAATGATTCAGAGTAGGCCATGTAGTCTATTTGGAATTCGTTAGAGTGTAGAAAATGTTTGATCTTGAGATGGAGTCAGTCACAGCATTGTTAAAATATATATTTAATATACTTAAACAATGGTCACAGATACAGTTAATGTCTTTTTCAACAAATTTTCTCTCGAGGTTCAAATGTCATAACTGTTAAAGTCAAAAGTCTACTTTGATTTGTTTTCTCTACTTAAAGCTAAAGCGTATAAAAATATTAATTTGAATTTATCAACAGAACAAGTTGAAGTACCCGTAATGGTTTGGAAAAATGCGACAATGTTACATTAATAATAATAACAATGAAAATTTGCAGAAGACTAGGAGGAAAAGCAGTGAGGCTTGAAGAAATTGACATTAAAATATTGAATTCGAGAAGATTATTAAGAAACATATTAAGATGATTACTATAAGATTAAGAAAATGGCATAAGTGACCAAAAGAAAAAAAAAGAAACGAAACATAAAAGAAAATAATGCAAGCAAACTAATGGAACAAGTTTGAAAAATTACGAAAAAGAATAAAAAGAGCATGACTTACCAAAATAAAAGTTATAGAAACAGGAAAAAGGCACTAATATTAGCAAAAATATAGAAATGGATACAAAGTATTTATATAAACTAATGTGGAATACAACTTTTTAAAGCCCAAGAAAATCACTAAAAGTTAAACGATAAAAATTAGAAAAGGTAAGAAACAAAGTAAACGAATGAACGAAGAAATTTTGAAAAACACGAGCACAGTTCTACCAAATACTAGCATAATAAGAAAATGAAAATTAGCATAAGAAGATGATACTTTAAGAAATGGACTGTCATATTTTGGATGAGAGATGACATTAAAATGGCAAATTGTAACAAGAAAAATAAACCAAAGCAGCACCAACAGAAGAAATGAAGAGGAACAAAATTTTGAGATCGAGAAAGAATTCCTCTGTTCTCAAGAACTAGTTTTGAAAATTGTGACCATGTTGCATTAAAAATAACATAATGAAAATTTGCAGAAGACTAGGACGAGAAGCATTGAGGCTTGAAGAAATTGACAATCAATTATCGAATTCACGAAGAATATTTAGAAAAAATTAAAATGAGAATTACAGCAAGATAATGAACACCAAACCAAAAGAAAAAAGCCAATAAAAGAAACAAAAAGACAATAATGCAAGCAAAGGGATGGAAATCTGGACATAACTTTGGCGTGAACAAAAAAGCGTGATTTACCAAAATAAAAATAATATAAACAGGAAAAAGGCACTAACACTAGCAAAAATATAAAATAATATAGAAGACCATTTCGTAAAGCCAAAAATAATCAGTAAAAGATAAACGGATGGAATATCAATTAAGAAGAGACAGAAACACAGTAAAAGAACCAACGAAGAAGTTTTGGAAAAACACGAGCATCGTTCTACTAAGTATACTAGAAGCATAACAAGAAAAGGAAAATTAGAAGAAGGTGATACTTGAAGAAATGGACAATCAGATTTTGCGTGAGAGATAACATTAAAAAGGCAAATTGTAACAAGAAAAGTGAAGCGAAGCACCATCAACAGAAGAAATCAAGAGAAAGAAAATTTTGATAACGAGAAAGAACAGGGGAAATCTCATCAGAAGAAATTCTATAAATTTTACCAAAAACATCTACGTCAATTAAGAAATTGAAATTTAGCAGACGAAGATGATATCGACGAAATGGACAATCAGAAATTGCATCAGAAATGATATATAAAAGAGAAAATTTGTAACGAGGAAAAAAAAGAAGCGGAATTATTTAGCATAAGAAATAAATAAGAAGAAAACATTTCATAGCAAAAATAAGAAAATAAGAAACCAAAATATATTCTACCAATTCCACCAAGAACTTCTACGACTAACATATTAAGAATATAAGAATTAGCTGAAGATGGTACTTGAAGAAATGGACAATCAGAAATTGGATCAGAGATCACGTACGAGGATAAAAGAGACAATTTGTATCAAGAAATTGAAAATAAGCAAAATTAGCTTAAAAAAATGTTAGAAGAAAAATTAGAAGAATCGGTACTTCCAGTTCTATTTGCATATTAACAAATGTTTTCCCTGAGACACTTCCATTAAATATGAAAGTGTTAATTAAATATGGCAAAGGGTTTATTATTCTACCATGTAAAAAATTAAACCAAACCTAAATTCCATTGTCTCTTGAGAATCAGTTTTTTTCTACGTTTTCTATAAGGGATATTTAACGTTAGAGTTTAATAAATCAATAAATTTTATCATAATGAAAAAATGCAACTTTAAAGTACGATATATTGAACTGAAGAGATTTATAAGTTTTGAATTTCACAAAATGCTGTCGTATTAAATATAAACTTTCTAAATCACTTTACACTGCCTGCTTGGAATTATATTAAAATATATTTCTGGGAACTGTCACAATTCATTGATTAATTGTTAAAACTTTGTGGGTTGTTCTTTTTTTAATCATTGTATCCGGTGAGTGTTTAATTAACTTTCTTGCGAAATTAGTGCATAATTTGTTGGCTGAAGTTTTCTGTTTGGGTATACTCTTCATAATTCATTCGTTCGTTCTCTCTTTTAAATAATGCTGGCGTCTCAACACTTCGACCTTTGCGTTCCCAATTCTCCCACAAATCTCGCCAGTGACGGTATCTCAAAAATTGTCGACTGATAAGCGATGTATTAATTACGCGCTCCGAATATGAAACAAGGCAAACACGCCTCATTTGCATTTAATTTCGTTCTGTCTCGAAAAAATTCGATTAAACCGACAAACCGTCGCCTGTTTTTCGTCGGTTATCCCTAATTGGGACCGCGCGTCCAGATCGCAATCTGTATAATATTTCGTAACTGTTGTAATAATTAAAGTCGTACAACAATGAAAGTCACGCCATGGAATTTTTCGTTTGGGTTCATTTTGCGAGGCTTGTTTGTGCGTTTAATGCAACAGATGCAACAAAAGAACCGAAACTAATGCAAAGCCACTATCAACATCGGGCATTGTTGCAAATACAAACAGCGCTGCCAACTTTACGAAGATAGCGGCGTTCCAAAAGCGCACACAAAAACGCACGTTCCCTTCCAATTTTTAGTTGTTAAGTTTAGCGAGCTTGAGCTTTTCTCAAATATTGGCGTCTGTGCTTTGATTAGTGCAACTAATTTCTCGGCGTCGCTTTAATCGAGTATCGATCTCGCGACTGAAAATTTACGGTGCATTTCGGCGTACAACCTGAAACTGAAAATAAAGGGAACGCTTGTGAAACCCTAAACTCCCGCAAAGCAGACACGAGAGCTTTTAAGTGCGTTATTAAAAGCACTATCGCTTCAGCACGCGACCTCCGGAACGACTGAAAACTGAAAATAATCGATCAGGCGAGAAAGTGCGAGCTTTCGTACGACCTTGACACGTCTCCATCTGGCGATGGTAGAACAAGTCGCCAATTTGACTTACGATAAGTCCGCAAAGCGCGGCGCTTATAAAAATGCAAATTTAGCCAATTTCCAAAGCTCCCGACCGCTTTACGACTCACTCCCGGTTTTATGTGAAACATTCTATTTGTTCGATTTTCTCGGACGAGATTGATGAGAGTTTATGAAAGCTGGTCCGAAGTGACAGACGCGAGCTTTAAAAGCCGCGTCCAGCTTGATTGACGATAGATGGAGTCGCGAATGACGATTTTCAGGAGCTTTGCACATAAATTGTACAAACATCTGCATTAGATTAAGCTTTGCGTTTTGCGTTGGCCGCCAGATGTCGGTGAAATGTGGCGCCAAAATTAGCGCCGTCTGGTGTCAGTCCCTCGAATCGCGTGGCAGCTTTCGGGCAAAGCTCCATAAAATTTCATTCCTCTCGCACTTGTCGTTATCTGCAGTTAGGCAGCGCTGTATATTCATTTTATTCATAGATCAGTCAACAAAAACAGCTAATGCAAGTCTAATTTCGCCGCTCCACTCCGTCTTTGTCTTTGATGGCGATAATGCTGGAGTGTTATTGATTCTTCATGTAAACCTGTTGCTAACCGGAGAGCTTTTATTCGTCGTTCGGACGCCGCTGACAGTTTTATTGTCTCAGGCATGTCTATGCTAAGAGATTTCAGTGTGTCTTAGACGCAATTTCAGCGCTTTCATTATTGCTCTAGTTAAATTCTGTCGTCGGAGATTTTGCGAATTTTCGGCGAGCTTTGAGCGGTCGAGTTAAATCGGCGGAAGAATTGATCAGGTGTCAAAATTTCGATCGTACAACGTCCGGATTTCAATTAGAACGCAACATTAGT
This sequence comes from Eledona agricola, assembly GCA_964023215.1. NCBI lineage: Eukaryota > Metazoa > Arthropoda > Insecta > Coleoptera > Tenebrionidae > Eledona > Eledona agricola. The sequence goes on from OZ026863.1 coordinate 11,536,646, forward strand.
CTTCCGGTTTGGTGATAACAAAGGAACTGGGTCAGTGGAGTTGCTTACAATCGTACGAATCCGCAGCATCGATCTGGGAACCAATAATGGCGAGATCGCGAAGTTCTGTCGAGTTTTTTTATGAAAATTACAAAGTTTTCGTTCGGAGAAAAGTCCGCGGATTTTCCTCGAAACAAACCCCTTTTTTAATAGAATATAAAAAGTGAATACATTCCTCAAATTTGCTAAACCCCAACACGAACTAATATCTGCAAAAATATGTGTTTGCAAAGTTTTGTTATAAATTTCCTGTAAAATATTTAAAGCAAAATAGGAAGAAAAAGTTTCGGGGAGAAGTTAGGCGTTTAGGTCAAGTCAATTAACCTGTCACCTATTAACATTGTGTGGGATTAATAAAACACTTTTATCAGACTTTTTAAATTGCTGTTGAATTTTTGTACAAAAAAAACGGAGGCTCAGGGACCATGGAATCTAGTTTTTGTTTTATATTTTACAGTGTACAGCAAACCCTTTGCCATATTTAATTATTACTTTGATATGTAGTGGAAATTTTTTCTTAATATGCTAGACGAGGAATTCTTGGTAAAATACTGATTCTTATTTTCTACTTCTTAATTTTTATGTTAATTTTGCTTCTCTTCATTTTTAACATTGAAAATGTTTAACGGTTGAGTAGGATGGCATTTTTTGTTACAAATTGTCTCTCTTATAAGTCATCCCTGATCCAAATTTTGATTGTCCATTTCTTCAAGTATCATCTTCTACCAATTCTAATTTTCTTAATATGCTAGACGTAGATATTCTTGGTGGAGTTAGAGTGTTTCAGTTGCGGATTCTGCTTCTCTTCCTTTTCTTCCTTAATATTTTCTTCGGCTTATTTTCTTCTACTGCAGCAGCTTTGCTTGATTTTGTCTTTTAGAAATGGCACCTCTAATCAAAAAGCTGATTATCCATTACATCAACAGTCACTTTCATTTTCTTATTATGGTAGTAGTTCTTGGTGTTTTTCCAAACTTCTGCCTCACTCGTTCTTTTACTATGTTTCTTCTTATTATTCCCTCATTTATCTTTTACTGATTTACTTTAGCTTTATTAAGTTGCCTTTTATAATATTTTAATTTATTAAGTTGTGTCCATATTTTTATATTATTGCTAGTAGTTATTTCTGTTTTTTTTCCTTTGGTAATTAATGTCATTTTCTTTTTCTTCCTCTCTTCAATATTTCTTCTGAAATTCAATATTTGATTGTTTGTATCTTCAAGCCTCACTGTTTTTCGTCGTATTTTTCAGCAAATTTTCATTATCTTAATACGCTGCTGGTTCTTAATTCAACGTGATCGAAATTTTCTAGTTCTTCTATTAATTAATCTATCATTTACGCTTTAGCTTTAAATAGAGGAATGATTTTTTTGCGATTCCAACTGCTCTATTTTTGTTTCTTCTTTATTAATCTTTTCGTCATTGATTTCTGTTAATTCGTCTGTATCACTATTCTCACTGCTTCTTTACTTTAGGGTTTGCCTAATCTTTTTTTTATGCTAGTTCTTTTTTTGTTTGTTCTTTCCGTTTCTTTTTCCAGGGCTAATTTCTCTCAAATAATTAGTTTTCCATTCAATTTTATGATTTTCAACTAATTCGTTTCTTCAATTAATTCTTTTTTTATATCCTTGTAATTGTTTTCGTCGAAGTTGTGTACGGATTTCTATCCGTTTGTTATTACATATTTCTGTTTTTTTGTTTTTTTAATTGGTCTTGTTCTATTTTTTTCTTTTTTTGTTAATTTATGCCCTTTTCTTTATCTTCTAGTAATTCTTGTCTTAGTTTATTTCTACCAATTCTTTTCAAATTCAATGTGTGATTGTCCGTTTATTCATCCCTTACTGCTTCTCGTGCTAATCTTCATTTTCAAAATTTTCAAACTACGACTTTTTAAAATTAAAATTAATCTACCGTGTACGGTAGAATGGAAACCATGGAGAAACCTTTTTTTTATTTTTGCAATTACAACTGCTTCTTATCATTTTCTTCTGCCAATTTTACGAAATTTCAGTTTCATATCCTTTATTCTTTCTTTTTCTTAGACAATTCTTTGAATTCTTTGAAAATCTCCAATATTTATTTAATGTTCCATTTGTTGACTGTCCAATTCTTCAAATCTCATTGGTTCTCGCCTTTTTCTTCTGATAAGTCGTCTTTTCCATATTTCATTTTTAGTCAGTTTCGGCATGTCCATTTCTTTCATTGCGTTTTTTATTTGCTTTACCCGTTTTATTCCTGATCTAATTAGCCTCATTTTTTTTGCTTGTTTTTGAGAAAAAAAAGAGATTTTTTTCATTGTTACTGCTTGTCTTCTATACTCATTGCTTCTCGTCTTTTTCTCCAACTAAATGATTAATTGATATTTCATTTCCAACCAATTACGGTTTTCCTAGTGCCAAATAAGAACTCTTATCTTATTTTAACTCTTATACCTCATTTATCGCGTTCATTTAAGTACATATTTATATTAATCTTTTTTTTACTCTTTAGTGGTGGGGCTCCAATTGTGTGTTTTAACTCCAGATCCTGCACTAATTTGCATCTTTGATTATTTAAAAATTATTAAAAACTCTTTGATTTAGAATTTGTATTACGTCAAAAAAAACTTCCTCACCTTTTATATTAAGAAAGAATGGAGCTAGAGGAGTTAAACAAAAATTAAATAAAATGTTTTTTTATAAACTGTTCTTTGAGGGTAAAGTTATATGTGAATGATGTGATGACTAAATATGGCGCCATTAACAAAAAAAATAAATGGCAAAATGGTCAAATCCCACCTTATTTTAAGTGCTCTAATTTTCTAAACAAATGTAACGTGATAAAAATGAAATGTACCAAACAGATCCTGAAAGTACCCTATTTATTTAAATTGCTTTAACTAGACATTGACAATTAAATTTTTATTTTTTAATCTATCTTTAAATTAAAGTGACTCACTGAACCGTTTGTAATTTAAAATTAAAAAGAATAAATAACAAAGAGGTTAATCTCAGAGTTCTCCAAGTCAAAGAAATTTTGCTACACTTTTTGAACCAACGTTATTCAATGTCCTTGCTATATTTTTATATGCACGTTATTTAGTGTCAAATTATGCACTTGGCAAAATTAGAAAAAGAAGAATTCGTAACTTGCTCGTTTTGAATTTGTGACATAGTTTAGTTGATTTAGTTTTTTATCTACTTTCTGTTTATTTCCTGTCATCAACTGAACAAAATACGACATCGGGGTTGAACTCAAATAATTTTAAGACAACGAATTGCAATATCGTTTCAGTGTTAACTCTTTTTGACCATAGACATAAACAGGATTCACTGAAGATGTCTACCGAAGATGTAGACGAAACGTTTGGAAACAACGTTAAAACCACTTCATATATCCGAAAATTGTTTAATCACGTAAGCTAAATGTTTCTGTTGTTTTTACTCGTCTCGGTGTTAGACTCGGCCAAAGTTTTCATTCACAATTGTAAATGAATATGTAATTTTTTCCCCCTCTTACTGTTCCATTTGTTTAATTGTTGTTAGGATTTATAAAGATTTTCGACGATGGCCGATTATAAACTAGATAAAAAATGCACCCTTTTAACGATTTCAGCAGCACATGCACCTTTGCATGACTTTCTTTTATCCGGCCGTTGAAACGTCACAACTCGCAATCACAGCCCTACAAGAATACGAACAAAAACTCGAAATTTCCACGATTTGATTCGTTTGCCGCGTCTTGTATTAAACGAAACGAATTGTAAATATTTAAGGTAATCAAGTTGGATAACATAAATTTCGAAACTGCACCCCCGCCATAAATTTTCATTAATTACCTTTAAGCTCCAATTTCTACATTTAGGGCCTGCGTTTCCTTTAAACAACCCTTTATTTACCGCTACAGTTCACAATAGTATAAATTTTCTTGTCTGCCACTCATTGAAGAGTCCCAGGGCCCCCACGCTGGTCGTACGACACGTGACATAAAATGAGATCTTGGGTAAACAAGCGCCACGCAATGCAAGAATTACTAAATTAGGCAGGGGTGCGGAGACTTCTCCGGGACACAAAAGGGGGCTGCCGGGTGCAGCCCGGCGGCGACCAGGTCGATGTTGCCATAGTAACATAGTACTCGTGTGCCTCCACTTCCTTTTAACGCCTCGTTTTACACATTTATGCCTTACCTGCGACACTACTCTGCGTAATTAGTTGGGGCGCATGCAGCCCCCACGACGCCCGACGATCAGCTGATATGGGCAAATAAACGGGGGATGACACGCAACCGCGTGACACGCACGACACTCACGCTCAAGTTGTGCTTTTCCACGTCTTGAACGATGTTTCAATCATCGGGAGTGATAAGATAACGCCCAACATGTATTTTTTGCCTTGCTCTTAAATGTATTCCAAATTGTGATGGATGGTTCGGTTTTCCTTTATTTAGCTCTTCGTCACGCTATCGAATTATCGCTTTTATTCGTGATTCTTGACACTTATCAAGTTTCTTATGATGTCTGAATTTATTTCATTTTTATTTATTTTTGTTGAAATATTTTTTTATATTGTTCAGGTGTTTGTTTCATGTACTTTTCCTTGCATTGCCGGATTATTTCAGCTTGTTGAAGTGAAACGTATTTGTCCGCGCTGAGAGTTACATTTCAAGGCCGCGTCACGTCACGTCACGTTTAGCAGTTTTGGAAAAACGAGTAGCGTAACACAACACGAGAAAATCACAAATAATATCACGTTACAATAGTCCAAACACTACACAATAGCGTCTATTCTTCTTAGGTGAACATCTGATGAGCTCACACCCTTCAATCACTTGATATGGACGTTGTATATAAATACTCAAGTTGGTCCGTGTGAAAAATTCGCAGAGAATGCGCTTGGGGAGTGGAAGTTGTTAGTTAAACAGATTGTCAATGTTAGCCCGTGCGAATAATTCGCATAGAAAGCGCTTTTGAAGTGGTAGATGTGAGTTAAACAGATTGTCAATAGATGTCCCTATGACGAAAATGGCCCGTGCGAATAATTCGCATAGAATGCGCTTACGGAGTGGGAGATGTTAGTTACACAGATTGTCATTAGATGGCGCTGTGACCAAAAGAGCTCGTGCGAATAATTCGCATAGAATGCGCTTGGGGAGTGGGAGATGTTAGTTAAATACATTGTCAATAGATGGCGATATGACAAAATACGGTTTTCAATAAATTTTAATTAATTTTCAGTAGTTTGTTTATTTTTCGCATAATAGCGGTGAAGGTAGTCTTCAAAATGACGGCTCTTGGCTTGGTTTTGATGAAGTACTAAAGGAGACGTATCGACAAAAAAAAAATTAAGGTAATTTACGTAGAACGTTCATTAGAAAATTTTGATTTTCTTGTAAAGCTAGAAAGTTGAAATTTGGTGCAGCATCATTATCGATCATTCTGAATTCAAGTAAAGTAGTTTCCAAAAGGCGGTATTTGCAATAATACCTATTTTTATGCATTTGTTTGAGCACTCAATTCTGAATAAGACGCACACGGCTGTTGGCACTTACCTCCCATAGTTTTTGAAATATTTTTAATTTAAAGCTAAAATTCAATAATTAATTAATTTTCAGTAGTTTGTTTATTTTTCGCATAATGTTGGCTCTTGGCTTGGTTTTGATGAAGTATTAAAGGAGACAAAAAATAAGGGTAATTTACGTAGACCGTTCATTAGAAAATATAGATTTACCTGTAAAGCTAGAAAGTTTAAATTTGGTGCAGCATCATTATCGATCATTCTGAATCCAAGTAAAGTAGTTTCCAAATGGCGGTATTTGCGGTTATACCTATTTTTATGCATTTATTTGAGCACTCAATTCTGAATAAGACGCACACGACTGTTGGCACTTACCTCCCATAGTTTTTGAAATATTTTTAATTTAAAGCTAAAATCCAATAATTAATTAATTTTCAGTAGTTTGTTTATTTTTCGCATAATAGCGGTGAAGGTAGTCTTCAAAATGACGGCTCTTGGCTTGGTTTCGATGAAGTATTAAAGGAGATGTATCGACAAAAAAATAAGGGTAATTTACGTAGACCGTTCATTAGAAAATTTTGATTTTCCTATAAAGCTAGAAAGTTGAAATTTGGTGCAGCATCATTATCGATCATTCCGAATCCAAGTAAAGTAGTTTCCAATTTGCGGTAATACCTATTTTTATGCATTTGTTTGAGCACTCAATTCTGAGTAAGACGCACACGACTGTTGGCACTCACCTCCCATAGTTTTTGAAATATTTTTAATTGAAAGCTAAAATTTGTATATGCAAGGATCTGTTTAGAAACTAATATCTCTCGATTCGTTGCAGATAATACAATAGTTTTTTTTGTCTTTTCGCATAACCTCAGAGCATAATCTAAAAGTATTTTATACAATTTGTATGTCTCAAAGGGTTGCTGCAGTTTTTTAAATATGACTACAACAAAATATCAAAAACTTTTTTTTCAAATAGCAACCTCACAATCTAAAAGCGTCGTTCGTGATAGAAGTGAAAAAGAACTCGACTTTTATAAAGGTATCATATGCCAGTTCTGCTTAGTTTTTACGATATTTCTCATTTTTTGCAAAAATGTATTTTTTTTCATTTTGATATTTGTAGGCTGTGAAATTAGAAAAATTAATTGCAAACCATTGAATTTAATACCTGTCACATTATTGAGATTCAGCTAAGTGTTCTGTAATTGTGATTTTAAACTTATTGTTGCAATGGCAAATAATAACACAAATCAAGTAATTGCCTTAATTACAATGTAGTACCTCCACAATAAGTGATTTACAGTGTTTGTTATGTTAAAGTTTTGTTTAACTTTTTTGATTGCTGTTTGATTGTTATTAACTTACAAAATAAGTTTATAGTAAAGCTTTAATGAAAAGCACAATTCATATGACATGTTAATTTCAATTGTTTGATACAAATGTTTTTATTCCACAGCCGATACATATCAAAAGCTAAAGAGAATATTTAATTTTTCAAAATCTGGAATAGCGTAAAAACCATCGACAATTGGCAAAAAATAACAATTATAAAGATCGAGTTATTTTTTACTTTTACATCGAATTCCGTTATTAGATTGTGAGGTTGCAATTTGAAAAAAATTGACTTTTAGTAATTTTTTTATAGTAAATTTCAGGAAATCGCAATGTCCTAGTAAAACATTAATAAGTATTACAATATTCTGTAATTATTTTTTGAAATTATACGAATCAACAAAAAGAAGAATTATTGCATACTTGCAAATGGTTCAAACAAAAGATATCAATTTTTAAAAAGATTAATCCATTTTCAAATTTTAGCATACTATTAAGAATATTAAAAAAACTATGAAAGGTAACCGGATATAGATAACGGTATAACCTTTAATGCCGTCATCTTGAAAATAATTTATTTTGATTCAGATTGCTGATAATGCACCAAATTAAAAAAATTCTAATGAACGGTCTAGGTGAATCTCCCTGTATAGTGATAGTTACGTTTGTATTGTAATTATTTGATTATTTCCGTAAACATTATTATTATTACACTTTGTATTATTTTTCTTATACCATGAATCCTTCAACCGCCTTATATTTATTTTTAAATCATCTTTTTTTACCGATTTCTCCCTTCATATTTATCTCTCAAAGATGTTTCATTTCTATCACGTCCCCTCAGCTTCACGCGCGCTTTTTTCATTTTTGTTTAAATTCTTGAAGATGAAAATCGTCAAATTCGTATTTCATTCATTTTCTTACTTGTCTTTAATATGTCGCCTATTTTAGTTTCTTTATCAGTGTGTATTTTATTTGGTTTGTCATTGGTCAAATTCGTATTTTTTTTATTCATATTATTACATTTTTTAACGCTGCCGGATTATTGTGTTTTTGTTCAGATCCTGAGATTCTTATTTCTTCCATATTCTTACTTATCCTTAGGCGGGTTGTTTCAGTTTCTCTCAGCTAATTTGATTTTCTTCCGCGTCCTTTGAGATCCTTTCAAATGCGGATCCCGCTTCTTTCGTCTGATTTTTTGTATTCACATTTATTATGCATGCAACATTTTATAACATTCATAGAAACATCGAACCTAATTTTGCGCAGAATGTGACTGTTCCCTATGCGCTTCAATTCGTGACGAAAATTACTCCTTCGGGTGGCGCGCGGCGCATAAACAATGAAAATAAACATAAATGAAACTTTCATAAAAACGCCACTAAATTTTGTTAAAAATCCTGAAAATGTTACAATCGCGCGCTCGGAGCTTATGACATTTTCCCGTTTGCACCTTTCCACCCTCACGCGTCGTCTCTAAAATTATCAATTTGTTTCCAGGCAAATACAAGCCAGACATCCACGATGAGACAATCTGTCGTTTTTTATTTCATTGCACGAAGTTTATGCGTCTCATTTCCATAACGTGCGCGGCTGCGTTGGTCGTGAAGCGCATTTTTAAGTTCGTTAGAGAATAGAAATATTTTGACTTTGAGATTAAGTACTGTGTTGATAATCAATTCAGACACGATGTCTATCACCTATGTATTTAGTGTCCTTTTAATTAATTTCATTGTTGGTTTTGATTGACAGTTCTTTCTTGTCACAGATTACTCCAGATGACTGACTCAATGCAAATATTTTGGCGGAATGACCTTTAACGACCTTCAAATTTTGTAACAGTTTTCAGATGGCGCAGCGATCAAATTTTGCGGCAAATTTAAATATTCTCTCCTCTCTTTATAGGTAGAAAAAATGCTATTATATTTTGAATATTTTATTATTTATTCTACAAAACTAATGTAAAAAATTGTTTTGTAGAATAAATCATAAAATATTCCTTCATTATTTTCACGTCATACAAACAAACAATTTTATAAAAATCAATTTATTTTATTACATAATTTAAATTAAACAAAATTATACCCAAAATGTTGACAATTATATTTCTAAGATAGGTAAAACTTACACATATGATAATTACTTGGGGTTATTATATAATAATGGAAATTTTGAAAGACTTGCCGGACAACCAATAGAGCAACCTGGCGTAGTTCTTCAAATTCATACACAAAAATAAGGAATAATGAAGCCTAATATCTAGCGATGCCTAAAAGTGTTTTTTTCAAACCCTCCACTTTTGCTTTAGATTGGAATTTTGGACGCTTAGAGCTTCTTGCCACAGTTTCGCTCTAGAATTATGTAATTAGATTTCCTGAATTTGTTGTATTAATAAAATATCCTTACCTTTTCTCCTTATCTTCACTTTTTGGAAAACAATGCAGTTTCTCCGCTTAGTTTTTACCAACACCACATATAATGTAAAAAAGACCCTTCTTTCGCTTAAAATTTTTCACAAATTCAATCGACAAGCAAGTTTTGACATTTACTGGCTTGATTATAATTGCAGCAAAATGATGTTTTTAAAATATCAGTCACGCGTTTTATAAAACACATAATTGTACATTGTTCAATTTAAAATAGTAAAAATATTGGGCCTTTTATTTGAATTTAAATAAAAGTTTTTGTAGTGACATCTAGCGGTCGTAAAAAGTATTAGCAACGACTACAGCGCCTCTACATTTGCTTATGGTATCTGTGACAAAGATGTCATGCGTCTAATTTCAATGTGTAGAAAAGAGATAGTTCCAGACAAAATCGCCCTATGAAGTCAGTCATCTGGAATAATCTGTGGTTCTTGTCAATAGTAATTGAGATTTGACAATGTCAAAGGTCTAAAATAAAAGCTGATTTCTGCTTTTTTATGTACGCTTTTTATTTTTATTTATTTCCTAACAGACGTGGACAAAACTTGTGGTCTGGGGTTTGGGTACTCTTATATTTATTTGCGATATTATTTATTCAATGTTTAATTTTTGGATGTTTTGTATTTCTGATTTATTTTCTATGCATATTTCTTATATAAATGTAGCGAGGAATACTAAATACGGTGGTAGGTGGTTTTTTCACTTATTTTTTCTTTAACTATGTACTGCAAGTTCAATAATATATGCGAAAAATATTTTTAACTGATTTACAAACTCAATTCTGTATTAAAGACATTTTTATGATACTATGGACCAAATTATATGTAGAAGGGTATTGTAACACTCCTTATACAGGATGATTCTGAAATAAATTCATCAAATTAAATGACAGTAAGTTCAAATAGTGCTCCTCAATCAAAGAAAAGTATACTAGTATGAAAGACTCTCATTGACTTACGAGGGAGAATTACCAGTTCCATTTAATGTAACTATTTCAGAATTACTCTGTATATTCATACATATTTTTCATTCAATTATTTATTTATATTCTTCCTACGTTTCTAATATTTTAGCTTGTGTATTATTTCATCTCGTTTATCCTTCTACCGCATCCCACTCATAACATATGCACATTGATTGTACGTTATGAATGTTTATAAATAAAGTTCTCTTGTCGGTACGTAAAATACATTTATTGCCTTTTTTAAAACAATTTCCGTATCCAGACGTCGTTTTATGGAACGCCACAGTATTATTTAATTTCAGAATTTAAAAAATATCCATAAAATGAGAAATAGATTTACAGATGAACAGTGAAAGTGGAAATTCCTGCTTTTTTAAATTAGAAAATTATGAAATAGCATCCAAGTTTAACCAAAATTGAATATTGCTTCTAATGCATATGTTAATTTTTTCAAGATTTTAATCTGAGGATTTGAAAAAAAAAACTATTATTTGTAATTCACCATAGTAAAAATGTTGGTCAACGTTTTATATACGTTGCTGTATATAACACATAAATCTATTCTTCTAAATGTTTTTTGCTATATTTCTAAATCATAAATTAAAGACAGAACCTCTGGTGCAATTTATTTTGAAATACAAGTTAATAATAAGAGAGAATTGAATAATCAAAGACAAAAACAAATTACTGTAACAAAAAATTGAATAAAAAAAATTATAAAACACATTTTTATTGGAAAAGAAAGTGGTTTGTAATGTTTAATCAAAAATTGTTTGGAAATAAATATTTTGATAATTCCTTGTAATATGATTTTATTCTGAACTTTTAATACGACACAAAATTATTTTTAAGCTTATTGTATTTTGTAAAAATAATACACATGTTCCTCAAATACAAATAATCCCAATTACAGTATCAAAAATTCAAGAGTAAAATGCATGTTAGGAGAACATGAATCGGTTCTGTATTTTCAGAATTATAAGCCGTGCTCGGTTTAATAAATTTGAAAAATAGCAATTCAGTTTTTGATATGAATAACGCGGTATATTTTTTGACTTAAATATATACAATGTAATTATGTAATTTTTTTAACTTAAGCTTCAAAATACTTCGAGTAACATTTAGTTCCAATAAAATTGAGCGAAATGTAACTGTATTAATTTTCTAGTTAGATATTCAAGTAGTGTTTTTATGTGACGTCAATTTAATTCAGTAACATATTCATACACTTAATTTCAAAATGTATAAAAACATTTCGGACTAAATTTTTATCTTCAAGAAGGACACACAATTTTCGAGTTTCCTACTTTGAAGGCACTATTTAATTCGACAACTAAAAAAGGCAAGACACAGCTGTAATTTAAAAAATACAAACGTTTTTGTATGGTTTTATAGAAAATATCGTCTGCAGTGTTTAATGCAGAAAATTCGATGCTTTGGCGTCGTTTTAAATATAGAAATGCAAAAATAGTCATTTCATTATTGATAGAAAATTGAGATAAATAAACATTTAGGTCGGATTTTTCGACGCATTTTTGAAATAGTAAATGAATATAATGAACATATACACATTACGCCTTTCTTTGATATAACTAGGGATATATACCCTATATACATTTATTTGTAATCCAAATTTTAGGTAGTAAAAAATGCTTTGGCGTTCCATACCAACGCAACCTCATTTTATTTTTATATGCCAGTTATATTATCTTATATTTTCTTTTTTAATATAGTTTTCGATTTGTCGATGACTCAATATTTTTAAATGTCATGTCATATTTTTAAATATCATGTCATTACATTAGTGACAATGTCAAATGCATACACTGTAAAAAATTATCTAAACCTCGATTCCAAGATCTACTGTTAATCGCTTATTTGTGCTCTTTATTATAACGTGCGTCCAAAGATAGAACGAGGCTGTGAATAACATTGACGTTCAAAATAGTGTAATAAATTTCGACCTTAGTTGGAGAAATTTGAAATTCAGTTCTTTGCCTCGTACACAATGCATCAGATACATTCAATGTCTTCTTCAACAAATTCCATTTCCACGTCTCGGTTTATACATCGTTTCGGCAGCACCTGTCAATGCAACTGCCTACACTGTAAAAAATGCGAAAAATTTTGGCGTCCACTATAAACTATCAATTTGCGTCGTCCGCTTTGCGGTTTTTTGCAGCGTCGACTCGGTTTAAAGATTACGCTGCTTTTACACCCCCAAAGCGGTGTTGTATTTTAAATATATGCTCTATATACCTTAATTTGTAATCCAAGATTTAGGTATTAAAAAATACTTTGCGTTCCATACGAAAACAACCTTGCATATTTTTGTATGTAAGTTATATACAATTGTCTTACATTTTCTGTTTTAATATATATAATTTTTGATTTGTCAATAACTCAATATATTTAAAGTTACCGTCAAGTTATTGCATTCATGACAATGTCAAAAGCATACACTGTAAAAATTATCAAAACCTGGATTCCAAGACCTACTGAGAATCGCTTATTTGTGCTCTTTCTTATAACGTGCGTACAAAGATAGAACGAGACTGCGAATAACTTTGACATTCAAAATAGTGTAACAAATTTCGACTTAGTTGGAGAAATTTGAATTTCAGTTCTTTGTTAATAACAGCCTCTTACACAATGCATCAGATACATTCAATGTCTTTTTCAACCAAATTTTATTTCTACGTCTCGGTTTATACTTCGTTTCGGCAGCACCTGTCACTGCAACTGTCTACACTGTAAAAAATGCGAAAAATTTTGGCGTCCACTATAAACTATCAATTTGCGTCGTCCGCTTTGCGGTTTTTTGCAGCGTCGACTCGGTTTAAAGATTACGCTGCTTTTACACCCCCAAAGCGGTGTTGTATTTTAAATATATGCTCTATATACCTTAATTTGTAATCCAAGATTTAGGTATTAAAAAATACTTTGCGTTCCATACGAAAACAACCTTGCATATTTTTGTATGTAAGTTATATACAATTGTCTTACATTTTCTGTTTTAATATATATAATTTTTGATTTGTCAATAACTCAATATATTTAAAGTTACCGTCAAGTTATTGCATTCATGACAATGTCAAAAGCATACACTGTAAAAACTATCAAAACCTAGATTCCAAGACCTACTGAGAATCGCTTATTTGTGTTCTTTATTATAACGTGCGTACAAAGATAGAACGAGGCTGCGAATAACTTTGATATTCAAAATAGTGTAACAAATTTCGACCTTAGTTGGAGAAATTTGAATTTCAGTTCTTTGTTAATAACAGCCTCTTACACAATGCATCAGATACATTCAATGTCTTTTTCAACCAAATTTTATTTCTACGTCTCGGTTTATACTTCGTTTCGGCAGCACCTGTCACTGCAACTGTCTACACTGTAAAAAATGCGAAAAATTTTGGCGTCCACTATAAACTATCAATCTGCGTCGTCCGCTTTGCGGTTTTTTGCAGCGTCGACTCGGTTTAAAGATTACGCTGCTTTTACACCCCCAAAGCGGTGTTTTATTTTAAATATATGCTCTATATACCTTAATTTGTAATCCAAATTTTAGGTATTAATAAATACTTTGCGTTCCATACGAAAACAACCTTGCATATTTTTGTATGTAAGTTATATACAATTGTCTTACATTTTCTGTTATAATATATATAATTTTTGATTTGTCAATAACTCATATTTTTGAAGTTACCGTCAAGTTATTGCATTCATGACAATGTCAAAAGCATACACTGTAAAAATTATCAAAACCTGGATTCCAAGACCTACTGAGAATCGCTTATTTGTGCTCTTTCTTATAACGTGCGTACAAAGATAGAACGAGACTGCGAATAACTTTGACATTCAAAATAGTGTAACAAATTTCGACTTAGTTGGAGAAATTTGAATTTCAGTTCTTTGTTAAAAACAGTCTCGGACACAATACATCAGATACTTTCAATGTCTTCTTCAACCAAATTCCATTTCTACGTCTCGGTTTATACTTCGTTTCGGCAGCACCTGTCAATGCAACTATCTACACTGTAAAAAATGCGAAAAATTTTGGCGTCCACTATAAACTATCAATTTGCGTCGTCCGCTTTGCGGTTTTTTGCAGCATCGACTCGGTTTAAAGATTACGCTGCTTTTACACCCCCAAAGCGGTGTAGGGTCGCCCGGACCGTGGATAGTAGCCCCAGCGCCGCCGCCACCGATCCCACCACCACGCTCTACAAGTGGTAGTTGGTCATGCCTTCGGCGTCGCTAGACAGTTGCGCGTCGCGACGCTCACCGTCAAGTGTGTTGATGTGGTGTTGTCTGTGGTGGACATCGTCGTCGAGTGGTTAGGTAGAGGTGGGCGCGAAATGCACTGCGGGATACATTTCCTGTCGATTTCACTTCTCTACACTCTAAACGTGCTCTCGGAGGGTGGCGAACATGTGTTTGGGGTTTTTTGCGGGAATGCGACAAAAAAGCGATATGTTCAAGTGTAGGGGCGCTTTTGGGATGCGATCGATCAAGACGGCCGGGCTTTCCTCTCTCCGGGCTGTTTGGGTGCAACCGTATTTTGATCGGAAATAAACGCAAACCACTTCTTACAAATATTACTTTTTTAAAAATTTCAGACGTGAGTCCATTATCACGGGGTTGTTAAATTCCGTAAAGAATATTGCCTAAAATGCGTACAAATCCTGATGCGGTTTTTATTTCCCCGAAGAAACGAAACTTCCCGGTCCACGAATAAAATTCTTTTCTTTTATTTACAGTCTCCAGCTTGCAGAACTCACAATTAATAAGTGTCTCAGTTGTGTAAACTTCCGCATTTTATTGCACTTATCCAACTTTGAAGTCGCTCAGCTGCAGAAGCAAAAAATCGTCCGAGTTTCACCGTCTGCTTATGCGGTTTGCATCATGCGCTTAATTACTTAACAAATTAATTAATTACTTAATTAAGAGTCGCGACCTCGCCAAGTGAATTGTTGGAGCCAAGTCGGGCCTAGCAACAAGTCTTTGTCGAAATCGGGCATTATTGAGCGCCGAAGTTCGGTCCACAACTTAATAAAGCGATTGGAAATTTGGCTTAAATCGGGTTTCATGGCTAAAAACGGTCCCTGCTAAGTCGGTGGTAATTGAAGTGAAGGGCACGTTTAGAGTCTTGGGGCTTATCCTTCCCGCAATGCATCGCGGCCTTGTTGTTATTCACCACCAGCTGCAATGGAGTTTCTCTAAGGGGATGACGTCGACGATCTTCGACCATCGTAATTCCATCGTTGGTTGCGTGAAACGTTGGACGAGTTTTAAGTCGTCGTGAATCATGATTGACAATGTGGGCCGCTTTCTCCAGGTCGATCGAGATACTCGTTGCCTTCTTCGAGTATTATTCGGCGAGGTAAGGAGCGAACGGGAGCTTTTTTGCTTAATTTTATCTTGTCTACGAAAACTAATAGCAGGAGCCGGTTCAATCCGCTTAAGAGAAATAGCAAGGGTGTTGGGGCAAATTATGCTTTGTTAATCTGGTTAGTAGGTATATTCAAGACCACTATGAAGATTACCACAATAACAAACCCCTCGCCACGTTTAATTAACACCTCGATATGTAGTGGAAGTGTCTCAAGAAAACATTTTCTTAATATGTTAAACGAGATGTTCTTGGTAAAATTGTTAACATTTCTTATGTTGCTTGTTCTTCTCTTATTGTGTTATGAAATTTTTTCTTATTTATTTTTTACGCTAGTTCTTCTTTTCATATGTAGTGTAAGTGACTCAAGAAAATATTATCTTATGAATTATAACGATCTTTTTCAAAAACCCGAAACCCGTATCTTTTTTTAAATTTTTTTGGTCATTATTTTAATAATTTTAGACGAAAGTTCTTGGTAGAATTGTTAAAATTTCTTATGCTGATTCTTTTCCTCTTTTTTTCTTATGATTTTTTTCTTTTTAAATATTTTTAATTCTGCTGCTTTGCAATTTCTTAAGCCTCACTGATTTTTTCTTTATATTTTCCTGTTGTTACCCTTTTGCTAAATTGCCTCGTTTTTTTCTTGTTATTTTATTTTTCTTTATCTTTGTCGATTATTCTCTCAAATATTTAATCTTTGATTAATTTTTTGATTGTTCTTTGTCAAATGTCATTGCTTCTCGTTCTTATCTTCACCTAATTCGATCTTCAACACTTCATCTCCAACCAATTGCTGCTTGTCCATTACCCAAGACTCATTGCTTCTTATTTTTCGTTCTTTATTCTTCCTCTTTGTTCTGGTCATTTTTTATTTATTTCGCTAGTTTTTCTTTTCTTTTCCCTAGCACCGATTTTATTTGCTGGTTTTACTGTTTAATTTGCATCTTAATATGCTAGACTTGGTACAATTATTAGATTTTTTTCTGCTGATTCTTCTTGGTGTAGTTCAGGACTTTGTTTTATTTTTATCTCTCAGTTTTATTTTTATATTGATTTATTACTGTTTTATTTTTGTACTGTATATTGTATGTATTTTGTTATTGTACTTGTTGCGAGGCACAATAAATGCTTATTTATTTATTCTTGTCTTCTTTTTCTGCCTCAAAATTTCCTTTCCATTTCTTCTGCCGATGCTGCTTTTCCTCACTTCTCATGTTACAATTCTTTCTACTAATTTTCGTTTTTTTATTATGCTGCCAGTTCTAGATAGAACTATTATGGTATTTTTCAAAACTTCATTCGTTCTTATATTATTTTTTTCTTATTATTTTATAGTTTATCATTTTGGCTGATTTACTTAGACATTTATTTAAAGTATTTTACATAATTTTAATTGAGGTTATGTCCACATTACTGTCCCTTTGCTAGTATCAGTGTCGTTTTTCTATTTCTCTTATATGCATTTTGGGAATGAATCCTTTTTTTATATCCATTGCTACTATTACTATCTTATCTTTTATCGCCTTCTGTTCTTTTAGTAATTCATGTCGTTTTCTTTGGTTCTAGTTATTCTCATCTAGGTTTGTTTCTGCTTATCTGTCCCGAATTCAATGTTTCATTGTCAATTACTTCAACTTTTGCTTTTCTTCCTAATCTTCTGTAAATTTTCTTATAATGCTACTGGTTCTTAATGCGACATGACTGCAATTTTCAAAACAAGTTCTTCGCCTTCTTTTTTTAAATTAAAATCTATTGCTTGTGCTTTATCTTCAAACCTGTTTTTTGTCTTGTTGCATTTACAAATGTTCCTTGTCATCTTCGTTCGCTAATTCATTTCCTCATCAATTTATTTTGCAAATTCTGCGGAATTTCATCTTTAACCAACTTCTGCCTTTTTGTTTTGCTCTTCTCACTCGTTTCAGTGTCCCTTTTCTTCAAGGTTTGCCTATTCTTGTCTTGTTTTCGATTTATGAAAAAATTTTTAATTATTTCTTCTGCACTTATAGTTACTCTACCTTTTTACTCTTTTTTTTGCTTGTTTTTTCGCTTGCTTTTTCATTACTAATTTAGCTTTCAAATAATTAATCTTTAACTCAATTTTCTGATTGTTTCCAAATCTCATTTCCAACTAACTCGTTTCATCTAGTCAATTTCTATCTGTCTAGTTCTTAAATCTCACTTATTTTTTCTTTTATCTTTATTTCAATTTGTCTCATTTTGTTTCACTCGTTCTTTCCTCTTCTTTTTCTTTTTCCAATTTATTTATTTTTTGCTTATTATTTCCTTTCCTTTTTTATTGTCAAATTTCCTCTCAAATAATTAGTCTTCCATTAAATTTTCTTATTGTCTATTTTTCAAAACAAAATTTCATCAATATTTTAGCTCCAAAAAATTTCTCTTTGTCTATTACTCATTGGGTCTTTTTCTTCAGCTAACTCGTCTTTCAGTATTTCATCTCCAGTCAGTTTTTGTCTGTCCATTTTATAAAAACCACTAATTTTATTTCATTAGGATTGACCATTTTTCTTCTGTTATTTTCCTTCTGCTTTTTTCACCTTTGCCAATTTTTTCCTTAATTATTGCCTTCAAATACATTTTTTGATCGTCCATTTCTTCAAATCTAATGGATTTTCGTCTTTTTCTTCAGCTCAATATTTCCTCTCCAATCAATTCCAGCTTGTCCATTGTTCCTTGTTTTGTCTTCCGTTGATGTCATATTTTTGCTTATTCGTCTCATTATCTTATCTTTTTTCTTGTTCATTACTCTTCTTTGTATTTTACCACTTTTTATCTCTAATAATTAATCTTCCATTCAACTTTTTGATTGCCAATTGTTCCAAATCTCAGTGCTTCTTTTCCTGTTTTTTAATTAACAATTTTCTTCAATATTTTATCTCCAACCAATTACTGCTTGTCCATTACTCAAGTATGATTGCTTCTCGTCTTTTTCTTCAGCTACCTCGTCGCTTCTATAATTCATCTCGAGTCAATTGTCCATTTTTCAAGTCCCGCTGCTTTTTTTAATGTTTTGCCCATTCTTCTCCTGATGTTATCCTTTCGCCCCATTTTATTTCTTTTGCCTTTTTTTCCCTCTGCTTTTTTCAATGACAATTTCCTCTCTAATATTTAATTTACCATTCATTTTGTCATTTGCTCCAAATGTCATTGGTTCTAGTCTTTTTTCCAATTAACTCGTTTTCTCAGTATTTCTTCTTTCAGTTATTGATCTCAAATCCAAATTGAGTTTATCCACTGCTCCTCGTTCCTTTGTTCTGTATTTTCATTTTCTTATTGTAGAATCGTCATTATCAGAACATGTTCTTAGACTTATCTTTTCTATTGGTTATTGTAATTTTGCTATTGTTCACGTGTCTTCGTTATCCTCTTTGCTGTTTTCACTTTTTTAGTCCAAGTTGTCGTTGTAATCTGCTAATTCATTTCTTCGATATTTTACGTTCAATTAAATTTCTGCTTTTCTTTTCAATTTTCTTATGCCAATTCTTTTCTTTTATTTTTTATGTTGAAACCAACTTCTGCTTGTCCATTATATTCATGTCTTATGTTTCTCAATTCTACAGTAAAGTTACAGTAAAGTGTGTTTTTTTTTCTACTATTTGTTTTTTTTAACCTAATTTTCTTTGCCAAATGTTTATTGTCAGTCCAATTTTCGCTGATTTCTTCTCGACTTTTCCTCGGTTAATTTGCCTCTTCAATATTTCATTCCAATCCAATTTCTGTTCATTTTATAGCGTGCCTTTGCTCAGTTATGTTCTGCTTTTGATTCATTCATTCTTCTTCGTCGTTGTTCATCGATCGATCGAACATTTAGTCCTGTTGAAACCAAATCAACTCTTTGTCACTTCGCCGAACCATTCGCTTGATTAAACCCGGCACATACTTAAAATAATGAAATTTTCTAATGAAAGGCCCACAAATGTCACTTCCAATACGAATACCATTACTCCCGTAAGTATCACACGAAACGACGTTATAATAACGTCCTGAATATCGAACCTGGCCATTTTATGAGGCACCCAACTTCGCATACGTTTTCGCTGATCTCAAAGAAGCCGTAACTCATGTTTTATTACATTTTGGCGCGAATTAATCTCGCCGGTCATATGCAGCGGAGTTTTCCTCGTGATTGACTTTTTGCGAAAATCAGCTCGGAAACGAAGCAGTGTCGGACTTTTGCGTGTAAAAGTAACATGGAAGTTGTCTGCTTTTGAAATTTTACTGTAATTACGAGTTATCAATAGAAGTTTCCTCGCGTTGCAAATTTCCAAGAAAGTCGGCGCTTTCAGGATTTCGCTTCACAGAAACCAATTTTACGGTCCCATCTTTGTGTAAAAAATTTTGTTGTGTTCGGTTATTTTACGTTTTATTAGCGAAATTGTACATTGTTTGGCCTCGTTTTAGTGTGACAGCATTATCCTTGTATTATGACCGTTAAATGGCAATTACCTTTTAACGAGTTCTTAAATATTTCCTTTGATTCAACGCTCGCGCGCGATTGAAGTGAAATGAAGGGAAGAGACGAATGGTTTTGTTCAAAATTAACACAAAATATTCATGTGCGCACTTTTTTGTCGTCTCGTTTTAAATTCCAGAGTGAATGTAATTAATACTCGTCACAGACTAACGAATTCATATTTTTATTTAACAAGGTTTTGACACCTTTGCTTTACGTTTTGATAAATTAAAGCATTTAAGTGAAACAACGTGCTAAGAAAAATAAAACGAGGCTGTGTAGGCCATGGAATAATTTTGACGTTCCTTAGAGTGTACATAACGTTTGATCTTGAGACGGAGAAATGTGAGATTACGTTATCTAAATTATGATACATTTTGTTTTGTTGTAACTAATCCATCAAATCCGTAACACGTCCGTTTAGACGTCGTTTAAGCAAATTTCGATTAAATATTCCTGTCAAATGTTAAAAAATCTACACTGTAATAAATAATCATCAAGCAAAACTTATATCCACAAATTTATTGTTCTGCTTGTTCGGTTTTAGAATTGTTTAAAGTCTACTAATCTACTTAATCACTACCGTATCCGTTCCGTATATATTCCATTAGTTTCCTGAAAAAGCTTCATCCCTTTATCAGCCCTTGTTTATCTCCATTCGAACTCAATTCCCGGCGTCGCGACGCCGCCCCCCAACCACAGGTGTCGTCGATTGTTATCGCCGAATTAACCGAAGCGTGTAGTTCGATTGTTCGACGGCGCCCCGTGCATTTCCGGGCGAGCGTCGCGACGCCAGGTAGCCAGGACCCGGCTTTTCCAACGACGGCGTCGTTTTTTTGCATTGTCTTATTGGATTTGACCGGATCGTGGGGATCGTAAAAATTTTACGGCGCGAACAAGGGGGGACACTTCACTAAATTAAGATAAATCTGATCGTAATTAAACGGAGAATGTGACGTATAATGGCGGAGGAGCAGTTGGCCGAAATTGCTTTTTCGAAAGTAAAATTATATTGTGTGTTCTTTTTGTAAACTCGGGAAGTTTTTTAAATTGGGGGAATGTTATTTCGTCAAGTTGTTACCGCTGAAAAGTCATTACAACTGGGATAGTTGGAGGACGAATATAT
Source organism: Eledona agricola (assembly GCA_964023215.1). NCBI lineage: Eukaryota > Metazoa > Arthropoda > Insecta > Coleoptera > Tenebrionidae > Eledona > Eledona agricola. The sequence continues at coordinate 11,557,897 of OZ026863.1, forward strand.
TTGCATATAATTATTTGCGTAATTTATTTGTTTACAATGAAATTCATTAGCAACAGTCTTCAAATGCAGTCTCTGCGGTAAATCAAAAAGTAAAAATGTAAAGGGACGATTACCAAGATAATTGCTGCAACATCTAATACCTACAGATTCGAAAACAGCAATGAAAAAATAATGAAGATAAGAAGTTAAAACCAATAATTATTGAGAACATTTAAGAAGAATCTTAGAATGGCTTTCGAAAAGAACTAAACATACAGAACCATTTTTGCACATTTGTACAAATAATAGAAGGGGTAGCACAAACAAGGAAGATGATTAGGTATATTTGGGATTTTTGGATTTAAAGAAACTCCAAGGAGAAAAACTATGGAAAATCCTAATCAAAAGAGGAGTTCTTATACGTATACAGAGTGTTAGGTCGAAATAACTTGACAGGGATTCTTGGATTTAAAGAAAGTCCAACGAGAAAAACTATGTAAAATCCTAATCAAAAGAGGAGTTAATAAAAAACTTATACGTATACAGAGTGTTAAGTAATGGTGCTGAAATAACATGACATAGGATTCAGGATGAAAAATTTATTGAAAAAGCTATTTACCAATTTTGTCTAAAACGGACTTTTTGATTTACCCCTTTTTAAACTTTTCACTGCGTCTTTTACTTCTTTTGTACTAAATTCGTTTTGGTCGAACCTTTCAATTCCTTGCTCTGCATTACCATTTTCAGCTTCTTCTTCTGTGTTTATTTGTTTTGTGTTTAGTAGCTTCTCGAAATACTCTTTACAAAGTGAAATTATATCCTCATAATTCTTCAATATTCTACCCTCTTTGGATTCTATTTACATACATTTGTGTTGCTTGCTTTTTCTTAATGTTCTTAGTAGATATATTACATAATAGTTTCTGGTTTCCATGGCTATCCTGTTCCATTTTTCCTCCGAACACTTCCCATGATTGTTTTGCTATTGTCACCAGTTTCTCCAATGCTTTTTGTCTGTAGAGTTACTCTCATTATTTTTAATGTTGTTTTTTATTGTTTTTAATTTATTTCCACATGTTATCACTTATAACTTATCCATAGGTTTTCTACTGTTAAACTTAATAAATCTGAATTATTAATTGATAAATCTTGTCTAATTTTTTACATTTTATTTTGAATTTTCCTGAAATAAATACATCCAGGTTGTCTGCACCTCTCGGTCATAGTATATTAGATATAATAATTTTTGTGGAAAATAATTAACTAGCCAATTAAAAAAAATAACTCTTTGTTAAAAGATAATTAAATAGTCCTTTATGTCTTCAGTGACGTAAAGGTCCACAAAAGTGGTGAATATAAAATTCTTCTTTGATTAAGTTTCTAACGTTTTGCTGGGATTTGTTAAATCTGGCCAAGAATAAAAGTCAAAAACTCAATTTTTTCAAATCGCACCTGTTAATTTATTTGCCGACGTGATGAAACTTGAGAGTCACTTATGATGCATGTCTTTAATCTAACATAACTGATTTACTTTTCGTATTACCAACAATTGAAAAACAATTAGGAAAAACATAAATTGTCATATGTCAGAAGCTGGCATATGAAAACTAGGTTATTTATTAAAAAAAATATTCTGGATTTATTGTGACAATTACAAAAATTAATTTCTAATCAATCTAATAAGTAAATCAAAATACAAAAATATGTATACTCACAAACTTAAGTAAATGTATGTATTACATAATCTATTCTCGGGTTATATAAATTGCGGTATTTCCGGAAGTGCAGCCATGTTGGTTTTATTTATTTTAGGTCGTATTTACAGTTTACAGACATGCTCCAAGTTTCAAAATCATGGCTTATTTATAAATAAAAAATGTTCTAATGAACGCTTTAAAATAATCAACCTGTAGGTATAATGTGTGTGTCCTCCATTTACAGTTTTTCTGCTTCTTCTTAATAATAATGACAGACAAAATAACTTAGAGATTTGGAATAAGTACAGTTCTGCAAGAATATAAAATAAGAATTAAAAAAATGAAACAAACGTAATGGTCATATGTAAAGAACGAAAAGCAATAAACATAAAAATTGGTAACGCAAGTATTGAACAAGTGAACCATTTAAAGACTCTAAGAGTGGAAATAGAAGAAAATGAGGAATAAAAATTGGAAATCATCAACAGTAGGATAGAAAAAGCGCTAAAACTTTACCATTTTATGAATAAAAATTTTACTAACAGAAAGAAAATCTCCAAAAAAATAAGACAAATGTTTTTAAAACCATCTACAGACCCATATTAAACTTTAACTGTGAATCTTGGGTATTAATGAAAGCACAATATTGTACAAGACGCAGACAAGGTAAAGGCATAACAAGAAAGGATAAAATAAGAAACTAAAAAATATGAGAAGACTTAATGTTCAAGCAACACTTGACTTTATAAAAACAGACAATTAAGTTGGTGGGGTTACTTGCAAAAAGTGAATAGTACAAAGCAGTGAAAGAAAAGTATGAGAGGCAAATGAACAGAAAAAAACAAATGGGTAGACCGAGGCAAACTATTTAACTACCAAATGATATTGTTTTTGTGCTAGCAATTTGTTTTAGTATCACTAAGCATTAATTTGATCGTTTATCGATTGATTGCAATAGTCACACTGATTGCGCTAATAAAGGCCACATTTTATCAAAATGGTACATTTTTAGTAAACAAATGATAAATTAATGAATGAGTTATTGAAATTATTCTGTATATGGACAAAATTCAAGAAGCTGCTTTTGGGAAAATCAACTGTAAAAAACAAAAAATTGACACTCTTAGTTTTAAAACTGCAACGTTAAATATTGATAAAATGACACAATAGTAAATCCTCGAGTGAAAGTTGCAACGCTCTGGGTTTTATGTACCGTAGTCATTTTACTCCTTAATTAATTCCCTTCGATAAATTCACCATTTTGTGACTACTTTCTACATTTTAGTTATTTAGAGCTCATTACGCTTTACGATTCTTTTGCACAAATTACAAGCGCTTATCAAATAAAATTCCACTGCCTCGGCGCATAAAACCGTTAATTTTCCACCACCGGAAGCACCTTATCCGCGACTTCCAACAATCATTTTACGAACAACTGCAAAAGCCGGATCAGGAATTTAGAATTTTTTGTAGGGGCTCAGGCCTCGTTGACATCGAGCATAAAACAAATGTCTGCAAATTCAGCCAACGCTTTAAAGCGACAGGTTCGATTTTCCGGCTATTCCCGGGCTTCTCTAATTTCAGCTTTGCACTGAAACGTTGATTTCGGACGAACAATTTATTCGAGTTTATGATTTACGCGTCGGGGGCGTTAACAAACGTCATTAAAGCAAATGATTCTGACCGGGACGCTTTAATTACACTGAAATATAAACAGGGGGAAATGCGATTGTAGCCCACAATTCGGAGACGCTCGAGGAAATTGAAAAGCAGTGTCGTTTTTGAATTTTCGGTTGTGTTACCTGTGGAGTTTGTTAATTGGAAATAAGCAATAGGAGGGCACGTGTCTTGTTTACGTGCCGCTTTTATTGCAACGGTCGTTTGAAGGGATCAATAGTCATTGTCCCCACTCTTGGGTTAATGCAAAATGTAACGAGGGGTGGGTGCATGTGACACGCACCATAATCATATTTTTAACCGCGGGACACTTTCTTTTCGTTTTATTTTTGCAGTGTATGAGTCTGGTTGAAGTCGGGCTCAGGGTAAGAAGTCAGCGGCTCAAAACAATTACAAGCCGTGGCTGCACGACACTGCGTAGGCCATGAAAACATTTTCAGATTCATTAGAGTGTATTATAAATTGTTTGTTGAACCTGAATAGTTTTAGGGCAAAACTGCCGTTGACAACGTGATATGGATTTAATGTCTTTTTCAACAAATTCCATCTACAGGTATCGCACTGTGAAAAACATACACTGTAAAAATAAAGCAAAAGTAACGTTTTTTACGCTCTATATTAGAGCCGCCCGATAATTAAACGGCTTAACTATTTTAACTTTATTATGAAATTTCACAAAAATCGAGAAAGGTGTAAACTGAATCCAATTGCATTCAAGGTATTAATAAACACCCATGAAAATGTGAAATGTTCAAAATTTGGACTAATTCAAATCTAACGCAAGCTAATCGCATTCGAACCAATCTAGAGCATTTCCCATAAATGCAAGAGGACATGAGAAATATAAAGTAAAAAATTCTAAAAATCGATGAGACATGAAAGGGAAGATCTCGTAAAATTGATCAAATCAAAAACATGTTATTAAATGCGATTAAAACTTTCTGCTGAGCTGTTGGGCTTCATTTTTCATATTACAATTTGCCTTTTTAATATGTCATCTTTAATCCAAAATCTGATTGTACATTTCTTCAAGTATCACCGTTTTCTGCTAGTTTTCATTTTCTTATTATACTACTACGAAATCTGTTCGTGTTCTTCAAAACTTCTTCGTTTATGCTTTGTTTTTTATTGTTTCTTTCGTTTTTTCTTATTATTTCCTCATTTATCTTTTGCCGAGTTAACTTTGGCTTTATTATTATTATTTTAATTTATTACACGGTGTCCACATTTCTATATTTTACAATGTACAGTCTCTTTCTGCTAGTTCCTTTGATTTTCTTTTCTTTTGTGTGTTCTTTCTACATCTATTCCAATACAAATGTTTCCTTCAAATAAGTAATCTTCCATTCAATTTTATAATTGTCACTTTGTCCTAATCTCACTGCTTCTCTTTTTTTTTCAACTAACTGTTAATATGTCACCTTTAATCCAAAATCTAATTGTACATTTCTTCAAGTATCACCGTTTTCTGCTTGTTTTCATTTTCTTATTAAACTACTAGTATTTTGTAGAAATCTGTTCGTGTTTTTCAAACCTTCTTCGTTTATGCTTTGTTTTTTATTGTTTCTTTCGTTTTTTCTTATTATTCCCTCATTTATATTTTGCCGAGTTAACTTTGGCTTTATTATTATTATTTTAATTTATTACACTGTGTCCACATTTCTATATTTTACAATGTACAGTGTCTTTTTTTTGTTTCCTTTATTTTATTTTTGTAATTTATGCTTTGTTTATCTTCTGGTAACGGTCATCGTGGAAGTGTGCAGATTTCCATCCGTTTATTAGTATTACCGTTTTTTCTGTTATTGGCCTTCTTCTTTTGGTAATTCATGCTCTTTTCATTAGTTTTTATTGATTTTTATCTTAATATGTTTCTGTCATTTCTTCTCTTCAATATTTCTTCTCAAATTCAATGTTTTGTAGTTTTCTATTTTCAAACCTCACTACTTCTCGTTCTAAATTTCTGGAAATGTTTATTATTTTATTATGCTGTAAGGTCTTAATACAACGTAATCGCAGTTTCCAAAATTAGTATACTCCTATTAATAACTATTCTTCATTCTTCAATCATTCTCGACTTTTTTATCTTTTTGCTATTCCAACTTCTTCCTGTCAATTTCTTACGCTAATTGTTTCCCTCGTCATTTATATCTCCCAGTTTTTACCTGTCATCCTTCTCACTGCTTTTCTTTAAGTTTGCCTATTCGTGACCTGATCTTCCTTTCTGCTAGTTTCTCTAATTTTCTTTTCTTTTGTTTGTTCCCGCATCTTTTCCAATACTAATTTTTCCTGCAAATAAGTAATCTTCCATTCAATTTTATGATTGTCAATTTTTCCTAATCTCACTGCTTCTCGTCTTTTTTTCAACTAACTGGTATCTTTAATATTTCATCTAGTCAGTTTCTGTCTGTCCATTTCCTGAGTCGGACTGCTTCTGGTATTATCCTTCTGCTAATTCGTCTCATTTTCTTTGGCTAGTTTTTACCTGTTCTTTTTCGTTTGTCAATTTTTTTCTCAAATATTTAATCTTAAATTTAATTTTCCGATTGTCATAATTCCAAGTCTCTTGCTTCACTTCTCTTTGTCAATGAACTATTAATTTCCTCAATATTTCATATTTAACAAATTCTCTCTGCCTATATTGCAAGAATTACTGCTTCTTTTCATTATAATTTGATCATTCTTCTCCTGATGTTATGCTTCTGCTATTTCGAATCATTTTCTTTTTTATGCTTGTTCTTTCCTGTTCTCTTTCCTTCGTAATTGTGCTCTCCAATATTTAATTTTCCATGCACTTTTTTAGTAGTCCAATCTTTTTGTTCACTTCTGTCATTACTCAACTTCTTTTCGTTCTTTGTTCTTCCTCTTTCTCCTGGTCATGATTGACTAAATTCTTTGCCGTTTTTGTTTCTTTTGCTAATTCTTCGTTTCTTTACCTTTCAATTTTTTTGATATCAACTTTCTTGTTTGAATTACCGTGTCATTTGCATTTTTTTCTGCTAATTTGTCTGTCTGATTTTTTCTGCTAAATTCAATTTAAATTTATCCACTGCTTTTCTCCCCTTTATTTTGTGTTATCATTTCGTTATTTGCTACAAGTTCTTAGTGGCTTAGTAGTGATTGCAATTATCACAACATGTTCTTAGACATTCCAAAATTCTGAGGAGTATAAATTAACGCAACAACTTTCAAAGTACTCTCATAAAAATGTGAAAGTTTACAAATTTGGACAGATTCACAAAAATCCGAATAAATATGAATGTAAACTAACAGAATTCGAATTACCCAGCGCAGTTCCCATAAATGCAAGATCATCTTAGTACCTGCAGAGATGTAAAAGAAAAAATGCTAAAATTCAATGAGATATGTGATGAAAAAGAAAATTTGTTAAAGTTGATATCATCTAAAACATGTCAGCTAAATCCAGAAGACGCCAAGAGAATGCGATGAGATTAAGAAAAAGCGGAGAACAATTTAAAAGAATCCAGATAAATCGAAACGCGATCAAGCGTAAAGCGGCAGATTCCAATAAATCCGAAGCTTTTTGTAAAAATTCAAGAGACAATGAAACACATTGTCCCAATGAAACAATTTGTGCGCGCAAATAAAAATGGATGTTCAGGAAGCAATGTTTTATTTTTTACAGTGTGATCTTTTGAAACTGCTCTCAGAAATTTAAAAGCGGTTCAATATAACGGTATTCAACGAATTCAAAGGGGTTCCTAAAAAAATAAGGAAATAAAATAAATAAAAAAAGTGATAAAAAAGAAAATTCGTTCAAGTTGATATTATCTAAAACATGTCAGCTAAATTCAGAAGACGCCAAGAAAATGCGATGAGATTAAGAAAAAGCGGAGAACAATTTAAAAGAATCCAGATAAATCGACGATAAAGCGACAGATTCCAATAAATACGAAGTTTTTTGTAAAAACTCAAAAGACAATGAAGCATTTGTGCGCGCAAATAAAAACGGATGCTCAGGAGGCCATGTTTTATTTTTTACAGTGTAATTTTTTGAAAACATCCTAATAAATTTAAAAGCTATTCAATATAACGGTATTCAATGAATTCAAAGGGGTTCCTAAAAAAATAAACTAAAAAAGATGTAAAAAGAGTTTATTAAAAATATGTAATTCCAAGACAAATCCAAAATAAATCGAGAAAATACGAAGAGGTCCTAAAATTCAAAGAAAATTCAACCAATTTCAAAGGAATTTTGTCAGAATGAAAGGAAACAAGACATATTTTAAGAAATGCTCAAATCGTGAAGATAATTCGACATATTTTAAAGGAATTTCAAAAAATCCAAAAGAACTCAAGGCAATACGAATAAATCCAATAAATACAGACTAATTTAAAATATTTGACATCCAAATAAATAGTAAGGAATCCAACAAATTCCGACATAATTAAGCATGATTTAAAGAATGAAGCAAAATTTTGAGAGAACAAAAAATCTACAATTTATGGATCTAGCCTTTGTTTTATATCTTACAGTGTACACTGTTGACATTTGACAACTGACAACCAAGAAGTTACGATTTCTGGAGATACAATTTGTTTAAAATGACACTAAATGTATCTTATGTACCGTCATGTGAACAGAGAACTTATCCTCAAATTTATCCATATCAAGGTCAAATATTTTCTACACTCTAACGAACTCAAAAGTGATTCCATAGCCTACTCTAAATAATTTTTTGTCCGTTTAATGCTTCAAACGGATATAAATAACACTCAAAATTGACAAAATTAAAATGGGGATGGATCTGCAATAACCGACAAACGATTGTTAACTAACATGAGATGCAACAAGTGATTGAATTCATAAAAATTATAAGCTGCGGCCGCAAAATTTGACACATTTCATCGATTCTAAAAAACTGAACTGAATAGAGAACGTGAGCGACTTTTGACTTTCTATTCACGATATAAACTTGAATTTTGCTTCGTTGTCAGCATTTTATTTGATTTTCTTGATACAGTGTACACTTTTCACCTTGCTCTTGACATTCGACAAGAACTGTCAATCGAAAAGTTGTTAATGCAATTATTTGTTAAAATAGTGCCTAAATGTATATTATGTAGCCTGCTGTGAACAGATAACTTAACCTCAATTTTTACATCTCAGGATCAAACATTGTCTACACTCTAACCAATTCGAAAGTGATTCACGGCCCACTCCGAATATATATTTTTGTAAGGTGATGCTTTAAGGAAACAAGAATAAAGCTCACAGTGGATATGCTTCTGCCATAACTTAACACAAGATCAGATGCAACAAGTGATTGAATGCATGCAAACTATTTACAACGACCGCGAAATTTGACATGTTTCATCGATTCTAAAAAAATTGATTTGAAAGGAGAACGTACTATAGCGACCTTTGACTTTCTATTCGCGACGTAAACTTGAATTTCGCTTCGTTGTCTGCATTTTAATATTCTTCAATATCGCCGGTCTGGATTAGAGCGGGAGCGAGGTAATAGCAAAATATTAATACAAAATAAGAGCGAAAACTCGACTCGGCCAAAGCGATTTCGAACTGTTTCGTTCGATTGAAATCTTTGCTAATTTGCAAATCCGAGTTTGTTTACGACTCGTTGGCTTTTAAAATTATTTAGATAGCTTCAGCTTCCCGTTGTTTCTTTGGAATGCGCAAACAATCCAAACATTGCTGTGCACGATCTCACCAAATTTGTCTCTTTTTCATGTCTTCGTCCGGAACCCCGCCACGATATCAACAGGGCGCAGTTAGAGTGAGTATAATAAAACACGAACAACCCTTAACCGGAACGGCCTCAGCCCCATCAGCCCCATAAAACAGAGAAGTGGATAACGGTAAAAACACCTGAATCGGACCTCCCGGGATTTCGATATGAACGATTTCCCGCCGAGCAAAGATTTATCGAGAAAAACGAAACGGGGCTTGATTTAGTAGCCGCGGCCGTTTCGAATATTTATCGTCAGTAGTTTTAGACGCGTGAAAATTTGAATCTAGTCCTTTAAATCCTCGTAAACCGCCGCCCACAGTTCTCCATTGTTGCTCCGCTGCCGTGTTTCTTGTGCCATTTCTTACCGACTTTATCAGCTCCAATTGTTCCTTGATAGTTGAGCACAACAAACACAAAAAGTGTTCTTTGTTTCCGCCGCAGAAATCTGTGCCTGCACTTGACTGCGTACCATTAAATAATCTGAAGAGCTGTGTTCATCTAAGCTTGTGGTTTCTCTTGGTAACAAGTTACAACATTGAAGATGAGGACCTGCCAATTGTGAACTTCTCAAACTTCTTGCTTCTGAACGAAACCCGAGAGACTGCACCGCGACAAAAGTAGCGTTTTTAACATATTTTCCAACTCTTCGAATTGCATAGTAAATTTAACTGTAAAATTGGAGCGGGAAGCAAATGTGTAACATCTCTTTATTGCATCGCTAACAGCAAGCGAACGTCCCTTTATTCTCCTTCTGCCACATTAGCATATTTTTTCGAATTGGATAGACAGGCGTTTACGAATTTCCCCCAAATGGAATAAATTCCAGCAAATTTCTATACGTTTCATAAAATTTTTCCCGTCGTCTTTTATCCAGACACCTCTATTAAACTTGATGATTAATTATATTCCTCGCTTTAAATTGCTGAATTTGCTGCATGTTTTCCTAATTAATTTCCTCGTTAAGCCTTAAATCCCCCCGCCTGTGTCTTTCATTTACCTCTTCCATCGTTAAACTCCCCCACTCGTGACTATTCCTTAGTTACCGTTGTCCTTTATTGCAAACACCTGCGAATTGTGGAATTTTTCAGGACGACAGGAAGTCCACAGGCCAAATCTCCGGCCGGGAGCAGCGCTGGGGCTTTGCCCCCAGAAGCACGAACTCCCACGGCTCCCGCCAACAAAGCACTTCAAAATGTCAAAGGGGACCATCCATCGGTAAGCCAGGATGTAAGCATGATCTGTTTTACTATCTCTTATACCTACACACGACAAGGAACTGTTCCTGAGGGATGTGTTTTATCGTTGACCGTAATAGAGTGTAATAGAATGTTTCCAACACCTCTTCTTATCGTTGCCTTGATCTGTTGATTGGTTGTGTCTTTCCAAATCTAAAGTGACAAAGTGCATGAAAGTCGTTGTCCTATTATAACTGTTCAGTGTCCTCGAACGGTTAGGGGTGGAGTTCGATTGAATAGGGTTGTGTGTTATTGAGAGAGGAGCGAAGTTTTTCAATTAAAGTTGTTAGTTTGAGAGGCAACGGCAATTAATCCGACGGTTAAGATCGACACAATATTGTCCGGTGTGCCAATCAAACGGAAGAGTTGCGTTTAGTGTTGGGACAGAACAGAACAATTGGTTTAAGACACGTGCAGATATTTTACGTCTCTTCGTTCTTTGCTTTTTGTTTGATTTCATTCATTTCGCTCGTTCGCTCATTCGCTCGTTCGCTCGTTCGCTCGTTCGTTCGCTCGCTCGTTCGCTCGTCGTTCGTACGTTCGCTCGTTCGCTCATTTATTTGTTCATTCAATTTAATATAAACTGTGATTATTACTTTGCGATTCACGGAATTGCTTTTGACGAAACTAAATTCAAAATGTAATAAATTCCATCAATCATTCATTCGCTCGTTCGCTTGTTTGTTCCTTTATGTGTTCGTTCGTTTGTTTGTCCATTCATTGATTCCATTTCTATAAACTGGCTTTGACGAAGCTATATTAAAATGCATCTATATAAATGAAATATAAAATCAAATAGAAAAAAACCCGAAAGCTTTTAACAAATATAAATCTTTTGGAGCGAGACAAATCCAGAAATTATTTTTCAAAAGTTTAAAAGCGGCCCGGCGTATTGTCCGAATCTGACAGAATTTGGAGAAAAGAATTTGGAAGAACCTGAGCAAAATTAAATTAATCTAAAGTATTGAAGGAAAAAAAACAGAATTAATTTATCACCCGTTCATTCATTCTCTTATAAACTCTGATAATTACTTTGCGACTTATAGAGTGGCTATTGACGAAACTAAACTCAAAATGTAATAAAAAAATTTAATTTAAAAGAAAAAATCTCGAGAACTTAAACAAAACAAATCTTTTGAAGGGAGAGAAATCCATAAATTTTTGTCGGATTGTTGGAGATTGTAGATAAAAATTTTCTACAATCTCCAAGATTCGGACAAAAATTTGTGGATTTCTCTCCCTTCAAAACATTTGTTTTGTTTAAGTTCTTGAGATTTTTTCTTTTTAATTAAATTAAGAACTGAAACCTCCGGATCTAAAAAAGAATCAACGAATTCAAATTTTATAAAAGATTAGATTCGTTTGTTCATTCATTATTATATAAACCGTGATTATTACTTTGCGACTCATAGAGTAGCTTTTGACGAAACTAAATAGAAATTGTTATTAAAACATTGATTAAAAATTAAAAATCTCGAGAACGCAAACAAAACAAATCTTTTGAAGTGATTTTGAAGAAATTTGGAAGAACCTGAGCAAATTCAAATTAGTCTAAAAGTTGGATGAACTGAAACCTCTGAAACCATCTGAAAAAGAACCAACGAATACAAGTTATATAAAAGATTAAATTCGTTTGTTTATTCATTCTCATATGAGCTGTGATTATTATTTTGCGACTCTTAAAGTGGCAATAAAATAATAGTACCAAAAAGAAAAACATCTCGAAAATTTAAACAAATCCAAATTTTTGAATCTGAAAGAAATTGGAGAAAAAAATTTGGAGGAAACGTCTGGGTTTAAAATATGTAAATCAACTTTTATAAAATAGACAGTTTTAAGAGAAATTGAAAAAATAAAAAAAGGAAAATGTGTACCATATTTTGTATATTTTAAAGATCAAATCATAATTAGTTATAGGCGGAGCCTAGAAGGAATCAAAAATTTTCAAAATACGTAGAAATAACCTGAAAAAATTTCGACTGCTTGGTATAATCTGAAATGATTGAGAGAGCTTGAAGGAATGTGAAGAATATGAAGCACTTTATCAAAATCCCCAAAACTGGGATAATGCAATTTTCGTGAAAATGATAAAAAATATAACGATATTGTCAGAGTTGAAAATTATTTAATGAAAAAACCCCAACAAATCTGGAACTGTGAAATTCTGGGATAATCTGAAAAAATATAAAAACATCTGCGAGGAATGTTATAAATACATATTTTCAGAAATTCGAAGAAAATCGGTGATGATACTAAAAATGTAATAAATTCAATCAATGATTCATTCGTTTGCTCGTTCGTTTTTTTGTCCATTCCTCCATCTATTCTGATATAATCTAGTTTTTGACAAAGCTATAATTATGGATTTTAGCTATGTATGTGTACCATATTTTGTATATTTTAAAGATTAAATCATAATTAGTTATAGGCGAAGCCTAGAAGGAATCAAAAATTTTCAAAATACGTAGAAATAACCTGAAAAAATTGCGACTACTTGGTATAATCTGAAATGATTGAGAGAGCTTGAAAGAATGTGAAGAATATGAAGCACTTTATCAAAATCACTAAAACTGGGATAATGCAATTTTCGTGAAAATGATAAAAAATATAACGATTTTGTCAGAGTTGAAAATTATTTAATGAAAAAACCCCATCAAATCTGGAACTGTGAAATTCTGAGATAATCTGGAAAAATATGAAAACATCTGCCAGGAATGTTATAAATACATATTTTCTGAAATTCGAAGAAAATCGGTGATGATACTAAAAATGTAATAAATTCAATCAATGATTCATTCGTTTGCTCGTTCGTTTTTTTGTCCATTCCTCCATCTATTCTGATATAATCTAGTTTTTGACAAAGCTATAATTATGGATTTTAGCTATGTATGTGTACCATATTTTGTATATTTTAAAGATTAAATCATAATTAGTTATAGGCGAAGCCTAGAAGGAATCAAAAATTTTCAAAATACGTAGAAATAACCTGAAAAAATTGCGACTACTTGGTATAATCTGAAATGATTGAGAGAGCTTGAAAGAATGTGAAGAATATGAAGCACTTTATCAAAATCACTAAAACTGGGATAATGCAATTTTCGTGAAAATGATAAAAAATATAACGATTTTGTCAGAGTTGAAAATTATTTAATGAAAAAACCCCATCAAATCTGGAACTGTGAAATTCTGAGATAATCTGGAAAAATATGAAAACATCTGCCAGGAATGTTATAAATACATATTTTCTGAAATTCGAAGAAAATCGGTGATGATACTAAAAATGTAATAAATTCAATCAATGATTCATTCGTTTGCTCGTTCGTTTTTTTGTCCATTCCTCCATCTATTCTGATATAATCTAGTTTTTGACAAAGCTATAATTATGGATTTTAGCTATAGAACAACCTTAATAAAAAACGTAGCCAGACTCCAGACGCATTCGATAGAATACAAAAATATAGGGAGTGCCATTTAAAAAACTAAAGTAAAGCTATTTAAAAATAGTATAATGCGACACGAATTATTGCAGACCCTGTATAGTAAAAATGATATTTTGCATATAGGGCGTAAAGAGCAATCCTTTCTTCATTTTTTTACCAACTTTCAGCCTTTTAGCTGCTAAAACGGCCTCTCAGTAAATTTTTATGTAAATCCTGCAATTGGCAAAAAATGTGAAAAAAAAATTCTAATTTGATAACGGTGGTCTAAAATGCCTTATGTCACCATAAAGCTATCATAAAAGGGGTTCTAACAGTGAAATAAAATATAGGTAGCTCTATTTGAAAAAACAAATTTGTGTAGCATGCGTGAGTTTTGGAACACTCTGTATACGTTAAAATATTTTTAGGTTGTGCAGCCTGTCAAACGGGTTACAATTTGTATTAAAAAAAATTTCTATCTTACATGGTTCAGGAGTTATAGACCGATCCCGCACTAATGACTCACCCTGTATGAACTATATAAATCAGAAAATGCAAAAATTGTCGAATAAATAACATAATACATAAAATACAATAAATCCAACAAATCAAGAGAATAAAAAATATTAGATATTGAAACGAGACTAAAAACTACATAACAATCTTGAAACTTCTCTAACAAATCAAAGATTCTTGACAAGGAATCGGCAAATTCAAACATATAATTTGCATCAAAATCAAAAATTTCAATTAAGAATAAATATAAAAATACAAAATCCAAATAATCCTTTCCAAACTTAAGAAATAATTTATTACGGCAAGAAATTCATGTCGTCTAACATATCCAAACCAAATATGCGCACGAACCAAGGCAACGTTTACAACATTTTCGTATCTTGTGCATTTACTTAATTTACATATTCTACGCCCCGTAATCATAATGGTCCCCTCATGAAGTGATTACTGACGGCTTTTGACGAACTAAATTGTTATAAAATGTAAATGCACACCCCACCGCCATTCATAGTGTAATATCAACCATTACGTACCTGCTCAGTCACCCATTTCCCATACTCATCCATTTCTAATCGGCGCGGACCACAAAAGAAATTTCTGTCGCAAATAAAATCGATTAACCCGGCGCATCCACCAAATTTATTACCCAGCGACCGCCTCCGCCAGACTTTTACCATGAAACATCAGTTTAAAAAGGCATTCGAACGGTCTTATTTAATTCCCTTAGGTCAGGTATGCACTTTTTCGGTATTGATTTCGAATTAGCTACCACTCGGCCGCATTATTGATTGATTATAAAAATTCAAGACCATAAATAAATTAGAAAATGTAAAAGATGACAATTACAAGCGTAATGTAATTTCATAGGTATGTTATTACGAAGAGTGTGGTTAAAATAATTTCGAACAAAATCCTCGCTTTGATTTCATTCGCTCTAATAAACACCAATCGGTGGTGCTTCTTTGCTGCAAACAATAGCAAAGACGGATCAAAGAGGAAAGTTAAAAAAAAGACAAAGAGTCCACAACATCAAAACTCAAACATTTTAAATAATTCAAAGATTTAAAAAGCAGGCCATTTTTTTATTTAATAAATTTGCGACTCAACGAAATCCCCAAAATATATAAACCCAACAAATTAAAATAATTTCATACCTCATCAAATCCAAAAATGTAATCCACAGTATTTAAGGAAATTGTAAAATCAAAAAATCTCGAGAGTCCAACAAAAATCAAAAATCAATTTTAAACATTGAGAGGCACTGAAAGATAAAGATCCATAAATTCATGAAAATCCTTAAATCTATAAATGTTTACAATATAGCGAATCCAAAGAATATATAATTCCAATTAAAAATAATATTTGAAAATTAAACAAATTTCCAAAAAATGCGCAGAAAACCAGATGGTGCAAAAAACACATAAAAATCTGTGATGTTGCACAGTAAAATCTAAAATATCAAAAAATCAGAGAAGATTAAGAATCCATAGAATATAAAGATTCCCAATCATTTTAATGATCTGAAGTCTAAGATCTAAAGTGTATCAAAAAACCTTCAAAATCTACAGAACTAACTAATTCATAAAATCTAGAAATTACAAAGAATAAAGAAAATGCATAAAATCAAAGAGAATTGGAAAATTCAAGAATTCACAGGATCCAAAATCAATTAAAGCATCTAGAGAATCTAAAAAATAACCATGTAACCAGGAAAACCTGTGAATAAAAATAATTCGAAAGGCCTAAGCCTGAAAATTTGAAAAATCCAATACTCCAAAATTCCTAACTATTTTTAACTTATGAAATTCATAAAAAAATTTAAATTAGTAAAATGTATGAAATCAATAAATTCCAAAGAAACCGCAGTATGTAAAGAATTTAATAACATGCAATTAATGTAAAGAATAAAAAATGTATGAAATATGAAGAATGTATCGAATTCAGAACACCAGAAAACTACATAAAATTCAAGAAGCGAATACTTGTATAAATGAAATCTCTAGTAGAATTGAAGCAATTTAATTCTTAAAATTTTTAACTGTATATGAAAAAATTTCAAAAATCCAAGGATGCCAAAAGTTAATAAATATTTAAACAAAACCAAAAATTTAAAAAATTCACCGGATCTGGAGAAGTTATAAATTCAAAAAAATTAATTATAAGGGTCCATAATAATAGAATTCTAAAAATTTCTTATAAATGATAAAGCCTCTGCAAGATCCTAAGAAATCATAAAAATTGCTTCCAGGATATTTTCGTTTCTATTAATTCATTTACTTTGTATATTCGCAAAACAGGGAAACTACGATATTCATACATTTCAAAAAATCCAAGATGGCGAATGCAAAGAAATCATAAAATGTAACAAAATCTACAACAAAAAATGAATTAAATACAAAGCAGCCAGTGAATCTAAAGAAACTAAAAACTACATAAAATCAAAAAATTTGAGAACGTATAAATTAATTTATTTAAAGATTTTTGAAAGGCCACACAATCGGCAAGATTCAAACAATCCAACAAATCGTAAAATCGTAAAAAAATCAACTTCAAAATGTATCAGTAAAAATCCAAAACCACAAAATACAAAGAATCCATATTATTATGAAAATACATCCACAGACGCAGAATCTAAAGATGCATAAAATACATTTGGTGTCTTTTTCAACAAACTACGTCTGCAGACGTCGGTTTAAAGGTTGTGTGGGCGCATTTTTCAGTGATATTTTTTGTCAATGACAAAGGTCTACACCGTAAAAAATAAAACATAAGCAAGTGTCCATGATTATATTTGTATGCTCCATAGAAAAAATACAAAAAAAGGTCAATCACTTTGCATAGATGAACTATTTATATAATTCACAAATTCCAAAAAGTTTAAAAAATGTCGAATAAATAAAAATATCCATTATACCTACAATAAATCCAACAAGTTAAAACAACAAAAAAATTATTACATGATGAAACGAGACCAAAAACGACATAGCAATCATTTTGTTCTACACTGTACAATAAATTCAACATATCAAGAGAGCAAAAAAATTATTAGAAAATGAAACCAAAACCTACATAAAAATCTTGAAACTTATCTAACAAATCAAAGATTCTTGAGGTTTGAAGGAATCTGCACCCATTTCCCATATTCATCCATTTCTAATTGGCGCGGACCACAAATGAAATTTCTGTCGCAAATAAAATCGGTTATCATTTCACGAGTTCCAAAAAATTAAAAAATTGTCCAATAAATAAGAGAATCCATAAAATATATACAATAAATTCAACATATCAAGAGACTAAGAAAATGATTAGAAAATGAAACGAGACCAAAAACAACATAACAATCTTGAAACTTATCTAACAAATCAACGATTCTTGAGAGTTGGAGGAATCGGCACCCATTTTCCATATTCATCCATTTTTAAACGGCGCGGACCACAAATGAAATTTCTGCCGCAAATAAAATCCGGCGCATCAATTCACAAATCCCAAAAAATTCAAAAATTGTCGAACAAATAAGAGAATCCATAAAATATAGTGTGGAACAAAATGATTGTCATCTAGTTACCTTTGCATTACCCTTGTAAAAATACGAAGTGCCGCTCTACAAAAAAAGGAGGGTGGTATCCTAACCTCAAAAAATACATTAAAATTTCAAACTATGCGTCCAGATCGAAAATACGCCTCAATGACGAAAGTACGGTATACATTTTTAGTATTTGTTAATTCAATTCACTTCAATAAATTGTAATAACTGTCAATTGATGTCATATATTGACAGAACTATAAACTTTAAAAATAGTAGAGCGGCGCAGGAAAATTTACATATGAAAAGATTCCAAAGATAACTAGATGATAATCATTTTGTTCCACACTGTACAATTAATTCAACATATGAAGAGAGCAAAAAAATTATTTCAAAATGAAACCAAAACCTACATAAAAATCTTGAAACTTATCTAACAATCAAAGATTCTTGAGGATTGAAGGAATCGGCACCCATTTCCCATATTCATCCATTTCTAATCGGCGCTGACCACAAAAGAAATTTCTGTCGCAAATAAAATCGACTAACCCGGCGCATCCACCAAATTTATCAATTATCAATTTATCGGCGACGCCTCCTCCAAACTTTTACCATGAAACCAGTGACTACACTTCAGTATAACTCACTCGAGCGTTCTAATTTCTTGCCCTTAGGTCAGGCATGCACTTTTTCGGTATTGATTTCGAATTAGCTGACACGAAGCGCATTATTGATTGATTATAAAAAATTCAAGACCATAAATAAATTAGAAAATGTAAAAGATGACAATGATTACAAGCGTAATGTAATTTCATAGGTTTGTTATTACTAAGAGTGCGGTTAAAGTAATTTCGAAGACGAAATCCTCGGTTTGATTTTATTCATACGTCAGAAAAGTATTCAAAGGGGGCGCTTTAATAAACAGGAATCGGTGGTGCTCCTTTGCTCCAAACAATAGCAAAGACGGATCAAAGAGAGGAAAGTGGAACGGCGGTAGGACGCTGAAATTGCCACCGCAATCTACAAACATAAAGCTCGCTAGCTGGCGGCTGTTATCAATTAAAGCTCTCCACACTGTCACCGTCGCCACTCTATAAATAACCACAATCAGAGCCAAGCATAATGCACTGCTCGACGTTGCAGAAGAACGAAAAAACCGCCACAATTCCCTCAGATACCGTTCGTTCGTTGTCCATCGACGCCAAACCCCATGATGGGTGGTAACGGTTTTTCCCTCTTGCAGATGGCCTTCCTCCAGAACCGCTCCATATCGCTGGTGGACATGTACATCGACAACTCTGAACCGTCGGAGAACGTCGGACAGATTCATTTCTCCCTCGAGTACGACTTCCAGAACACGACCCTCATTCTGAGGATAATACAGGTCAGTTATGCAACCCGAATCGCTGCCGGTAATGCAGGCACCGACAGATGTAATCGATGAGGTTGCGGTGCGGTTTAATTCCGTACGGCCTTGGCCTTTATCTCGTTGTAGGGAAAGGACCTGCCCGCCAAGGATTTATCGGGGACGAGCGATCCCTACGTGCGAGTAACTCTCCTTCCGGATAAAAAGCATCGTCTCGAGACCAAGATCAAGCGACGCACTTTGAATCCGAGATGGAACGAGACGTTCTACTTCGAGGGGTTCCCGATACAGAAGCTGCAGTCGCGCGTCTTGCATCTTCACGTCTTCGATTACGACAGATTCTCGCGGGATGATTCCATAGGCGAGGTGTTTCTGCCGCTCTGTCAGGTGGATTTAAGCGAGAAGCCTTCGTTCTGGAAGGCGCTGAAGCCGCCGGCTAAGGACAAGTGCGGCGAACTTCTAACCTCGTTGTGTTATCATCCGAGCAACAGCATCCTGACGCTGACTCTGCTCAAGGCGAGGAATCTCAAGGCCAAAGACATCAACGGCAAGTCCGGTAGGAATCTGCGCGACGGCGAAAAGTTTGTTTCAGTGGAGAACGTCACCGTCACGTTTCAGATCCCTACGTTAAAGTGTGGCTGCAGTTCGGCGACAAACGTATAGAGAAGCGCAAGACGCCGGTCTTCAAATGCACCCTCAACCCTGTCTTCAACGACACCTTTTCCTTCAACGTCCCGTGGGAGAAAATACGGGAGTGCTCGTTGGATGTGATGGTCATGGATTTTGACAATATCGGGAGGAACGAACTGATCGGGAGGATACTGCTAGCGGGTAAGATTTTGACTTATGTTTGAGTATTTTTGAAGACAAACCTCAGAGTCCTAAACCAGTAACCCAACCCTACTCCGAAAGTCACAAATTGTTGATAATCCAAAGATTAAAGAGGCGAACCAAAAATATTTTAAAAATACAACTAATCCAAAAAATTCTCAAAATCCAAAAAAACCTAGCAAATTGAAATAAATATCAAAATAATCTCAAACCACATCAATTCCAAAAAATTAATCCACATAACAAAATAATAAATCACAATTTAATTTCCACAGAAACTAAATAGTCAGCAATCCACAAAAATTACGAAAATCCTATAATCCAAAAATTTTACAATTTTACAAAGAATTCTCCAATTATATATTTATTATTATTATTATAAAATTTAAGAATTCTAAAAATATGCAGAAAACCTAATGGTGCATAAAAGTAAAAATATATGTTTTAAGTATTTATAGACTCAAAATAAAAAATATCAAAACAATCCAAAAAATCCGGAGGAGAAAAATTTTTTAAACTACAGGCTTTAAAGAATGCCTAAAATATATAGATTCCCAATCACTTTGATGATATAAAAAATGTATTGTCTCCAAAAAACCTTCATAATCTAGAGAACTAACAAATGCATAAATACTGAGTATGAAAAAAAATGCATAGAATCAAAAAAAATAGAATAATCATAGGATCCAAAAATCAAATCAATCCAAAAACAATTAAAGAATCTAAACAACCTACAAAATCCTAAATCAGTAACTCAACCCAACTCGAAAACTCAAAATTTGTAAATAATCCAAAGATTAAATTATCATCAAATTATCAAAAATATTTTAAAAATACAACAAATCCGCAGTACTCAAAAAATCCCATAACTACAAAAAACCTATCTAATAATCCAAAAAATCCGAAGGAGATAAAAATTTCAAACATATACAGGCTTCAAAGAATGCCTAAAATATAAAGATTCCCAATAATTTTGAAAATATAAAAAATGTATTGTATCAAAAAACCTTCATAATCTAGAGAACTAACAATTTCATAAATACAAAGTTAGAAAAAAATGCATAGAATCAAAAAGGATAGAATATTCACAGGATCCAAAAATCAAATCAATCCAAACGCAATTAAAGAATCAGGACAATCTACAAAATCATAAATCAGTAACCCAGCCCTACTGCAAAACTCAAAATTTGTAGATAATCCAAAGATTAAAGAGGCAAACTAAAAATATTTTAAAAATACAATTCCACAGTCCTCAAAAAATCCCCAAAATGCAAATAACCTATCTAGTTGAAATAAATATTAAAATAATCTCAAACCGCATAAAATCAAAAAATTAATCCACAACCAAAAGAAAGAAGGAAATTGTAAAATCCATTAATCCTGACAATCAAAATAATAAATCAAAATTTAATTTCCAGAGACACTAAATAATCGAAAATCCACAAAAATCACGAAAATCCTATAATCCTAAAATATTACAATTCTTCGATTATATATTTATAATTATTACAATAAAATTTAAGAATGCTAACCACGTTCAGAAAACCTAATGGGACATAAAAGTAAAAATATATGGTGTTTCAAGTATTTATAGACTCAAAATAAACAATATCAAAAGAATCCAAATAATCCGGAGGAGAAATTTTTTTTAAACATACAGCCTTCAAAGAATGCCTAAAATATAAAGATTCCTAATCATTTTGAAGATATAAAAAATGTAGTGTAACCAAAAACCTTCATAATCTAGAGAACTAACAAATTCATAAATACAAAGTATGCAAAAAAATGCATAGAATCAAAAAAGATAGAATATTCACAGGATCCAAAAATCAAATCAATCCAAACACAATTAAAGAACCTAGACCATCTACAAAATCCTAAATCAGTAACCCAACCCTACTGCAAAACTCAAAATTTGTAGATAATCCAAAGATCAAAGAGGCGAACCAAAAATATTTTAAAAATACAATTCCCCAGTCCTCAAAAAATCTCCAAAATGCAAATAACCTATCTAGTTGAAATAATTATTAAAATAATCTCAAACCGCATCAAATCCAAAAAATTAATCGACAACCAAAAAAAAAAGAAAGAAATTGTAAAATCCATAAATCCTGACAATCAAAATAATAAATCAAAATTTAATTTCCAGAGACACTAAATATTCGAAAATCCACAAAAATCACGAAAATCCTATAATCCTAAAATATTACAGCTTTACAAAGAATTCTTCAATTATATATTTATAATTATTACAATAAAATTTAAGAATTCTAAACACGTTCAGAAAACCTAATGGGACATAAAAGTAAAAATATATAGTGTTTCATGTATTTATACTCAAAATAAAAAATATCAAAAGAATCCAAATAATCCGGAGATTTTTTTTTAAACATACAGGCTTCAAAGAATGCCTAAAATATAAAGATTCCTAATCATTTTGAAGATAAAAAAATGATTGTATCCAAAAAACTTTCATAATCTAAAGAACTAACAAATTCACAAATACAAAGTATTAAAAAATACATAGAATCAAAAAGGATTGAATATTCACATGATCCAAAAATCAAACCAATCCAAAAATAATTAAAGAATTTAGAGAATCTACAATAAAATTCATACGTATCCAAATATCGAAGAAAACCTGAGAATAAAGAGGATCCCAAGAGTGCTAAGCGTCGAAAAGCCTAAAAATTTGAAAAAAATCAACCAAATTCAAAAACAATTACATAATCTGTAGAACCTAGAAAAAATACATACGTATTCAAATAACCAGGAAAACCTGAAAATATAAGAAATCCGAAAAGCCCTAAACGTCTAAAAACCTAAAAACATTTTCCACAAGTCCACAACATTTGGCTTATTAAAATTATTTAAAAAACAGACCATTTTTTTTATTTAATAAATCTGCAGGACTTAATGAATCAATTCAACCAAAATACAAAACCCAACAAATTAAAATCAAAAAAATCTCAATTGTATAACAAAAATCAAAAAATCTATTAAATACCTAAAGACACTAAAAGAACGAGAATCCACAAAAATAACGATAATCCTGAAATTCAAAATTTTTTTTTACAATCTAGGGAATTCGAAGATTCCGTCATTCCATTTATAAATATTAAATTTAAAAAAGTTCTAAGTGAACAGAAAACCGAAGGTACAAGTATCCAAGAATCAAAAATAAAAAAATTACAAGGATCCAAAAAACTAAAAATTAAAACAAATTAAAATTAAGGACGCTAAAAAATCGAGAATCTAAAGAACGCAAAAAACCTCAAAATCAATTAAAACCTAGACAAAATCAACAATCAACAAAATCAAAATTTTAAATTTCCTGTGACTAACTGATCGAGAACACACAAAAATTACGAAAATCCTTAAATTCAAATATTTTACAATTTAGAGAATACAAAGATTCCATCATTCAAATCACAAAAATTTTTAAATCCAAAAATTTTTACAATTTAAGGTATCCAAATAATCCATTATTCATTTACACTTTTAAGAATTCTAAAAAGTTGTAAAAAAGTTTGCAATAAACCTAATGGTACATACAAATAAAAATCTAGGGTGTTCTACAGTATCCGATTAATCAAAATAAAAAATATCAAAAGAATCGAAAAGATACAGGGGAGATAAACATTTCAACATATGCAGGCTTCAAAAATGCCTAAAACACTTTCAATATCTAAGAAATGTATTGTATCCAAAAACTTTCATACTAGAGACCTAACAAATTCATAAAACCTAGAAAATGCAGAGTATCAAAAAAATGCATAGAATAAAAAAGGATTGAGTATTCACAGTATCCAAATATCAAACAAATCCCAAAACAATTGAAAAATCTACAGCTCTCATAAGTATCCAAATATCCAGGAAAAGCTGAGAATAAAGAGAATCCGAAGAGCACTAAGCGGGTAGAGCCTGAAAATTTGGAAACAAATCAATGAAGTCCAAAAACAATTCAAAAATCTATAGCATCTACAAAAAAATTCATACGTATCCAATTATCTAAGAAAACCTGAGAGTATTTAAAAAATCCGTTGGACGTGTTTCCATGTGTATCCACTAATCCAGAATCTTCTTTTTTGGAAGCGTTATAATAGAGATTTCAAAAAAGGCCGTTACCCGGATAACCCAAAAACCGTAAAAAATATAGAAAATCCAAGAAACCGTCAAATCCACACAAATTTAAATACCTCGAGAATTAAAGAAAATCCGCTAAACGTGGTTTTAAAAAATCGCTGTTTTTGAAGTCCTGAAAATCCCTGCAATCCAAATACTGTAAAGAATCTAAATAATCCCTACAATCTAAACATTTAAAAGAAACAAACTCTGAATCTCCTTTTTTTGGAAGCCCGTTATAATAGAGATTTCAAAAAACTTAATAAAATCATAAACGAATTTAAAAACTGAAAATAATAAGAAATCCGAAGATGTGCAAGGCCTGGATCCGGATAACCCAAAGACCGTAAAAATTACAGAAAATCCAAAAATCCATCACGTTCAAAGATCCATACAATCCAACAAATTTAAACACCTCAAAAATGCAGGAAAATTCGTTGAGCTTGTTTTGGAATAATCCGCGAAGTCCAGAAAATTCCTGAAATCCAAATCCTGTAAAGAATCCAAAGAAGCAACCAGAAAAATTTAAGAGAAACAAACTCTGAATCTCTTTTTTTGGAACCCCGTTATGATAGTGATTTGAAAAAAACCTAATAAAATCTTAAACGAATATAAAAACTGAAAATAATAAGAATCCGAAGATGTGAAAAGTCAGAATCCGGATAACCCAAAGAGCTTACAAAGCATAGAAAATCCAAGAAACGATCGAATTCAAATTTCCATACAATCCAACAAATTTGAACACATTTGATGCAGGAAAATTTGTTGAGCGTGTCTTTGAAGAATCCACGAAGTCCAGAAAATCCCTGAAATCCAAGTCCTGTAAAGAATCCCCACAATCGAAACATTAAGAGAAACAAACTCTGAATCTTTTTTTTTGGAACACCGTTAAAACAGAGATTTAAAAAAATTAATCAAATCTTAAACAAATATAAAAACTGAAAATAATAAGAATCAGAAGATGTGAAAGTCCAGAATCCGGATAACCCAAAAACCGTAAAAAGTATAGAAAATCCCAGAAACAATCAAATTCAAAAATCCATACAATCCCACAAATTTAAACACCTCGAGAATGCAGGAAAATCCGTTCAACGCGTTTTTGAAGAATCCACGAAGTCAAGAAAACCCCTGAAATCCAAATCCTGTAAATAATCTAAAGAATCCCCACAATCGAAACATTTAAGGGAAACAAACACCGAATCACCTTTTTTGGAAGCCCGTTATAATAGAGATTTCAAAAAACTTAATAAAATCTTAAACGAATATAAAAACTGAAAATAATAAGAATCCGGAGATGTGACTGACCTGTATCCGGATAACAAAAGATCTGAAAAATTTAAAAAAAACAAAAATTTATATTCAGAGATCCGTACAATCCAACAAATTTAAATACCTCGAGAATGCAGTAAAATTCGTTGAGCGTGTTTTTGAAGAATTCACGAAGTCCAGAAAATCTCTGAAATCCAAATCCTGTAGAGATTGTAACGAATCCCCACAATCGAATTACCTTTTTTTTATAAGCCCGTTATAATAGAGATTTGAAAAAACCTAATAAAATCTTTAAAAAATATTAAAACTGGAAATCATAAGAATCCGAAGATGTGAAAGGCCAGGATCCATATAATCCAAATCCTGTAAAGAATCCCCACAGTCGAAACATTTACCTTTTTTTAGAAGCCCGTTATAATAGAGATTTCTCAAAAACATTATAAAATCTTAAACGAATATATATATTTAAAAACTGAAAATAATAAGAATCCGGAGATGTGAAAGACCTGAATCCAAGATCTGAAAAATTTAGAAAATCCAAAAATCCATCACATTCAGAGATCCGTACAATCCAACAAATTTAAACATCTCGAGAATGCAGGAAAATCCTTAGACGTGTTTTTGATAAGTCCAGAAAATCCCTGAAATCCAAATCCTGTAAAGAATCTAAAGAATCCCCACAATCTAAACATTTAAAAGAAACAAACTCTGAATCTCCTTTTTTTGGAAGCCCGTTATAATAGTGATTTGAAAAAAACCTAATAAAATCTTAAACGAATATAAAAACTGAAAATAATAAGAATCCGAAGATGTGAAAGGCCAGCATCCGGATAACCCAAAGACCGTAAAAATTATAGAAAATCCAAAAATCCATCACGTTCTCCATACAATCCAACAAATTTCGAATGCTCGAGAATGCAGGAAAATTCATTGAGCTTGTTTTGGAATAATCCACGAAGTCCAGAAAATCCCTGAAATCCAAATCCTGTAAAAAATCTAAAGAAGCAAACAGAAACATTTAAGAGAAACAAACTCTGAATCTCTTTTTTTGGAAGCCCGTAATAATAGTGATTTGAAAAAACCTAATAAAATCTTAAACGAATATAAAAACTGAAAATAATAAGAATCCGAAGATGAGAAAAGCCAGAATCCGGATAACCCAAAGAGCGTACAAAGCATAGAAAATCCAAGAAACCATCAAATTCAAAATTCCATATAATCCAACAAATTTGAACACCTCGAGAATGCAGGGAAATTCGTTGAGAGTGTTTTTGAAGAATCCACGAAGTCAAGAAAACCCCTGAAATCCAAATCCTGTAAATAATCTGAAGAATCCCCACAATCGAAACATTTAAGAGAAACAAACACCGAATCACCTTTTTTGGAAGCCCGTTATAATAGAGATTTCAAAAAACCTAATAAAATCTTAAACGAATATAAAAACTGAAAATATTAAGAATCCGGAGATGTGACTGACCTGTATCCGGATAACGAAAGATCTGAAAAATTTTAAAAAAACAAAAATTCATATTCAGAGATCCGTACAATCCAACAAATTTAAATACCTCGAGAATGCAGTAAAATTCGTTGAGCGTGTTTTTGAAGAATTCACGAAGTCCAGAAAATCCCTGCAATCCAAATCCTGTAGAGATTCTAAAGAATCCCCACAATCGAATAACCTTTTTTTAGAAGCCCGTTATAATAGACATTTCAAGAAACTTAATATAATCTTTAAAAAATATTAAAACTGGAAATCATAAGAATCCGAAGATGTGAAAGGCCAGGATCCGTATAATCCAAATCCTGTAAAGAATCCCCACAGTCGAAACATTTACCTTATTTTAGAAGCCCGTTATAATAGACATTTCTCAAAAACATTATAAAATCTTAAACGAATATGTATATTTAAAAACTGAAAATAATAAGAAACCGGAGATGTGAAAGACCTGCATCCAAGATCTGAAAAATTTAGGAAATCCAAAAATTCATCACATTTAGAGATCCGTACAATCCAACAAATTTAAACATCTCGAGAATGCAGGAAAATCCTTAGACGTGTTTTTGAAAAGTCCAGAAAATACCTGAAATCCAAATCCTGTAAAGAATCTCCACAATCGAATCATTTAAGAGAGACCAACTCTGAATCTCCTGTATTTGGAACCCCGTCATAATAGAGATTTCAAAAAACTTAATCTTTAGAAAATATTAAAACTGAAAATAATAAGAATCCGAAGATGTGATAGGCCAGGATCCGGATAACCCAAAGACTAAGACCCTAAGACTGTTGAAAGTCCAGAATATCCCTGAAATCCAAATCCTGTAAAGATTCTAAAGTATCCTCACAATCCAAAAATATAAGAGAAACAAAACCCAAGCGTGTGATAGAACCCATTCCAAACAGACTGAAGAATTAAGCGAGGTAACTGTGAGTTTGTAACTGGTTTGTAGGAAAGAACGGTTCGGGAGCATCCGAAACCAAACACTGGCAAGACATGATCACGAAACCTCGACAAACCATAGTCCAATGGCACAGACTCAAACCCGAGTAAAATTCGGCGGCGACAACTCCACCAAAAGCAGAGTATAAAACGAAAATCCGCTCTCACATCTTCAAAGGGACAATAAAGAGCGATGATTCGGAGTCGCCGGCATCTTGCACCATTATCTATTTGTTGTCGAAGCAGTATTCAACTCTCTCAAAGAACCCGATTGACAAAACGACAAGTATTTTTTGTGATACCTTAAAATGTAGCGTTGACACTGTTGTAAATGTGAGTATTTTCGTAGCGGGGGCCGCGCCACATCCCCCGACGAGGTCGGGGGACGTGGGGACGCGCCCCCTCGTCATCTCTTCTCGACAAAACGTATATGTTTACAAGTATAACGACAGACGCGCTTTACGTAAATGTGTGTAGGGAGGATAGCGAATCGAATTTGCCGCCGTGGACGTCTTTCTGTGTGCGTGTTGTCATTTGCTTCATCCAAAAAAAAAATTAAATACATAGCGATAGTTTCGATATACTTGTATTTTCATATCGACCGTTGCTGTTACCATTTGTAGAGATCAAACCGTCGATGTGTGGCAATTTATAATTCTAATGTTTATCTGTTGTACGATATTTAATAACAAACATAACACGGGACTGGTCATCGAAAGGGGGAGTCCCCCGAGTCGGGTGATTCGTGTAGATATAACAAGTAAAAAAAATCAACAAACTCACACAAAAATATGAAAAAAGATATAAACTGTAGTGCCTGAATGAAACGTATCGTTATTAACAGAGGATATATGTATTATAATAATAATGATTAAATGTATTCAATTATTTTCGTGTGCTGCCCCCCGTTGTTGTAAGTTAAGTATTCCAAATTTCGGTTTTCGAACGTTAGTTATCTGACGGGGAATCCCCCACTGTCAGTGTGTTGTCGGCGCCCATTACGTATTAAGTTTGATTTATATTTTATATAAGAAACAAAAATGTTGCTAATTGTATGTTTGATGTACTTCGGTGACTGTTGTTGTTAAACAACATGTTTTAATGTATGTAAATATATGTTAGATTTTAGATGATTCAGGTACAGTGTAGAGTATTTGAGTAGACATTAATAAACGTATTTAATTTAATTTAAAAAAATTCACAATTTGTTGGCTTTTTTGTTTACTTAACGCCCTTGGGTCCAACCAGCAATGATTTGGGGAATTTTGTTGAACTTCCATGGCGCACCAGACAACAAGCTGAAAGTTGGCAACATTGTCTTTCATTTTTAGTCTATAGTATAGATCGTAGGAAAACGGTTAGGCTTAACTGGCCATGGAATCTTGCTTTTGTTTTCGATTTTACAGTATCCACGGCCTTGAGCCTCCGTTTTTTATTTGTACGCTCTATATTACAGGGTGTGTATCTAATATTCTCTCTCTCTTTTTACAGAGCTAACAATTTTCAAATTTAAAAATACCATTAAAAGCCATGTTTTCGTTTTTGGGAAACAATAATAAAATCAGATCATTTTTACAATTTATTCAAAAAATACTACCTAAAAACATTACAAAAACTGTTGGAAATGGGTACAAGCTTCTATCCTGAGACCCATTGATTTAAAAATGCCTGGAATCTGTCGAATTGTTCCACAAGACGCGATAATGTGTTCTTGTTCTTGATGAAGAATTATTTAGGAAAAGAAAAAAAGTTCTTGTATTTGTACCCAAAAATTTTCACACACCTGAAAACTATCAAATTCATAAGATTTAGAAAATACGTAGAATGAATCAGTTTTTGAAAATTCAATGATTCACAGGATCAATCAATAAACCAAAACTTAGCAAATTAAAATAATTACATGTTGAAAAATAGTAGAATCCAAAAACAATCTAACGAAAATCAATCTAACCAAAAATATAGAGAATCCGACAAAACCAAATATTAAAATTTTAGACGTCCAAAGACCGTATACGATCCACAAAATCACGAAAAGCCTCAATTCCATACATTTTTACAATCTAGGGAATCCGAAAAATACATCATTCCATTGGTTACAGAATTTATTAATTCTAAAAAAGTGTGACACAATAAAACCTAAAAATCTGTAGTAATTCGTCCAAAAAATCAAAAATTCAAAAAATTCAAAAAACTCCAGATGATAAAAATTTAAAATATTGTATTCAAAAAATCTTCACAAACTGGAGAACTAATAAATTTATGAGATTTAAAAAATACATTGAATCAAAAAGTTTTTGAAAATTCAATGATTCACAGGATCCAAAAATCTATGAAACAAAACCTAGCACTTAAAATAATCAAAAATAATCAAAAAATTCCCCGGTATCTACAGAAATTGTAAAATACAAAAATCTAGCGAATGTATTTACAGAGACAGTAAAGGATCCAGAATCTACAAAATCACGAAAATACTAGAGTACAAATAAAAACGGTTAGCCTTAGCAGGTCATGAAATTTAGCTTTTCTCCCTCATTTTACGGAATTACAAATTTTCAATTTAAAAGCCTGGCTTATTCAGAAACTTTTATGTGTATTGCATTTTTTTCGTAAAATGTACTGTTTTTTGAGAAAAAAATAACAGATCATTTTACAATTAATTCAAAAAATACTAAATACATTTACAAAATCTGTTGGAAATGAATACAAGCTTTTATCGTGAGACCCATTGTATGTGGCACACGTTTAAAAATGCCTGGAGTCTAGGAAAAGAAAAAGTGTACTTGTATTTGTACCCAAAAAATCTTCACAAACCTGAAAACTAGGAAATTTATAAGATTGAGAAAATAGGTAGAATGAAACAGCTTCTGAAAATTCAATGATTCACAGGATTAATCAATAAGCCAAAACCCAGCAAATTACATGTTCAAAAATAATCAAATCCAAAAATAATCCCCGGTATCTAACGAAAATTAGTCTAACCAAAAATATAGAGAATCCAACAAAAACCAAATATCAAAATTTTAGACGTCCAGAGACCGTAAAGAATTCAGAATCCAAAAAATCACGAAAATCCTCAAGACCATACATTTTTACAATCTAGGGAATCCAAAGAATACATTATATTGGTTAAAGATTTTATTAATTCTAAAAAGTAGGCACAATAAAACCTAAAAATATGTGGTATTTCGAAGTGTACATAAAATCAAAAATATCAAAAGATTTAAAAAATCCAGAGAAGATAAAGAATTAAGATATTGTATCCAAAAATCTTCACAAATAGAGAACTGACAAATTCATAAGAAATTATAATTAAAAATAATAAATTCATGGTACACGGTCCAAAATCCCGAATGACATCGTTATAATTAAATTCATAAGGATTAGAAAATACATAGAATCAAAAAGTTTTTGACAATTCAGTGATTCACAAGATCCAAAAATCAATGAACCAAAACCTAGCTAGCACATTAAAATAACTACATATTCAAAAATAATCAAATTACAAAAATTCACCGGTATCTAAAGAAATTTAAAAAATAAATAAATCTAGCGAGTGTCCTGAGACAGTAAAGGATCCAGAATCTACAAAATCACGAAAACTCCATAATAGCATTGGTTACAGAATTAATTAATTCTAAAAAAGTGTAGCACAAAAAAAAACTAAAAATCTGTGGTGTTTCAAAGTGTCCATAAAATCAAACATATCAAAGGAATAAAAAAAAATCCAGAGAATATAAAGAATTAACATATTTTATTCAAAACATCTTCACAATCTGGAGAACTAACTAATTCAAAAGATTTAGAAAATTCTTAGAATCAAGAAGTTATTAAAATATGGTATCCAAAAAAATCTTCACAATTAGAGAACTAACAAATTCATAAGATTTAGTAAATACATTAGAAACAAATTTTTTTTGAAAATTCAATAATTCACAGGATCCAAAAATCAATTAATCAAAACCTAGCACATTAAAATAACTATATAATCAAAAATAATCAAACCAAAAAAAAATCCCCCGTACCTAAATAAATTATAATTTTAAGTTTATAACTCAGTAAAGGATACAATAAAAAAACAGGTTTTAAATTTTCACCCCTTTCGAGGGTAGCAGGTGATGAAAAAAAGTGGCGTAGATAAGCCTTTAATAAGTTAAAGTCTCATCACTATTTTATTTTTTCTATAAATTTTCAAATTTGGGAAATATAATAAAAACTGGATTTTAGCTGACCTGTTTACAGGGGCGTAACTCCGACAGAAGACGTTTTTGGAAATAAGTTTATATCGAAAACCTAATTACTAATTCTAATGGTGTAAGGATATATAGTACATTTACATTTAATACTAGGTAAATATATTCAATTTTTAGTTATTGTTTCATGCACAAATTTTACCCATTTCATGTTTTGTGATAGGATTTTTGCTTTAGCCCATTCTTTTCCCTTCTTGTTTAGTATTTCACCTATTGTCTTAAGTTCCCCTTTGTTTCGTTTCTGTTTTTTTTCCTTCCATACCTTTTCCATTGTATTTGTATTACTAACCTTTTGTAAGTGCCCCCACGTTAACATTAAGTCTTGTTTTATTTTTTGGTTTCTTATTTTATTCTTTCTTGTCACTTGTTTAACTCGTCTGAGGTACTTTATCTCTATGGCTGTGTATCCTACTTTTTTGTGCTTTCGTTAATACCCAAAAGTCTCAGCCAAAAATTAATGTAAAAATATTTGTGTTTGTTTTTTTGGAGACTGGACCACGGCCGGACCAAAGCCGGAAAACTCGAATTTCATTGAATGTACGAGAATTATCATAGCCTGGAATTGTACAATTTTTTGACCAGTAAACATGTGTCGATAGCTTTTTCAGCGTCTTATCGCTCAGTTTTTATGAAATTTATTCAGCTTTAATTGAATTTCTTGTGATAAAACGGTTAGTCGGTGATAACTTGCGAAGGCGTTCTAAACGTTTAGGGTTTTAAGAGAAATGTCTGAAGAACACTTTTCATCAGTGATTGTGAAAGAGTACAAATTGTTGGGTTCGTCGCCATGCGAACAAGACAATTTTGAGCAGAAGAAAGAAGAGAACGAAGAAAACTTTATGGACGACCGATACAAGGTCAAGATGACCGATGGCTGTTGTCAGAAGCAGTAGAAGCGTGCCGAAGAAGGTAGGCATATCACTATAAAAACAGTGTACCGCCCCATTATATTTTTTGTGCTCTTTTATTATAGTCCGCGCGCAAAGACTGCAAAGGTGTAGGCCACTGTTTCCTAAACTCTTTGCTGAATCCTTGTTTTCCCCAAGAGCAATAACATTTGTTTTATTTTTTCTAGTGTAGGCTTTTGAAACTGTCAAATCATGAAATCAATCAAATACAGCTCAATTTTGATGCAAATTCTGTTTAATAGCAAACTTTGCGATGATTGGGTCCCAGTCCTTAAATCAAAATTTGTGTATACCATATAAGAATACCATATTAAGAACAGATTTTTTATTAAGCAATATTTTTTACAAAATAATTGTGATTTACATGGAGACTATTCGAAATATTTTGAAAAAATAAATACAGTTGAATTATGCTGTATTTCTGTTAGCAAATATTTTTTTGTAAAATTTGGGCGACACCTATTTGAAAGTATTCTAAATTCAGTGAGGTAGTCGGATTAGAGATACAAAATTACTAACATTCTTTTTATATTTTTGGATATCATTTTAAAAAATTCGTTTAAATCGGCCAACAACTAACAATTTTAGAGGTGGTACGGTTTCCAATGGGTCACTCTGTATAGAGAATATTAATTACTTAATTAATTAAGGAACGTGCAAGGCATTTGCTAGTATTGTTATAAAATAATGTTTTTCTACAGGAAACATACACAATTGGCAACAGTGTCATAAAACAACGCAACGTACAAGAAAAAACACTTGACGAATTCGGATATTTTACGTCTTTTCCTTCGTAGTTTTTTCTGTTGATTTCATCCATGTTTATTACAACTTTGCGATTTACGAACTTAAATTTAAACTAAGAGTACAAAAAAAAAAGAATTTAGCAGGTCATGGGAACTAGCGTTTGTTTTAATTTTTACAGTGTAGGCGACCGAGACTGTCAAATCACCACAAATAATATGGACACTTCTTTACTTGTTCTCAGATGATTATTTATTTATTAATTTAAATGTAACAAATTTATTATATTATTAGTAAACGATAACAAAAACGTATGGTACCTAACCTGCAACTTAAAAAAAACCTGAATTTGGTTAAAAAAAAACAGTGTAGAAAACGTTTGGCCATGGGTTTTTAACAAAATCCATTTGCAGACCTCGATTGGGCAACCTTTTCATTGATAGTATTTGTCGATAGAATTTGACGATCAGAAGAGTCGACACTGTAAAAAATACAACAAAAGCACGATTCCATGCCACCATAGACAAAAAAATTGAAACTCAGGAGGCCATGGAAACTAGCTTTTGTTTTATTTTTTACAGTGTGCCTGCATCTAACGATATTCAAAATGCGCGCTCATTTTATTTTTGAACGCGCACTACTTTATTGAGGTCTGTACAGATGAGAAGCCACCATAAAAACCATTCGTTGAAGTATAGAAAATTAACAAAATCCATTTGCAGACTTCGATTGAGCAACTTTTTGGTCGATAGTGCTTGTCAAACGTCGTGATTTGATGGTTACAAGAGTCAACACTGTAAAAAATACAACAAAAGGTTGCCACAATAGACAAAAAATTGAATCTGAGGAGGCCTTGAAAACTAGCTTTTGTTTTATTTTTTACAGTGTGCCTGCACCTAACGATATTCAAAATGCGCGCCCATTTTATTTTTAAACGCGCACTACTTTATTGAGGTCTGTAGAGATAAAAAGCCACCATAAAAACCATTCGTTGAAGTATAGAAAATTAACAAAATCCATTTGCAGACTTCGATTGAGCAACTTTTTGGTCGATAGTGCTTGTCAAACGTCGTGATTTGATGGTTACAAGAGTCAACACTGTAAAAAATACAACAAAAGGTTGCCACAATAGACAAAACATTGAATCTCAGGAGGCCTTGAAAACTAGCTTTTGTTTTATTTTTTACAGTGTGCCTGCACCTAACGATATTCAAAATGCGCGCCCATTTTATTTTTAAACGCGCACTACTTTATTGAGGTCTGTAGAGATAAAAAGCCACCATAAAAACCATTCGTTGAAGTATAGAAAATTAACAAAATCCATTTGCAGACTTCGATTGAGCAACTTTTTGGTCGATAGTGCTTGTCAAACGTCGTGATTTGATGGTTACAAGAGTCAACACTGTAAAAAATACAACAAAATGTTGCCACAATAGACAAAACATTGAATCTCAGGAGGCCTTGAAAACTAGCTTTTGTTTTATTTTTTACAGTGTGCCTGCACCTAACGATATTCAAAATGCGCGCCCATTTTATTTTTGAACGCGCACTACTTTATTGAGGTCTGTAGAGATAAAAAGCCACCATAAAAACCATTCGTTGAAGTATAGAAAATTAACAAAATCCATTTGCAGACTTCGATTGAGCAACTTTTTGGTCGATAGTGCTTGTCAAACGTCGTGATTTGATGGTTACAAGAGTCAACACTGTAAAAAATACAACAAAAGGTTGCCACAATAGACAAAACATTGAATCTCAGGAGGCCTTGAAAACTAGCTTTTGTTTTATTTTTTACAGTGTGCCTGCACCTAACGATATTCAAAATGCGCGCCCATTTTATTTTTAAACGCGCACTACTTTATTGAGGTCTGTAGAGATAAAAAGCCACCATAAAAACCATTCGTTGAAGTATAGAAAATTAACAAAATCCATTTGCAGACTTCGATTGAGCAACTTTTTGGTCGATAGTGCTTGTCGAACGCCGTGATTTGATGGTTACAAGAGTCAACACTGTAAAAAATACAACAAAAGGTTGCCACAATAGACAAAACATTGAATCTCAGGAGGCCTTGAAAACTAGCTTTTGTTTTATTTTTTACAGTGTGCCTGCATCTAACGATATTCAAAATGCGCGCTCATTTTATTTTTGAACGCGCACTACTTTATTGAGGTCTGTAGAGATAAAAAGCCACCATAAAAACCATTCGTTGAAGTATAGAAAATTAACAAAATCCATTTGCAGACTTCGATTGAGCAACTTTTTGGTCGATAGTGCTTGTCAAACGTCGTGATTTGATGGTTACAAGAGTCAACACTGTAAATAATACAACAAAATGTTGCCACAATAGACAAAACATTGAATCTCAGGAGGCCTTGAAAACTAGTTTTTGTTTTATTTTTTACAGTGTGCCTGCACCTAACGATATTCAAAATGCGCGCCCATTTTATTTTTAAACGCGCACTACTTTATTGAGGTCTGTAGAGATAAAAAGCCACCATAAAAACCATTCGTTGAAGTATAGAAAATTAACAAAATCCATTTGCAGACTTCGATTGAGCAACTTTTTGGTCGATAGTGCTTGTCAAACGTCGTGATTTGATGGTTACAAGAGTCAACACTGTAAATAATACAACAAAATGTTGCCACAATAGACAAAACATTGAATCTCAGGAGGCCTTGAAAACTAGCTTTTGTTTTATTTTTTACAGTGTGCCTGCACCTAACGATATTCAAAATGCGCGCCCATTTTATTTTTAAACGCGCACTACTTTATTGAGGTCTGTAGAGATAAAAAGCCACCATAAAAACCATTCGTTGAAGTATAGAAAATTAACAAAATCCATTTGCAGACTTCGATTGAGCAACTTTTTGGTCGATAGTGCTTGTCAAACGTCGTGATTTGATGGTTACAAGAGTCAACACTGTAAATAATACAACAAAATGTTGCCACAATAGACAAAACATTGAATCTCAGGAGGCCTTGAAAACTAGCTTTTGTTTTATTTTTTACAGTGTGCCTGCACCTAACGATATTCAAAATGCGCGCCCATTTTATTTTTAAACGCGCACTACTTTATTGAGGTCTGTAGAGATAAAAAGCCACCATAAAAACCATTCGTTGAAGTATAGAAAATTAACAAAATCCATTTGCAGACTTCGATTGAGCAACTTTTTGGTCGATAGTGCTTGTCAAACGTCGTGATTTGATGGTTACAAGAGTCAACACTGTAAAAAATACAACAAAAGGTTGCCACAATAGACAAAACATTGAATCTCAGGAGGCCTTGAAAACTAGCTTTTGTTTTATTTTTTACAGTGTGCCTGCACCTAACGATATTCAAAATGCGCGTTCATTTTATTTTTGAACGCGCACGCACTACTTTATTGTTGGTCTGTAGGGGTAAAAAAAACCACAATAAAAACATCAATTAAAATTTTATTCACTATAAACTAAAAATAAATTACATGGAGTGAATCGTCCACGGACTTCTCCACAGCCAAGACATGTCACGTGCATTTATATGCTGGAGTATAATATAAATAAATAATTTTTTTATTGTGTACCATTGCTATGTCGTACACAGCTTCGCGTCTCTATCAATATAAAAAATAAATATACAACTTTGTAAATGATATAACACTTCACTACTGGAAACGTCAATGAAAAAAAAAAAAAAGAAAAACTCATCCACTCAACACAAAAGTTAATCAGAAAAAAAAAACAGAAAAGAGTCTCCATCAGCGCGCCTGCGTCCCTCAACAGAAAAACGGGTTCTGGGCGTAGTTATCGCCCGCTCCCATATTTCTCACGTTACTATTCGAGTGGTAATTTTGGTAGCGCGGCCTTTGCAAATTTTCGGGCGGCGGCATCTTTCTGAAGGGCATCGCCCCGCGGAACGGCGGTCCGTAACCTGGGAACGAGTCCGAGAAAGCCAATTGATTAAGGGAACGACAACGAGGACGGGTCGCTTCCGACAAGCGACTCGCCATCTCTCAAAATCGACGTCGCTTACCCCTGCCGCCGCTGTGCATCGACACACCCCAGTTATCCAAATATTGCGCCTTCTGTCGGCCGTGGTCTTCGGCGACGCGCACGCTCAACGGCAGCATCGCCTTCTCCAGCATTTTCCCGTCCAAGTCGGCGATGGCGGCCTGGGCCTCGTCTCCGCGCGAAAACCTACAAAACTCTTGGGTTCAGGTTTGAAAACGACAAACTAAAAGTCACTTTGGCGATAGAGGTCGCTACCAGTTTCAATGCCACTTCATTTAGCTCAGTTTCACACTTTTAAGCCTTCTCTAAACAATCATAGATGGCGCGTATTAAAGTAATCGAAAATGTTCAACAAGCGGACCACTACGATTCTTACTCGCGCTTAGAGACGTCATAGTTACGTCACATAGGTCATTTTATGAGAGTGTGTAAACATGTAAGTGTGTAATCATGCAAGCTCCAAATTGCGATAGTACTTAAAACGGTGTTTAAACTCCCTATAAATTGTGGGTATTTTCAAATTTCTTTTGTTCTAGGAATGTCGTGTGTTTAATTTTTGAAACAACAACTCTTCGTTAATTAGAAAACCAATGTCTAAAATAACGTATTTTGATACGCAAACAGCGACTGAGCAAAATACATAAATACAAAATTTTAAAAAATACTACACGAGAGTCAGGCGCAAACATTTTATCTTAATTCTATTTTATTTTGTTAAAAAACGCAGTCAAAGTATGTGAATTTTTAACCCTCTATGGCATATTGTTTCCAAACGGGACACCAATTTTTTTTCATTACAGTTTGCCATTTCATAATAAATTGTATGAACTCTTAGAGCGGGTAAAATATGGAATAAATTCGTTATATTTAAAACAAAAATTTTTTCAAATAAATTCTCGGTCCGATCGATTTTAAAAATACAAACTAATAATATTTTATCATCGGTATTTTTTCAAGTGGGAATCCCCTAACTTTTTTATGTTGATGACCCTTTTAATTGTCAAAATGACAGCATGAGATTTACATAAAGAAATGTTTGAGAAAAAGATAATTGAAAGTTGGATAAAATACATTTTATCACGAGCAACTAAAGAAACAAAGAAATAGAAAAATTAAAAAAAACTTCAACAATTCGCAGTTAAGTTGATGTAAAATTTGAAGGCAAAACACAGTTGGAAACGAATTAGTAAAACCTTCACTATGTAGAGCTTACCAATTTCATGATTTTACCAGAAGTATGTCATTTTTCGTATGTATATGTTGTATACATAATTTTGTAGATAAAAATTTGTTTCTTGGCGAAAAAAACTGAACGTATAATAACTTAATTCACTCCGAAACTGTACGCACCCAAAATACAAATATTAAAATGTTCGAATGTAAAGTTCTGCCCAAGAAACATTAAGGCATTCATAACAAAACTATCGTCTAAACGAGCCCCTAATACCAAGACTTTTCCCGTCGTAAAAGAAGTCATTTCTTGGTATTTACAATATGTATAGTTAATTAATAAAATTTTAAAAACACGGCGAATAAATAATAATATTCTTTATTTTTAACTTTAACATGCGATATATTAGTAGAGCATAACGCCCTACGTCATTATAGCTTAATTTATGAAATCATGACGTCATAGTTACGTCACACGTTGTATTCAAGCCTAGGACTGTCTTGTATTTGATTTTTGAAATAACTCCTCGC
The DNA here is from genome assembly GCA_964023215.1 of Eledona agricola. Classification (NCBI taxonomy): domain Eukaryota; kingdom Metazoa; phylum Arthropoda; class Insecta; order Coleoptera; family Tenebrionidae; genus Eledona; species Eledona agricola. The sequence continues at coordinate 11,597,281 of OZ026863.1, forward strand.
AAATTAAAAAACGTCAAAAATTACGTATTTTGATATATAAACAACGACTAAGCAAGAAACACAAATGCAAAATTTAAAAAAATGTTGCACGAGTCAGGCATTAACATCTGGATGTATGGTTTTTATTAAATTGAAGTTAAAGTTTTTGTTCTCTCAAAAATCTACCTGCGCGTATTATTTATGCAATTTTCGCGTTTTATAACCAAAAACAGTTTGTACAATTTACTATAAATTGTTTTATACCAATTTCAGCTTCGCATCTTGGTTTTTTATGCAAAAATGACCTGTAATTCTGTTTTGATAATAACGAAAATATGAGAGGGTCTCGTTACATTTTGTCCATCACGTTTGGACCTATTTAAATAAAGCAAAACTCTGCGCCATGAATGTGCAAAATTTGGCACTTGAATCTATTTGGATGAAATTCATTAAGTGACATAGATCTGTGAATCCGTGTGTAGTTTATTTTAAATATGTAACAATAAGTAATTCTTATAAAAGTAAAGAAAAACGAAAAAAAGTTGTCGAAATAATTATCAATTATTGATTATTGAAAAGAAAATGACTACAGTTAACTAAATGGATAAACATTAACAATAACATAACATTACAACTCTGTTTATAAAATTAACGAAAATCGAAACATGTATATTTTCAAGTCATATAATGCTATATCAAAATTTCAAGTAAAAATTCTCATTGGTTTGGGAGCAGCAATTTTTCAAAAAGCGTCTTTTTTTCGTTTTAATGTCAAATAATAGCAAAACAACTGAAGTTAGGTCCATAATAGGTTATACAAATTATAATTATTTTTTGACAAGGAATCCGAAAATAGCGTAAAATACTGGGTGTTCCATTAAAAAAAACGTTTTCTCCGTTAATATATATTCCCTATTAGTTATAGACATTTTTGTTTCACATGTTCAAAAATATATATATTTTGTCATCTCAAACAAAATACATTTTATTTTGAACAAAAATCGACGCTGCTTTTAAATTTGTTTAAAGAATAAACGCACAATTGGTGTTTCGTTGACCTTTCAATTTGCCCAAAAAACTGGAGCCAGGAACCAAATGTTTTACATAAATTGTTTTTAATGAACGAAGCGATTCCAAAATAGCTTTCATTAGCAAGAAAATCTTAATACGACTCAGACCACAATTCAATTTTACTGCTTCTTCTCTCAAACAAACCTGAACAAACCCTTTAATGCAGGATTCTACCTCTTGTGCTTCTTTGCCTTTCTTCCAAATAAAAAAATATATATGTGTTTGACTTGTATCCTTTTAGAGATAAGCACAAACGAGTTTTTGATGGCAAACAACTTTGTAACTATAGCAATTTAAATGGGTGTTCCATTTAAAATAACAAAGATGGCGTCCACTTTGTATAAGCGGAAGTGCCGCCATATTGAAAATAATTTACTTCGATTCGAAATGGTCATTTTCGGCTGTGTTCCAAATTTCAAGTTTATAGCACTGTCGGAAGCTAAAAAGTTTCTAATGGCCGCCTTAAAAAAACACCCTGTATTTTGTTAAAAAACACAGTAAAATTATGTTAGTTTGCCACTATCATTTTCTGTATTTGTTTATCGATATTTGTTGTCAAAAAAACATAAATAATAGAAATAGGGGGTGCAAGTCTGTTTGTCGTCATTGTGCGTTTACATGCCATACATTTAAAACGTTTTTATGATTTAAAGCGACTAATGAACTTGTTTCATCGCTTATACAATATTTCTAACAAGAAAGAGACAATGGAAGCCCATTATTTTTTTATTTTTAACTTTCGTGGTTATCAATACCCTACAAAAAAGCGCTGAAGTTATGGGAAACGCACTGTAAACGTGCTAGGATGTGACCTCATTAATGTTTGTGACGTCACGCTTAAACAGCGCCATCTCTTCCACTGTCATTGAACTTTGCAGGTGAAAACTGACAAGTAATGGTAACAAAAACTGTAACATTAATATTGTTGTTACAAACAAATACTTATCACTTATACTTGCAGATCTGCTATGTACAAAGATGCCTTAATGTATTTTGGGCAGGACTTTATATTGAGAGAATTTATTTTTTTTGTTTACAGTTTTTGAGTTAACGAACTTACCTAACGCCCAATTCGGAAATTTTTTACCAAAAAACACCAATCATACTTTTATCTTCAAAAATATGTTTGCAACACTTACGAAAAAGTGCATACTTTTCGTAAAAACGCGAAATTCGTAAGCTGTGCAGTGTATTTGTTTCCAATTAAGTGTGACTTGTTGTGTTCTCACCTGACGAAAGCGACACCTCGCGGCATGCCCGTGATCTTGTCCTTAAGCACAGACTTCTGCACGATCTCCCCGTAACTGCTGAACAATTTATGGACGTCGTGCTCCGTTATATCTTTCGGGAGGTTCGTTATGTACAAGTTGGAGGCCTTCATGTCGACGCCGGGCGGGCGCGAGTAGGACACCTTCAGGCGCTTGTTCCTAACACAACCGTTGGTAAATTTATCAGACGAACGGTACCACATCGCATATTACTTGTAAGTCATTCCGTTTATTTGTTCAATGGCCACAGCGGCGTCCTCTACTGTGAAATACTTGACGAAACCGAAGCCGAAGCTGTAGCCGGTGTTGTAGTCGCGCATTATCTTTATACTCTCCACCCGGCCTATGGGGGCAAAGATAAGCGCCAAGTCTTCTTCCGTGGCAAACTGGGGGATGTAATTAACGATCAGCTTGCTTTTGTCGCATTCCATTTGATCCCCAGCCCCCACGTTACCATCGCTCGTGGCCCCATTATCGTTTTCTTGCTGCATCTCGCAAAACTACAACAAAATCACCATGTGTGGGGTTTGTAGGTTAGGTTTTGGGAAAGAGACTTTGGAAGCGGGGCGTTATTGTGGAGATTTGGGGAAATGTGGAAAATCGTTTCGTCTCCAAATGACTTACCGTTGTTTATTGAAAAAACTTCAAAAAATAAATAAACGAAACGGAATTATCACACAAACTAGATCAGGCATATTTTGTCACTAGTTACCAGATTTGGGGGAACAATGCGCGGTTAAAGTCACTAGAATTGGTCAAGTGCCAGCGGTAGTCAAACAACTAATCCGGCAGAATAAAGTCACTGAACAGGCTTCCAATCGTTTAACATGAATTCACTAATTTCCTTCCGAAATGTTTCATTTACGGCAAAATCTGGCTGTTTAAAAGCCACGTTGACGCCAAGATCCTTAAATTATACAGTGTCGGAAAAAAGTAAAAAAACTACCGGGTGACTGTAAATGATTGACTTAAATTTAGGTTAGAATATTTTTGTCAAAAAGTGTAACTTACAAAGTAAGGGCGAACGAAAAGTGACAAATAACGGAGGAAATAGTTACAGCGAGTGGTCGAAAAGATCTTCCAGTTGTAAAAACAATTTTGAAAACAATTCCGATATGGGCAATTTTTAAATTTGACGTTTATATGACAATTTCAAATTTGAAAATCAGTATACCCAATAGAAGAGTTAAAAAATATTGCCAACCTAACACAAAAAATGTCAATTATTTATAGTCACCCGGTATTATTTATTATTAAACAATTATATGCATTAGAAATTGTTACTAACTTGTTTCTAATGTACTAGGCCCTTACTACAAAAACCACACAACAAAAATTGAGTTTTAATAATAATTTCTCTACATCGCGTCTATAACAAAGCTGTTAATGCATTCAATTGGGTGTGTTAATAGCTTTTTGAGTTTCGTAATACAACTAGTTTAATTTAGTTTTTCTAGGCTGGTATGTCACGATCAGAAATGCCATGTCGAATATTAAAGTATCAAATTTTGTTCGCAAGTTTTAACAGTTTTTGATAGACAATTAAAAAAGGTATCGAAGACAGTAAAGAAATTAAGGGTGCCATGTGAAAAAATTAAGTTATGTACGTTTGAAATTGTTCAGATTGAACACTATGGTAATTAGCGCTTTCTAAGTAAGATTTATGCTAATTTATGCTAAATTCGATAGTTCAAACCACATGTCTCTAGGTTTATTAGTTCGAGAGATATTCGCATATTTTTTAGACCACTGCCATACCGCTGCAAAAATTCATTTCAGGAAAAAAAATGGAATAAGTCAAAAACTGTTCGTTTCTGTTTTACATATGATGAATAAACTCGACATAAAATGAAACATGGAATCCAAAAGTGCAATAATAACTATATCCGATTTTTCATTTTAACTAAGAAGGTGGAGTCGGATGTGGGCTAAATAGAATAACCTGTATGCTCAAAAATATTTTTAGGTGATTGAGCAATTAACTGCGAATAAATTTTGTTCTAAAACATTTTCATCCACCTTTAGTACCTGGAGCCACAATCGACCAATTACAACGGGCTGCCCATTACTGTATATTTTTTTATACTAACACGTATACAATAACCTTCCAAAGTTTAATCGCAATCACAATAATCGGTATAGGAGCCTATACGGAACATACAGATATACAGACATAATTTTTTACTTACATATTTTTGAATTGTGCTTCACACTTGCAGAATATAATTACTTTATCAGTTATTATTTAAAAAGATACCATTTCTCGCTTATGCCACCAATTTGAATTTTTGTTAATGTAATACATACACTATGCATATATTTTTTTATTTTAAAATTTGCAGAAAATTTGATTGGCAACAATGTACCATACAAAATTTGAAATTTGTATTCAATTGTATTTTAAAGAACTAAAATAGTAATTAATTATGAAAAAAATGTAGTTAGATATGCTCGGGATTAATTTGTTACTTACGATTAATATAAAATAGAAACGTTTTGTACAGTTGTGTATTTAGGAAGCAGTGTAATCAGTGACCCTTTTTTCTTCTTTAAATATTTCAATGTGATCAACACAATTTATTTATCTTTATTGAAACCATTTTTATGAAATTTGTTGATTGTAGTATTGTGGCCTTCCTACCCAGTAAACACACAAAACGCATTTAATGTTTTTTAAACGTTGAGCAAACGTTTAGTCGGTTGAAAAACGGTTTTACGTTGAATTTTAAACGTTTATTTTCAGTTGATTTTAAAACGTTTCCGATTTAACGTTTTTTTAACGTTTATTTAACGTAAATTAGAAACGTTTTTTTAACTGAAATTATAAACGTTACTTCAACGTTTTATTGACGTTTATTTAACGTTTTAATGTCCCGCGATTTAACGTTATTAGAAACCAAATATTCAAGGTTTTTTTGACGTTTATTCAACGTAAATTAGAAACGTTTTTTTAACTAAAATTATAAACGTTACTTCAACGTTTTATTGACGTTTATTTAACGTTTTAATGTCCCGCGATTTAACGTTATTAGAAACCAAATATTCAATATATTCAACGTAAATTAGAAACGTTTTTTTAACTAAAATTATAAACGTTACTTCAACGTTTTATTGACGTTTATTTAACGTTTTAATGTCCCGCGATTTAACGTTATTTGAAACTACAATTCAACGTTTTTTTAACGTTTATTCAACGTAAATTAGAAAGGTTTTTTTAACCAAAATTAAAAACGTTTATTCAACGTTTTATTTGACGTCTATTTAACGTTTTAATGTCCCGCGATTTAACGTTATTAGAAACCAATTTTCAACGTTTTTTTAACGTTTATTCAACGTAAATTAGAAACGTTTTTTTAACCAAAATTAAAAACGTTTATTCAACGTTTTATTTGACGTTTATTTAACGTTTTAATGTCCCGAGATTTAACGTTATTAGAAACCAATTTTCAACGTTTTTTTAACGTTTATTCAACGTAAATAAGAAAGATTTTTTTAACTAATATTAAAAACGTTTCTTCAATGTTTTATTTGACGTCTATTTAACGTTTTAATGTCCCGCGATTTAACGTTATTTGAAACCACAATTCAACGTTTTTTTAACGTTTATTCAACGTAAATTAGAAACGTTTTTTATGTAATGACTATAGTCATTTGAAGGTTCAATTAATCGGCCAAATGATAAATTCTGTAACCTACATAGTATTACTACAACGTCGTATGCATATTTATTACCCCCTTCATCTTATACAGAAAAATAATTATATTTTGTAACTTTAATTGTTTTGGTATTGTTTGACATTTAAACCTGAAAAACAATTTTTTTTTTAGAAATGCATTGCTCCGTAACCAATGAGAGTTTTGATATATATTTTGGCAATATTTTTTAAATGAAATAGTCTAGTTCAAATTTCGAATTGTAGTAATTTAATATACAGCCGTTAGGGTTACTCGGAATTTTTTACAACATGAAATAATGCAACTTTTTTTTATTTAACCAACTTTTTATTTTAGACAGGTTCCGAGATAGCAATAATGGTGGACTTCGAAAAATTAATCACTTTGTATATATAATGATCATAAAGTTCGGAACAAAATTTATAGGTATGTAATGTTTTTGCGAGAAACGCTTAAACACGTCAATTTTTGTTTTTAAATTGTCATCTTATGACGTTGTTGATGACGTTATCTGTTTTTGAGCTATTATATCCTTATTTTTTTTAAATAAAAACTTTTTTGTTTTTCGATACACTTTTTGATTATCTATTCAACTATAAGAAAAAAATATTTCTTGATAAAATGTATTGAAAATAGTATCATTTTGAAGCACATTTCTTTAATTGACACTTATCATTTTTTTTAAATTAACGTACCTGGTTTTTGTTACTTCTTTATGATATAATAATATAATAAAATTAGAAAGGTTTAAACAGTCTTCAAGAATTTGACAAAGATTTTAGAACGTTCAATAAATTATGAAAAAACAATAATTAGTTTAACAAAATCTGAAATAATTCACGTGCTAATTATGATTCGAAATTTATTGTTATATTTAACTTTTTTTTCAAGGAATAACCATTTAAATTTTTGACATAACACTTGTAATTATAATAATGCAATATATCACTTTTGCATTATTGTTGAAGAGAGAAGTGTCTTGAAAAAAAAAGTTGAAGGTTGTCATTTAAAAAAAATTGATGATGTCCTAGTTCAAAAGTCGATGTCGTCATCAACACCATTTTTACGTCAAAAGATAGGAATTTAAGAACAAAAATCGACGCTTTCAAGAGCTTTTCGTAAAAATATTACATAACTAAATTATGAATTTTGTTCCAAATTTTATGATCACTCTGCATAAACTGTATATTATAAGCAGATATTATCAAAGTGTTTTTTTTTAATACATTGTATGTAGGTATTTACATATTTTAAGATATATTTTTTCGTTTTAGAGTAATCCTACTGTTGTGCAAAGCTGGGACACCTTATTTATTTGTATTTTTCTGCAGGCGTTCAAATTATAAAAAAAACAATCGTTGAATAAAGGAAACATTAAAGATTTAGTGTTATTGCTGACTGCAATAGATGATAGCCTTTCGAGAACTTTTCAAGAACAGTTCAAAATGAACTACTGAATTATATTGCTCACGTTGTGACTGAAAATATAAACTATTTATAAAGTAAAAAATTCAACATTTTTGCCAATGAAATTGATGAAACCAAACATATTTCTGTAATTTTAAGGCACCGAAGTCATAGGAATTCGGGACGCACTTCGCAGGAATTTTGTGGATTACTAACGCAAACTGAATGTTTAAAAAATTCGATTATTTTAGTCATTTTTACAAATTATGGTTAAAGTTTAAAAAACGTATGCATTCAGCCGAGCAACAGAAATTTATTTAAAATTTGGCAGCTTCCCTACTGTATTTTTAGAATGTTTGATAACAAAATAATTAAAATTTATATTTTTTAATAGGCAATGTCACTTTATTAGAAAAAAAAAATTAAGCCGACCCAATTCTGAATTGAAATAGAAGTACGTTTGCATGCACGACTCTCATAAAAAACATAGAAGGGACGAAGGTGAAGTAAAAAGCAGCTCTCGGGGGTTAAAAAACATGTTTATTCGATTTAGGCCTAATTCATACTGATTGCCACTGTTTCGATTCAACAACGTAAGACGTAAACGCTACGACAAAAATCTTGGTCCTAGTTTCTACAAACGACAACAATTGCAATAGCAATGTCTTGGCGACCGCGCGCTTTCGCCCTTTTTTATTGTCACGACGTTTCGACCGAATCCCTTTTAACATCATCTGGTACTCGGAGTGGCGTAGTTATAAATTGCATCGTACACCTTCTCTTGCACTCTCTCCAACTTCTTCTTCATGGTCTCGTTGTAGGGATCAAAACTAAGTACTCTTCGCTTCCTCCGGTATATTCCTTCTTTGCGCGCGATTGCACATTTGAACATATCGTCGTCTACTGAGAGGTCCAGGAAGTCTACGATCGATCTGAGGGTGTGCTCGAGGTTCCCTACTAACTGCTCGTAGAAGATTACATGAGTCGGACCTGTGAAGTTGTATAACCAGTCCAGGTTTGTTTGTTTCCAAGCTTCCAATTTGTCGGACACGAATTGTTGCCAATCTGCAAGAGATAAGTTAGAAGGGGAGCTGTGGGTGCATGTATGGTCCTTACATTTGCCTTTTGTTCTTTTATAACGATCTGGTGAGGCGAAGCCGATGTGTCCTCCACTTTGGCGGTTGAATTCGGCTTGTATTGCAGGACCTGGTGCTCGCACCAGAAGAATCGCTTTGGAGAAGAGCTTCCGCGCGTTTTGGCCCCATTCGTGCGTCTTCACCACGAGCACAGACCCATTCGCGACGTTCTCAGCCGGAAATCCGTTCTTCAGCAATCCGTAGTCTTTATAAACCGATCCCGTGTACAACCCTTCAACGTTTATAAGAACTATACAAGAATTACATAAAATTATTGGGAAAAACTTTTAATATGTAGGATGGAACAACTGTTATATTGATGACATTTCAAGGTTAGACGGTGCCATAATTGCACTCAATATGGACACCTCAAATATGTCTGCACAAATGAAACAATAGATGGCGCTGTGACCTAAATACAGTTTTAAATAATTTAAAAAAAAATGTTAATATTTTGAATGGTTCGTCTATTTTTCGCAGATAGCAGTGAAGGTAATCTTCAAAACGACGGCTCAATCATTGATTTTTATGCAGTATTAAGGAAGATATGGCAAAAAAACATTTAAAAAAAGTCATATATAGATTTTCGACAATCACACTCCTTATGTAACTTCATACGTATGTATCTAAGCCTTATATCACGTGACTAAGCCCTGTCATAAAAATGCAAATGTCCTAAAGAAATAAATTGTTAACTAAATTCAAAATTAAAAAAAAACTAGATGATTGGGTGGTGTTTAACTGTAGGTGCCTCTAGTCAAAAATAAAAGATGTTTTCGTCAATCTTTGAGAAAAGTTTGAATAAAAATGAAATATGGGCAGGACTGCCTAGCTTAAATATTAAATCCAAAAATAAAACGGTTGATTTGCATGGATTCGATGCAAATGAAGTAAACCGATTTTATCATTCAGTATTTAGTCAGTCGAATCAATGGCTGGATAGTGTTTTAAAGTTAGCAGGAAAAAAATTCAGCGCAAATATACATTAATTTTTATTTCAAATATGCATGGGCAAATATGGGGGCATATAAGAAACTGCAGATTGTAACTGTAGGTGCCATTAGATATAAAAAAATATGTTTTTGTCAATATTTGAGAAAACTTTGAATAAAAAAGCAAGACTGTCTAGCTTAAATATTGGGTAAATCGAAAAATAAAACGGTTGATTTGAATGGATTGGATGCAGATGAAGTAAACCGATTTTATCATTCAATATTTAGTCAGTCGAATCAATGGCTGGATAGTGTTTTAAAGCTAGCAGGATAAAAATTCAGGACAAATATACATTAATTTTCATTTCAAATATGCGACGATAAATGAAGTTCAAGAGATTTTTTTATGGCTTTGATGACATTTCGGTCCAGTTTTTAAAATCTTTAAAAAAATCGAAGTCAAGCTTTCATAATTGGTAACTCGCGCTCGCAAGTAGGTTAGATCATTTCTCAGGGTTCTATTTTAGGGCCACTTTTTTCATAATATAGAAGTTCCTTCATGTCAGCTACCGTCTTCTGTAGCTCATTTATTATTTAAGTTAGAACTTTGATTTTTGCAGACCTTAAATACATTTTTAGGACGCATTTTAGAAAAATATCTTCGATTATGCAGAATGCCCCAAAAAGTGTGTCATAATTGCATGACATATATTTTTGTACCTATTAGGGTGCGTTTTTAGCTGCTTACATGGTGCATTTTCCAAAAAAAAATTAATCTGCAAAAAAAAAAACAAAAACAACACAAAAATTTAGTGTATGTTGAGTATGTTGAGTATTAAAAATGTTTAAAAATACAAATACTTAATAAATAAAGTCTGACAGTTTAAATTTGGTTGATCAGAGGTATTACAGGACGAGCAAAATTTGCTGTCAAACATTTCAAAATTCAGTGTGTCATAATGATATTTTTTTTAAATGCACTGTTATATATTTTTTGTGTCAATTAGGGTTTATTTTTAATTGCTTACATATTCTCAAAAAAATTCAAATCTGTGAAAAAAACAAACATTACACAAAAATTAGTTTTCCACCTTGAGCTTTAAAAATTTATAAAAATGCAAATACTTAATAAATAGTCTAACAGTTCAAGTATGATGATCCAAGATATTACAGAATGTGCAAAATTTGCTGTCAAACATTTCAAAATTCAGTGTGTCATAATGATATATTTTTTTAAATGCACTGTTATATATTTTTTGTGTCAATTAGGGTTTATTTTTAATTGCTTACATATTCTCAAAAAAATTCAAATCTCTGAAAAAAAAACAAACATTACACTAAAATTAGTTTTCCACCTTGAGCTTTAAAAATTTATAAAAATGCAAATACTTAATAAATAGTCTAACAGTTCAAGTATGATGATCCGAGATATTACAGAATGTGCAAAATTTGCTGTCAGACATTTCATAAATCAACGTTTTTCATTTTTCTTATTTTACCCCTGTCTATTGTTATATCATTCAATGTGGAATTAAAAAAACTAAAATTGTTTCTAATTTCAACCCTGCCCCGAATCCAACACATTCGAAGTTAATCGCCAAAAAAACTTGTTATGTATGATATTTCAATAGCAATTTTCTTTAATAAGTGTCAGATGTCTTAAAACTAATTGTTGACGTAACATATTTTGTAATTATTAAAGTTTTAATAATAACAACATAAATAGAATTTATTTTGTTTTTTAATTCCAATTTAAAATAAGAAAAATAAAAGGCTTTAAATCTTAAATAGTTTGACGGTAACTTTTTCACACCCTGTAATGACACGGATTAATCAAACTAGATTAACAACATTGTTAGACATTATTTAATAAGTACCTAGTACTAATTTTATCAAGGAGGCGCTATTTGTATTTTTTATATATTTTTAAGACTAACAATTGGAAAACTATTTTTTCTTGTTTTTATTTTTTTTCACAGTTATCCCTAAACCGATTTGAATAATGTTTTGGGAACATGTAAGTAACTAAAAATGCACCCTAATAGACACAAAAAATATATAGTGTGCAATTTAAAGAAATATATTATGACATCACACGTTTTGGAATATTCTGTAGAATCAAAATTATTTTCCTGAAATGTCCCCAAGAATGTAATTAAAGTCTACAAAATATCAAAATTCCAACTAAAGTAAAAACTAAACTACAAAAAACGGGAGCTGAGATGAAAGACTCTGTTATTACTGTAAAATTCAAGTTTTTGCAGGCGATACACAGTAATATTTAAATTTTCATCCAAAAAATGTTGAACAATCTTGTAAAGTGATTAATGAGGACTTCAAATGACGCTCCTAATTAATAATTAGGATTAAAACCGAATGTAAATAAATGTAAAGCCATATGCAAGTCATCCAGAAATTCAAAAAGTGATCATACGATTAAAATTGAAACGCGGCGGTATTTAAATTGAAATTGTAACGTGAGTAAAAAATCTTGGTCGTACAATAGTCAATCAGGTGCGCTTTAAGTGCATGCAAATTATATCGTGAAAAAAATCATATTCTGCATTAAAAATGCTTTATGCAAATTATCACATTTTAAATTAAAAACTTTGCGCATCCTCAATCTTTTCTAATTTAAATTATCGCTTCATTAATTATTATTCATGTTTGGATAATCTTGCAAAAAAATTAAAACTTGTCGATTTATAATTAAAAAAAATTGATCATGTCATCTAAAATTAAGGAATTGGGATAATAAATATCACTTGTATCAATTGTATTTAAATTGTTTAAAACGTCACCACCACCGTATCTTATAAAGTTATTTCGTTCACGAAGAAGTTGTCATAACGTTCAAATTCACCGTCTTTTGGATATCCTTGCCATATAACATTGTAAAAACTTTTAACTCAACAAATTTGTTCCAGCAATATAAATATTTATGTTCAATTCTTTTGAAAAAAAATGTAGATTTATTCTGTAAGGAAGAAAAAGATTTATAGATTCACTTAGTTTATAAAATGTGTGCATCATTTTTGATTAAATTTATTTTTTTAAAGAATTTTCCATTTTGTTTATTTTTGCCATGAAATGTGTCCGATTTATACATAACATTTGTACATTTGTCATTTCTTTATTTTATTTATATTTTATTCATTGAATTTTACATAATTGTTTTGGGGTTTTGGGGTTTAGTTGCTTCGGCTAGACTTTGCCTTCTTATATTATATAATAAATCCGATTTATTATTATTATTATTAAGAACAAAGAGGTATCTACCAGTGACTTGCTGGAGGAGATATCGAAGCCAAGTGTTTCCGCTTCCGGGGAAGGACACAAGCGCCACTGGAATCTTAGGCGGCTCCACGTACTTCAACCCAGCGCACCAATGGATCTTCGAGCGACGAAGAGGAGGTCTCAATCCGGGAACCCCAAACTCGTAGTTCTTCAGTCTTGCGATCTGTTGTCCACGTTCGGGTTGCTGACATGAAAAAATGAATCTTGAAAGCGCTAATTGAGGACTTACCCGTCCGCTACCACCGCCGCTCTTCGGCTCGTGTAAAGTCACCGCCGAAAGGATCAAAAGTCCTGCCAGATATGAACACAACAATATTGCCAGAATCCAATATCTAACTCTCGCGACCAGCATTTGCCCATCATTAGTGGAAGAAGAGTGGCGTTAATATTGCTTGCGATTCATAATACTGGTATCTGGAAGCCTTCATCAGAGGATAACACAAAATCGATACTATTTTCATCATCCACTTACCCTGTTAGCTTCATCGTTGCTTTCGGAAGAAAATCCTCGAAGTTGAGGGACTACATAACGCCGTCCTTGACTCGAGAGTGCCCAAGGACGTAACTGTTTTCCTCGTACGCTAATAGGGCGTCGTCGAGCCCACTTTCGTTCGTTGAGCGTCTCGGGCGTCGTTCAGCGGTTCTCAAAATGTGGACCACTCTCACTTCGACCACCGACCATTAACAACCACGAAACTGTGAAAAAGTGAACGGTCATTTATGCAAGGACCAACGAAGGTTTAGTCAGTCAACAGTAACGTTAAATGAAGCGAAAATTTGCAACAATTTATAATTGTTATTGTTGCGTCACCTTAGCCACCAATTTTTTTCATTTTCACATTTACAACTAATAACACATTATATTAGTAGTAACATCGAATTTAATCTATTTGTGTGTATAATATGTTTTAGATTAGTCGCGTTTTAAACTTATTGCAAATAAAATTGGTAATAGCACGTGGCGTTAGCCACTTCTTCACAAAACACATTGTTGCGTCACATTAGCCACCATTTTTTTTCATTTTTACATTTACAACTAAAAACACATTGTATTAGTAGTAACATCGAATTTTCTCTTGCCATTTGTGCGTATGATATGTTATAGATGAGTCGCGTAAACTTATTGCAAATAAAATTTGCAATGGCACGTGGCGTTAGCCACTTCTTCACAACACATCCCTCCCCTTCACTTTTTATAGTTCCATTCATTCATTCATTTTCAGGCCTATTTTAAAACGCGAATAAAACACAACCGGCGCTCTCATATAATACAATTGTGCGAAAAGTGAGTAGAAAACGTAATTATCCATCGTTTCCGCTGAAAGTCGTGGGAAATTAGGCGAAGCCGTCCCAAAAAACTCAATGTTTGTTTTTGTAGGTTATGTTTTGCTTCACTCCAATTGTTTCGTCCAAAACAACTACAAAAAAACGCTCAGTTACAACTTATGATTTTTAAATCCTCGTTTGGCGTTTTGTAGGTTTTTTTATTTTGGACTGTTAACTGCAGGATGTGACCTACGGGGGCCATTTGAACAATGCAAGCGGCCCCGGCGAGTATGTCGGGCACGGACCCGCACACCGCCCAAATGAACCAATTTAAGTCGTACGTGACGATGCTGGGGGACCCTCGCTGCAAGGACGACTTAAAATGGAAGGCCACGAACGAGATCAGCAAAAACTTTGAAGTGGGCTGCGTTCCGCACTTGGCGCTTTCTACAGTTTGTTGGTTGCAGATAATACTGTCGTCGTCGCTCTACCAAAGCTTCCTGGACCACTCTGTGAAAATCTTTTTGAAAATTCTGCAAGAAGGCGAGCCCCACTTCATAGCGGAGTACCACATCCAACAAGTGCGCAAGCTCATTCTGGAAATGCTGTATCGGTTGCCTACGAACGATTTATTGAGGCCTTACGTCAAGTCGATTCTTTCGCTAATGCTGCGCCTTCTGGAGATAGATAACGAGGAGAACGTTCTGGTGTGTTTGAAAATAATAATCGAGTTGCACAAGCAGTACCGGCCGGTGTTCAACCCTGAAGTGAGTTGCGGAAGTGGCGTGCGAGCCTCTGCTGAGGACTCTGTTACAGATTCAGCATTTTCTCCAATTTGTTAAGTCAATTTATTCGGATTTGCCCAATCACATGGATAAGATTTTCGAGCCGAGGACGCCAATAGAAGTGAAGGATTTGAGCGATCTTAATATAGAGGACCTGCTAAAAGAGACGTTTACCATGACCAGTATTCAGACAGAGAAGCGGAACGATGATGGGACGCTCATTGAGGTGAGGAAAAAAATAGTTTTTGTGGCCGCCATTTTTTACCAATTTTTGACAGCGTCGTGACTTTACTGTTACGCAAGTTTTGTGCGTTTTTTTTAACCGTTTTAAAGCTCAAACCGACAGCAATCACGCGCAAAACTAAATATTTAGTTATTGTAAGATTTCTGAAATTTTTGTGAAACAATTTTGCTGTGTTTAGGTCTTAATTTATGCATTTTTTCGTAAAAAAATCATGCTGTGTCTACGGTCTCAATTATGATTTATTTGGAAAAATTCATGCTGTGTATAAGGTCTCAACTGAGTCGTGAGTGCTTTAAATTTTAAATATTTTTAGCAGAGTGGGGTTTTTGGCTACCGGGTGACTGTAAATGATTGACATTTTTTGTGTTAGGTTGGCAATATTTTTTAACTCTTCCATTGGGTACACTCATTTTCAAATTTGAAATTGTCAAATAAACGTCACATTTAAAAATTGTCGATGTCAGAATTGTTTTCAAAATGGTTTTTACAACTGGAAGATCTTTTCCATCACTCGCTGTAACCATTTTCTTCGTTATTTGTCACTTTTCGTTCGCTATTATTCAGTAAATTACACTTTTTGACATCAATATTCTAACCTGAAAATTTATTAGTCATAAATCACGACGACAGTTAATCTGGTACCAATTCCTCACTGTTGCCAATTACCTAAATTGAAGTCAATCATTTACAGTCACCAGGTATTTATATTAAGCATACAAAAAATTAGATTAATAAATTAGGAAGACATGGAATCTAGCTTTTGTTTCATTTTTTACAGTGTAAACTTTTGACATTGACATTTTGTGACATTTGGCAGGAGCTGTAATTAAATAATTTGTTCAAACCGACGCTTGTAGATGAAATTTGATACAAAAGGCACCAAATGTATTTAGGAGGTCGTGCCAAAACGTATTTTTAAATTTCTCCATTTCAAGTTCTAACATTTTCTATACTCAAACGAATCCAAACTAGTTTCATGGCCTACTCCGAATAATTTTTTATTAATTAACCAGTGACCCCCAAACTTGATTCGCGGCGCTTTGCCGAATCCGTGTTTTATCTTAAAATCTAGGGCGTATAAAAAAGAGAGGTTTAGGAGTTTTTTTATTTTACTGTGTTGGCTTTTGACAGGAACTGTCAATCTAAAAGGTGTTCATCTAGGCCGACGCCTGGATATGGAATTTGTTAAAAAATACTCAAATTGTAAAATAAATATCGTGTCCGAAAATTAATTTCGAATTTCTCCATCTCGTTCCAAATATTTTCTATGCTTAAATGAATTTCAATGTGATTTCATGGTCTTCGAATATTGTTTTTCAATCCGCATTTTATGAAGGCGCCTTTTATGCAAAATTCTAACAAGTACACTTTGCTAAATTGAGTTTTATAACAATAAATTGAAAATGAAATAAAATATGAGAATTGCTATATATTATTTCGTAAAGGTGTGTTTTTTTGTCCTTAAGCAATATCTTCCTTATTACTTCATCAAAACCAATGATTGAGCCATCATTTTGAAGATTACCACACGGCTAACGACGAAAAATAAAGAAACAGTTCATTCAAAATGTTAATGTTTGTTTTAAAGCTATTTAAAATAGTATTTTGATCATGGTCTATTGACAATTTGTTTAAATAAAAACTGTATTTTCTACGACCCAATAAACAAATACTAGTCATTTATGTAGCTTTGGAGCAAAATAATATTCTATTTCCCGATCAATAAGTTTGCTTGATGGGAGGGTAATAAAGAATTTAACTTCTAATAAAATATAAATTCTAATGAAAAATAAAATCCAATCGAATGAATTTAAAATGATTTTAACATATTATTCATGAGGATTGCTTGAAATATTAATTTTACAATTATTAACAGTAACTATAGGTAGATTTGGAACATTATTGTTATCATCTCCTACATAAGTAGGTGCAAAATGTTATTAAAAATTAGGCAAAAATATTTTTCAAAGTGCTATATTCTCTGTTTTTAAGGAAGAAAGTAGCATTTTATGTAGCAAACTTGCAGAAAATAAGTATTAAAAAAACTGGGCAGAAACAATTGCAGTTGAACCCGATAAATGAAATTTAGACTGCTTAGATCTCCTACCGATAGTTAAACCGGTAACAACCGAATAAAAAAAACATAATAAAATAAACTGAAATCGTGTATAAAACGTCAGTTATCTATCGGTTTGTCAGTGCATAATTTGACATTTTACAGAAGGTAAATAGTCCGATTTGACAGTTATAAAAAAACTGTTTAATTTTGTTAGATGTGATTACCACTTTTAAATTTCGTTATAAACTATGAATTAATATGACAATTTAATGTGATGAACCATATTTGTAAAATAGTATGTGTACTGTTATAATAGATATACGAGGTGTTGAATGAAAAAAAGTGCAGTGCAAACTTCGGACGAGATATTGATATGAGGCGATCGATATCATTATAATAATAGTTACAATAAACATAAACTGTACTCAACATATTTTTTCTACACCCTTCCAGTAAATTCTCTAGTATGCACTAAATCTCTTGCTAGTAAACACATCGTTGCGTGTTACGTAATGAAAAAATTACTAACAAGTAATATATTTATTACGTAACAGTTATAGTAATTTTTTCTGGGTGCTAGGTTTATGTTGCCAGCTCATTAGTGTCATTTGTCGTCTCGATTGACAGTTCAAGTTGGTAAAACCGAAGTGGAATCTCTCCTTTGGTCGTAGAAAATAGTACATTAAAGAACGAGTTCCATAAGACATATTTTACGAGGCGAAACTTATAAAACGACCGGCGAACGGGTGTTTTATAAAAGGCGAGTGCCATAATCGTCTTATGAATGAGTTTTTTTATATTATTTTTGAGTTTCGTAATAGGACTAGTTTAATTTAGTTTTTCTAGAAATGTCATGTCTAGCACCAAAGTAAACAATAAAACAAGACGTTACAATATTTTAAATTTAAATTAGCTTTTAATTATACACATTATAAATTATTATAAACATTATGCAGGATGAGTCATTAGCGCGGGATCGGTCCATATCTCCTGAACTATGTAAGATACAAAATTTTTTTAAATATTATAATACAATTTGTATACCGTTTGCCGTTTCTTATAAAATAGAATCAATTGTGTATAACAGAATGTGAGTTAAAACGATTTCCATGGTTTTCATGACACACTATCTACCTTATCCTGGCTTAATCTGGATCACAGCCAAAAATATGAAATATCTCGTAAAATATGAATAAAAAATGAAACAACAGCCTGAATAGAAAACATAAAAACAAAACCATCGAATGCACCTAGAGTCTTGTGCATTCGATGGTACACAAAAGTATAGAGGGTGCCATTTAAAAAACTAAAGTTAAGCTTATTCAAAAATAGTATAATTTGACACAAATTATTGCAGTTCCTGTTTAGTAAAAATAATATTTCGCATATCGGGCGTAAAGAGCAATCCTTTCCTCATATGTCTACCAATTTTCAGCCTTCTAGCGTTTAAAGCGGTATTTTTAAGTAAACCTCTGCAAATGACAAAAAATGTGAATCTATACTAATATTATAAATGCGAAAGTTTGGATGTTTGTTACTCAATCACCCCAGAACGGCTAAATGGATCTGGATGAAATTTGGCACATACATAGATTATAGTCTGGAATAGCACATAGGCTACTATTTATCCCGGAAAAATGTTTCCGTGGGATAGATGTTTTTGTTTTTCATAGAGCAAGGGATCGACATGATTTTTTACATAGTTGTAGATTTTTTACGTAGTTTTTAACGTATTAGGGACAGGATTAAGGAGAGGAAAAAGTAGGGAAAGAAAGGAACCTTTTCAATGGGAGTTTATAGATAAATAAATTAAGAAAAAATTCGGATATTTCGACCTGGAACGAAAACCCAGATCCTTCGTTTACATCTCGAGAGCTGTATGTAATGATGTATACAGAACGGTATTGGAATAAATAAATAAATGAGTAAATCAATGAGTTGCAAGTTCCCTAATCTATATCATACAGTTCACAAACATACTCATCAAAATTTCCAAAAAAGGGTTCTAATAGTGAAATAATATATAGGTACTTCCATTTGAAAAAACAAAGTTGTGTAGCAATCGTGAGTTTTGGAACAGCCCTTTTTTTTGTATCTTACATAGTTCAGGAGTGATGGACAGATTCCGCAATAATGACTCACACTGTATATTATTATAAATATTAATCCTTACGTTGGGGTGGCTTGAGCACTTAAATTAATTTCAGGTAGGTTGTTTGCCACCATTATTTTGCTGAAAATTATATTTGCATTTGAAAATCGGAATTTCAATTTTGACAAGTGTCAACCAATCCATGCAAAATTCCTCAAATTTTAAAATTGCTAATTTTGAAGTTAAAGTCGCAGAAGCTATTAACGCACTTGCCGTTTTTATGACTCATCATTTTTCACCTTTTTAACCAACTATTTTCCAAATTATCGATATTTCGCTATTCAATCATTTCATTAAAAACCTCACCAAACTTGTAATCGATTGATACCAAAATATACATGGTGTTCCATTTGAAAAATTTGATTAAATTAACAATTTGCGTTCATGAGCCACTCTGTATATTAAATTACTACAGTTCAAAATTCGAATTGATCGTTATGAAGTAGAAGATTTTCTGTTAACATTTCAATCCAAAACTCGCAATAGTTTGGGAGCAGTGATTTTTCAAAAAAAGAGGCTTTTGTTGGTTTAAATGTCAAAAAATAGAAAAGCAACTGAAACTAGGTTGATATTAACACAGATTACTCCAGATGACTGACACAATGCAAATATTTTGGCGGAATGACCTTTAACGACCGTCAAATTATGTAACAGTTTTCAGATGGCGCATCGATCAAATTTTGCGGCAAATTTAAATATTCTCTCGTCTCTTTATAGGTAGAAAAAATGCTATTATATTTTGAATATTTTATTATTTATTCTGCAAAACTAATGTAAAAAATTGTTTTGTAGAATAAATCATAAAATATTCCTTCATTATTTACACGTTATACAAACAAACAATTTTATAAAAATCAATTTATTATTTTACATAATTTAAATTAAACAAAATTATACCCAAAATGTTAACAATTACATTTCTAAGATAGGTAAAACTTACACATGATAATTACTTGGGGTTATTATATAATAATGGAAATTTTGAAAGACTTGCCGGACAACCAATAGAGCAACCTTGCTTAGTTCTTTAAATTCATACACAAAATTAAGGAATAATGAAACCTAATATCTAACGATGCCGAAAAGTGTTTTTTCCGAACCCTCCACTTTTGCTTTAGATTGTAATTTTGAACGCTTAGCGCTTCTTGCCACAGTTTCGCTCTAGAATTATGTAATTAGATTTCCTGAATTTGTTGTATTAATAAAACAATGCAGTTTCTCCGCTTAGTTTTCACCAACACCACAAATAATGTAAAAAAGACCCTTCTTTCGCTTAAAATTTTTCACAAATTCAATCGACGGGCAAGTTTTGACATTTACTGGCTTGATTATAATTGCAGCAAAATGATCTTTTTAAAATATTAGTCAGAAAAAAAGCAACAAGCCTAGAAACAGTCACGCTTTTTAAAAAACACGGATTTGTACATTGTTCAATTTAAAATAGTAAAATTATTGGGCCTTTTATTTGAATTTAAATAAAAGTTTTTGTAGTGACATCTAGCGGTCGTATAAAGTATTAGCAACGACTACAGCGCCTCTACATTTGCTTATGGTATCTGTGAGAAAGATGTCATGCGCCTAGTTTAAATGTTCCGGAGATAGTTCCGGACAAAATCGCCCTATGAAGTCAGTCATCTGGAGTAATCTGTGATAATAAGTTATACAAAGCAGAATCATTTTTTGACAAGGAATCCGAAAATAGTGTAATATACTGGTTGTTCCATTTAAAAATTCTTAACTTTGATATGCCACTCAGTATGTGAACAAACTGTATATAAGCATATATTTTCAGTGTTAATTCTTTTAAATGGATTAAACTTTTTGTCGAAAATCGCATTTCGATATCTTTTTTCATTTTAGTAATCTTATTTCCCCGCAGCGCTGGGACAACCTGTATAAGTACCGGGTGACCATAAATGATTGACATTTTTTGTGCTAAGTTGGCAATATTTTTTAGCGCTTCCATTGGGTACACTGATTTTCAAATTTTAAATTGTCAAATAAACGTCAAATTTAAAAATTGCCAATATCAGAATTGTTTTCAAAATGATTTTTACATTTTCTCCGTTATTTGTTACTTTTCGTTCGCCATTATTCAGTAAGTTACACTTTTTGGCAACAACATTCTAACCTGAAAATTTAATAGACATAAATCACGACGACAGTTAATCTGATACCAATTCCTCACTGTTGCCAATCACCTAAATTTAAGACAATCATTTATAGTCACCCGGTAGGTAGCTGCAATAAGTACACTATTACATTTTCTAAGAAGACTCAAATAGGGATTGTGGCAGAAGCTATATAAAAAAACATGTAACTAAAATTATCACACATTAAAATTTCCAATCCCCAAATGGCGATAGTGGTAGGGAGTAGGTTAAGACAAAAAAAAATAGGCGTTTGGAACTTCACCTAGATGACATCGCTTGTTCTTTTCAGTACTATTTAATCCCAAAAGCTGTGCTCTCCCTCAAAGTCCTACAAGAACTTCCCATTATCGTGGTCCTCATGTACCAGCTCTACAAACAGAGCGTCCACCAGGACGTCAGCGATTTCATTCCCCTAATCATGAAGACGATAACTCTGCAACCGACTCCAGAGCAGCGCGCGGCCGACACTTTCAACAAAGAGATCTTCGTCGACTTCATGGGGGCGCAAGTGAAAACGTTGAGTTTCCTCGCGTACATCATCAAATTCTATTTGGAGCACGTGGAGAGCCACTCGGCGATGATGGTGCAGGGAATGTTGGGCCTCCTCATGCTCTGTCCCATGGAGGTTGCGCACTTACGTCGCGAACTCCTGATCGCCGCCCGACATATCCTCGCAACGGACCTGCGCAATCGCTTCGTTCCCCACATGGAGAAGCTCTTCGACGAGGACATTCTGCTGGGCCGCGGCTGGACCACGCACGAGTCCCTCCGACCGCTCGCCTATTCCACGCTCGCCGATTTGGTGCACCACGTCCGCCAGCAGCTGCCGCTGTCCGATTTAACGCGCGCCGTTCACTTATTCAGCAAGAACGTCCACGACGATACTCTGGCCACAACGATACAAACCATGTCCTGCAAGCTGCTGCTGAACCTGGTGGACTGCATCAGGATCCGCTCCGACGCGGAGAACTCGACGGAGGGGCGCGAGCTGCTCATGAGGATGCTGGAGGTGTTCGTGGTGAAGTTCAAGACGATCGCGAAGATACAGCTTCCGATTTTGACGAACAAGTGCAAGCAGCAGCAGCCGACGGCGACGACTACGACGACGACGTCGTCGTCGTCTCCTGCGGAACCCAAGCTCGAGGAGGCCAAATCGAGCCCGGCGGAGGTGCTGGAGACCGCGCTGGCTACCACGCAAGTGAACCAGCCCAAGGAGGAGAAGTCCAAGTTCGGTTTTCCGCAAAACAACAACTACAACGTGGCCGACTATAGGAGTCTAGTGAAGACGCTGGTGTGCGGAGTCAAGACGATCACCTGGGGGTGCTCCGCGTGCAAGTCGAGCGCCAGCCACTCTCTGGTGACCACGAAGCACTTCCAACCGCACGAAACCCTGGTCTTCGTGAGACTGGTGAAGTGGGCCCTCAAGGCGCTGGACATTTACACGTTGAGTTTGGGGCCGCAAGTGGCGGGGCCCCAGAGAGTCACCCAGCAGAACGTGCGCACCAAAGAGGAGAGGGAGGTTCTGGAGCACTTCAGCGGCGTGTTCTCGATGATGAATCCGCAGACTTTCCACGAAATTTTTTCCACGACCATCGAGTACCTGGTGGAGCGGGTGTACAAGAATACGACGCTGCAGACGGTGCCCAATACGCTGCTGGCGAATCCAGCGACCAGTCCCATCTTCGCGACGGTCCTCGTCGAGTATTTGCTGGAGAGGATGGAGGAGATGGGGTCGAATTTGGAACGCAGCAATTTGTATCTGAAGCTGTTCAAGTTGGTCTTTGGGAGTGTGTCGTTGTTCCCGCAAGAGAACGAGAATATGCTGAGGCCGCATCTGCACCAAATCGTCAACAGGTGAGTTTTAGATTAGGGTCATCTTATATGTTACATCGCGCTCGATCGGAATGGCCTTGATGTGCGTACGTTATTACAATTTATTTTATTGTTTTTTATCCAAATTTTTCAAATTCAAATAAAAAAAGGATTCGGAGTAGGCCATGAAATCTAGCTTTTGTTTGATTTTTTACATTGTAGACGTTTGACAGCAACTGTCAATCAAAAAGTTACTCAAAATTCGTCTGAACCGACGAAATTTAATACTGGCAGAGCAACCCCGATTATTGTTCAAACGGTCTATATTTTCATTAAAACAATTTTTGACTAAATGAATAAGTCAATAAATAAAGTACAGTGAAATACATATATTGAAAAAGTTGCTGTGAAGAAAATTTATTGATTTGTAAATAAAATTAACTATGAATGCTTGTGTCGAATATAAGTCCTTTGACTTGTTTATACAGGGTGACCCAGAGTTCCGTAAACGCTCCATAACTTTTTTGCTATTCGAGGTATCGTCTTGAAATTATTGTTGGATGATAGGTGCGCTTCTGTTGCACATTTTAAAAATAGTTTCGTTTGTATACTGGTGTCCAAATATTATTAAAAGACCAAAGTTATGTTTTTTTAAATGGAACCACCCCATTTTGATTTCATTTTTGATTTCTACACTAAATTCTGCGTTAATTTTACTGGAGTCATTTTCACCTATCTGTCATATTTTTTGATGTACGTCACTTTATTTTCCAAAATTTCTTTATGTAAGGTTCCGTTCAAAAATTCATGACTTCTAAACCGTTAAAGAAAACATACCCATTTTTTTTCTGTGAAGTCCCTAGGCTTCGGTCAATCTATTGAGCTATTGCCGAGTGGCGAAAGAATATTCCAACGCTTACTACGATTTTTTGAAAATGATGAACTACAAATGGGAAAAACTCTATTTTTTCAAATGGAACACCCTGTATATTTTTACACCATTCTTTCGCGTTTTTGATAAGCTTTTTTGTGATATCAGGTTTCTAGGGTTCAATTATGATATTAGAGAAGTTATCGAGAAAATAGCATTTTTTAGATGAAACCACTTTCTAGTAGTCTTGTGCAAGAATTAAATGTCAAGTTTGAGATTGTCAAGTATTACATCTTCCAACAGTTAGTACAAATAATACAATCCAACATAACTCATAGGCAAACGGCCAATGTTTAATAAAATAATAAAAGAATCAACAATCATAACAAGCTCAACAATAATTAGAAAAATAAATTATCGTAGTATTAAATTGGTTATTCGCATCATATCAAATGTTCAAATATACGGCTATTCTGTTCTACACAAACATTCATTCTACGAACAAAAGACGAACTTGGTCAATAGAGTGACATGGATCGGTTATTCGCTGCTTCATATCCTCAGCTGTAGTTGATGGAACCCTATAAACTTTTTCTTTAACATTGCCCAAGAGAAAAAAAAGCAATGGGTGTCAGGTTTGGGGAGCGAGCTGGCCAAGTAATACTTCCTCCTCTTCCTATCCAACGGTTGGTGTAATTTTGATTCAAAAACTGCTGAATGATACCATAAAAATGAACTAGAGTACCGTCATGTTGTAACCACATGATCGCTCTTGTAGTTAAGTCTAGGTCTTCTAGTAGTAACGGGAAATCAGTTTGAAGAAATTCCAAGTGTCTCTCGCCATTTTGGACCTTGTCAAAAAAGAACGGACCGATAACGCGTCCTCCAATAATTCCACCCCACGCATTCAATGACCACCTGTTTTGGTGGTCGATGGTTCGCAGCCAATTAGTTTTCAATCACATAATAGTGCATATCGTGCCTATTAACAGACCCATTACTTTAAAATTTAGCTTTATCCAAAAATAAAATATTGTTCAAATAATTCCAATAACCATACAAAATTTCAAGCATTTTGTTCGAAAAATGTATTAGATTTAGAAAATCAGCACCGTAAAGTTCTGTACTTGGCGTGTAAAATTCATTTCGACTTTAGTCTTTAGTTTCGATGAAACAGAAATGTCAAATGTAACATTTAATTTTGGCACAAGCCTAGTAAAAACAGTGGTTTCATCTAAAAAATGATATTTTCTCAATAACTTTTCTAATATCATAATTGAACCCTAGAAACCCTATATCACAGAAAAGCTTATCAAAAACGCTAAAGAATGTTGTAAAAGTATACAGGGCTGTTCCATTTGAAAAAATAGAGTTTTCCCCATTTGTTGTTCATCATTTTCAAAAAATCGTAGTAATCGTTGGAATATTCCTTCGCCACTCGGCAACAGCTCAAAGATTGACCAAAGTCTAGAGACTTCACAGAAAAAAATGGGTATGTTTTCTTTAATAACGTGCGTTCAAAAAAAAACGAGGCTGCGTTGGCCATGGAAAAACTTTGTGCATCAATTTAGTGTAGCAAAACTTCAAAGTGTCAGTTCGAGTCTGTTCATGTTTTTTAGGTTAGCTTCCTTGTTGACAATGGGATAAATCATTATGGGATAAAAAAAAGTGCAAAACATTTCCCGGTATCGTTGTGAATCCAAACATCAATCTATTCATTGTTACAGCTTCTCCTCTGTTGAGGAGAATATCGGCACGACCAGGACGGTCATTAATTTGATATAACTGTAAGTCGTGAATAGATCGATGAAGAAGAATCAGTCTCAAAACCGAAAAATGTCTTGAGAATATTTGGCAGCACTCAGTTACCCGTCAACCTTCATGGGTCATCAGTCTCTATGCGCAACTCGAGACCTACCAATTCAGTTTAAGAGCAACTGCATTCTCAATTAATATTTCAAAAATCGTTGTATATATAGTTAAACACGGACGTCGACCGTTAGGGAGTTGTATTACACAACATACATTAGAAAAAAAAGGTTCGGGTTTGCTTGGATTCGAAGGTTTATTATTTTAGTAGACCAAAAAATGTAGACGAGTTACGGCAAAAAATCGAAAGCAATTGCGATAAATGTTGTTTATTTTTGGAGTTTAATTACGGATTGTCTTTCATTAAAGTTTACATTATTTTTTTTACATGTTTACATTTTATTTAAAGTACCAATTTTTTTTCCCCATCATCGAAGTAATAATAATAATAATAATATGTTTGTGACCTACCAATCGTTGTATACATAGTTAAACACGAACGTTGACCACTAGTGAGTTATAAATTACACAATATACATTAGAAAAAAAAGTTTCGGATTTGTTTGGATTCGAAGGTTTAAAAACCAATTATTATTAAAAATGTTCATTAAAAATTAAATTAAACTGTCCTAGCGTTTTGGCCGTTTTATTTCGATGGTAAATTTTAAACTGACAGATCTTGACATTTGTCAAATCTATCTTTATGTTTTCTACGGTTTCTACACTGGAAAGCCGATAAATTCCATGGCAAACGCTGCCTCGTTTTTTTTTTGAACGCACGTTAGTTTAGAAGTTATGAATTTTTTAACGGAACATTACATCAAGGAATTTTGGAACATAAAGTGACGTACATCAAAAAGTATGATAGATAGGTGAAAATGACCCAAGTAAATTTAACGCAGAACTTAGTATACAATTCAAAAATAAAATCAAAATGGGGTGGTTCCATTTAAAAAAACAACTTTGGTCTTTTAATAATATTTGGACACCCTGTATACAAAAGAAAATATTTTTAAAATGTGCAGCAGAAGCGCACCTATCATCCAACAATAATTTCAAGTCGATATCTCGAATAGCAAAAAAGTTATGGAGCGTTTACGCAGCTCTGGGTCAGCCTGTATGTATATCATACACTCGCGGACAAAAAAGTAGGGTCACTTCGAAATTTTTGAAAACAGAAACAGTAACTCACCATTTTCACGCGGAACAGTTTTAGAACACTAAATTAGATGTTTTGGAAGGTCTTCAAGCAAAGCAGAAGATGTTTTGTAGACAAATATAGGTTTTTCGTCGTTTCAATGCAATGAGATCAACTCGTCTTTTATTGAAACAACAAGATACATTAATAAACGTAACAAACATAACACTAGACTAAACAAAAAGCACAAAAAAATAGCATGTAGCATCATTGACTGCTTGAACCCTCCTTGGTACACTTCTTACAAGGTTGGATACTCTTTCTTGGGGGAAGTTGTCCCAATTATTCCACGAACTATTCAAACGGACGGCTAGTATACGGTTCGTCAATTTTTGTTGAGAATGAGTACATGTGCCAAATTAACCAGCGATTTGTAGAAAAACACATTTTCAAGCAACTTTAATTCAACATTTTTTAAGTGACCCTACTTTTTTGGCCGCGAGTGTATCTTGTAATTTTTTAAATATCTTCAAGAAGTTGTAATGTTTTCGTGTTCACTGTCACGAACCACAATTTCCTGTTTGCAGATCCATGGAGTTGGCGATGAGCGCCAAGGAGCCTTACAACTACTTCCTCTTGTTGCGCGCGCTTTTCCGTTCAATCGGAGGCGGCAGCCACGACCTCCTCTATCAGGAGTTCCTTCCGCTCCTGCCGAACCTCCTCGAAGGCCTGAATCGCCTACAAAGCGGCCTCCACAAGCAGCACATGAAGGACCTCTTCGTCGAGTTGTGTCTAACCGTCCCCGTGCGCCTCAGCTCCCTCCTTCCCTACCTTCCCATGCTCATGGATCCGCTAGTGTCTGCTTTAAACGGCTCGCACGTCCTCATCAGCCAAGGCCTCCGCACCCTAGAGCTGTGCGTGGACAACCTCCAGCACGACTTCTTATACGAGCACATCCAACCGGTCCGCGCCGATCTAATGCAAGCCCTCTGGAGGACGCTGAGGAACAACGATCAAGTGGCTCAAGTCGCGTTCAAGGTCCTCGGAAAGTTCGGCGGAGGCAACCGGAAGATGATGATCGAACCCCAGCGACTCGGTTACGTCTCCTCCGACTACGACCCTCCGGCGATCGTCGCCAGCTTCCACGACCAGGACAGGACCATCGAATTCCCGGTCCAGAAAATCATAGAGACCGCTTTTAACGCATTGAAGCAGAGCAACACGGACTCGTTTTATCGCAAGCAGGCTTGGGAGGTCATCAATTGCTATTTGACCGCGTCCAGGAATCTGTCCGACGACAAGAACACGCTGATTAACTTGTTCCTGCACTCGAGCTTCCAGGATTGCAAGACCATTCCCCAGGTGAAGGGTTCGTTGTATAAGAGTATTTATAAGCAAGCGCGCGAGACGCACCAAACCGCGCTCACTGGAATGTTCGTGGCCGCCGCCATTAAAGAGTTGAGACAGCCGGTCGTGGCCTTGATGGTCGCCGTGGTGCGCCATTACACAATGGTGGCCGTCGCCCAACAATCCGGGGCGTTTTCTTCCACGCCCAAACACAACGAACAGGTCGCGCTGGACCCCCTCGTCCTGGTGGACGCCCTCGCCGTCATCATGGGCCACGAGGAGAAGGAGCTGTGCAAGCCGGGCCACGTCGGCCTCGTCCTGATCCTCGACACCGCCTCCACGCTGCTCGGCAGCAAAGAACTCGCCTGTCGGCTCCCGCTGATCGAGTACCTCTCGGAGAAGATGTGCGCGTTGTGCTACGAACGCGCGTGGTACGCCAAACTCGGCGGCTGCATCGCCATCAACTTCATGTTCGAGCGGTGCGCCTTGAAGTGGGTCTACGAGCACATGTTCACGTTCTTGAAGGCGCTGCTGTTCGTGATGATGGACCTGACGGGGGAGGTGTCGAGCGGGGCCCTGGACATGGCCAAGAACAACCTGGAGAAGATGTTGGTCGTTTGCGTGACGGAGCCGCCGGCGGGGTCCGACCAAACCACGCGCGATTTGCAGAGGAAGGCGCTGCATGAAGTCACCCACGAACTGGTGCGCCAGGTGACCAGTCCCCATACAATGGTGCGGGAGCAGTCGATGGCGTCGTTGCGGCTTTTAGCGGACAAGCAGGGCAAATCGGTGACGTCCGTGATGGAGCCGTTCAAGAAGGTCCTCGCTGACATGGTGCCGCCGACTAAGCACCTCCTCAAGCACCAACCGGCGATCGCCCAAATGGGACTCATGGACGGGAACCACTTCTGCACCACTCTGACGCCGCGTTTGTTCACCATCGACTTGTCCGTCAAAGAACACAACTTGTTCATCTTGGACCTGCTGTCGTTGTGCAACAGCGACGACGCCAAACTGAACACGTTCTCCTGCTACAAGTCCATCACCAACTTCATTCCGCTGAGGAAAAGCGCGCTGAGAGTGCTCGCCGCCTGCCACTACCTAGAACTGGTGCGCGAGCAAATCTTCCAAGTGCTATATAAAGCGCTGGAAAAGCCGAACGCGGAGCTCCAGCAGACCGCCTTCGAGTGCATGCGCGACTTCATCGCAGGATACCAAGTGAACAAAGACCTGGTGTATCAAACCGTGAAACCGTTCTTCCTGACGCTGGGCGACGCGAAGAACCTGACGCTGAACGGCGTCAAAATGCTTTCGTATCTCACCCAGCTCTTTCCGCTGACGTTCAGCGAGAGTTTGTGCGAGCAGCTGAGGGAGCTGCTGAAGCAGCTCCTCCAGAATCTGACGGACACGCACAAGACCTCGACGGGGGTGTCGAAGAAGGGCGACGACGAGCAGAAGATCGTGACGATTATCGGTATCTTCCATCAGACGCCGGCCGCCTCCGCCAAGTTTATAAATCCGCTCTGTCAGCTGGTGCTTCAGACGGAGCAGGTGATGCTGATTGAGGCCAGCTCGCCGTTCCGCGACGTTTTGATGAAGTTCCTCCTGAGGTATCCAGCGGAGACGCTCGACATGTTCCTCGACGACAACTACGTGAAGGACAAGCAGTACAGTCGCTATTTGGAGTTTCTGATCAAGCACAAGGACGGGAAGCCGTTCAGGGACCACGTCCAGACGAGCGGCGTCAAGAGGTTTGTAAAGTTGGTACTGGGGAAACCCACTTAAGAGCGGCGCCTCACAAACTCTAATGATAACTGACCGATAGATGGCACTTGCATTTGCAGTATATTTAAATACAATTTTTATTTGACTAGTGAAAGCGTTCTCTACCGAGTAGAGGTGAAACGTCTTTTAACTAATCTACCACGAAACAATTGCGTAATCAGACTCATAGGCGGAGAGGCTTGAAATACACTTTGATCGAAACCCAAAATAAATAAACCCGATAAATTTGAAAAATGTTAAAAAAATACAGTAACAGTAATAAAAAACACTCGTAAGTTTCAATCCTACTTCCCTACGATAACGTCAAAAAAGGAAATATATCGTCGCTGAGATGACAAAGGGGCGTATCTCAAATAATTCCAAACCGCGGTAAAACGATTTTAAAGAAAATTAATTATGGAAAGGCTTAATATATGGGGTTTACTTTATCACTGGCCAAAATTAATGATATATCACCACAATTTGGTTTTATAATGTGAAATGAGATAAGAAATTAAATTGTTAAGTCTGTGTGTATTCCTTTTATTCGAAATGTATTAACAGTAACGCCTCACGACATAACTACAATGCGTAAGCATTTATATCAAAAAAATAAGTTATGTTTGTATTGCATTTTTTTAATGTATTGCAAGTTACAGATTCATCTTAAAACTAATTATAAATTTAACAGTAAAAACAACAGAATGAAACAAATAAGAGAAACAATGAAACAACAAGTCAGTTTAAAAAAACATGTCAGTGTGGTAAATTTTTATAGAAATTTACATATTCCGGAATGCAAATAATAAGTGTTCGATCTTCACAAAGAGCCTTCAGATCTTTAAACTTTTCATTGCTTATTTTTGGAGGACTTTGATATAATTTCGAGGGCAAAGTGTTAAGGGTCACTGCTGTTCTTTTTAAATGAATATTCCGGTATTCCGACTCCAGGTGACTATTTTTGTAATAAATTTGATAAGGCGAGTTTTTATTAACTTTTATTTCACGAATATTTGTCCAGTTTATCATGTTTCCGTTTTCGTCTTGTCTGACAGACAAGATTTTTAAATCCAACGATAGTTTTTTAAAATCTATGAAATCATCAGATTTCAGAACCTGTACAGTGTAAGGTTTTGACCGCCTCGCAAATTTAAAAGCTGTTACCAGTTGCGCAGGTATATAGAGATTACCGGCCTTCGAGATGGCAGTACTAATAGCGCTGTGGGCAGAATCGCCCTCATTTTTCCCCATGACTCGGTTCAAAAAATCTAAGGGACACGCTGCTTATATTTTCTGATGTTGTTGCAATTCGTAGCAGCATTGCTGCAACTACAGAATTTTTGTTTTGACCCACACATCCATCTGAATACAAAAATATATTTTTCACTCCCTTCTTATCCAATTTTTGCAGATAAAAATAAATGCATGTTGCAATTTCACATGATCCGCGTTTTCCTTCTCCTTCGTGCCAGAAAAAACAGACACATTATTTTGACTTGACGTCGTAAATTGTAAAATTATAATTTCATAACCTGCGGCTATAAAAAAGTTTGCTATCACAAGTTTTAGGCAAGCTTATTACTTGCTGCAGATCAAACACTGCGCAGGCATTTTCGTCCAGCAAATCGACTTTGTCCTCTTCCTTCTTTTTACGCACTGCTTCTTTTTCCTTAAGATGTATTTGATACTCTTGTTCTAATTCTTTTTTTTCTCTGTGCCACCTTCTCTATAAGTCAGACATAAACCACACAAGTCTTTTTTTGGTCGATGGATAGATAAGTTTAAGCTGTCAAAGACTTTCAAGTATGTTTTATAGCTAACTGATTCTCCGGACCCCTCCAAGAACATGCTATGCATTTTTTTTCACAGATAACTCGGGATGAAGATACTCTCTACTGGACGTTTTTCGGCAGTAGTGGGATTCCATTCGAGGAAATCTCTGAATATGTTGCAAGACTAATGCGTGCATTTCCACATCTTTCTCCCTTAAATGTCTATATCTTCGTCCTCTTTTGTCATGCTCTATAACGCCAGTTTCTAATTTTTTTCGAAATGTTATGCGCAGGCTTTTTTCAGAAATACTTAGAGTATTTAAGAACATGGTCTTGCACACAAGAACTTCGGTACTGCCTCGTGGAAGATAGTAATAATTTGTTTTCTGTCTTCTAGAAGGATCAGGCTTTGTAGTGTTCTGCTTCTTATCTATTATCTTAATATATCTGGCAATGAACTCTCTCTGCAATTGCAGATCGCCTGTGCCATAGAAATCAGTAAGTATTCGTTGTCTTTCTTCCTCCGTTACAATCGAACAATTCCGTCCAAATTTTTTGCAAAAATTACCACAGCATCTAGGTAAAACACATTTTCTAGGCTTCATTCTTTTGCCCGTTGTTGAGCTGATGTATTCTTGACCCAGATCTCGTAGGTTTTTTGATTTTTTTCTTCTTATTATATTTTTTTATTGCTGTAACAGCGTATTCCTTTCTGTTGCCTTCCACTATAAAGGATTCTGGAACCTCCACGTTACTACTACGGTGCATGTTTTCACAAGATGTTTCGTCCACTGAAAAATGATTCCAACATTGCAATCGTAGGCATCTTGGACAAGCGCTAAAAACTTCTTGGGTGCATTCTGGGACTTCACATCTTGCTTTATTCGGTTCCTCGACATAACTAACTTCATCAACACCAACATTTAATTCTAAAAATATTCCACCGGTTTATTCTATATATTTTGTTCTTAATAGCAAAGAAACCTTACCTGTTCCATTATTGTATTTATTTATGTCTGTAGCTAACACATCCATTTTGCAACGATATTTTACCCATTTAACACAAGAAAAAAATCGCGTTTTCAATATTTTCTGTGTGATGTTTATGCGATACTATTTGGTAGTCAACGCTGCCTTGGATTTCTGTTTATGTTGTAATTTTGAGATACGCCCATTTGTCTTGCTTAAATAAAAAATGAGTTACACCCATCGCTATCTCAAATCCCTTAATTATTTCAGTAATGCCGGTTTGTCAGAATATGTCTTATACTACGACTGTTTCATAAGTGGTATTATCTCAAATTTAGTTTTTTTTTTGAGTTACGCCCTTTTGTCTTCTCAGCGACGATATATTATAGTGCCACATTTCTCGGTTTGCATAATTTTGACTTGTACTCCTTTGATTATCCAATCATGCATCTTCATTTTTTTATATGTTATGTTCCTAAATAAAGAAATATTAATAATTTTTTTCAGTGTCCTGTGTGCAAAATAAAATGTTATACAGGTTGATTTTTAAAAAGCGGCAGCGGCTGTAGAATTTTTATTTATGGTTGCGTCAGGTTTTCTAATAAACAAATGCATTCGCAGGACGGTGGCTATATAAAATAAACAAAAAAACTAATGGTTTCTCTAATAACGAAATTTAACAAGCAGCAATAGGAAACCTGACGCAAAATGAAAAATAAGGGTTTAAAAAACCAACCTACCTACTATTTCAAATAACAAGGTGATTTTACCGCTCCGGCATTTTTAGTAACGCGTTGTCTACATTTGGTGAAGTAATTTTTGCAATTGTTAAATTATTGAGTTATCAAGTATAATAATAATTATTTCCTTTGACATAGTGAATGAGAAAATTTTCATTGAAAAACATTTATAAATAGGATTATTAGCGTATCGGCAGAAAATTTAAACTTTTGAGACACAAGTTTTAGGATTAGTCTAAACCAGGACTAATATCCCTAGTTTTGAGAAATTTGTTAACTAATCTTTTTAAACGTCCCTTTCTTGGTTTTTTGATTATGGTAAAACCGACAATCCTAACGTTTGGATTTGTCAAATGAAGAAATGGTACTTGTGCCCTAGATATAAAGGTGGCACTGGACAACAAAATTTCATAAAAATTGTTCCAAAAATGAGCCGTTTTTTGCATTGCGCTATTTTACCGGAAATAGTTGATTCTCGGCTATCTCGAAATATTGATGTCAAGAAAAAGTTTTTGAAAAGATGAACGAGAGGGCCAGTGAAAGTTTTTTCAAACCGCCAAATGGATTACGAAAGGAGTGTTAGAAATAAGCGGATAGACTTTTAGATACATTTTGGTATACAGAGTGAGTCATTAGTGAGGGATCGGTCCATAACTTCTAAATCATGTAAGATACAAAACAATTTTAAAGACAATTTGTACACCGTTTGTCAGGCTGCACAACCTAAAAATATTTTCACGTATACAGGAAATACATTTTTTTTCACATTTTTTGTCATTTACAGAGGTTCACTTAAAAATTTACTGAGAGGTTGTTTTAGCAGCTAGAAGGCTGAAGTTTGATACAAATATGAAGAAAGGATTGCTCTTTACGCCCGATGTGCAAAATATCATTTTTACTATACAGGCTCTGCAAAAATTTGTGTCAAATTATACTATTTTTAAATAAGCTTAATTTATTTTTTTTAAATGGAACTCCCTATATTTTTGTATGTCATCGAATTCACCTGGAGTCTGGCTACGTTTTTTATTAAGGTTGTTCTATAGCGAAAATTCATCATTTACGAGATATTTGATATTTTTGGATGTGATACAGATTGAGCCAGGATAAGGTAGATAGTGTGCCATGGAAATCATAGAAATCATAGAACTCACATTTCAATACTGCACTGTTGTGTCATCATCGACTTGTTATTTGATTATCCATTCCATTATCCACAATTAATTCGATTTTACAAGAACAAATCGATATGATTTATTATAATACGTATATTGTTCATTATTTGGTGTTAACATTTTTCTCAATTGCAATTGTCGAATGCAATTCGCGCCATCATCTGTTATTGAAGTTTATTGGCAGCCTCTATAATTTAAGTAGGGATTTTCACAAAATACATTGTTTTTTATTGATACAATTTGGCATTTTTTTGAACAACTGGACAACAAAATTTCATTGTTTCTTTAAACAGCAACAAGTGAACAGTGCGATTATAATTATCTTTGTGGTTATAGGTTTTTGTGCCTTTGCGTTTTCGTGCTTTTTCCATTTAAAAAATGAGTGTTTATGAAAAATACAAACTAGCCTGAAAGAAATATCGAATGCTGCATATATCGTTGGAAAGCTACATTTTTGCAGTTTTAAAACTGTAAAAATTAAATTAAACAAAACAAAAATTTGTAACATAATTAAAACATGGGACATTTTAGCATTAACAACACATTAAAGCATTTCCGTAAAATTTAGCCTTAGAGCCGTCTGACACGATCCTAATTTTAGTCCTGAATTTAATATGTACTGAAACTGTGCGCGACATTTAGTTTACAAGTTAGTACAAAATACCAAGTTTCAGTCCTAAATTCAGGACTAAAATTAGGATCGTGTACAATAGAATAAATAATTTAAATTCCTCATCAGAGTGACGTATTCGCGCCATCTTCTGTTATTGAAGTTTATTGGCAACCTCTATAATTTAAGTAGGGATTTTCACAAAATACATTGTTTTTTATTGATACAGTTTGGCATTTTTTTTTAACAAAAAGTTACGTTGATATCAGAGTTGATTCATCAAAATAGCACAAAAATACTAAACGGTCTGTTCCGAGTATTTTTAATAAAATCTGTTAGTAACACAGATTGAAAGTTACAAATATACTAACGTGCGTTCAAAAAAAAAACGAGGCTGCGTTGGCCATGGAAAAACTTTGTGCATCAATTTAGTGTAGCAAAATTTCGAACTGTCAGTTCGAATCTGTCAGATAGTTTTTAGGTTAGGTTCTTTGTTGACAATGGTTTCGTATACGATTATTATGTTGGGACAAATTTCAATAAATGGACGCGAAAAAGGGTAGCATTATGTTTATGAGAGCGATGTACGCATGTCCTGGCATTTATTATAAACAATTTACATAAAATTGGTCCGTTTTATTTTGGTGGAAACTTTTAGACTGACAATTCTTGTCATTTGTGGTTTCTACACTGGAAAGCCGATAAATTCCATGGCCAACGCAGCCTCGTTTTTTTTTTGAACGCACGTTACAATTTGGGGATTTTTCCATCACAGGTTGATCGCGATGGCGATAAGTAACGTGCACCTGAACTACGCGCTAACGGCGCAGGAACGCAACGAACTACAGTACCAAAGCATCAGACTTATTTCGTTCCTCATCAAATTCGACGACCAATGGTTGTCGGAGCAGCTGGAGCTCGTGGAGGCTCTTCAGCAAATCTGGCGGGACGACGCCTACCAAGCGCGCCACAAAAACGTGGACACCTTGGAGTATCAACATTGGAAGGAACCCAAGCTTCTGGTGAAGATTCTCCTGCACTACTTCTGCTACCACCCCACCAACGTGGACTTGCTCTTCCAATTGCTTCGCTGCATGTGTCACAGATTCATCCCCGAGTTCCAGTTCCTCAAGGACTTTTTAGCGAACACCGTCGCCCAAAACTATACGGTCGAATGGAAGCGGAACGCCTTCTTCCGCTTCGTCAAGTTGTTCCCCACCGATTCCATGTCGCAGGAGCTGAAGTCGAAGGTCCTGCAGCTGATTCTCATCCCGTGCTTTGCGGTCAGCTTCGAGAAGGGCGAGACCAATAAGCTTGTGGGGGGGCCGCCCATGCCCCACCAAGACAACCCGGACAACGTCGTGTCCGTGTTTATTAGCAAGCTGATCGATCCGGACAATCCGTTCAGTTCGGCGGACTGCGTCCGCATCGCTCTGTTACAATTCTCGTGTCTTTTGGTGGAGCAGGCGAGCCCCCACATCCACGACCACGACGCCAACAGCAAGACGCAGAGCTTCAAACTGCGCCGTTTGATGACGTTCGCGTGGCCGTGTCTGTTCGTGGAGAACTGCGTGGACCCCGCCACCAGATACCACGGACATTTGTTGATATCGCACGCGATAGACAAGTTCGCGCTGCACAAGAAGATCGTGATCCAGGTGTTTTATAGCTTGCTGAAGGCGCACGCGCTGGAGGCGCGAAACGTGGTGCGGCAGGCGCTGGAGATTTTGACGCCGTCGATGCCGTTTCGAATCGACGAAGGCAACACGCTCTTGACGCACTGGACCAAGAAGATTATAGTGGAGGAGGGACACTCCATGCAGCAGTTGTTCCACATCCTACAGCTCGTCGTCAAGCACTATAAGGTGAGTGGCCTCCTTTACAAATACATTTTATACAGTTTTATATTTTTCCAAAAATATGTATACAGGATGTTTCACGACGAGTGCCTATTAGGCAGATAAAGAGAACCAAAAAACCGAGAGAACTTAAACTTTGCATACTTGTACAGTGTGAAACAAAATGATTTTCATCTAGTTATCTTTGGAATCTTTTCACATGTAAATTTTCCTGCGCCGCTCTAAAAGTTCATAGTACAGTCTTTGGCGATGGAAATGAGACTCATTAATATACAAAAACCCCCATAAGTCCGCAACCCAAATGGCAACGGGCTCTATTTTTATTCCGCTTTCTGTCACTTTATAATACGTCAAATTTAAGGTTAGTCTTCTGTTTACAAAATTGGAAATGATGTATTTCGCGTTTTCTTTATGAGATTCTTATGAGATTCTCTCCAGATGTCGATTTGGACTTCTCTGTATCACATTCGGTGTTAAAATGTGGCGATTTTTTTTACTGAAATAATCAATATAGCACAAGCATATCTTTGTTGTTATCAAAAATAAAATAAAAAAATCGAATTCAGTAATAATATGCCAAAAAGTAATTCTGTTAGACTTCAAAATGCTGTCCTTACGTCTCTCATTACCTCTTGCAAGGTTTTGAACGGACTTCTCCGATCCACATTAAATAATAAACTACCATTAAAATGAGTATTTCGTTCTGTAAATTAATTACATTGTTAATGTAAAGCGATATAAATTTGAAATTTATAATAAGTACTCAATCACACGGCGCTATTTTAGCAACTGTCAGCATATTTTCTGTTGTAGTAAAGACCGCAGTTAATTGAAAGTTTTTCATATTTTATTTCGTTGTTGTCGGGTTAGATATGTTTCACCCTTTAAATTTCAGGTAAAGCAAATATGAAATTTGCATATCCAGGTATACAAAAAAATACAAATTATCAAGTCGGTTGTTCACAGAGAACTAAGTCTTAAATTTCAGCAACCTAATATATATCCCGTTTCTACACTTTTACGCCGTTTTTATGGCAAGATGGGAAAATCCAAGGCAGAAATCGTTTTTGGAACAAAATATACCTGGATTCGTTTGGCGTTTCGTCATTTAATTCTGATTCGGTTTTACATTATCGTACTGTTTCGCCTTTGACTTTAAGAACACATTAGAATTATTACGCTGAATACGCTTACAGTTGCTTAAAGAGTACACGGCGCTTTTTTTGTAATTAATTTACAGAATGAAATACTCATTTAATGATGAAATGTGATCAATGTCCAACCAAAGATCGGATAATCCGTCCAGGCATACCTGGATATGCAAATATAATATTAGATTTACCTGAAATTTAAAGGGTGAAATATATCTAACCAGACAACAATGAAATAAAATATGAATCAATTTCAATTAACTGCTGTCTTCACTACAACAGAAAATACATTGACAGTTGCTAGCGCCGTGTGATTGATTATTTATTATAAATTTCAAATTCATATCGCTTTACATTAACAATGTAATTAATTTACAGAATGAAATACTCATTTTAATGGCACTTTATAATTTACTAGACAGTGTTTCTGTATTTTTGCGTAGAGTTGATGAAATCTGATCAATGTCCAACCAAAGATCGGATAATCTGTCCAGGCATACCTGGATATGCAAATATAATTTTGCGGCGTTATTTGGACGAAATGTTTCCAGGAAGATGGCTAGGAAGAAGAGGTCAAATGGAATGACCGGCCATTCCATTGATACACCTTGCTTTTTAAATACATAAATAAATATGGGAGTATTTAAAAAGCAAGGTGTATCAAAACCGACCCAACAATTTCGATGATCTTAAAGCAAGAATTAGACATGAGTGCAGTTTAATAACTCCTCAAATCATTCAAAACGAATTGGCTGCTTTTTATGATCGTCTTGGATTTTGTCGGATGATGCAGGGTCATCAGTTTGAACATTTGGTGTAATATCTTTTTATAATTGTTACATCGTTTTTTTTTTGTTAAGCCTACTTTGAAATTTAGGGTCGTTTTTCTTATTTTTACTCATTGATTGCTTTTTTAACATTGTTTTATTAATTTCCGATAAAATAGACTGCTCTGTTAATTTTTTGAAATCTTACTAATTTAAACTTTAGAACCGTTTTTCATTATTTTTTTCTTATGTAACCTATTAAGTATTTTATACCGTTGAAATAAATATAGGTTGCTATTAAAAACATTTTGATGGCGTCATTACGGTCAAAAAAACAAATGTAAAAAATTAGTATACGTTCCTCATATGCGTTTTAATTAATCCTACCACATGCTTTTTACGTTTTATTTCTAGTGCCAATACTAATGGAGTTATTGAATTTATTCCTTACTTAATTTCCACACTGTATGTTTATTTCAGTAAAAAAGTTATCTTCAAAAATATAAGATTTGAGCCCTGCTATTTAAAAAAAAATCCACGTGTTCCAAACTTCATTCTCACTCCGAGGCATTACCACCTTTGCGATCTTTACGGACACTGCACCCAATTTACGGAATATAGCGCATACGTTGCCGTTGAACGAATCGGTAGAACGAATCAATAGACCTCTAAAACCCATAACTAAAATAAAATCTGCTGTTTTACAATCACCATTTTCATGCCTGTTTCCTGTTTATATCAATGTGAGGATCTGATTGTGTTTTTAAATTTGACAGTTGGCCACATTTTAACACCGCATGTGATGCAGAGAAGTCCAAATCGACACCTGGAGAGAATCTCATAAGAATCTCATAAAGAAAACGCGAAATACATCATTTCCAATTTTGTAAACAGAAGACTAACCTTAAATTTGACGTATTATAAAGTGACAGAAAGCGGAATAAAAATAGAGCCCGTTGCCATTTGGGTTGCGGACTTATGGGGGTTTTTGTATATTAATGAGTCTCATTTCCATCGCCAAAGACTGTACCTACTGTCAATAAATGACATCAATAAAATTGACAGTTATTACAATTTATTGAAGTAAGTTGAATTAACAAAGGTTTAAAATATATACCGTGCAAGAGAACTCTTTCATCAGGCGTATTTTCGATCTGAACGCATAGTATTGAAATTTTGTGTATTCTGAGGTTAGGATACCGCCCTCCTTTTTATGTAGAGCGGCACTTCGTATTTTTACAAGGATAATGCAAAGGTAACTAGATGAAAATCATTTTGTTCCACACTGTATAAACTTACAAGTTCTACGTGCTGAAACTAACGTGCGTTCAAAAAAAAACGAGGCTGCGTTGGCCATGGAAAAACTTTGTGCATCAATTTAGTGTAGCAAAACTTCAAAGTGTCAGTTCGAGTCTGTTAATGTTTAGGTTAGCTTCCTAGGTGACAATGGGATAAATCATTATGGGATAAAAAAAAAGTGCAAAACATTTCCCGGTATCGTTGTGAATCCAAACATCAATCTATTCATTGTTACAGCTTCTCCTCTGTTGAGGAGAATATCGTCACGACCAGGACGGTCATTAATTTGATATAACTGTAAGTCGTGAATAGATCGATGAAGAAGAATCAGTCTCAAAACCGAAAAATGTCTTGAGAATATTTGGCAGCACTCAGCTACCCGTCAACCTTCATGGGTCATCAGTCTCTATGCGCAACTCGAGACCTACCAATTCAGTTTAAGAGCAACTGCATTCTCAATTAATATTTCAAAAATCCTTGTATATATAGTTAAACACGGACGTCGACCGTTAGGGAGTTGTATTACACAATATACATTAGAAAAAAAAGCTTCGGGTTTGCTTGGATTCGAAGGTTCGAAGGTTTATTATTTTAGTGGGCCAAAAAATTTAGACGAATTACGGCAAAAAATCGAAAGCAATTGCGATAAATGTTGTTTGTTTTTGAAGTTTAATTACGGATTGTCTTTCATTAATGTTTACATTAATTTTTTTAAAGTACCATCTTTTTCCCCATCATTTAAGTAATAATAATAATAATAATATGTTTGTGACCTACCAATCGCTGTATACATAGTTAAACACGAACGTTGACCACTAGTGAGTTATAAATTACACAATATACATTAGAAAAAAAAGGTTCGGATTTGCTTGGATTAGAAGGTTTAAAAACCAATGCTTATTAAAAATGTTTATTAAAAATAAAATTAAACTGTCCTAGCGTTTGGGCCGTTTTATTTCGATGGTAAATTTTAAACTGACAGATCTTGACATTTGTCAAATCTATCTTTATGTTTTCTATGGTTTCTACACTGGAAAGCCGATAAATTCCATGGCCCACGCAGCCTTGTTTTTTTTTTGAACGCACGTTATTTTCATGATTGTGCAACTTCAATATTATTTTATTAATTATAATTGTAAAAAAGGCAAAAATCCAGTGCAATAAAAAATTTATTATTAATAAACCCTAAAAGTTAAGTCGCCGAAACTTGGTCAACGCTTGGACAAAAGGTTCAGCTATGCGTAGGAGTCTAAACATTTTCAAGAATATTCCTGGTGAAAAAGAAAGGTCAGCTCAAATTCAATAAATCAGATGGCGCATCGGTCAAATTTTGCGGCAAATTTAAATAGTCTCGCCTCTAGGCAGTAAAAATGCTATTATATTTTGAATATATTATGACTTATTCTACCAAACTAATGTAAAAAAATAGTTTTGAAGAAAAATCATAAAATATTCATTATTTACATTGCATAAAAACAAACAATTTTATAAAAATCAATTTATTATATTACATAATTTAAATTAAACAAAATTATACCCAAAATGTTAACAGTTACATTTCTAAGATAGGTATAATTGCTTATACATATTATAATAACTTGGGGTTATTATACAGGATGAGTCATTAGTGCGGGATCGGTCCATAACTTCTAAACCATGTAAGTTACAAAAATTTTTTAAAAACAATTTGTACATCGTTTATCAGGCTGCACAACCCAAAAATATTTTAACGTATACATATCGATTTGTTCTTGTAAAATAGAATTTATTGTGGATAATGGAATGCATAATCAAATGTCAAATCAATGATGACAAAACTGTGCAGTGCTGAAATGTGAGTTAAAATGATTTCCATGATTTCCATGGCACACTACTTACCTTATCCTGGCTCAATCTGTATCACAGCCAAAAATATCAAATATCTCGTAAATTATGAATTTTAGCTATAGAATAACTTTAATAAAAAACGTAGCCAGACTCCAGACGCATTCGATGGCATACAAAAATATAGGGGGTGCCATTTAAAAAACTAAAGTTAAGCTTATTTAAAAATAGTATAATTTGACAGGAATTATTGCAGACCCT
Source organism: Eledona agricola (assembly GCA_964023215.1). NCBI lineage: Eukaryota > Metazoa > Arthropoda > Insecta > Coleoptera > Tenebrionidae > Eledona > Eledona agricola. The sequence goes on from OZ026863.1 coordinate 11,639,873, forward strand.
GTATAGTAAAAATGATATTTTGCATATCGGGCTTAAAGAGCGATTCTTTCTTCATATTTGTACGAACTCTCAGCCTTCTAGATGTTATAACAACCTCTCAGTAAATTTTTAAGTAAACTTCTGTAAATGACAAAAAATGTGAAAAAAAAAATTGTAATTTGATAACAGTGGTCCAAAATGTAAAATACCTTATATCGCCATAAATCTATGTCAAAATGTGTTCTAACAGTAAAATAAAATATAGTTGGTTCTATTTGAAAAAACAAAGTTGTCTAGCATGCGTGAGTTTTGGAACATACTGTATATGTTAAAATATTTTTATGTTGTGCAGCCTGATAAACGGTGTACAAATTGTATTTACTTTTTTTTTGTATCTTACATGGTTTAGAAGTTATGGACCGATCCCGCACTAATGACTCACCCTGTATAATAATGGAAATCTTGAACCTGGCTTAGTTCCTCAAATGCATACACAAAAATTAGGAATAATAATGAAAAGTGTTTGTTGCAAACTCTCCACTTTTACTTTTGCAATTTTGGAGATTTAGAGCTTCTTGTCACAATTTCGCTCTGCAATTATATAATTGTATTACCTGTATTTGTTTTATTAATAATAATTAATAAAACATCCTTACCTTTCTTCACTTTTTGGAAAACAATGCAGTTTCTCCGCTTCGTTTTCACAAACACCACAAATAATACAAAGAAGACCCATCGTTCGCTTAAAATTATGCACAAATTTAAGCAATGCCAGCAAATTTTGACATTTACTTGCTTGATTGTAATTTCAAAACGCTGTTTTCAAACAATTAATCAGAAAAAAAGCAAACAGTCACGCTTTTTAAAAAACGCGGAATGGTACATTGTTTCATTTAAAATAGAAAAAATATTGGGCTTGCTATATGAATTTAAATAAAAGTTTTTTTAGTGACATCTAACGGTCGTAAAAAGTATTAGAAACGACTACAGCGCTTCTACCGGGTGACTATAAATGATTGAAATTTTTTGTGTTAGGTTGGCAATATTTTTAAATTCTTCCATTGGGTACACTGATTTTCAAATTTGAAATTGTCAAATAAGCGTCAAATTTAAAAATTGCCCATATCAGAATTGTTTTCAAAATGGTTTTTACAACTGGAAAATCTTTTCGATCACTCGCTGTAACCATTTTCTCCGTTATTTGTCACTTTTCGTTCGCCATTATTCGGTAAGTTACACTTTTGACAACAATATTCTAACCTGAAAAGTTAATAGACATAAATCACGACGACAGTTAATCTGGTACCAATTCCTCACTGTTGCCAATTACCTAAATTGAAGTCAATCATTTATAGTCACCCGATACATTTGCTTGTGGTAATTGTGACAAAGATGTCATGCGCCTAGTTTCAAAGTGTAGAAAAGATATAGTTCCGGATAAAATCGCCCTATGAAGTCATTCATCTGGAGTAATCTGTGGTTTTTCCGTTCTCTTTATCTGCCTAATAGGCCCGTGTCGTGAAACACCCTGTATACCAAACTTCACACACTTTTTATTATTTTTTAATATCAACGACAGCGCTAAGTAACAGGTTTCACAATACAGAAGGCCAGATTAAAATTTGTTTTTTTTTTGCCTCCAGGTGTACTACCCGGTGAGGCACCACCTGGTGCAGCACATGGTCAACTCGATCCAGCGATTAGGGTTCAGCCCCACCGCCACTTTGGAGCACCGAAAACTCGCCGTCGAACTCGCCGAAGTCATCATCAAGTGGGAGTTGTACGGCATTAAGGAGTGCGGGGATGCCACGGAGGTGGTGGATGCGACCAAGCGGCTGACTTTCGACGACCCCATGGAAGGGCAGAGAAAAAAAGTGGCTATGATGCAGCCCTCCACGTCGTTCGCGCCCACGCCGGTCATCAAACAAGAGCCTGGGGTTAACAAACCCATCGAACGGGCGCACACGGACACTGTGCTGAACTTCCTCCTGCGGCTCGCGTGCCAAGTCAACGACGCCGCTCCCCAGAACCCGGCGAACCCCGCCGCGAGCAGTCCGGGCGAATTGTTGTCCCGGCGATGCGTGATCCTCCTCAAGACCGCGCTGAAGCCGGACCTCTGGCCCCAGCCCGTCGACTTGAAGCTCGGCTTCTTCGATAAGATCCTGCTGACGGTGGAGACGCCCAATCCGAACGTGGGGAACGTGTGCACCGCGCTGGAGTTGCTGACGTACCTCCTGAGCGTGCTCAAGAAGGACCAGATCTTGGCCAGCTTCAAGCCGCTCCAGCGCGGTCTCGGCGCTTGCATCACCTCCACGAACAACAAGATTATTAAGCTGGTGCACGGACTCCTGACGAAGCTGATGTCGCTGTTCCCGACGGAGCGCTCGAACACGTCGGTGTCGTGCAAGTACGAGGAGCTGGAGCTGCTCTACACGAGCGTCGGGAAAGTGATATTCGAAGGTCTGAACAACTACGAGAAGAACGCGCAAGCGAACTCGTCGAGCCTCTTCGGGACGATGATGATCCTCAAGGCGGCGTGCGCGAACAACCACTCCTACATCGACTTGCTCATTACGCCCTTCATGAGAGTGCTTCACAGACTGGCGAAGGAGCACCTCCAGCCCACGTCGACGGAGTACGCGGCCATCAACAGCGAACTCCTGATTCTCAGCCTGGACCTGGTGAAGACGCGCGTGGTCGTCATGGGCGGGGAAATGCGCAAGACGTTCATCGGCGCCATCCTCGTGGGCCTCATCGAAAAAACGCAAGACATCAAAGTGATGAAGGCCATCACGAAGATGCTGGAGGAGTGGATGAAGTGCAAGAACGTGGTCACGCTGAACCAGGCGCCCAGCCTCCGGGAGAAGTCGATCCTGCTCGGGAAGATGATGCAGTACGTCGAGAAACGGTTCCCCGACGACGCCGACCTGAACGCGCAGTTCCTGGACCTGGTGAACTACGTCTACACGGATGTTAACTTGAAGACGACGGAGCTGACGTCCAAGTTGGAGCCGGCGTTCTTGGCGGGGCTCAGATGCAACCAGCCGCATATCCGAGCCAAGTTCTTTAAAGTGTTCGACGATTCCATGCGGCGGCGTCTTCACGATCGGCTCTTGTACATCGTGTGCTCGCAGAACTGGGAGGCAATTGGTCAGCACTATTGGATTAAGCAGTGCATTGAGCTGCTGCTGGTCACAGCCGCGGCTGATACCACGATACAGATGGCACACGAAAGCAGCATCTTGCCGAGCATAACTTCGGTGATTAATTCGGCGGAGAAGCGCGAGGAGTTCAACGGGATGCAGGTGGACGATCCGGAGTTCTACGCGTCGATGGAGATTAAGGAAGAGGTGTTGGACTTGGACTTGTCCAACGTAGAGTCGAACCCCACGCTCGAAGAGAAACCCACAGATCGGGCGGAGACCATCTCCAAAATGATCAAGAAGCACTACGAGTTTATCGAAGTGTCGCGGAACGTCACCACGGATCAGTTTCTAGTGGCTGCCGCCCAATTGTGCCACATGGACACGAGTTTGGCGGAGCAGGTGTGGCTTCAATTCTTTCCGCGGATATGGGAGATTTTAGAAGACGAGCAGAGGGCCGTCTTGGTCCAGGAGATACTGCCGTTTATAACGTCGGGAGCGCATATCGTCCAGAAGGATTGCCATCCAAGTGCCATCAACACGTTCGTGGAGGCGCTGTCGCGCTGCAGTCCGCCCATTCAGATAGCGCCGTGAGTATAAAATTGTTTTTTTTTGCTTCGAGTCTGTAACAAAACAGTTAAAGCACGCAATCGAGTGCGTTAATAATAGCTTTTTGAGTTTCGTACAGTCTTTTGCAATGGAAATGAGACTTATTAATATACAAAAACCCCCATAAGTCCGCAATCCAAATCGCAACGGACTCTATTTTAAATTCCGCTTTCTGTCACTTTATAATACGTCAAATTTAAGGTTAGTCTTCTGTTTACAAAATTGGAAATGATGGACTTATGGGGGTTTTTGTGTATTAATGAGTCTCATTTCCATTGCAAAAGACTGTACACAGATTACTCCAGATGACTGACTTCATAGGGCAATTTTGTCCGGAACTATCTCTTTTCCACACATTGAAAGTAGGCGCATGACATCTTTGTCACAGATACCATAAGCAAATGTAGAGGCGCTGTAGTCGTTACTAATACGTTGTACGATCGCTACATGTCACTACAAAAACTTTTATTTAAATTCAAATAAAAGGCCCAATATTTTTACTATTTTAAATTGAACAATGTACAATTCCGTGTTTTTTAAAAAGCGTGACTGTTTCTACGCTTGTTGCCTTTTTTCTGACTAATATTTAAAAAACAGCATTTTGCTGCAATTATAATCAAGCCAGTTAATGTCAAAGCTTGCTTGTATATTGAATTTGTGAAAAATTTTAAGAGAAAGATGGGTCCTTTTTACATTATTTGTGGTGTTGGTGAAAACTAAGCGGAGAAACTGCATTGTTTTCCAAAAAGTGAAGAAAGGTGATGTTTTATTAATACAACAAACTCAGGAACTCTTATTACATAATTCTAGAGCGAAACTGTGGCAAGAAGCTCTAAATGTCCAAAATTGCAGTCTAAAGCAAAAGTGGAGCGTTTGCAAAAAACACTTTTCGACATCGTTAGTTATTAGGCTTCATTATTCCTTATTTTTGTGTATGAATTTGAAGAACTACGCCAGGTTGCTCTATTGGTTGTCCGGCAAGTCTTTCAAAATTTCCATTATTATACAGGGTGAGTCATTAGTGAGGGATCGGTCCATAACTCCTAAACCATGTAAGCTACAAAAAAATTTTAAATACAATTTGTATACCATTTGTCAAGCTGCACAATCTAAAAATATTTTGGCGTATACAGGAAGTTCCAAAACTCGCGCATGCTACACAACTTTGTTTTTTCAAATACAACTACCTTTATTTTATTTGACTGTTAGAACCCATTTTATCATAAATTTATGGCGGTATAAGATATTTAGCATTTTAGATCACCGTTATCAAATTACAATTTTTTTTTTACATTTTTTGTCATTTGCAAAGGTTTACTCAAAAATTTACTGAGAGGGCGTTTTAGTAGCTAGAAAGCTGAAAGTTGGTAAAAATATGAAGAAAGGATTGCTCTTTACGCCTGATATGCAAAATATCATTTTTACTATACAGGGGCTGCAATAATTCGTGTCAAATTATACTATATTTAAATAAGCTTAACTTTAGTTTTTTAAATGGCACCCCCTATATTTTTGTATGCCATCGAATGCGCCTGGAGTCTAGCTTCGTTTTTTATTAAGGTTATTCTATAGCTAAAATTCATAATTCACGAGATATTTAATATTTTTGGCTGTGATACAGATTGGGCCAGGATACGGTAGGTAGAGTGCCATGGAAATCATTTTAACTCACATTTCAGCACTGCACAGTTGTGTCATCATTGATTTGACATTTGATTATCGATTCCATTATCCACAATAAATTCTATTTTACAAGAACAAACCGATATGATTTATTGTCTGGGAGAAGGCGAAAGAAATCCTTAGCTTAAGGCAATTTACGCTCAACGTTTAAATAAATTAACAAATAAACACATAAACAAATAAATATAAAAATTCAATAAAGTAAGCTAAACTAAATAATTTGTTCAATGTGGCGACCACCTTCCTGAGCACATATATTCACCCGGCAGGTGAATGATCTTCCAATATTTCGTAACATTTGCTGACAAACAGTTCAAAAGGCATTTTAGATTCTTATTTGCATGTTCTCTTTGGTTGTTTTGCCTTATTCCCGACAATAAATCATATCGATTTGTTCTTGTAAAATAGAATTAATTGTGGATAATGGAATGGATAATTAAATGACAAGTCGGTGATGATACAACTGTGCGGTGTTGAAATGTGAGTTATAATGATTTCCATGATTTCCATGGCACACTATCTGCTTTATTCCGGCTCAATCTGTATCACAGCCAAAAATATCAAATATCTCGTAAATTATGAATTTTAGCTATAGAACAACCTTAATAAAAAACGTAGCCAGAGCCCAGACGCATTCGATCGCATACAAAAATATAGGGGGTGCCATTTAAAAAACTAAAGTTATGCTTATTTAAAAATAGTATAATTTAACATGAATTATTTCAGACCCTGTATAGTAAAAATGACATTTTGCATATCGGGCTTAAAGTGCAATCCTTTCTTCATATTTTTACCAACTTTCAGCTTTCTAGCTGCTAAAACGGCCTCTCAGTAAATTTTTGAGTAAACCTATACAAATGACAAAAAATGTGAAAAAAAAATTGTAATTTGATAACGGTGATCTAAAATGTAAAATATCTTATACCGCCATAAATATATGATAAAATGGGTTCTAACAGTAAAATAAAATATAGGTAGTTGTATTTGAAAAAACAAAGTTGTGTAGCATGCGCGAGTTTTGGAACTCCCTGTATACGCCACAATATTTTTAGGTTGTGCAGCGTGACAAATGATATACAAATTGTATTTAAAAATTTTTTGTAGCTTACATGGTTTAGGAGTTATGGACCGATCCCTCACTAATGACTCACCCTGTATAATAACCCCAAGTAATTATCATATGTGTAAGTTATACCTATCTTAGAAATGTAATTGTTAACATTTTGGGTATAATTTTGTTTAATTTAAATTATGTAATTTAATAAATTGATTTTTATAAAATTGTTTGTTTGTATTACGTGTAAATAATGAAGGAATATTTAATGATTTACTCTACAAAACAATTTTTTAGATTAATTTTGTAGAATAAATCATAAAATATTCAAAATATAATAGCATTTTTACTACATATAAAGAGAGGAGAGGCTATTTAAATTTGCCGCAAAATTTGATCGATGCGCCATCTGAAAACTGTTACTTAATTTGAAGGTCGTTAGAGGTCATTCCGCCAAAATATTTGCATTGAGTCAGTCATCTGAAGTAGTCTGTGGTTTCGTAATAGGACTAGTGTAATTTAGTTTTTCTAGGGTGGCATGTCATGTGAAATGACATGTCAAACTTCAAGGTAAACACCAACACAAAACGTTACAATATTTTAAAAATTTAAATTCGCTTTTCTCAATTACAATAAACATTACATCTTGAGCACTTAAATTAATCTCAGGTATTTTGCTGAAAATTATTTTCACAGCCGTCTTAATTGCATTTGAAAATCTAAATTTCAATTTTGACTATTGTCAAGCAACCCATGCAAAATTCCAAAGTTTTAAAATTGAAAATTTGTAAATATTGCATAAATGATGCTAAGTAGAAAAAATGGTGTAAAAAAATTCGTTCTTAACGCTATTATTGGCACTCCGGTCGTTTTATACAGGTGAGTCATTAGTGCGGGATCAGTCCATTACTCCTAAACCATGTAATATACAAAAAAAAAATTAAATACAGTTTGTAAACCATTTGTCAGGCTGCACAACCTGAAAATATTTTAACGTATACAGGGGTTTCCAAAACTCACGCATGCTACACAACTTTGTTTTTTCAAATACAACCACCTATATTTTATTTTACTCTTAGAACCCATTCTGACATAAATTTATGGCGATATAAGATATTTTACATTTTGGATCACCGTTATCAAATTAGAAATTTTTTTCACATTTTTTGTCATTTGCAGACTTCACTTGCCAAAAATATCAAATATCTCGTAAATTATGGATTTTAGCTATAGAACAACCTCAATAAAAAACGTAGCTAGACTCCAGGCGCATTCGATGGAATAAAAAAAATATAGGGTGTGCGATTTAAAAAACTAAATTAAGCTTATTTAAAAATAGTATAATGCGACACGAATAATTGCAGATCCTGTATAGTAAAAATGACATTTTGCATATCGGACTTAGAGAGCAATCCTTTCTTCATATTTCTGACAACTTTTAGCCTTCTAGCTGCGAAAACGGCCTCTCAGTAAATTTTTAAGTGAACCTCTACAAATGACAAAAAATGTGAAAAAAAATTTGTAATTTGATAGCGGTTGTCTAAAATGTAAAATACCTTACACTACCATAAAGCATTCACCAAGAAGGGTTGGTTCTAACACTCAAATAAAATATAGGTAGTTCTATTTGAAAAAACAAAGTTGTGTAGCATTCGTGAGTTTTGGAAGACCCTGTATACGTCAAAATATTTTTAGGTTGTGTAGCCTGGCAAATTGTGTACCAATTGCATTAATTTTTTTTTCTATCTTACATGGTTCAGGAGTTATGCACCCATCCCGCACTAATGACTCACCCTGTATATTTAAACTCTTACAATAAAGTGTACCTTATGGATCTCGTTCTTTAATATAACTGTTATTAAAATGTCTAGTTGTTTTATAATTTTTTTTCCACTAATTAATTAATTACTATTACCAGTGGGCAATTTTTGCTTTTTCAAAAACTGAAATTTGGTTGACAATTGTCAACCAACCCATGCAAAATTCCTCAAATTTTAAAATTGCAAATTTTTAATTAATAATGCAAAGTAGAAAAAATTGTATCAAAAAATTCGTTTTTAAGGCTATTATGGCACTCGGCTTATATAAAACTCCCGGGTTTGCCGGTCGTTTTATAAATTTAAATTTTTGCAATAAAGTGTACCTTATGGGTCTCGTTCTTTAATATAACTAACTACTATTAAACTGTCTAGTTCTGTTTTATAATTTTTTTCTACTTAATAATTAATTACTATTAACAGTGGGGAATTTTTGCTTTTTCAAAAACTGAAATTTCAATTTCGACAATTGTCAACCAACCCATGCAAAATTCCTCAAATTTTAAAATTGCAAATTTTTAATTAATAATGCGAAGTAGAAAAAATGGTATTAAAAAATTGGTTCTTAGAGCTATTATGGCACTCGGCTTTTATAAATTTAATCTCTTACAATAAAGTATACCTACCTTATGGATCTCGTTCTTTTATAACTACTATTAAAATGTCTAATTCTGTTTTATAATTTTTTTCTACTAATTAATTAATTACTATTAACAATTGCCAAACCAACACATGCAAAATTCCTCAATTTTAAAATTGCGCAAATTTTTAATTAAAAATTCAAAGTAGAAAAAATGATATAAAAAAGTTCGTTCTTAAGGCTATTATGGCACTCGGCTATTATAAAACTCCCGGCTTCGCCCCTCTCTTATATCTTCTTTGTACTTTTGTATCGCCGGTTCTTCATCATTTTTATCCAACCTTATATGTTAGTTTTTTAGTATTTTCAGCGGTCTAAATTACTCTGGTTTGCTTCTACCAATTCGTGTTTGACTTCGTCCCATTCCAATATTTTTCCATTAACGACGAGTTTGTTGTACATTGTTAATCGGAATAATAATAAATCGGCTTTATTCATCTAAGGGGCGAAGTCTAGCCGAACCTACATGTATAATTCAATATACTACTTTGGTTTGGTACTAAATATAAATAAAATAGGATAGAATAAAGAAAATGGAAATATAGAAAGAAAATGGAAATAAAGAAATTACTAATGTACAAATAAAGATTAACCTAGCCGAAGCTACATGTATAATTCAATAACAAAATATAAATGAAATAGGATAGAATAAAGACAATGGAAATAAAGAAAGACAATGATAATAAAGAAATTACAAATGCACATATAAATATTAACATTTGAAGGCAAAAATAAACAATATCGAAAAAAAAAATTATGCGCACACTATTTTTTTTTTCGAAACTATTGAACATAAATATTATGATGTAAATGTATGAGTTAAAAGTTTTAACAATGTTATATGCCAATGATCTTTGAAATATTGGTGTCTTTAATTTTTGGAAATATCCAAAAGACGACTAATTTGAATCTTATGACAACTTCCTTGTGAAAGAAATAACTTTCTAAGATACGGTGATGACGTTTTAAATAATTTAAATACAAATAGTGACAAGTGATATTTATAGATTATCCCAACTCGAACTCCTTCATTTTAGGTGAGACATGATCAATTTTTTTTTATTTAAAAATAAATCTGCAGTAATTTTGAATTTTTTCCAAACGAAATTTGGATTGACTACTTAAACATTAATTATAATTAATTAGGCAGTAATTTAAATTTGAAAGGACTAACGATTTGCACAGTTTTGTGTCATAATGTGATAATTTGCATAAGCATTTTAATGCGGAATATGATTTTTTACGATAGAATTTACATGCTCCTTAAAGGCAACTGATTGTCTCGTAAGACCAAGATTTTTTACACATATTACAACTTTAATTTGAATACCGTCCCTTTCAATTTTAATCTTATGGTCAATTTTTTATTTCTGTATGACATGCATGGCTTTACATTTATTTACATTCAGTTTTAATTCTAATTGTTTAGTTCATTATTTTTTTTACAAGCTTGTTCAACATTTTTTAGATGAAAATTTGAATTTGAGCTAAAATTTTACAGTACTTTACTGAGTTTAATATCTCCGTTGTATACAGGGTTTTCCATCTCAGCTCCCATACTCTGTAGCTCAATTATTACTTAAGCTGGAATTTTGATATTTTGGAGACTTTAATTGTATTTTAGGACGGCATTTCAGGAAAATTTTTGTGTTCATACACAATGTCCCAAAAAAGTCTGACATCATAATATATTTCTTTAAATTGCATGCTATATATTTTTTGTGCCATTAGGGTGCATTTTTAGTTGCTTAATCTTCCAAAAAAATATACAAAGCGGTTTAGAGATAACGGTAAAAAAAAATAAAAACCAGAAAAAAATGGTTTCCAATGTTAGTTTATTTAAATATATGTATAATAATAAGTAATTATTTAATTTTTAATTCGGATTAATCAAACTGGATTAACAAGATTGTTAGACATTCTTTAATAATTAATTTGTACTTTTGGTAATTTGTATCAAGGGGGTACTATTTGTATTTTTTATAAATTTTTAAAACTAGAGGTCGAAATAATAAATCATTATGACGTCACACTTTTTTGTGACATTTTGTATAATTAAAAATATTTTCCTGAAAAGCCTCTTAGAATGTAATTAAAGTCTGCAAAATATCAAAATTCCAGCTTAATGGAGAGGACGGAAGCTGAGATGATTATGTATATTATGAATATTATGTATATTATGAATAAAAGTGGTCCTAAAATAGAACCCTGAGGAACACCTGAAGTTCTTAAAACTACTTTCGAGTACCAGCTAGAATTCGATTTAGTAAAAAATAATTCAAAAACTTGACCAAAATGTCATGAGAGCCATAAAAAGAGAGTTTCACAATAAGTATGATCATGTCAACAGCATTGGAAAAAATTGGCAAAGTCAATAAAGTCTATTCACTTTTATCTATTGTTCTATTTCCTTTACTTTTCAAAGGTACTACATTGTAATAAGTATTTTTTTATCGTCCGTACTCATTCTACTCTTCAAAATGAAACCCTGTAGATATAATGCACTTATACTAAGGCTCTTCTAAACCGAAAAACATGCGTGTTAAGGTACCGTTTGGTACAACTTTTTAATCTTCATCTTTGGAAAGGTACAATACAAAATACATTTGACTTTCTTCACGTTCTTTTCGCTCCAACCTTTCTCTTTCTTTTCCATGCTCCGTATTAACTGTCAACTTATGTGTTGTTTTTTTTCTAGCCCTCTAATGAAGTACCTGGGTAAGTCGCACAACCTCTGGCACCGCATGGCCTTGGGCCTCGAACAAATGGCCTTCGACCCGTCCTCCACGTCCAAGGCGAGCAACGCCGCCAGCTGCTACGACTTCGAGACCGATCAGTCCAAAAACGAGCTCCTCGACTCTTTGGGCGAGCTGTACTCGCTCCTCTGCGAGGAGGACCTCTGGGCTGGGTTGTGGCAAAAACACGCGCATTACAAAGAGACAAGTATCGCGATAGCGCACGAGCAGCACGGCTTCTTCGAGCAGGCGCAGACGGCGTACGATTCGGCGATGGCCAAACACAAGCAGGATAATTCGATGGGACCGGTCCCCACGCACACCCAGCGAGAGGTGCTCCTGTGGACGGAGCACTGGATTCGATGCGCCAAGGAACTGAACGAATGGAACGTCCTCACTGAATATGCCAAGAATGGGGTGTACGATCCGTATTTGTTGCTGGAAAGCGCCTGGAGGGTTCCGAATTGGGACATTATGAAGGAGGCGCTGAGTAGTGTGGAGTACAACTGCCCCAAGGAGCTGGCCTGGAAGGTGAGTCTTCGTCGTTTGTTCTTGGATGCACGATACACAGAAAATTAGAGACTAACTTAAGCTACATTTAATCCTGATGATTTATCTGAAACGAAAGTTTAACAAAATTCAATAGATGGCGCTTTTAATTCAACTAATGGTCAATAGATGGCGCTATGACCAAAATACGGGTTTTTAATTTTAAAAGAAACATTAAAATTTTGTAAAATTTTTTATGAAAGTATGTAGGCTTTCACGGTCGGTGTTATTAATTATAACGTTCTTCTTTGGGATTTTGGATTTTTAAAATAATTATTTATTATTATTATTATTTAAATAATAATTTAAGATTTTTAAAATTTTTTGTTTCTTTTTTGCATTATGTGGTGAAGCTAATCTTCAAAATGATGACTCAGTCAGGGGTTTTTATGAAGTAATATAGTCGTAATAAGGGAGAAGGCGTGCCGACAAAAACATCTTTGATAAATAATATATAGGGATTTTAACGCTAAATTAAATGTTTGTTTTAGTAACATATTTTTACAATAAAAACACACTGCACATTTAAATAAAACAGTACATTTTATTATTTTATTTTATATTTTTTTTATTCGTAAGGTTTGATATTTTTTGCTCCAACTTTGTTTTGAAGTTATCAAAATTTAGGTTACGATTCATATATCTCCGTATATATAATGTAGGTTTTTGATCTGGATAAACAAACAAGTACTTGAAACGGAATTACATTATTAGGAAGCTTGTGCATTGTTTTTTCGGCCAATTTTTTAAATAAATTATTTTTACTTGACTGGCCGTATTATTAAATTCAGTTTCTAGTATTTTAGTGGCATGTAACATATTTTCATTTGTATGCAACCGATTTCCTCTTGATAAGTAAAAGTTAGCCCGTGCTATAACAGCTTGGCAAAACATTTTTCTTGTTTTTTTTCTCAATATCTATTCGATTGAAAACATAAATCTCATCAAATGATAAAACACACATTCTGTCAAGTGAATTCATAATGGCGATTTTACCCTTCAGTAATGTACAAATACTGTGCAAAACACCTTAATTTAAATTAAAGGTAGAGCTGGTAGAGAAAGCCCATTACGCTTTTAAATATGAGGTGACCATCAATTTATTTAAATTTTAAGATTTAATAATTTTTCATTTGATTTAAGACCACCTGACGCTATGTCAAATTTTATATAAAATCATATTTAAAAAAATATCTAAAATTTTATACAAAATCTGTACGTAAAATACTCCGGCAATGCAAATTCTTCTTTGCAAAGCTTGCATCACATTTTCAATATCAAAATCCATTTGCATTTCAATTTCATTGGTATTTACTTCAGGTTCTGGAACATTCTGTTTTATCCAAAGTGGTTGAACTGGTAATAATTTGGTTAACTTCTTCTGCTCGTTGTTTTTTTTTACCATACGAAGGTATCTTGGTGAAAATTGGTTCTGAACGGATGGTTTCATTTTTAAAAACTCTGAAATTTGTTGAATTATAGTTAAAGGAATTTCAAAGCAGTCTGGTGCAAAGTAAATGGAGCAAATTCGTGATAAAATAGAATATTAATTATCATCATATTATTATTAACTTGATACAATAATGATAATAATAAATCGTCTTTATAAATATAAGGATAGATAATAAAGATAAAATAGGATAGATAGAATGGAGGCAATAAAAATAAAGAAATTTCAAATGTAAAAATAAATTGAAACATTTTATGGCAAAAGTAAGCAATATAGAAAATTCTACAAGAAAACAAAGTAAAAATTGTGCACACATATTTTATTAACTAAGTAAAACTATAAATGGGTTTTTTCTATCTACATTTATATCTAAATGTTTTTCGAAACGATTGGACAGAAATATTTTGATGAAACAAATTTGCTGAGTTAAAAGTTTTAACAACATTATATGTCAATGAGCTTTGAAAAATTGCTGTCTTGAATTTTGGCATCAAAAGTTATGACAACTTCTTCGTGAATGAAATAACTGTCTAAGATACGATGGTGATGACGTTTTAAACAATTTAAATGCAAATAGTGATATTTATAGATAGATTATTCCAACTCGAACTCCTTAATTTTAGGTGAGACATAATCAAATTTTTTTATTTAAAAATAAATTACAAAAGTTTTTTGCAAACGATTTATGGATTGATTATCTAAAAACGAGTAATAATGAATTACTCGGTTATTTAAATTATAAAGGATTTAGGATTTCCAACGATTTTTTCTTAACGTAAAATATAAAATATGATAATTTGCATAAGGGCATATTTAATGCAAAATATGATTTTTTTACGATATAATTTATACGCTCCTGCTGAAATCAATTCTCTATAGATATCTGTAAAGAAAATAAAGGTTCCATTCAAAAAAAAATTGTTATCCTTATTTGAAGTTTCTCAATTTTACAAATTTATTGTGACATTTATCATAAAGTTACGTAAATCTACGACCACGCAGTAGAAAGAACAATTATTTTTCTATTATCAGGCATTTTGCTTCTTTCTTCAGCAGTTCAAAAGTTTTTTCTAACACACTATTGCAAGTAGCCATTTTTGCATAAAAGTTATATCTCCGTAACCATAATAAATAAGTACCTAAACATCAAAAATGTAGCAAATTAAGCAAATAACGGCGGTCAAAAATATTGCTTCATTTGAAATAACAAAAGTTTAAGGCCACTTCCGGTATAACCGGAATGACCATGTGCCAAATTTCTAATTTGAATTTTTTTAGAATTCGAAAAATCTCTAATGGACCAATTGAAAAAATTACTCTGTATATTATTGCATTTGTAGATTCCTCGTTTCATGTTAGATCGAAAGTGGGGACTGTTTTCGAGTTTTTCAACTTTATTTATTATTTTGGGGGGGTTTGAAATAATGCGAATACCTACCTCTGGACTGAATTCAACATAAATTTTTTTATATCTTATTTTTACTTTAGAGGGCAAATTAAAACCACATTTTATCGAACAGAACCCGTGCATCAGGAAAACTTATGGATGCAAATTGAAGATGCAGCAGATTCTATTAGAAAAAAATCAAGACGTATTTCACTCTGTTATGGAATCGTTGCTTAGGCGTGCAAGAGCATGCATACAGTAAAATGGACAAAATTTTGAACATGTTTTAAAAAATTTTGTGAAAATAAAAAAATTGCATTGATTTTGAACTTTTTTTTGGTAAAGACACTGCTCTTATAAATACTTCAAATCAGACAAATAGGTTATTTGGACATATTTAAGACGTCAATTTAGCCTTCACTTTAGTTGCTAAGAATCTGGTATTAGGTATATTTCGGTCATTTGTAACTCAGTGGCGTGCTTCAAAATTGCTAATTCGTTTTTAATTTGAAAACGAAAAGACTTATTACAAACATTTTTTGCCAATACTTGCTATCACCAATTAAGACCTTTTTTTTGGTGAGTCATTAGTGCGGCATCGGTCCATAACTCCTAAACCATGTAAGATACAAAAAATTTTACATACAATTTGTATACCATTTGTCAGGCTGCACAACATACAAATATTTTAACGTATACAGGAGGTTCCAAAACTCACGCATGCTACACAACTTTGTTTTTTCAAATACAACCACCTATATTTTATTTTACTGTTAGAACCCATTTTGACATAGATTTATAGCGATATAAGATATTTTACATCTTGGATCACCGTTATCAAATCACAAGTTTTTTTTTGACATTTTTTGACATTTATGGTTCACTTAAAAATTTACTGAGAGGCCGTTTTAGTAGCTAGCACGCTGGTAGAAATATAAAAGAAGGATTGCTCATTAAGCCCGATATGCAAAATATCATTTTTACTATATAGGATCTGCAATAATTCGTGTCAAATGATACAATTTTTAAATAAGCTTAACTTTAGTCTTTTAAATGGAACCCCCTATATTTCTGTAAACCATCAAATGCGCCTGGAGTCTGGCTACGTTTTTTATTAGGGTTCTATAGTTAAAATTCATAATTTACGAGATATTTGATATTTTTGGCTGTGATACAGATTGAGCCAGGATACAAAATTGTAGGGTGTGCCATTTAAAAAACTAAAGTTAAGATTATTTAAAAATAGTATAATTTGAGATGAATTATTGCAGAACCTGTATAGTAAAAATGATATCGGGTGTAAAGAGCAATCCTCTCTTCATATTTCTACCCACCTTCTAGCTGCTAAAACGGCCTCTCAGTAAACTTTCAAATAAACCTTTGCAAATGACAAAAAATGTGAAAAAAAATTGTAATTTGATAACGGTGATCCAAAATGTAAAGTATCTTCTTATATCGCCATAAATCTGTGTCAAATTGGGTTCTAACAGTAAAATAAAATATAGGTGGTTCTATTTGAAAAAACAAAGTTGTGTAGCATGCGTGAGTTTTGGAACCCTCTATACAGGGTGTTTTTTTTAAGGCGGCCATTAGAAAATTTTTAACTTCCTACAGTGCTATAAATTTGAAATTTGGCATACAGTCAAAATTGACCATTCTGAATCAAAATAAATTATTTTCAATATGGCGGCACTTCCGCTTATACCGAAAGTGGACGCCATCTTTGTTATTTTAAATGGAACACCATAGTTTTTATTTAATTTTCGAATACCCTCTTTCTTTTTAAGTATCTTATACCTATATTGTACTTATCTATCCATCAAAGTTTTGGAGATATGCGCACTTTTTGACAAAATTTTGCAATTTCAGTGGTCTATTCAAAAAATGATTTTGCAGTAACCATTGGGAAAATGTACAAACTGTTTTTTCCTGTTGATAGAGGAAAGATTGCAAAATTGTAGGCTGGCCTCAAAAGTAACTGTATCACATTCTAAGTACTTACAATAATTTAATGAAAATGCCCAAAACAAAACGTCAATATTTCATTTTTTTTAAATGGCACCTACTAAATTTTATATCGCCAGTCGATAGAAAATGAAATTTAAGTCAATATTGTATTAGCATGTCCTATACCTATCTCAATTACTTTAGGAGTTATTATGATTTATTTAGAAAATGAGTCTAATTCTGTAATCATGAGGGTGTTTAGTAGGCTGTGAACAATGTATATGACTGTCAACGTCGCCGTTTAAGTTGTAATAAATTGATTTAATGTAATAAATAGATTTAAGCGTAAGCATTTTCTTTTAATATTATTGAGTTTGGAATTTTTGGTATTGTCGTTTTATATTTTATTGTTTTTTTATTTACAGTTCTGTTGTAAATTTATGCCCAAAACAGCACAAAAATAACCAATTTGCATAACTTCACTAAGTCTGGAAAGACAGAAAGACAGATTTAATCCCAAATTTTTAGCGGCAGCTCGTCGTTATGCACGGGGAAATGCGGCAAAATATCCCAAAACGTTAATTTGGTTTTCTTTACTTCTAGGAACAACTTTAACTCTTTCTCTGGTGATATGTATCATTCTTGAATGGATAAACTGATTCTGAAGACGGGAAAATTTTTGTTTATTTATTGGGGCTTGGTACGAATACTAACATGTCCTTTGAACGATTTTATCACAACTTACGTGAATAATAAACAAATCTAAAATCAATACATTTGGGTAATTATCCATTGCACTCAATTATTAAAACAGATAACTGCAATTTTTGCAGTGATATCAATTGTTTTACGTTCACAGCCTACTAAACACCCTCATGAATTATACTCATTTTTTAAATAAATCATAATAACTCCTAAAGTAATTGAGATAGGTATAGAACATGCTAATAGAATATCCCCTTAAATTTCATTTTATATCGACTGGAGATATAACATTTGGTAGGTGCCATTTAAAAAAAATTAAATATTGACGTTTTGTTTTGTGAGTTTTTATTAAATCATTGTAAGTACTTAGAATGTGATATAGTAATTGTTGAGGCCAGCCGAGAATTCTGCAATCTTTTGGGTATCGACTGCAAAAAACAGTTTGTACCTTTTCCCAATGGTTCCTGTGAAAAACATTTTTGAATAGACCACCGAAAATGCAAGATTTTGTAGAAAAGTGGGCATATCTCCAAAACTTTTACAGATAGATAGGTACAACATGGTGTAGGATACTCAAAATGAAAGGGGGCATTCGAAAATTAAATAAAAACTAGGGTGTTCCATTTAAAATAACAAAGATGGCGTCCACTTCCGGTATAAGCGGAAGTGCCGCCATATTGAAAACACTTTACTTCGATTCGAGATGGTCAATTTCGGCAGTGTTCCAAATTTCAAGTTTATAGCACTGTAGGAAGTTAAAAAGTTTCTAATGGCCGCCTTAAAAAAAACACCCTGTATACGTTAAAATATTTTTCGGTTGTGCAGCCTGACAAATGGTATACAAATTATATTAAAATGGTTTTGTATCTTACATGGTTTAGGAGTTATGGACCGTTCCCGCACTAATATCATAATAAAAGGATTTAAAAATCATTTACCACTTGCAGATTACAATGTACGGCGGTTTCTTACTAATCTGCCAACCTGACGAAAGCAAACCTTTGAAGTTCGTGGAGCGATACGTGGAAAGCGCGAGCGCTCTTTGTCTGAACGAATGGCGAAGACTGCCGCATATCGTGAGCCACATCCATTTGCCGTACCTGCAAGCGGCCCAGCAGATAATGGAGCTGCAGGAGGCCTACCAGATCCATAAAGGTCTCCTCCAGGGGCACCAGAACTCCTTGCACGACATGAAAGCCATCGTGAAGACGTGGCGCAATCGTCTGCCTGTAATCGCCGACGATTTAACTCACTGGAACGACATCTTCACCTGGCGGCAGCACCACTACCAAGTGATCGTCAACCACTACGAGAGCATCCGCGATACGACCCATACGAACTCCATGCTGGGCATTCACGCCTCCGCCCAGTCCATAATCCACTTCGGGAAGATCGCGCGCAAGCACAAGCTAGTCAACGTCTGCATCGAGTCCCTCAACCGGATCTACACGATAAAAAGCGTCCCCATCGTCGACTGCTACCAGAAGATCCGCCAGCAGGTCAAGTGCTACCTCCAGCTCGCCAGCATGAACAACAAGAACGAGCTCCAGGAGGGGCTGGAGGTGATCAACAACACCAACGTCAAGTACTTCGCCAAGGACCTCACCGCCGAAATTTACGCCCTCAAAGGCATGATCTATCATCTGAGCAACAAATCGGACGAAGCGAACAAGGCGTTCTCGGCCGCCGTTCAAATGCACGACACCTCCATCAAGGCGTGGGCCCTGTACGGCGACTACCTCGAGCAGGTTTTCACGCGCGACTCCAGACAAATCAACCTGGGGGTCAACGCCATGGCCTGTTTCCTCCACGCCTGTCGGCATCAGAACGAGTCCAAGGCGCGCAAATACCTGGCGAAGGTTTTGTGGCTGTTGAGTTACGACGACGACAATTCGTCGCTCATGGAAGCGCTCGATAAATATTCGGTGGGGGTGCCGCCGATTCTGTGGCTTCCATGGACGCCCCAGCTTTTGAACTGTCTAGTTCAATACGAGGGGAATGTTATATTGAATCTGATGTGTCAGGTGAGTACAGACGTGTTTAAATGGACATTGTTTATAGTTAGTACCCAGTAAACACACAAAACGCATTTAACGTTTTTTAAACGTTGAGGAAACGTTTAGTCGGTTGAAAAACGGTTTTACGTTGAATTTTAAACGTTTATTTTCAGTTGATTTTAAAACGTTTCCGATTTAACGTTTTTTTAACGTTTATGCAAGTAAATTAGAAACGTTTTTTTAACTGAAATTATAAACGTTATTTCCACCTTACTTTTATACCTTTATTTAACGTTTTAATGTCCCGCGATTTAACGTTATTAGAAACCAAATATTCAACGTTTTTTTAACGTTTATTCAACGTAAATTAGAAACGATTTTTTAACCAAAATTAAAAACGTTTTATTTGACGTCTATTTAACGTTTTAATGTCCCGCGATTTAACGTTATTTGAAACCACAATTCAACGTTTTTTTAACGTTTATTCAACGTAAATTAGAAAGGTTTTTTTAACCAAATTTAATTCAACGTTTTATTTGACGTCTATTTTACGTTTTAATGTCCCGCGATTTAACGTTATTTGAAACCACAATTCAACGTTTTTTTAACGTTTATTCAACGTAAATTAGAAACGTTTTTTTAACCAAATTTAATTCAACGTTTTATTTGACGTCTATTTTACGTTTTAATGTCCCGCGATTTAACGTTATTTGAAACCACAATTCAACGTTTTTTTAACGTTTATTCAACGTAAATTAGAAATTAAAAACGTTTTATTTGATGTCTATTTAACGTTTTAATGTCCTGCGATTTAACGTTATTTGAAACCACAATTCTACGTTTTTTTAACGTTTATTCAACGTCAACTAAAAACGTTTTTTTAACTAACATTAAAAACGTTTATTCAACGTTTAATTTGACGTTTATTTAACGTTTTAATGTCCCGCGATTTAACGTTATTTGAAACCAATATTCAACGTTTTTTTAACGTTTATTCAACGTCAATTAGAAACGTTTTTTTAACTAAAATTAAATATGTAATTTGTAATTAAACAGCCATTCTAGTCCGATCTAATTAGGTACTAGCATACCAGCGAACCTTTTATATACGTTGATAAACACTTGAAGCCATCATAGGTTATTTATGCATTATTTTCATTCATTTATTAGTTCCAAAAATGAACGTCAGAGGCCGCGCCCTGGTAAAAGTTACTAATGGACTACGTAAGTACAGGTAATATAATGGTGGAACTATTTCTTGTAACAGCAATCACATTTGCAATCACATCTATTCTGCAGCCGATTACGTCACTCGAATGTTATAGGTCACCGCTTTTTTCACAATAGCTCTGATCTTTGGGGAGAAAGCACCTCCAAGTGCAATCTTACTGGACTTTTTTCATTGTTGATTTCTGGCGTTTCTTTCTTTCTTTATTGGTATTGTAATAATTATATCTATTTGTAAATTATACATACAGGTCGACGTTTTTAATTTTCTTTTAAAAAACGTTGAATAAAGGTATAAAAATAAGGTGGAAATTTCGGTTAAAAAAACGTTTATAATTTCCGTGGAATAAACGTTTTTAATGTTAGTTAAAAAAACGTTTATGATTTCCGTTGAATAAACGTTTTTAATGTTAGTTAAAAAAACGTTTCTAATTGACGTTGAATAAACGTTAAAAAAACGTTGAATATTGGTTTCAAATAACGTTATATCGCGGGACATTAAAACGTTAAATAAACGTCAAATAAAACGTTGAAGTAACGTTTATAATGTCAGTTAAAAAAACATTTCTAATTAACGTTGATTAAACGTTAAAAAAACGTTGAAGAGTGGTTTCAAAAAACGTTAAATCGAGGGACATTAAAACGTTAAATCGACGTCAAATATAAACGTTTAATAAACGTTTGTGTGTTTACTGAGTATAGTCGTCTAGAAAGGATTTTCGTTTGCATTTTGAGGTTAAAAGCTGAAACCAATTTTAGATTATACCCTACTCTTATAACTATGCGCTAATTCTGACATAAAAATTTGCTCTGTTATGTCATCTCTCTCAAGGCCATGACGTCATTTCAATTTTTTTTAAATGGCAATTCTACATTTTAATCGCGTTATTTTAAAGAGCATGTTTTTTTGCATATAAAACAATAAATAAGTTACATAACAATATTTTTGAGAAAAAAAAGTTTTGAGTATTTTTTCTTTTGTTATTTAGTAATTTAATGATTTTAACAATAGCAGTTTATTTAAATAACATGTAAAATTTACAAAATAATCAGATTAAATGTTCAAACTGCCTACCTTCTTCAAGTTGACAATGACTAAGACGATGTTCAAATTCTTCTGACATTATTTAAAACTTAAAATTTTATTTTTTTCTCAAAAATATTATGTAACATATTACAAATTTTATTGTTTTATGTGTAATTGTAACAATTTACATTGGTCCGAGCCAACAGAAAATAAAAGCAAATAATAAAAATTATGGTTTGATTGTGAACAAAGAGCACCGGTAGTGGGGGGCGTATTCTCCTATTTACTGACGGCTATTCTAGGAAATTTAGCTTGATATTCAGTTTTCTTACATTTTACTCAATTATGGAATTTCCTAATGAGATGTGAATTTTAATATGCATTGGGAAAGCATGTGTCTTTAGGGCGGTACAAATTTTTAGATTGCTTATCCGTTCTCTTTAAAAATTTTTGGAAAAGGAGCCTGTTCATATGCTATCAGTATTTTGTGCTTTTCTGTTATTTTTTCAGCGGTCGGGCTGTAGCTGCTGTCCACAATGTTTTTTATTATTATTATTTATTCAATATAGCAAGTTACAGCACACACTTTCAATTATTAAAATATTTGATTTACTGTAATTTTGACACTCTTAGATTTCACTTTTCTGTGTCAACAAGTTTAGGTAATAAATACTCAGCGGCTGAATACATGATTGTAACCGAATAAATAAAGGTGTTGTCTTTTTTATTACGAATTTAGTTTGACACTGAAATCTTTCAAAAATTCCAATGTTTTTTTTAATGAACTCTTAGTAACATAAAATTACGACAAAAATACCAATTTTACGTTGTCTTTTCTCGAATATTCTTGAACCTAGATTTTTTTCTTCAAATTTACACATCCGTATGCGATCTCTTATTTCCTCATTTTCTCGGGGGCGAGTGTTCTGAAATATCCAGTATTTTAATTTTTATACAAATTTTAAACAATTATACCGGGACTTTTTTTAACTCTCAACATATTCCCTATTTTCAATTTAAAAAAGCACATTTTGACTTGGTATAATTGAATTGTTTTTTTTTTTGTTGAATTATACATTCCTTTAATTTATTGTATCAAAATAATAATACAAACTCCACAATTTGTGTTATTGTCAGGTCAGGTTTTAGGCTATTTGCTAAAATTATGTAAATCTACGACCATGCAGTGGAAAGTACAATTATTTTGCAATTATCGGGCATTTTACATATTTCTTTATTGCGAGCAGTTCAAAAGTTATGATGTTATGATGAACCCATGCAAGTAGCCATTTTTCCATAATAGTTGTGATGTTTCCGTAACCATAACAAATAACTAAACATAACTAAGATCAAAAGTGTGGCAAAGAATGTAACGGCGTCAAAACAAATATACAGTGTGGATCAAAAGGTTGAAACCACAGATTACTCCAGATGACTGACTTCATAGGGCGATTTTGTCCGGAATTATCTCTTTTCTAAACATTGAAACTAGGCGCATGACATTTTTGTCACAGATACCATAAGCAAATGTAGAGGCGCTGTAGTCGTTGCTAATACTAATGTACGACCGCTAGATGTCACTACAAAAACTATTATTTAAATTCAAATAAAAGGCCCAATATTTTTACTATTTTAAATTCAACAATGTACAATTCCGTGTTTTTTAAAAAGCGTGACTGTTTCTACGCTTGTTGCTTTTTTCTGACTAATATTTTGACAATGGGATAAATCATTATGGGATTAAAAAAAAGTGCAAAACATTTCCCGGTATCGTTGTGAATCCAAACATCAATCTATTCATTGTTACAGCTTCTCCTCTGTTGAGGAGAATATCGGCACGACCAGGACGGTCATTAATTTGATATAACTGTAAGTCGTGAATAGATCGATGAAGAAGAATCAGTCTCAAAACCGAAAAATGTCTTGAGAATATTTGGCAGCACTCAGTTACCCGTCAACCTTCATGGGTCATCAGTCTCTATGCGCAACTCGAGACCTACCAATTCAGTTTAAGAGCAACTGCATTCTCAATTAATATTTCAAAAATCGTTGTATATATAGTTAAACACGGACGTCGACCGTTAGGGAGTTGTATTACACAACATACATTAGAAAAAAAGGTTCGGGTTTTCTTGGATTCGAAGGTTTATTATTTTAGTAGACCAAAAAATTTAGACGAGTTACGGCAAAAAATCGAAAGCAATTGCGATAAATGTTGTTTATTTTTGGAGTTTAATTACGGATTGTCTTTCATTAAAGTTTACATTATTTTTTTTACATGTTTACATTTTATTTAAAGTACCAACTTTTTTTTCCCCATCATCTAAGTAATAATAATAATAATAATATGTTTGTGACCTACCAATCGTTGTATACATAGTTAAACACGAACGTTGACCACTAGTGAGTTATAAATTACACAATATACATTAGAAAAATAAGGTTCGGATTTGTTTGGATTCGAAGGTTTAAAAACCAATGATTATTAAAAAAGTTCATTAAAAATAAAATTAAACTGTCCTAGCGTTTGGGCCGTTTTATTTCGATGGTAAATTTTAAACTGACAGATCTTGACATTTGTCAAATCTATCTTTGTTTTCTATGGTTTCTACACTGGAAAGCCGATAAATTCCATGGCCAACGCAGCCTCGTTTTTTTTTTGAACGCACGTTATTTATAAGATATATTTTATTATTCGCTATATAAATAGACAGGATTACTGTCTCGAAAATGGAAATAAGGTTGATGAGTAGTACTAGTTTTGAGAGTGATTTAGAATCCAAAATCAAGCTGACCTGTGAAAAGATGTATTGTTTGTCAAGAGGGAAAAACCTAATTAAACTCACGGAAACCACAAAGAAGAAATTCATTGCAAGCGTAAAAATAGATTTGAAAAAAAATATTTTTAGATACCTTACATAAGCTTCAGTTAAGACGAACGCCGGATTGTGGAGATTCGTATGTATACAGGGTGTTTTTTTATGGTTATGCAAATTGGTTATTTTTGTGCTGTTTTGGGCATAAATTTACAACAGAACTGTAAATAAAAAAACAATAAAATATAAAACGACAGTACCAAATATTCCAAACTCAATAATATTAATAGAAGTTGCTTACGCTTAAATCTATTTATTACATTAAATCCATTTATTACAACTTAAACCTCGTCGTTGACAGTGATATCAATTGTTTTACGTTCATAGGTTACTCATAAATTATTCTCATTTTCTAAATAAATCATAATAACTCCTAAGATAGATAGATAGATATAGGCTACCGCTATCGACTACAAAAAACAGTTTTTATCTTTTCCCAACGATTACTGCGAAATAATTTTTTGAATAGACCGCCGAAAATGCAAGATTTTGGAGAAAAGTGGGCATATCTCCAAAACTTTGGCAGATAGATAGGTACAGCATAGGTGTGAGATACACGAAAAGAAAGGGGGCATTCGAAAATTAAATAAAAACTAGGGTGTTTTTTTTTTAAATAACAAAGATGACGTCCACTTCCGGTATAAGCCGAAGTGCCGCCATATTCAAAATAATTTACTTCGATTCGAAATGGTCAATTTTGGCTCTGTTCCAATTTTCAAGTTTATAGCACTGCAGGAAGTTAAAAATTTTCAAATGGTTGCCTTAAAAAAACACCTGTATATGCAAACTTTTTTTTGCAGTTTTTTACGTTTCATCCCTTATTCCGACAACGTGCGTTCAAAAAAAAACGAGGCTGCGTTGGCCATGGAATTTATCGACTTTCCAGTGTAGACACCATAGAAAACATAAACATAGATTTGACAAATGTCAAGATCTGTCAGTTTAAAATTTACCATCGAAATAAAACGGCCCAAACGCTAGGACAGTTTAATTTTATTTTTAATGAACATTTTTAATAATCATTGGTTTTTAAACCTTCGAACCAAACAAATCCGAACCTTTTTTTTCTAATGTATATTGTGTAATTTATAACTCACTAGTGGTCAACGTTCGTGTTTAACTATGTATACAACGATTGGTAGGTCACAAACATATTATTATTATTACTTAAATGATTGGGAAAACAAATTTGGCACTTTAAATAAAATGTAAACATGTAAAAAAAAATAATGTAAACTTTAATGAAAGACAATCAGTAATTAAGCTCCAAAAATAAACAACATTTATCGCAATTGCTTTCGATTTTTTGCCGTAACTCGTCTAAATTTTTTTGCCTACTAAAAATAAACCTTCGAATCCAAGCAAACCCGAACTTTTTTTTCTAATATATATTGTGTAATATAACTCCCTAACGGTCGACGTCCGTGTTTAACTATATATACAACGATTTTTGAAATATTAATTGAGAATGCAGTTGCTCTTAAACTGAATTGGTAGGTCTCGAGTTGCGCATAGAGACTGATGACCCATGAAGGTTGACGGGTAACTAACTCATCGATCTATTCACGACTTGCAGTTATATCAAATTAATGACCGTCCTGGTCGTGCCGATATTCTCCTCAACAGAAGAGAAGCTGTAACAATGAATAGATTGATGTTTGGATTCACAACGATACCGGGAAATGTTTTGCACTTTTTTTTATCCCATTGTCAGCAAGGAAGCTAACCTAAAAACATGAACAGACTCGAACTGACACTTTGAAATTTTGCTACACTAAATTGATGCACAAAGTTTTTCCATGGCCAACGCAGCCTCGTTTTTTTTTTGAACGCACGTTAGTTATAAGGGCAGGGTACCATCTAAAATTGGTTTCAGCTTTTAACCTCTAAAGTGCAAACGAAAATCACAATTTGAGGGTTTGTGGACTCTACTATTAAGGCGTTTGTTAGGTGGGTCGGATGTTTCCGCAAGCTGTGTACTTCCCGATCCGTACGTTGTACTTAACTCTGCGGACGGCGACCGCGAGGAAGACTAATACGGTCCAGCAGCAGCCCCACGACGCGCAGGGCGACAACGCGTCCAACCAGAACCAGGAAGCGACGAACACTACGACGACGATCACCACCAGCGAAACGCCCTCGATCAAAGCGACCCCGGCGATGATCCGCTGCTCGAAGATCATGAAAATGCAAAGAGACATTCACACGACGGCGCTGTCGAGCTTGGAGGGCATCGCCAACCAAATGGAGTGGTTCAGAGAGAACTGGTACGAAGAAGTGTTGAGGCAGCTGAGGCAGGGCCTGACGAAGTGCTACGCCATAGCGTTCGAGAACCGGGAGAGCGTCAACGAAGCCAAAATCACGCCTCACATTTTGAACTTCGTCAAGAAGCTGATGTCGACGTTCGGGATCGGAGTCGGTAAGTGGCCGTCGAAGCGAAGAGGATCGGATTTTTGAGCGGGCTTTCAGAGAATATCGGTTCGGTGAATGTGACGTTCAATTCGGCGGCGTCGGAGAGTCTGGCGCGGAGGGCCGAGGCCACGAACCAGGACCCGGTTTTCAAGGAGATGAAGCAGGATTTTACGAGGGATTTCGACTTTTCACAAAACAGCTCCATGAAGCTGCACACGCTCATTTTTAAGATGAAGAAGTGGATCAAGATTTTGGACAACAGGTCGAAGATGCTTCTCCAGTAAGTATACACTCTTATCGGTTCTCTAAAAATAAAAAAAAATACAGAAGTTGTAATTTCAGCAACTTTCGTTATAGCATTGAAAATGAACTTGACTATTTTTTAAAGTTGACAAAATTTCGCAATATCTAAAAATTTAACAACGGGCAAATTTATGTTTTGTGGAAAAATAAACTTTTATTACATACAAATATGCTTTTCGCGCCAAACCCGACTTGACCCGAATTGCACTAGAGCATTCGGATACTAACTTCGGTTTAAGCCCTCTTCGTAATTTAAAATTTGCACAATAGTTACGCATCCGCTCACAAACATCAGATATTATGGAAGGTGTGAAATACAATAATTATAAAATTGTTCATGAAAAGCAATTTAGAAAGGGCAAGAGATGTTTAAACAACTTGTAGTCTCCCAAAAGTAAAAATAAAATATAGATAAAATTAATAAACGCACAAATGCAGAATGAGGAGTTCCGTTGGCATTTCAATTTAAAATCTCAACCCTGTCACAAACATAAGCTGTCTGAACGCCCATTGGACGTCCATGTCCACTGAGCGCCTGCATTTAGTTTGCGTAGTTCATGTAATCTTCGACGTATTTACGACTTCTACTTATATTTTCTTGTTCTCCGTCTACGAAAAATCCATGACCACGAATGACACTGACATGAATATATTTCAAGAGATAACAGAGATATATTCAACATTAAGAAAAATTAAATCTTGATCAATTCACACGTGAACACAATGATAAAAATTACACACAAACGAAACTCTGAATTTCTACACCCGTTTTTGCACCTTTCCTAGCACATCTACGAATATAACGCTACTTACCAGAGAATACTCCTTGAATATATACAGGTTGTCAGAAAAAGGGCGGACCCAAAAAACGAATTGCCCTATTCTTTTAAGTTATTAAGAAAAATAGCATGCTCAATTTGGCAACCCTGTAATTAATAAATCGTTTTATTTGCCTTTCGGCCTTAAGACTCCTACAAAATCTTACATAGGTATAACATCAACTTAATATAAATTTCTTCTAACACAGATCAATCCCATCTTCTTTCCTTCTTTTACGCACTCCCCCCTCTTTCTCTCTCTCACAACGCTTCTCATCCATTCTACTCCTCTTCCATCTTCATTCAGTACCTCATACCTCCTTCTTTCTTCCTGTCGTAAACTCTCGCATTCATTCATTAGGTTTTCTGTCTCTCGTCCTTCTCCACATATTCTGCATCCTCTCTGCTTCTCTCCCAACCAGAACTTGCATTCTCTCTCTTCATTCCCGGCACCTGAATCTTGCAATCATTCTTCTCACTTTCACATTTTCTCGGTACAGATATTTCAGTAGTTCTTCGGTTATTATTTCCTTATACTTGCTATTATACCTGGACTCTTTTCTCTCTCTCTCTCTTTCTCTCAGTCTTTCTCTTAATCTCACCCCTCGTTCCCTCATTCTCTTCGCTTCTCCTGAGCTGTACCCATTCCTTTCATAGTACTTTGCCCTTTCACTCGTCCTATCATTTTCTCCTTCTCTCTTTTTCTTTCTCAGACATTCCTGCATCATTTGGCACCAAGTCCTTTTGCTTATTCTCTCCTCAAATGTTGTCGCCTTCATTCTTGTTACCACTCTCAACTTTTCTCTTTTCGCCCTATTCCTTTTAGTTATTAGCAAAAAAATCCATGTTCAATTTGGCACCTCTGTAATTCTATGCTGTTGATGCGTTCCATTAGGTAATTGTTTGCACCAGCCAAGCCAGATTTATTTTCATCGCATTGTAATGTAAAAAATGAAACTTTTCTTTTTTAATGCAACAGTAAATTTTGGCAATATTTTTTTTATTTCTTAAGAGAAGAAAATCACTTATTGATTTGGAGTACTTTTATTGTTAGCGTCAGAGGTCGCGGGGGTTTTATAAGCCAAAAGATACACGGCTTATTTTAAGCAATATAATATGACAAGTATCGGTTATTTGAGAAAAACGATTGTATGTATGACAGTATAACACAGTTTGTTGTGTGTGTTTTAAAATTTTGCGCGTTACTAAATCTGTATATCGATACTGCCATTCTAAAACGTCGTATCCCACATTTGGAAAATTTTTCAGGAGACGTTAAAAACGTTTTACGGTTGTAAATGAAAAGAAACTAGTAACTTTTTTTTTCTTACGTTTGGTTTAATGCATAAGTAGTCATAATTCAGGTATAAAAAAACTTTTGTTAATTTATTTAATTATTATGTGGGATGTAGGATACGACATATTGTCAATAAGATTTAAGATGTGATAAAATGGAAAAAAAATTAAGAAAATTTTGGGAAAATGATTGCTTTTATTAGTTTTTAATTAAACAATTTTTTAACACACTTTAACATAATATTATAATATCATTATATTATTTATGAAACCACAGACAATTATAATTATATTATATTCACAGCTGCAGAGTACTACACGAAATTTCAATTTTTTTTCTTCTTTGATAACTTTCTATTTTTATTGTCTTTAACATTATCTTTACTTTTATTCTCATTGTTTTGTTTTTTGTTAACTTTTGTTTTTTTTTTAATTTCAGGTACATTCTCTTGTTCAGGTTCCCGATTTTTTCTTTTTCTCAGCCTCTTATCACAAGTTTCCTTATAATTAATAACATCACCTTCAATTTTTTTTCTTTATTATTGCGACGTAATACTTTCGTCGGAACTTCACAATAATCTTGACTAGGGTTACCCTTACAATAATCTCTCAATATTATTCTCTCATCCACATCTAAAATTATATTTTTTTCATTATTTTCGGCTGTTATAGCTCGCTGATAAAAAATCTGCAATGAAAAAATTGTTTGTATCATCTGTTTATGCTGTTATAACCTATAAATTTATTTTCATGTTTTTCATAAAATACAGGAATCGGCAGTAAATAAATAATCATGAATTATATGCTTCAATTACAGTAAAAAAATTATGCATAATTAACTTCTTACTCATTTTGGAAATTACTTCCTTAAAATTAACTTAAATTAATAATATTAAGCGGGACTGTCACATCGCGGCGCCGACTGAACCTACAAATGTGGGATACGACATTTTAGAATGCACGAAAGTTTGCGTGTGGGATACGACATATTAGAATATTTATTTAAAAATACTAAATAAATAATTTGACCTCTAAAATTTTTACAAAAGCTGCACACTGTTATAATGATTCCTTTTTTCAAAAAAAGTGAAAATATCAAATTTTGTGGGATACGACGTATTATAATGGCAGTATCGATATACAAGGTGTCCCAGCGCTGCGGGGAAGTAAGATAATACTACAATGAAAAACGATATCAAGTTGGGGTTGCGACAAAGAGTACAATCTGAAAAAATCTGTTTATATACAGATTGTCCAAATACAGAGCGGCACATCAAAGTTATGCTTTTTTTTAAATGAAACACCCAGTATATTACGCTATTTTCGGATTTCTAATCAACAAATAATTATACATATTTTGTACCAGGTGGAATATGAATATGAAAACCTTTGATGCTGTAACTTCCTTATTTGTTATGCGATTTTAATAAATAATACCTCAAACGAAATCGTTTTAGAAACTCCCTCGTGCGAATTGCTGCCAATTTTGTTTTGACAGTTAGGGTTTGACAGACCATAGCTAACTTTCTTTTCTAAACTGGCACCATATACAGGTGCATGCTATACAACTTTGATTTTTCAAATAGAACTACCTATATTTTATTTCTCCATTAGAACCCCCTTTCACATAGATTTGTGGTGATATAAGATATTTTACATTTTGGATCACCGTTATCAAATTATAAATTTTTTTCACATTTTTTGTCATTTACAGAAGTTACTTAAAAATTTACTGAGAGGTCGTTTTAGCAGCTAGAAGGCTGAAGGTTGGGTTAAATATGAAGAAAAGATTGCTCTTTACGCTAGGCATGCAAAATATAATTTTTACTATATAGGATCTGCAATTGTGTACAGAAATGTGTTATGTTGCATTACAATTTTTATTTCACGTACAGATTTTATATATTTTTTTATATAAGATTTTATATAAAATATGACATAGTGTCAGACAGCCTTTAAACATAACTAATAATTAAAAAATGCATAATTCTTAAAGTGTCAGAGAAAAGTATCGATAACTCAGGTCTACAAGAATCAGAATAAAAAGGTGAACAAGTGTATTTTGCTTTAATTCACAAAAATCGACATAAAACTGTATGGCATGAATCACTGCACCAGAGTTAATGATGCAAGGAATTGAATTTTTGTGAAAAATTATTGCGCGAAAGAAAACAGCGATCAGTTTTTAATAAAATTAAAGGTTTTGACTCTATACCACCATTCTGGATATCCCTACAACAAAAAATGTTATGAACAATTAGCTCAGACCTCTTTGTCGCAAGTTTCCATTCGCATCAAAATTTCACTTTTCAGTACTCGACAACCGGCATTCAAACCAGATTTTTTGCAGACAAACCTGTATAATCGTGTTCGCAATGAAACAGGGCTTATTTTGATATAAGATTTATTTATTAAACAAACGGGTGAAAATAACTAGTATCAACGCCAACCCAGTAGTTACGTCAGGAAAACAATTGACAACCCAACGTTTGTATATTCTATAGACTTCATACTTTCGGTTGGTATTAAATTTATTCGTTAAACTCATAAGTGCAATGTTTAGTAAAAAGTCATTTTTCAATTTATTAATTAATCATAGTTAGGCCAGGAATTTTTCAGCCAACCCACTCGAGATATATTTTTTAACATACCAAATTTTATATAAAATACTTTTCATCTATTAAACAGATGGACGAAGGTCGTTTCTAATTGGGATGTTAGACTAATAACACCGGCACACAAAAAAAAAGTTGGGTTATGTATTTCGATGCGCTGAATCCGAATTTGTGGTCGGTTTAACCCGTACACCTCCAAAATTTTGAGTAAATTGCAAAAAACCGCTAAAAATCTCTAAAAGTAGCAAATAAATGCAGTTATGCAAGCGCGAAAATTTTTTACGAACTACATTAAGTATGTTTATTATGTATTTCGATGCGCTGAATCCAAATCTGAAGTTTGTTTAGCTTGTCAACCCTCCAAATTTTGAGTAAATTGCAAAAAACCGCTGAAATTTGCTAAAAATGGTCAAAATTGAAGTTATGCAAACAAAAACAATTTCTCGAATTAGATCAAGTATGTATGCAACCGTTTTTGCTGATGCGGGCTGATGTAAATTATCTGCTGGAGAAAGGCATGCATCTAGTTGTATTTTTGAATTACAAAAGTACATTGCAGTATTTTCCATTATTTTAATACTTTCCTACTTCTAAATATTTCCAATACTTGTCACTTTTGGCATAAAAAGCAAATTTTTTTCACTTCCAGTTTCACTGTTTTTTAAATATAACACCTTGTATATTGTTCAGTACCTGACCAAGGAGGGGTTAGTCCCCACCATTTTGTACCACCCTCAACAGGGATGGTTAGTTGTAGTTAGTTGATAAATAAATTCTAAAGCAAGAGGGTCTGCACTTATAATTTCCTAAAACATTATGGTCCTTCGAGTTAACATTAAGTAATCACACCAAACATATATTATTACATATTTGGATTCTAAATGATTTTCTGAATCGGACGACACCCCATAAGTAATATTTGAAATATTAAATTAAATTTTTATATTTGTATTTGCGATCTAGAGAGCTGTTATCCCCATCAAATTCTTCTAATCAATACCAGCAACCTTACACACAATTCATTGAAAAACTCATTAGGTTTTCTCTCTACGATCTTGTCGATCTGGACGAAATGTTTTTTCTGCATAATTACAAATTTTTTAAATGATATCATATTGGTAAATATACAAGTACTAGAACGTTCATTCGGTAAAGAATACCCTCATGTCAGTAGCCAATTTTTATTTTGTCAATATAATATTCCTAGAAATTTTTATTTAAATATCCCGTGACAATAGAAAAGAAGAAGAGATAGCCATGGAACAAATCAAGGCACATTATTTATATATGTACAAGTAAAAATAATTTAATAAAATTAGAACAGCAAATGTTCAAATTGTTAACCATTCATGATCGACAATGATGTTTGGTTTAATGAGCGAAAGAATCGTCTTACAGCATCAATATTTGGGAAAGTAATTAAAAGAAGGAAACATACAAAATGGTCAAAACTGGTAGAGACATTGTTATATGGAAAAACACTAACAACACCTGCAATTGATTATGGAAAAGTAAATGAAAAATGCGCTAGAGAGATATAGGTATGGCTGTTACAAGTGAAAAAATAGATTCATGTGGCCTATTTGTGGATATATCCTACGGATATCTAGGTGGTTTTCCTGACGGTGTCACAAAAAGTGGTGGCATTGTTGAAGTAAAATGCCCAAAATCTGCAGAGCTTTTGACTATCGAAGAAGCAGTAATAAAACTAAAAAAATGTTTGCCTTACCAAAGAAAAAAAAATTAAAACGAAACCACGACTACTTTTTTCAAGTTCAGGGACAGTTAAACATAAGTAAAAAACTTTTTTGTGGTTTTGTAGTTTGGACCCCAAAGGCTATACATATAGAAAGAATTTTTCCAGATGGCAACAAAAAATGTTACCCAAGTTGATATTCTTTTATGAATAAGCGTTATTACCAGAAAAAAATATGGAGCGTTTACGGAGCTCTGGGTCAGCCTGTATGTATGTAAAATGTCATTCATATTTTTATTTTTATTGGTTTTCTTAATTAAAGTTCTATGTTGCAAGCTTTGTTTGTATTTTAAGTAAAACTTTGTTAGCCTCGTTTTCTCGTGGTGCGTCCCCCAATTAAAATCATAGCGCCTGTTGTCGGTTTTACAATGGAATTTGAATTATTTTTTTGATACTGCATCGAACGTCAACTTCGGTCTTTTAAATTTCTTTATAGTATACTAGCTGAATGTACCCGGCGTTGCCCGGACGTAGATTAAATAAACTCAGTGTTGACTAAAGTGGTGATGTTGACTAATCGACATTATAATACAATTAAACAGGAATGCTCTACTTTTCCAATCACAAAATAAACAAATATGCTGAAATTAACCTGCGTTGCCAGGACCGGGTACTTCAATATGATTTGGACAAAAAGGATACCTTGGTTGATATCTGAGATAAAAAATTTTGAATAGACTCTTTAGGCAGTTGTCCTATAAACGATTCCAGGAAATCGAAATTAACTTTATATAATTTTAGGGGAAATCGAAGTTTACAAATTAGCTGATCATGTTATGATAAAATTGAAAACACAATGGAACAATTCCTCTTGCTGCAGTCAACTCACAAACAGAACAGTATGTAGATGATTTTGACTTATCTCTGGAATAAACAAACACTTATCTCCTTCTGAACTGCAGAAAAATTATTACAACCTGGCCCTAACTGGTTGGACAATTAAAGTGCGAACCTTTTGAGCTCCCTTTCCAGTATTAAAATTTTGGTATGTGGTAAAATGTTGTATTTTATGGTATTTGTGCATCGCTAGATTTTCAAACTTGTCCATCTTAGTTATAAATGATGTAAAGCAATAATGAACACAATGTATTTACGTAAAATAAACAGTGTAAAACGCGTATCAATGTCAGTAATGTCTGGTCCAACGCTGTAAATTTTGGATTTCAGCCGAGGCAGATTTGGTGAAAAATAAATACACCATTATCATTAACTGAACGGTCGTCCGGTACGACGAAGGTGATTGGGAACAAATTTTGTTAACGGCAAAATTAACATTCTAAAATAAATAAATATATTGACGGGAATATGGTGGATGTAAAAATCTTATTCGGTCTCTCCGACGGACTCACACCTGTTTACATTATCACACACTTGTTGAACAATTAAAGTGCCAACCTATTGAGCTTCCGTTCCAGTATTAAAATATCAATACCAATACCATAGATATAAAAAAAGACAATTTCCATCACCTTTCATAATACGGTGTGGTATTTGTACATCGCTAGATTTTCAAACTTCTCCATCTTAGTTATAAATGAAGTAAAGCAATAATAAACACAGTGAACGTAAAATAAATAGTGTAAAACGTGTATAAGCACATAATTATTAAGGGTATGAATGTCAGTGATCTCTGGTACATACAACGGTGAAAATTTCGGATTTCAGCGGGGGCAAATTTGGTGAAAAACAAATACACCACTACCATTAACTGAAAGTAAAAATTAGCGTACAAATATAAGTGGAATCCGGTTCGACGCTGGTAATTTTTCGAAAATTGATTGGGGGCAGATTTGGTTAACGCGAGGATCAAATGTTAAATTAAAATACTTTATTTGATAGCGGTAGACCTTCGAACACTGATGCGTCGCCTCATCGAATTTGGCGACTTTGCGAACAGTTTCCGACGCTGGAGCAGCAATTTTCACAATTGTAGTTGTGTTAAAATTAAACACCGCGATCGAGTACTGCTCCACACGCTGAACCAGCAATTCTCGAATTCTAAGAAACGATAAGAAAGGCTTATCCAACGCTTGGTATGTGCGAATTTCTGCATAGATACTCAATCAAACTAAATCGAGCATCGCCTTTTCACGTTTGTGACCTTGCCCTTGACGTGGCAGGTTCCAGCTGCATCAATAATGTAAAAATCTTATTCGGCCTCTCCAATAAACTCACATTTGTTTACATTAACACGCATTCCCTCATGGACTTCTGACGAATTACAAACAAATATTGCAACTTCAAGTGTTCCATTTAATTTCGTTTCTGGGTGCAAGCGCCTTTCTTTTCACTCTAGTCAGTCTAAACTTATTATACAGAGTTATATTTTCAAATCCAGGCGCCCTAAAGAATCTTGTCGTTGTTTTCCAAAGTTTCAAGAGAAGGAGCGTTGACATAGAAGCTAAATTATTCCAAATTATTCCCATTTAGTTCTCTGACAACGTTAAAGACCACACAATACAAAATTTTACACCATAAAAACGAAGTATTTAGGAATTATGTATAAAAAAAGTCGAAGTTATTCTTCGCTCTTGAGCTCTATTTCCGGTATTAAAAATGCAATAGGAAAGATAGTAAGAAAGACTATTTCCATCACTTTTCACGGGAATTATACATGGTGGTATTTGTTCTCCGCTTACTATTAGATTTTCAAACTGCTCCATCTTAGTTATAAATAATGCAGAACCATAATGAACGCAATGTACGTAAAATAAATAGTGTAAATCGTGTATAAGCACACAATACTTAAGCGTATGATGTCAGTGAAAATTTCGGATTTTGGCCGGAGCAGGTTTGGTGAAGAACAAATACACCACTATGATTAACTGAACGTAAAAATTAGCGTACGATAATAAGTGACGTCCGGTCCGACGCTGGAAATTTTTCGAAAATCGATTGGGGAGAGTTTTGGTTAACGGCAAGAACAAATCGGGAATATCGGGAATAAAATAATTTATTTAATAGCGATAGAACTTCGAATACCGATGCGTCGCCTCGACCTTGGCGACGTTGAGTACCAGCGTTTCAGACGCTGAAGCAGCAATTTTCACAATTATATGAGGTGCACGTGCCTAGTGCGTATGTAAACAATTTGGATAACAAAAAAGATTAATTTGTATGTACCAAATAATACTCGCACAGGTGTACTCGTATGGCCCGTCATAATTTTCACGAAATGAACTTAAAAAATTAACATTCTAAAGTAAATAAATATTTTGACAGGAATGTTAAAAATCTTATTCGGTCTCTCCAACAAACTAACACTTGTTTACATTAACATGCATTCCTTCATGGACCTGTGACGAATTACAAACAAATATCGAAATTTCAAGTGTTCCATGTCAGTCTGAACTTATTACACAGTGATATTTTCACATTCAGGCGCCCTAAATTATTTTGACGTTGATTTATAAAGTTTCCCTGAAAGGAGAGTAGTCAGCAGGTGCCTCGTCAGGAGTGGCAGGGTTGGCAGTGCCACTGCAAGTATAAATTTACTATCGAACACAAAGATAGTTCTGAATCAATTGCAGAATTTCGAATTTTTCAGATATTTTTACGAAACTCTAGCGCTTACACCGCCTTTATACCTCTTTAACGTTAAAAACAATAGAGCTGTTTATACAAATGCACGCATGTTGAAAAGGTAGGGCTTGCCCCGTCCGCGTGTTGCAATTCAGAAATACGTTTATGTTTGCATCTCAACTGGAACAAATATTTATTGGAAGGTGGAAGAGAATCAAAATAGGTATCAGCATATTTAATATTCAGAATAACGACTATTAGTCGGAACAATATATTTTATGTGCAGATATTTATTAATATTTTATGATTTAATACGATAAGGCATTTATAAATAACACAACCAAATAGAAGATTTTGATTGAAAACGATTATTAATTTATGGTAGCCGAAGAAATTTAAGTGAGTTTGGCATAACTTGCTATGTTTTGTAGCATTTTTGTAATTTTAAAGTTATTAGGCTAATTTTGGGGCGGTAAGGGGTAGTTGGGGGTGGTTTATGGTAGCCGAAGTAATTCAGGAGAGTTTGAGATAGTTTGCTATGGCTTGTAGCATTTTTCGTAATTTTAAAGTGATTGGGCTAATTTTGGGGTCGTAAGGGGTAGTTGTGGGTGATTTATGGTAGCCGAAGTAATTTAGGTGACTTTGACATAGTTTGCTATGGTTTGTATAATTTTTTGTAATTTTAAAGTGATTGGGTTTAGTTTGTGGTTGGTAAGGGGTAGTTGGGGGTGATTTATGGTAGCCGCAGTAATTTAAGTGAGTTTGGCATAGTTTGCTATGGTTTGTAGCATTTTTTGTAATTTTAAAGCGATTGGGCTTAGTTTGGGGTGGTAAGGGGTAGTTAGGGGTGATTTATGGTAGCCGAAGTAATTCAGGTGAGTTTGAGATAGTTTGCTATGGTTTGTAGCACTTTTCGTAATTTTAAAGTGATTGGGCTAATTTTGGGGTTGTAAGGGGTAGTTGGGGGTGAATTATGGTAGCCGAAGTAATTTAGGTGAGTTAGGCATAGTTTGCTATGATTTGTTGAATATTTTGTAATTTTAAAGTGATTGGGCTTATTTTGGGGTTGTAAGAGGTAGTTCGGGGTAATTTATGGTAGCCGAAGTAATTTAGGGGAGTTTGGCATAGTTTGCTAGGGTTTGTAAAATTTTTTTGTAATTTTAAAGTGATTGAGCCTATTTTGGGGTGGTAAGGGGTAGTTGGGGGTGATTTATAAAGGCCAAAGTAATTTAAGTGAGTTTGGCATAGTTTGCTATGGTTTGTTGCATTTTTTGTAATTTTAAAGTGATTGGGCTTATTTTGGGGTTGTAAGAGGTAGTTCGGGGTAATTTATGGTAGCCGAAGTAATTTAGGGGAGTTTGGCATAGTTTGCTAGGGTTTGTAAAATTTTTTTGTAATTTTAAAGTGATTGAGCCTATTTTGGGGTGGTAAGGGGTAGTTGGGGGTGATTTATGGAAGCCAAAGTAATTTAGATGAGTTTGGCATAGTTTGATATGACTTGTAACATTTTTTGTAATTTTAAAGTGATTGGGCTGAGTTTGGGGTGGTAAGGGGTAGTTGGGGGTGATTTATAATAGCCGACGTAATTTAAGTGAGTTTGGCATAGTTTGCTATGGTTTGCAGCATTCTTTGTAATTTTAAAGTGATTGGGTTTAGTTTGTGGTTGGTAAGGGGTAGTTGGGGGTGATTTATAAAAGCCAAAGTAATTTAAGTGAGTTTGGCATAGTTTGCTATGGTTTGTTGCATTTTTTGTAATTTTAAAGTGATTGGGCTTATTTTGGGGTGGTAAGGGGTAGTTGGGGGTGATTTATGGTAGCCGAAGTAATTTAGGTGAGTTAGGCATAGCTTGCTATGATTTGTTGAATATTTTGTAATTTTAAAGTGATTGGGTTTATTTTGGGGTTGTAAGGGGTAGTTCGGGGTGATTTATGGTAGCCGCAGTAATTTAAGTGAGTTTGGCATAGTTTGCTATGGTTTGTAGCATTTTTTGTAATTTTAAAGTGATTGGGATGAGTTAGGGGTGGTAAGGGGTAGTTGGAAGTGATTTATGATAGCCGAAGTAATTTAAATGAGTTTGGCATAGTTTGCTATGGTTTGTAGTATTTTTTGTAATTTTAAAGTGATTGGGATGAGTTAGGGGTGGTAAGGGGTAGTTGGGGGTGATTTATGATAGCCGAAGTAATTTAGGTGAGTTAGGCATAGTTTGCTATGGTTTGTAGCATTTTTTTGTAATTTTAAAGTGATTGGGCTTATTTTGGGGTAGTAAGGGGTTGTTGGGGGTGATTTATGTTAGCCGAAGTAATTTAGGTGAGTTAGGCATAGTTTGCTATGGTTTGTAGCATTTTTTGTAATTTTAAAGTGATTGGGATGAGTTAGGGGTGGTAAGGGGTAGTTGGGGGTGATTTATGATAGCCGAAGTAATTTAAGTGAGTTTGGCATAGTTTGCTATGGTTTGTAGCATTTTTTGTAATTTTAAAGTGATTGGGCTTATTTTGGGGTAGTAAGGGGTTGTTGGGGGTGATTTATGGTAGCCGAAGTAATTCAGGTGAGTTTGAGATAGTTTGCCATGGTTTGTAGCATTTTTCGTAATTTTAAAGTGATTGGGCTAATTTTGGGGTTGTAAGGGGTAGTTGGGGGTGATTTATGATAGCCGAAGTAATTTAAGTGAGTTTGGCATAGTTTGCTATGGTTTGTAGCTTTTTTTGTAATTTTAAAGTGATTGGGCTTATTTTGGGGTAGTAAGGGGTTGTTGGGGGTGATTTATGTTAGCCGAAGTAATTTAGGTGAGTTTGGCATAGTTTGCTATGGTTTGTAGCATTTTTTGTAATTTTAAAGTGATTGGGCTTATTTTGGGGTGGTAAGGGGTAGTTGGGGGTGATTTATGGTAGCCGAAGTAATTTAGGTGAGTTTGGCATAGTTTGCTATGGTTTGTAGCATTTTTTGTAATTTTAAAGTGATTGGGCTTATTTTGGGGTAGTAAGGGGTTGTTGGGGGTGATTTATGTTAGCCGAAGTAATTTGGGTGAGTTAGGCATAGTTTGCTATGGTTTGTAGCATTTTTTGTAATTTTAATGTGATTGGGATGAGTTAGGGGTGGTAAGGGGTAGTTGGGGGTGATTTATGTTAGCCGAAGTAATTTAAGTGAGTTAGGCATAGTTTGCTATGGTTTGTAGCATTTTTTGTAATTTTAAAGTGATTGGGATGAGTTAGGGGCGGTAAGGGGTAGTTGGGGGTGATTTATGATAGCCGAAGTAATTTAAGTGAGTTTGGCATAGTTTGCTATGGTTTGTAGCATTTTTTGTAATTTTAAAGTGATTGGGCTTATTTTGGGGTAGTAAGGGGTTGTTGGGGGTGATTTATGTTAGCCGAAGTAATTTGGGTGAGTTAGGCATAGTTTGCTATGGTTTGTAGCATTTTTTGTAATTTTAAAGTGATTGGGATGAGTTAGGGGTGGTAAGGGGTAGTTGGGGGTGATTTATGATAGCCGAAGTAATTTAAGTGAGTTTGGCATAGTTTGCTATGGTTTGTAGCATTTTTTGTAATTTTAAAGTGATTGGGCTTATTTTGGGGTAGTAAGGGGTTGTTGGGGGTGATTTATGTTAGCCGAAGTAATTTAGGTGAGTTAGGCATAGTTTGCTATGGTTTGTAGCATTTTTGACAATTTTAAAGTGATTGGGCTTATTTTGGGGTGGTAAGGGGTAGTTGGGGGTGATTTATGGAAGCCAAAGTAATTTAGATGAGTTTGGCATAGTTTGGTAAGGTTTGTAACATTTTTTGTAATTTTAAAGTGATTGGGCTTATTTTGGGGTGGTAAGGGGTAGTTGGGGGTGATTTTTGGTAGACGAAATAATATGTGTGAGTTGGACTTAATCTGCCATGATTTGTGTCATTTTGTTTTATTTTAAAGTGATTGGAGTTGCTTGGGGTTGCTAAGGGGTGGTAAGGGATGATTTAAAATAACGGATCTAGTTTATGTCAGTTTGGCATAGTTCGGGAATTTTTTGGGGTTGATTTGGTAAAGTTTGCAGTGGTAAGAGATATTTGAGGATGTTTAATGTTGACGGATTAAATTTGGAGTGGTTTGGTAATTTTTAATTGAGTCACGGATCGACATTATAATTGAAATCAAAATTATAATTGAAATATCTGCGGCCTCGCTAGGTACGGCAAAAGTATGATCACGAAAGCAGAAACTCGACGTTGAAATTGTTTAGGTTAAATAAGTGCTTTTAATGTAAACCGGTCGCCCGTCGTCGAAATTGTTTTGGCTAGATACGTGCTTCTAACATAAACACGGTCTCCGCGATCCGATCATTTTTTGTTTATTTTAGCCGGTTTTTATTGAATTACAAAGGAACCGGGCCGAATTTCGCAAAATCCCTTCTTAGTGTTCAGTTTCGGCACATGATACACCCGTGTCTAAAATTTCAAGTCTCCAGCCCTCACGGTTTGGGCTGTGGGTTGATTATGAATCAGTGTGTAGATGTGTAGATGAATGAGTGAATGAATGAGTGTGTCAGTGAGGACACTTCGCTTTATATATATAGACAATTTGACATTTGATAGTTTGTAATTTTGATTTTAATTAGTTTAGTTAAAAATCTATTCTAAAAACCTATTCCTTAATGTGAAAAAGCATTTTTACCTCCTTTCCTATCTATTATTAAAATCAAACGTATAAATCAAAACCAACGTAAACAAAATTATATACTTTCGGCGATTTAGGCCTAAGCATTTAGTTTAGTTGTGGCAATAAAGATTCACTTGCACCGTGGTTTTATAAAATAGCATCCATCCCTTTTTTTAATATTATTATTATAAAATACGTTTTTTGAAATAAAACGTTTTGGCTGTAAATCATATTCATAATTTTTATCCAACATGTTTGTTTTTTTCTACTGTTATACATATTTATATGTATAATAGTTAGTAATATTACACAATTAAAATTGAGTCTTATATTATTTTTTTCAACAAATTATGGAAATACTAGGAAATCTAAACAAATAAAAAATATATAACGTGTAAATAGCATGTGCGCGTTATTCCCATTATCATTGTGTTGTGAGAAAGTATCTTCGCGATCGAACATACTTACGTATACGTAATAATGGTCAACATTTTCTAAATGAGATTAGAGATTCAGAATTTTTAGACCTAGGAGAAATTTTATTCAACAATATTATTGTGTCACTGGAACAAAGGAACACATCTTACACTTGGAAACGGTGAACTAAACCACGGATTACTAAAGCAATGTTTTGGTTCCAATGGTATGAGTCAGCGCTGATATGAGTATCCGCGCCGCTACGCTATCAATTACCTAAAAATGAATTTTTCTGTTTCTGCCGTTGTTTACCACAATTTTTTAATTTTTTTTGGAGAAACATAATTACTAGCTTGATATCTAGATGCGCTGGCTGCCACTTTTTTTATTTAATTGTTTATTTTGTGATTTATTTTTTCTATTTTTCTAAATAAACATTAAAATAAAAAAATCAAACCGTAGCGCAAATTCTATTGCTATTCTAAACAATTATTAGTTTCAAAACAATAATTGTTCTTTATAGTTTCTTCAAAATTAGCTTTGTATCTAGCGATGTATCTATCTCTCTTGCACACTTGACCGCTACCTTTTTTGCGGTTTATCAATTTTTTTCGGCTTTTTGGTCTTTAAATTTTCTGTTCTAAAATAAACTAATTGGCTCCTTACCGTATGATGGACATTGTGGCCCAATGATATTATTTACTACTTCATGACTGTTTTTTTACGACTTTTTGCTATTTATATAAAGATGGAGGGTGTACAACCGTGGACAGTCAAGAATAACACTTTATCCGGCGGGTGTGATGCAAATACCGACTCAATGACAATATCTCATAGAGTCGGTATTTGCATAACACGGGTGTTATTCTTGACTGTCCATGGCTGTACAAGCCAAACCGACTTCGGATTTGAATTTAGCGCATCAAAATACATAAGAAAATTACTTGATTTAGTTTAACATTTTTTTTTTTCGTTTGCATAATTGCAATTTTTCACGATTTCTTAAGAATTTTCAGCGCTTACTCGCAATTTACTCTAACTTTGGAGGGTCTACCAGCTAAATCATCTTGTGATTTGGATTCAGCGCATTGAAGTACTCAAAAAACATACTTGATCTAATTCGAGAAGTTGTTTTCGTTTGCATAACTTCAATTTTGACCATTTTTAGCAAATTTCAGCGGTTTTTTGCATTTTACTCAAAATTTGGAAGGTTGACAAGCTAAATAAACTTCAGATTTGGATTCAGCGCATCGAAATACATAATAAACACTCAGGTTCAGTATTCAGTCTCCTCCGTGATTTTAGTTGCCGTCTGAGCGTTAATTTCCGACTTCTTAAAGCTAGTTTGTATTTTTTATGAACACCCATTTTCGAATTCGAATTCGAAACCACAAATGGTAATATTATAATCGCACAATGTTCACTTGTTGTTGAAACAAAACAAATCAAAACAATGAAATTTTGTTGTCCAGTGCCACTTTTATATATATAGGGGATAAAATGTACCATTTCTTCATTTAACCAATCCAGACGATAGGATTGTCGGTTTTACCACAATCAAAATACCAAGAAAGGACCGTTTAAAAAGATTAGTTATCTACAAATGTTTCGAAACTGGGGTAAACCAGGACTAATCCTAAAATTTGAGGCTTAAATTTTCTGCCGATACGCTAATGACCCTATTAATTAATGTTATTTCAATGAAACATTTCTCATTGGCTATGTCAAGGAAAAGAATTATTATTGTACTTGATAACTCGGACCACAAACCCAAGTTCAGACTTTTATGATGTGCGATTACATCCCGCTGTGAAGGATCTACCTGCTGTCATAAATCATTACAAATTTTGCAGCTAGCTTGAATTTGGTGTAAGATGTGTTGACTAGTTTTCATTTCGTTTTTTAACAATAACTAAACAAAATAACAAAATTTGCAAAATCGGCCTCGGTATCGGGCTAGAATTTGCAATTTGAAACATATTGGTGCAAAATTTATGCTTTAATTATCAACCGTGTGGGTATAAAACTTGTTTTAAAATTAGGGCATTTTTTTGTTTTTTAGAGAATTGAGAAAGATTTTCAAAAATCGCCCTCGGTAACGGGCTAGAAAAAGAATTTCTGCTACCATTGCAGTCTCGAGCGGTTTTCCAATTCTGTCGGTATCAAAATTAAACTTGTTTAAAATTCTGCTCATTTTACATTGAGTCCAAATCGACTATATGGCAGCCTTAATGTAGTTCGTAAAACATTTTCACGCTTGCATAACTGCATTTTTTTGCTTCTTAGAGATTTTTAGCGGTTTTTTGCAATTTACTCAAAATTTTGGAGGTGTACGGGCTAAACTTGCCACAAATTCGGATTCGGCGTTTCGAAATACATAAACCTAGTCGGG
The DNA here is from genome assembly GCA_964023215.1 of Eledona agricola. Taxonomy (NCBI): domain Eukaryota; kingdom Metazoa; phylum Arthropoda; class Insecta; order Coleoptera; family Tenebrionidae; genus Eledona; species Eledona agricola. The sequence goes on from OZ026863.1 coordinate 11,684,858, forward strand.
TCTGGTCAAAAGTACTGACCACTTTTTTTTTGTGTGCCGGTGTAATAAACCCTGAAAATTGAAATATGCAATGCAACTCTGACTCGTATGTAGGTCGTTCCTGATCGAAGAAAAGTGCCGCTTTTTGTCGAACTTCACGCTGAAGACCGCCGAGGTCGAGATACCCGGAGAGTTCCTCCTCCCGAAACACAACCACTACTACGTGCGGATCACCAGGTTCATGCCCCGCGTGGACGTCGTCCAGAAGCACAACGCCGCCGCCCGCCGCCTCTACATCCGCGGCCACAACGGCAAAATCTACCCGTATCTGGTGGTGAACGACTCCGGTCTGGTGGACGCCAGACGCGAGGAGCGCGTCCTTCAGCTCCTGCGCATGCTCAACCACTGCCTGGGCAAGCAGAAGGAGACCGCGCGCCGCTTCCTCCACTTCACCGTGCCGCGAGTCGTGGCCGTTTCGCAGCAAATCCGCCTCGTCGAAGACAACCCGGCCTCGATCTCGCTCCTGGACATTTTTAAGAAGGGTTGCGCGAAGCTGGGGATCGAGCACGACGACCCCATCCACTACTACTACGAGCGGTTGGGCGGCGTGCAAAGCCGCGGAATCAAGGCGAGCCATCAGCTGTCGCGCGACGTCCTCAAGGGGGTGCAGACGAACATGGTGCCCAGGAGTTTGCTGAAGCAGTGGGCGGTGCAGACGTTCCCCAGCGCCACCGATTATTGGCAGTTCAGGAAGATGTTCACGCTGCAATTGGCGCTGGCGTGTTTCGCCGAGCACGTCCTCCACCTCACCAGGCTCAACCCGGACATGATGTACCTCCACCAGGACTCGGGGCTGATGAACGTCGCCTATTTCAAGTTCGACATCGACGACGGTACCGGTAAGTCATGCACAATCGGCTTCAGTGAATTTCACCAAGCACCCATCTCTACTTATAAAAGGGAATGTTTTATTTGGGTTTGAAATTTGTAATGTTTACTATTTTTTGGTTTAGGTCTTATTTTAAAAATTATTACTGAATATCCATCGAGTCGTTGCATGAGTTAAGTAATTTGCTACGAATTAAGACAAAAAACCAAATGTCCTGGTCCTGAACCTAAAGGTGTAGAGGAGAGACGCTGTTTTTGCTGCTTTTGTTGCGATGCACATACAGTTGGATGAAATTGTTGGAACTAATTCGATAACTTTTTTATAGAGAGCGACAGAAAAAATCTTGCTTTGTTATGTCACTATTTCAAGGCCATGACGTCATTTCAATTTTTCTTAAATGCCAACCCTAATTTTTAATTTTTAACGTAATAAAAAATTAGGGTTGGCATCCTAATTTTTTATTGCGTTATTTTAAAGAGCATGTTTTTTTGCAAATAAAACAATAACGTTTGTAATGTGTTGCATAACAATATTTTTGAGAAAAAAATTATTTTTTTGTTTGTTATTTAGTAATTTAATGATTTTAACAAAAGCAGTTTATTTAAATAACATGTAAAATTTACGAGATAATCAGATTAAATGTTCAAACTGCCTACCTTCTTCAAGTTGTGGGATGATTACCAAAATTCTAATTTTTACATTTTAATTTTTTCTCAAAAATATTATGTAGCCTATTACAAATTTTATTGTTTTATATGCAAAAAAACATGCTCTTTAAAATGACGCAATAAAAAATTAGGGTTGCCCTTTAAAAAAATTGATATGACGTCATAACCTTGAGAGAGATGACATAACAAAGCAAATTTTTGTCAGAATTAGCGCAATTAAAATTAAAAATTCACGTGTCCAAGCGATTTTTTCTGTCGCTCCCTATAAAAAAGTTATCGAATTAGTTCCAACCTTTTTATCCAGACTGTATGTGAATTGGATTCACTTTTAAATGTAAACATGACCGCATCATAAATCAACCGAATCGTAGAAATATATTTCGCTAGTTATACCGTAAAAAGAAAAAAATAATACATATTTCTACATTCGTAAATGTGACTTGTAACGTAATGAAAATACCTAATCGGTTTTACTTTATTCACATGCAAAGTGTATTGATCCGTTATTTTAATCAACTGTCTAGCAAAAATACCACACCATCTGTAAAAATGCTAAATACTCAGTAAATTAACAAAACGCAGGGTATAATATACGAAATGCTGATCAATAAAATAAAACATGTGGTGGCAAAATTAAACATACCGTAATAAACGATATATTGTAAAATAAATCCAATTTATAAACTATGTATATTAATTTACTATAATTTGAAGATTATTTAAACATTGCACGTATAAGTGCAGTAAAAAATTAATTTCTTTTAGTTAACACATAAAATGTAACAATAAAAAATAAAAAATAGTAAAACATAACTGATATTATAAAATAAAGCAGATAGTCACAAATGAGAATTTTTAAAATAAATGGATGTGTTCATTCTATTTTTAATTTGACGAACAGATAATCCAACCAAACGGACGTTAAAACAACGAAATAAATTATAGTATATATTATACAATGCGTCAATTTTATTTACCTATTTTATTAAAAGAGTTATTTTTGCGTTTGAATGCCGATCTCGTTGTTGTTTAATCCCATTTCATTTTCCGAAAATATTTTTTTTACGTGCCAAATTAAAAAATAAACCGAGTATAAATTACATACTAATTAAATACAAGATTTCATCCTGCAAATCTACAAAAAACATTTAATGTTTTCTACATTTAATACTGAGATTTAGTATTTTTTTACCACACAAAATGATATAAAATAATGAACATTTTTAATTTTAAATACCACATAACTTTTAAAATACAGATGCGAATCATGTCAATTTCGTATAATCGTCTGTTTTTGTTTGTGGTATTCAAAATTAAAAATGCTCATTATTTTGTATCATTGTGTTGTATCATAAACAGTGTGTTTTTGTAGATTTGCAGGATGAAATATTCTCTTTATTTAGTAATTTATACTCGGTTTATTTTTTAATTTAGCTTGCTAAATATATAAAATTTTCGGAAAATGAAATGCGGTTAAACGGCGTCGAGAACGGTCCTCTATTAAAATAGGTAAATAAAATTACCCCATTGTATAACATTTACTCTAATTTACTACATAGTTATAGATTTTAACGCTATGATGTGATTATCCATCCGTTAAATTAAAATGTTGTTTTACTATTTTTTTATTGTTAAATGTTATTTAGAGTGTATTTCATATATTATACCCTATGTTTGATGAATCTACTGAGCATTTAACATTTTTACCGAGCGATTGGTAATTTTGCTAAACCACTGAATAAAATAACGGATCACTACACTTTGCATGTGAATAAAATAACGAGCGTTTAATTAATTTTGATAAAATATTATAACCCTATATTGATCAAAGAGTTTGTTTTATTTACTACACATGTTAACTGCATCATAAGAGAACTAGTTTGATTATTAGAGAAATGTATTTTCCATTACGTTACAAATAAATCACATTTACCAATGAAGAAATACGTATTAAATTTTTTTTACGTTATCTAGCGTAATATAAATATTTCAACTCCGTTAATTTTTGATGTTTATATTTGAAACTGAATGCCAATGACATATGTGTTTTACCACAAAAGCAGCAAAAACAGAGTCTCTCCTCTACACCTTTATGTTCAGGACCAAAACACTTGACGTTTTCTCTTAATTCGTAGCAAATTGGTTTAATCCTTCAACGATTCGATGGACATTCAGTAATCATTTTAAAAATAAAACCCAAACCAAGAAATAGATAGCATTACAAATTTCAGACCCAACGTCTACCTGTAGTGCCATAAAACACTTTTATAAATAGAGATGGGCAGCAGAGAAACTATAGACTGGTGAAATTCACTGAAGCCGATTGTACACTTATTGAAATTTTGAATTTGCGCCGTAATGTTTCTGCTGGTTTTTTTTCTACCTGCACACGCTTTTTTACTACTTTATTGTCGACATGTTGATTGGTGTTGTAACTGTGTGTGGGTGGCCCACGTGCGAACGAGATCATGTCCTTAGAGGACTCAGCAATGGACCATACAGTATAAGTTCGATAATCCGGATACTCCGGTAGTTCGGCGCCTTTTACAATTCGAACACTTTGCAATTTTACCCCCATAATCTGGACAAGTCGTTGCATGATTAAAAAAAGCAACTTTACAGGTGCACAACCAAAGGTTGGATGACAAAAGGTGCCCTTTTTGACTAGTTTAAACAATGTTTTATTTCAAACGCGAACAAAGATTTAAGGGGAGATTTCGGCAGGCAAGTCCATGTTAAAAATGATATTTTTCGTAGATATTTTTTTTTTTTTAAGAGATATCAACTCTTTTTTTTCTGTGTATAAAGGAACTATACAGGGTGTTTTTTTAAGGCGGCCATTAGAAAATTTTTAACTTCCTATAGTGCCATAAATTTGAAATTTGGAATACAGTCAAAATTGACCATTCCGAATCGAAATATATTATTTTTAATATGGCGGCACTTCCGCTTATACGGGAAGTGGACGCCATCTTTGTTATTTTAAATGGCTATCGACTGCAAAAAACAGTTTGTACCTTTTCCTAATGGTTCCTGTGAAAAACATTTTTGAATAGACCACCGAAAATGCAAGATTTTGTAGAAAAGTGGGCATATCTCCGAAACTTTTACAGATAGATAGGTACAACATTGGTGTAGGATACTCAAAATGAAAGTGGGCATTCGAAAATTAAATAAAAACTAGGGTGTTCCATTTAAAATAACAAAAATGGCGTCCACTTCCGGTATAAGCGGAAGTGCCGCCATATTGAAAATAATATACTTCGATTCGAAATGGTCAATTTCGGCAGTGTTCCGGCACTGTAGGAAGTTAAAAAGTTTCTAATGGCCGCCTTAAAAAAACACCCTGTATAAAGGAAAAGGATTCTAGGGCGGTACAACTTTTTCCAAGTTCCCTAAGGAAACTTTTATAAAAAATACGAAAGTTGCTTAAAATTACAACATTTTTAACATGAATTAATTCAGCAACGGATAAGAAATCTAAAAATTTGGACCTGTACCTCCCTAAAGACATGCTTTCACAATACAGATTAAAATTCACACTTCTCTAGGAAATCCCATAATTGAGTAAAATTCCTAAGAAAACTGAATACCAAGACAAATTTCTTAGACAGGAAAACCGGTGCTCTCTGTCCATATTCAACACAGTTATATTATCAGTTGTTATTATCTATTTTATTATCTGCTTTTATTTACTGTTGACGTGTACCCATTGTAAATTGTTGCAATTACAGTCAACCTTCTTATATCGCGCGTTATATGGACTGATATAAGAAACTCTAAATTGAATAATACAAATAAGATTAATTTTTCATCGGTTTGCATAAAAACCACGTTATGTGAATTTCAGAACTAAATAAATTGTACATAAATCAGATCGATTTGTTTTGCATTACATACAGAGCTGTTTTTTTTAAAGCGGTCTTTAGGAAATTTTGAACTTGCTATAGGGCTCTAAATTTGAAATTTGGAACAGGGCCGAATTTAACCATTCTGAATCGAAATAAATTATCTTCAATATGGCGGCACTTTTTCTTATACCGGAAATGGACGCCATCTTTATTATTTTAAATGGAATACTCAATTTTCGAGTCCCCCTTTTCTATCTGAGTCCAGTGCATCTATGTTGTCTCTGTCTGTTTGTCATAGTTTTAGATGCTAATTATTTTACAAAATTTTGCATTTACGATGTCTATAAATAAAACGATTTCTCAGTAACCATACGGAAAAAAAGCAAACTGTTTTTTGCAGTCGATAATCAAAAGTTTGTAGAATCTTTTGCTGGTATCAACAATAATTCAATCACTTTCTAAGAATTTACAATGATTAATTATTTAATTGTTTTTAAATATTTGTTTTTTTTGTGTGTGAACGACTTTTGTTATGCAAAGAGTTGAAAAAGATGGGATCTCTGGAATAATAATATGAAGACAAAAATTTCAAATGTAAAAAATTGTAAAAACCTACACAAATTGCAAAAATTCTACTCATTTTCTTCCGGAAATCACTGATAGACGATTCAATAGAAATAAAGATTTACAATGAGGAATACAAAAATATTTTTTCATATCTTTGTTATAATTTTTATTAGTTTTTTATGTAATAAAATAAAGTAAATAAATAAAAGTAATAAATCAACAGGTTGGCGATCGCTTGCGTGCAGAAAATCCTACCCAGGCACAATAATAATATAATAATATTGAGATAGTCCGTTCTGCTAAAAGTTTGGATTCCAACTTTCTATTTTGCACAAAGTAGAACCAAGTGCAAGTATATTAACCTCCTAGAAATGCGAGGCTCAACTGCATTTGCATCCAATAAAATTATAAATCCCGAACCCGAGGACCACTCTTATTACTGACAATAATATTGGGCTCTGGTTTGGAAGGGAAACCGAGAGCTGCAATTGTACTCCCCTGAAATCTCTGCCGAAATCTCCCGTTAAAAAATATCGATTTTCATAAAAATGTTACATGACAAAATGTAGCATGCCTTCAAATATGTGGTATTGGATAAGCCACGAAGGTCTGGCAATATGTTGGAATATTGGAGAAAGATTCAATGGGCTATTTTTTAAAACAACTGTTCAGTCCATAATTCAGTTGTCTGGACATGGTTTGAGGAAAATCATGTTAAAGTCAATCAGTTTTTTGTTATCAGTTTATTTTGGCGTAATAAAAGCTTGACATTTTTTCGCATCCGTAGAGGTATAAAGCCGTTTCAAACAACCAGAAAATCGTTAATAACTGCTTCAAGACATAACCCGTACACCTGCACATGATATCACCATTTTATACAAAATTTTTAATACCGGAGCAGACGAACTCGTTTTATTAGAGAACGTAGTCAAACGTAGCAAGCAATGAATCGTGTGCGATTGTGGAACGTAGCTAGCGATCATGTGCGATTGTGGACCGTAGCAAGCGATTGTGTGCGATTGTGGAACGTAGCAAGCAACGTGCGCGAGAGTTGAACGTAGCTAGCGAGCCTGCGCATGCGTAGAACGTAGCTAGCGAGCCTGCGCATGCGTAGAACGTAGCTAGCGAGCCTGCGCATGCGTAGAACGTAGCTAGCAAACTAGCGGCCATTGGCGGTATGTGGAGACCGATGTATGTGATTGGATGACCGTGACAAACGACACGTGCCTAGAAGACACCTCATTACTGGCACTGTTATAGGCGACTTCACCGCCACACGTACCGTACCTTTCCGCCTCACTCCCAACATCGTGGAGTACTTGTCTTCGATCGGAATCAGCGGTCCTTTGACCGCGTCCATGATCGCAACCGCTCGCTGTCTGGTCTATCCCAATTTCAAGGTCCAAGCGATTTTGAAACCGATTCTTCGAGATGAGATGGTGCTTTCGCGGATGAAGAAGCCGGACGAAGGCGCGGGAAACAACGCGAACGAGAAGTTGTCGGAAAGCGAGCAGATTATAAATATGGTGAACAAAGCGGTGACGTCGATTTCGAACAGGCTGAACGGTCTGGCGCACTTTGACGGGGCTGATAGTAAGGTACGGTGTGGTAGATTTGGTGCTGGATTGTGTTTGAGTTGAGAGGGGGAATCGTTCTAGGTGTCGACGTTAGTGAATGCGGCTATAAGCCACGACAATCTGTGCAGGATGGACCCGGCCTGGCATCCCTGGCTGTAAAGTGTAGTGCTTTATTTATATTTCGATTTTAAAGTTATTTTTTTATATACATGACTGTACTAGACTTGATTGATACATTATATGTGGTTGGCGTTGAGTGAGTGGCTATTGTGAGGTGGTGCTACGAAGGAGAGCACTCTCATCAAATACATTCGTTGATTGGTCTGACTTGTCTCTCACCCATTTTCTACTTGTTTGATGTTTCCTAGTTTCACTTCCTACTCTATTTCCTATGAAGAGCCAAAGTATTTTTTACTTCGCGTCTTTAACAAAGTTGTTAAAGCACTCAATTGAGTGTTTTAATCGAGTTTCGTAATAGAACTAACATTTGGATGACAATTAGCATAATATAATTCGTTGAGTAGCAAACACCGGTTGTTATCGTTGTTTTTGTAACAAAATTGACAAATGAGCGTTTCACTGTAAAGTATTTTTTTATTTTGCGTCCTTAACAAAGCTGTTAAAGCACTCAATTGAGTGCGTTAACAGCTTTTTGGGTTTCGTAATATAACTACTGTAATTAGTTAGTTTTTCTAGGGTGGTATGTCATATGAATGACATGTCAAGCTTCAAGGTAAACACCAACACAAAACGCTACAATATTTTTTTAATTTAAATTAGCTTTTCTCAATTATAATAAACATGACATCTTGAGCACTTAAATTAATCACGGGTAGGTCTTGCTGAAAATTATTTTCACAGCCAACTGTTAAGCCGTCTTAATTGCATCTGAAAATCTAAATTTCAATTTTGACTATTGTCAAGCAACCCATGCAAAATTCCAAAGTTTTAAAATTGCAAATTTGTAAATATAAATTGCATAAATGAGGGTATGTCATAATCAAATATGTCATGTCAAACGTGAAAATAAACACCAAATCAAAACGTTACAATATTTTAAATTTAAATTAACTTTCCCCAGTTAATATAAACATTAATCATTACGTTGGACGTCTCTTCAGTACTTAAATTAATCCCAGATTAAAAACTGCTTGTCGCAACATTTTACTGAAAATTATTTTCACCGCCAGCTGTGCCGTTTTAATTGAATTTGAAAATACACATTTCATTTTTGACAATTGTCAATCAAACCATGCAAAATTGCCCAAATAATAAAATTGCAAATTTTTTATTAAAAATTGCATAAAACATGCGAAGCAGAAAAAATTGTATAAAAAACTCGTTCATAAGGTTATTATGGCACTCGTTCTTTATAAAACTTCCAGCTTCCCCGGTCCTTAGCCTCGTGCACTAAAAAAATGGAACTCGTTATTTAATATCGCAAACTTAAAAATTACGATAAAATGAGAAATAGATTTACACCTGAACAATGGAAGTGGTAATTACTGCATTTTAAAATTATTAAAAATCATCCAATTTCCACCAAAATTGAATATTACTTCTAATGCAAATGTTACTTTTGAAGATTTCAATTTGAGGTTTTGTAAAATAATCTTTTATTTGAAATTCACCGTATTAAAAATTGCCTTAAGAACTGCATTTTTAAACTTTAAAATTATGGAAAATCATTCAAGTTCAACCAAAATTGAATATTACTTCAAATGCAAATGTTACTTTTGAAGATTTTAATTTGAGGGTTTGAAAAATAATCTTTTATTTTATATTCACCGTATTAAAAATGTTGTTCAACGTTTTATATGCGTTACTGCATAGGAAAGGGGTTCACACATTTTCAGAAAGTTTTTCGGTGTTATTTTAAAATTAAAGGAAACATTTCTGGTGCAATATTTAAAATATATACAAGTTAAAAATAGGATGGGCAGAAGCAAAATATTGCAACAAAAAATTGAATTAAAAAGAATTATAAAACATTCAGTTCAATTGGAAAAAGAAATTGGTTTGCAATTTTTAATCAGAAATGGAAGACATGGATCGGTTTTTTATTTTACAAAATTATAAGCCGTGCTCGGTTTTATTTTATAGTTTTCAAAATAGCAAAGGTTGTATTTGTTACTTATATTATTCTATTTATGCTATAATTTAAATAATTTTAATCTAACTACAATTATTTTTCAAGACGTTCATTTTTATTTAAACTATTCTTAAACTTTATTTTCCTCAATTTTATTGGAACTATTTAAACATGTTACTGGAATTATTTTGGAGCTCAATAAAAATTGCGCTTTAATTTCTACTTTTAAAATTCACATGAGTTCAGAAGCTAAATATTGTAATAAAAAATGGAACTAAAAAGAATTATAACACATCCAATTTAATTGGAGAAGAAAGTAGTTTGCAATTTTCAATCAAAAATTATTTGGAAATAAAGATTATGATAATTCTTTGTAATGTAATTTTTTTCTGAACCTTTAATGTAGCACTAAATTATTTTAAACTTTATTGCTTTTTGAAATAAATAATACACATGTTTCACATAATTTATTATACAAATAGTCCAAATTACAGTTATCAAAAATTCAAAAGTAAAATGCATGTTTTGATAACATGTATCGATTTTTTATTTTACAAAATTATAAGCCGTGCTCGGTTTTATTTTATAGTTCTAAAAATAGCAAGGATTGTATTTGTAAATTAATTCAACTTGGACTTTCAATTCACTAAAATATGAATTTTACGCATTTTTTGTGAAATGAATAGAGCTCCAGAGTTTTTTGATTTCTAAATGTACAAAATGAAATTATATTATTCTTTTTAAGTTCTACATTTTAACACAGACATTATTCTGACTAGAATTATTTTTCAATACGTTCATTTTTATTCATTTTATTTTTTTAAATTTTTTTTCAATTTTATTGGAACTATTTAAACATGTTTTTGGAGTTTTTGGAGCTCAATAACTTTTAAAATTCCCATTAGTTCAGAAGCAAAATATTGTAACAAAAAATTGAATTAAATAGAATGATAACACATCCAATTTAATTAAAAAATAAATTGGTTTGCAATATTTAATCAGAAATTGTTTGGAAATAAATATTTTGATCATTCTTTGCAATGTAATTTTTTTCTGAACTTTTAATATTTTAAACATTACTTCTTTCTGAAATAAATAATAGGTACACATGTTTCACAGAATTTACAAATAGTCCGAATTAGAGTTCAAAAGTCGAATATATGTTCGGAAAACATGCATCGGTTTTTTATTTTACAAAATAATATGCCGTGCTCGGTTTTATTTTATAGTTCTAAAAATAGCAAGGATTGTATTTGTAAATTAATTTAACTTGGACTTAGAATTCACTAAAATATGAATTTTGTGAAAAGTGAGAAAGAAATAACGCTCCAGATATTTTTGACTTAAATGTATGCAGTAAAATTATATATATTTTTTTGCTTATAAATGTTAATACATCCATTATTCTGACTATAATTATTTTTCAAGACGTCCATTTTTATTTAAACTATGAAACTTTATTTCCCTTTAATTTTATTGGAACTATATTTAATAAACATGTTACTCGAATTATTTTGGAGCTCAATGACAATTGCGCTTTAATTTCTACTTCAATTAAATTCACTTGAGTTCTTCTCAAAATACCACTCAAATTTTTAATTTAGAAAGTTTCTGAATTTCTATATTGAAAAATACATGAATTTCAAACTTGGAAATCCACTGAATTACCAATCTACCTACTACCATCTCGAATAAACAAATAATTAAACTCAACCATTTGTTGAAATAAACTTAAAATGACCGTAGTTGGATAATACCGTAGTTTATTTCAATGTTCACAACTCTCTTAGTTCAAAGTATCCATGGCGCATGCCTCTATGTACACCATTAGAGGTGGGAGTATGCATTTGATATTTGGTAATTTTCTGATTTTTTAAGTTTAAAATTCAAGCATTTACAACATAGAAATTCAGGTTATTTCTGAATTAAAAATTCAAATGGTGTTTTGGGTGGAACTCAAAAGAAATTAAAGCACAATTTTTATTCAACCTCAAAAAAAATTGAGTAACAAGTAATTTTCAAGTTACAAATTCAAGTAGTTATTTCTGTAACGTCAATTTATTCAGTAACATATTTAATTCTTAAATTCAAAAAGTAAAAAAACACTGCAGTTAATTTTCATCTTCAAATCAACACACATAATTTTTGAGTTTAACAATTTGAAAGCGCTATTTAGTTCGACAACTAAAAAAAGCAAGAACAGCTGTAATTTAAAAAATACTATAACGTTGTTGTTTGGTTTTATAGAAAATAACATCTGCAGTGTTATTTCCTAGTGAAAATTCGTTGCTTTGGCGTCGTTTTAAATATAGAAATGCAAAAAGCGTCATTTCATTATGTATGTAATAAAAATTTAATTGATTAAAATTAATTGATAAATAAACATTCAAACAATAAAGTACGCACAGTAGTACTTATACAGTTCATTCTTTGAAATATTAGGCCCTGGGTTAATTTGTAATCCAAATTGTACGTAGTAAAAAATACTTTGGCGTTCCATAGTAGATATTCCCAACGAGTTTAATTAAATTGAAAAAAATTAATTTACATAAATTTGCACATATAAATTAATTCCATGCCAAAAACAGGTCCCAGGTAGCAGGTTGTTATATTTAGGAACGACTGGTCTCCTCCTCCTCGTAATTTCCCAAACTTTTATTCAGTGTTTGGCAAGAGTTACCCAACTATAATCAAAATTAAGTAAGGCCACTATCACAGGTTATCACCGGGTCACGTACCCCACCGTGTGTGCGACGCTGTCAACAACTTCCCTTTTGATTTACACTGTTTCCACGCGCGAATTTTCCTGTGTTTATTCAAGCGTACGTCGCCGCAACTGTCTACTAAATTATTTAATAAATACATTTTTATTGTTTGCGATTGTCGCGAAACGAGAGGCGATTATTAAGGTGGTAATTTTTGAAATAGCTTGGGGTAGGTAGTAAGCTATGCTGTCGTCAAATGCGGCGTGATAAATTGAGATTAGAATATAATATATAAAGATCGGAGGTTAAAAATCCGCTACAAATTCGCGTTCGCTGTCGCAAACCGGACACGTGTTTTGTTATGGAAGAGAGGGCGAACATGGTGAGGGATGGTTTTAGTACGAAGAGTGAAGATAGAGGGTTCAAGCGATCGGTGGTCAGACAGGTGAGTTACATTTTGATTTTTTTCATTGTCACTTTTTTAGTATTCTATATATTTTAACGATTGCTTTTTTATATAAGCTGTTGTTATCGTTGCTTATTGTAATAACGCGTGTTCAAATAATAACGAGGCTCAGGAGGCCGTGGAAACTAGATTTTGTTTTATTTACAGTGTAGACTTTTGGAGCTGTCATTCAAAAATTGGCACAAATACAAATTTGTTGAACAAGACATTAAAAGTATCTCGTGAATTTAAAGACTTCGTTTCAAATTTCTTCAACTCAAGCTCAAAATGTTTCTACACTCTAACGAATTTCAAAGTGCTTCCAAGGCCTACGCAGCCTCGTTTTATTGTTGTATTCTTATAAGTGTCCAATTTATTCATTCACTTACTATTTTATTAATAAGTATTATATTATTATGAAAGTATGTAGGCTTTCACGGTCGGTGTTATTAATTATAACGATCTTATTCGGGATTTTGGACCGTGTTCCATTTGAAGTTCCATTAATGAAATTAATTAAGTTCCATAATGGAACTTCAAATGGAACACGGTCCAAAATCCCGAATAAGATCGTTATAATTATTATATTATTATTAAATTTTTACACACATTTTTAGTTTTGTATTTTAGTATTTTAATCTAATCGAAAAATATCTATTTATATTCAACTCCAAAAGTCAAAAACGGGAAAAACAATCTACTTGAAAGCTGACTGCATATCGATTTATTTGGAGGTCGGATCGATTAATCCTACACTGCTTTATTTGCTCTTTGATTTAAACAGATTAAGTGCTTATTGTTCCGCTAAAATTTTTCCACACATTACATTTTTTTCAGACATATCGCGATAAAATGTCAAATCGGCGTGTTAGTTGTCATTTTCAGGTGGCCATAGAATTTAGCATTTGTTTTATTTTTTGCAGTGTAGACCGTTGACATTGACAACTGTTGTAAAAATGAAAATTTTGTAAATTTTTGATTGTCAATTAGTTATTTTTTGTAACCAATATTTCAAACCAAGGTCGAAATTTTGCACTCTAATTACTTCAAAGCGACTATTTTTATTTTTGTACGGTGTTAGAATTATTATATTTTATGGTAATGAAGTGATAGATAATAGTCGCGTTCACTTCACTGTCATTTTCAAGAACTCACGCATTTGCATTATTCTTAAAACATTATTCTATTAAAGGATTTCCAAGCATTATTAATAAATGCTTGGAAAAAAAAAACAAAATAATAATTTTGCTTTTTTTTCTCGTTCGATTTTTGTCGTTTTATGTAAAATTTTAACTTGTTTTAAATATTTTTCCGGTTAATAGCTTTGGCCTTTACACGGGTTAGTACACAATTTTTGGCAAAATTGATTAATCCGTTACTTTGCATTAAAACCAACAAACAAACATTCTTCTGTGGGAAGCAAAATTTAAATTTAAAGATAAAGGAGCTCAAAACTAAGAAACGAACAATTTAGATACAATCGTGCAAATATCTTATCAAGGTGCACAGTGACAAAGTTTGAAGAGTGTAATAAAGATATCAATGATTCCAAAATCAATATTTTTGTTGCAGTTATTTTGTCGGTGGTGATTCAATCGCTTGAGTATTCAAAAGTTTTTCCACATTTCTGCGTATAATTTTTATTCCTCCAATTTAAAGAAATCGTAGTTTATCTCACAAACAATCGAGTTGCTAATCCGCGTCTTTAACTTTTATTTTCGGGTATCTTTAGATTAGTAGTACAAAAAAAAATTGTACACATTAAAAAAATCGTTTTCAAGCTTAGTTTTTGTGTTTAACTAAACTTATAATATAACAACCGGTGAACAGTAATCGGAAAAGAGGAATTGATAATATGTAGTAGTAGATAATATCGTGTGAGAGGTAATTTCCAATAACATTGTTTATTGTGTGATTTAAACATAACGGCTTGTGTTCTGAACTCTAAATTCAAAGCAAACAAAAAGTTTCTGATAAGCAAATTGTATCAAAGCTAAGGTTAAACGTCTATAGTGTCTTAAGGAATTTGCAGAAGATAACGAAAATAAAACACAAAAATAACATAAAAATATTTAAGTTAAACTAAGAATCACTAATTTCTGTTTTTGAAATTTATTTGTTTTCTTTACGTTTTTATGGTCTTGGTTATTATTATAAATTTTTAAATTCACAAAATCAATTTTTTAAATTTAATGTACCTAATGTTTTTAATTCTAATCTTGCAAAACCAAACAGAATTGCAAACATGGATTGTTGAACTTAATTAATTCAAATAAACGCTTTTAACGATTTTTTAGTGGAGGAATAAATAATAGTAATTGTTTTCACCACAAGAATGTCTGGATATTTATGTACAGCATACAAAAACATTGAATCTTGCTTTTGTAATATTTTTTAGTCCTGCAACTTTCTTTTTATTTATGATTTATCATATCATTGTGTTCATTCAATTTTTGCTTATCTGTTAGTGAATTTAATTTATTCCCTAGTTTATTTTTTACAAGTCACAAAGTTTGATGATGGTGGACATTAAACATTAATTCCTAGGCTTTTTTTTGAATACTTTTTAATTGAGATTTTATTAATATGAAATCAAAAACTTTCGAACCCTCACTTGTCAATCTATTTATACCTAAGTTTATGTTATTTGTTTTATTGAGATTTGAGAGGTGAATAATAAAAAAGTATTCACAATTTCAATAAATGAGAATCATGGTATTTTTACAAAGAGTAAAATTTGTTGTTTGAATTGTTATTTGCTATAAAATGTAATGTTTTATAATTGCTGGTTTTAGAATTGTTATCTTTATTATCTTCTTGTTGGTACGTCTTATTACCTTTCTTTTATAATCGCTTCGTATTTTTTATTTGTTCTGATTTCGTATGTTGTGTAAGTGAATCGAAATTTAAGAGATTTTGCTTTAAATAAAAAAAACAACAAATTAATACATGAAATAAAAGTTCATTTCAGGGGGCAAGTTATTTAAACTCCTCCAAGTTCAGATTTGTGCATTTAAAATATTATTTTATGAGAACACGGGAAAGCAAAGCAACACACATTATATTAAAACTGAAACAGAAAAATATACAAGTGAGACGAATAACAAAAAAGTAAATAGTGACATTAATCCATGAAGAATAAAGTTTGATGCAAGAACAAAAAATAAATAATTAAATTAATGTGTAGATATTCCTATAGTGAAAACTATTTATTTAATTTATTTCTATGGTATAAAGACATCATCCTGAATCTGTAAAATAATTGAAGCGGTCAGAATCAAAAGGGTTCATTTGTAAAAGTGGGGTAAATGGATCCTTAAAGTCTCTAATTTTTTATAAAATCCGTGACTCAAAATTGGATAAGTTTTTTGAAAAATATAAATTGCGGTTTGCAATGCAATATTTTAGTATACTTATTGAAAACTACATTGGAGTTACACATTTTGGATACAAATTTACAATACAATATTTTGCCTACAAAAAAATTTAAAAAAAATCACGTGCATCATTTTACGACAGTAGAATAATATTTTATTAAAGAACAAAGCATAAAAAAATTCACAAAATATGAAAAACAATTATTTTCTTTTTCATTATAGTCAGAATCTATTTCATGCAAAGTCATCCAAACCAAAATGTTCTTTGGTTATAATATGAAGTATATGATTTTTTATCTTTTTTTCCCACTACGATTTTTTTCCCGCCAAGTGCGAGAATCCCTTAAATCGTTTTGCTACCAACAAATTCATAGTTTTTACCCCTTCAATTAAGTTACTATAAGTTCACGATTTTGTTGGATTTGTAAAAAAAGTGCATTTTTTTATTTGTAATATAAACAAACTAAAACGAGGAATGGAAAAATAATAACAAATGATAGAAAACGACGAAATAATGGTAATTAAAAGGTTAGCTAGGTAAAAGTAAAAATAGGACAAAAACAAGTACAAAATATTTAAATTGGTTTGATGGTGATTATAATTAAATAAATAATACTAATAATAAAATAATTATAGAAATTTAAAAAATTTTATGCTCCACGTTGCAGCAGCCTATACAAAAAATTAATGAAAAGATGTTTTTAATAACAAGAAACTAATATTTGTTTCAATCATTTTCTCAATTTACTGATATCAAATTGTTCTGAAATGTGGTGGTCCTACTGCAAATTTGTCTTTTATCTGAACCGAGCAAACATTTCGCGCGAAATATTTGTTCATTTAACCACCTGTTTGCAGCGAACAACGCGAATTGCCTTTAAATCAACTAATTAACTGACGAGGAAAAACAAAACTTCACGAAACATGTTTCCTTTATCAGAATTCAACTTCAAAACAGAAACCGTCACGTCAGATCATATGCACTTTATATTTGACAGTTTCCTCGTATCGTCGTGACACTGCTGATAATGTGTTATCATTTTCAAACACGTTATTACATTATTATGAAATTGAGGAAAATAAAGTTTAAGAATAGTCTAAATAAAAATGGACGCCTTGAAAAATAATTTCACTTAAAATAATGTCTGTCTAAATTTAAAAAATTATATAATTCCATTGGATAAATGTAAGTCAAAAAAATCTAGGGCTTTATTCATTTCTCATAAATTTCGTAAAATTCCTGTTTTAGTGAATTGAAAATCCAAATGGAATTAATTACTATTTTTCAAACTTTAAAATAAAACCGAGCACGGCTTATAATTTTGTAAAATAAAAAACTATTTTCCGAACATGCATTTTACTTTTGAATTTTTGATAATTGTTATTCGGATTATTTGTAAATTCTGTGGAACATGTCTATTATTTAATACAAAAAATAATAAAGTTTAAATTAATTGCAACGAATCCGACCTAAATGTTTATCTCAATTTTCTTTTAAAAAATAATGAAATGTCTCTTTTTTGCATTTTTATATTTAAAACGACTCCAAAACATCGAATTTTATGTAGGACAAAACAATGCAGACCATATTTTCTATAAAACTATACAAGAACGTTATTGTATTTTTTTAAATTACAGAAATTGCCTTTTTTGGTTAAAAAAAAGAGGATTGTTTTCCAAATATGCATTTTACTGTTGAATTTTTGCTAACTGTAATTCGGACTATTTTTAAATTCTGCGGAACATGTTTACTTATTACAAAATATTACGGTTTAAAACAATTTTGTGTCACACAGGTTCGGAATAAAATTACATTACAAACAATTATCAAAATATTTATTTCCAAATAATTATTTCTGATTTAAAATTGCAATTCATTTTATTTTACAATCAAATTGAATTTTTTATAATTTTTTAATTCAATAATGAAAATAATTTTGTGTCAAATTAAAGATTCAGAATGAAATTACATTACAAAAAATTATTTGCAAGCAATTTCTGATTGATAAAAGTAAACGAATTTCTTTTCCAATAAAATTGAACGCTTTATTTTTTTTTAATTAAATTTTTTGTTGCCATATTTTGCTTTGGCCTTTGATATTTCAAATCTCTCTTATTTTTAACTTGTATTTTAAAATATTGAAAACCTCTATTGCAATTCAATTTATTTTACAATCAAGTTGGATATTTTCTAATTTTTTAATTCAATAATTAAAATAATTTTGTTTCAGATTAATGGTTCAGGATAAAATTACATTACAAAGAATTATTTGCAAACAATTTCTGGATTGCTAAAAGCAAACGAATTTCTTTTCCAATAAAATTGAACGCTTTATTTTTTTTAATTAAATTTTTTGTTGCCATATTTTGCTTTGGCCTTTGATATTTCAAATCTCTGTTATTTTTAACTTGTGTTTTAAAATATTCCAATAGAGGTTCTGCCTCTAATTTCTAATTTAGAATTATATCGAAAAATATTTAGACGAATAGATTTGTGTGCTCTTTCTCTATTCAGCTATAACGTATATAAAACGTTGAGCAAAATTTTTACTACGGTGAATTTAAAATAATGCTTTATTTATGAAAATCTCAAATTCAAATATTCAGAAATATTCAGAAGGGACGTTTGCATTAGAACCAGTATTCAATCTTGGTTAAAACTTGGATGCTTTTTTTATAATTCTCAAATTAATAAATGCAGTAATTGCACTTTCACTGTTCAGGTGTAAATCTATTTCTTATTTTATAGTTATTTGTAAAATTGCGATATTAAAATAAATCGATTAAATAGTATTACAATACTAACGTGTTTCATAAGGCATTTTTTATTGAACGAGTGCCATAATAGCCTTATGAACGAGTTTTTTATAGTATTTTTTCTACGTCGCATTATTTATGCAATGTTTAATTGAAAAATTTTCAATTTTAAAATTTGGGGAATTTTGCATGGGGGGATAACTGTAAAATTGAAATTTCGATTTTTAAATGCAATTAGCCCACGAAACAGTTGGCGGTGAAAATTATTTTCAGCAGAATATTGGGGCAAGCAACCCACCTGGAAATAATTTAAGTGTTTAATCGAACGTAACGATTATTGTTTATAACAATTGGGGAAAGATAATTTAAAGTAAAAATATTGTAACGTTTTGATGTTTGTCATGACCACAGATTACTCCAGATGACTGACTCAATGCAAATATTTTGGCGGAATGACCTTTAACGAACTTCAAATTATGTAACAGTTTTCAGATGGCGCATCGATCAAATTTTGCGGCAAATTTAAATAGTCTCTCCTTTCTTTATAGGTAGTAAAAATGCTATTATATTTTGAATATTTTATGATTTACACGCCATACAAATAAACAATTTTATAAAAATCAATTTATTATATTACATAATTTAAATTAAACAAAATTATACCCAAAATGTTAACAATTATACTTATAAGATAGGTATAACTTACACATATGATAATTACTTGGGGTTATTATATAATAATGGAAATTTTGAAAGACTTGCCGGACAACCAATAGATCAACCTGGCTTAGTTCTTCAAATTCATACACAAAAATAAGAAATAATGAAGCCTAATATCTAACGATTCCGAAAAGTGTTTTTTGCAAACCCTCCACTTTTGCTTTAGATTGCAATTTTGGACATTAGGGCTTCTTGCCACAGTTTTGCTCTAGAATTATGTAATTAGATTTCCTGAATTTGTTGTATTAATAAAACAAATTTACCTTTCTTCACATTTTGGAAAAGAATGCAGTTTCTCCGCTTAGTTTTCACCAACAGAACCACCAACATAAAGACCCATCTTTCGCTTAAAATTTTTCACAAATTCAATATACAAGCAAGTTTTGACATTTACTGGCTTACTTATAATTGCAGCAAAATGCTGTTTTTAAAATATTAGTCAGATAAAAAGCAACAAGCGTAGAAACAGTCACGTTTTAAAAAAAAAACGGAATTGTACATTGTTCTATTTAAAATAGTAAAAATATTGGGCCTTTTATTTGAATTTAAATAAACGTTTTTGTAGTGACATATAGCGGTCGTGCAAAGTATTAGCAACGACTACAGCGCCTCTACATTTGCTTATGGTATCTGTGACAAAGATGTCATGCGCCTAGTTTCAATGTGTGA
Source organism: Eledona agricola (assembly GCA_964023215.1). Taxonomy (NCBI): domain Eukaryota; kingdom Metazoa; phylum Arthropoda; class Insecta; order Coleoptera; family Tenebrionidae; genus Eledona; species Eledona agricola. The sequence continues at coordinate 11,705,154 of OZ026863.1, forward strand.
AAAAGAGATGAAGTCAGTCATCTGGAGTAATCTGCGGTCATGACATTTCTGAACATGACATACCACCCTAGTAAAACTAAATTGCACTAGTTCTATTACGAAACTCAAAAAGCTGTTAACGCACCCGATTGGGTGCTGTAACAGCTTTGTTATGGACGCGAAGTAAAAAAAATACTTTACACTGAGACGCTTGCCAATTTTATTACAAAAACAACGATAACAACCAGTGTTGGTACAAATTATATTGTCATCCAAATGTAGGTCATCCTCGGCTTGTTGACAAACTTCTCAAGCCTTGCACCTAGCATGAGTCTCGGTTTCTCAGCGATAGTCCTTCCGGTTTTGACCAACCTCAACCAGGAGCAGCTGTCGTGGTTCGGTACGCCTCCACAACACTCAAAACCCCAATTTTAACACTTCTCTTTAGCTAGTATCGCATCTCTTGCGACTCCCTTCGGAGGAATCGTGTCAGGTCCCATTGCTGATAAATACGGACGAAGGAGTGCAATGTTCTGCATAAATATCGTTACTTTCGTTGGATGGTTGCTTCTGGCAGCTGCTTACTACACCCCCGACCATCAATACCTAATATTATTAGTCGGACGTCTTCTCACCGGATTCTCGACAGGTCTTTCTAGCATCCCTGCCACTATTTACATGGCAGAGATATCTAGTGCGAACTTGCGTGGAGTTTTTTGCACGTGGAGCAGCATTGCCTTCTCTGCTGGAGTCCTCGTGGTCTATTTCCTAGGATACGTCCTCGAGGTACTACTACTAGTACTACTACTACTAGTACACATTTTCCAACATTTTTAATTGTCTTGTAGGACAACTGGGGTTTGATCTGTCTGATAACCGCAGCACTTCCATGCGTCGCCATCGCCTTCATTATTTTCTTGGTGCCCGAATCGCCTCCGTGGCTCATCCGCAAAGACCGCTTCGAAGAAGCCAAGTCAAACATGTGCAAAATTTTTGGCGCCCCAAGCTACATCCCGGAAGTCCAGCACGAAATCGAAGTTCTGACGACGAATCGCGGCCCGAAGACCTGCACCAAGAAGACCACTCTGCAGTTGGTCACCAAGAAAATCAGACATTTGCTCAGAGCGAACTGTTTGAGGCCCTTCGGCCTCGTGGCCGCTTTTTTCTTCTTCCAGCAGTTTTCCGGCACTTACGTTATCGTGTTCTACGCCATTTCCATCGTCAAAGAGGCGGGCGTGGAAATGGACGCGTATCTCGCGATTGTGATAATCGGAGTGGTGAGACTTGTCACGGCGATGTTGGTCAGTTACGTGAGCAAAATCTTCGGAAGAAGAACTCTGTCGATGGCCTCCGGGTGCGGGATGACCGTTTGTATGTTCGTTCTGGCGTCGTACATTCTGGCAGTGAGTCAAAGCGCCGTGGAGGAGACAACCCAACAGAAACTAGTCTTTCTTCCGGTGGTACTCCTGCTTCTGTATTTCTTCACAAGCACCATGGGATTCCTTCCAATGCCGTTCGCGCTATCCGCTGAAGTATTCCCTGCTAAAATACGCGGAACCGCCTCTGGATTGGCCTCAGCTTTGGGGTACTTCTTCAACTTCATCACGGTCAAGATATACCCAAGCATGATCGGTGGGATTAACAGCTACGGCGTGTTCTTCTTCTTCGGCTTCATGAGTCTTGCAGGAACGATTTTCATAGCGCTGTTTCTGCCGGAAACTAAAGGGAAGTCGTTGCAAGAAATCGAAGACTTCTTCGTTAAAAAACACGCAGGGACCAAAGACAGGAGGTCTTACGCCAAGGAACCAGTTTAGACACTAGGACGTGAGTACAAATATGAAACAATTCTGAGGCGGCCATGAAATCACTTTGCAATTCGTTTCAGCGTAGAATGTTTGTGACCTTGATATAAAATACATTTAGTGTCATTTTAAAAAAATTCCATTTCCGAGTCTCGCTTTAGACGTTTTTTGGGCAACTTTTTGGTTCATGTGTCAATGTCTTGACTGAGCTAGATTCCATGGCCTACTACGACTCTATATGAGGTTTGTTATTTTTTCTGTTAGAAAAAATGACTTTTTCTAACTTGTAATTTTTAACGTACAACGAATTTATTTATAATATTTTCCTTATTTTTATTTTTCGTTTAACAGGAAATACTGCCTACTTATGTTTTTAAATGGGACACTCAGTATGTTTTTACATTTTCGGCAGAATAAAAAATTAGTTTCGAAAATATTAACATAATTTTTTTACGTTTAAGTTTAATAAACGCACAATCAAGATATTCAGAAAACCATTTCGAGTACAAAAATGTTCAAATTGCGCTCCGTTTACACCTGATACAAGCGATATAATCGATCAATTAAATATCTTAGTGAAATCTGTAGCGTTTAGCACAATTTGAATATTTTTGTAGTGTCATAATGATTTCAAAAATATCTTTATTTGGCGTTTTTAAAAATTTGTGTATGGTTTTTTTAAGCATGAAGAATAATAAATATACAGGTGTCCCAATATTTTTGTAGTCTCATAATGGTTTCAAAAATATCTTTATTTGGCGTTTTTAAAAATTTGTGTATGGTTTTTTTAAGCATGAAGAATAATAAATATACAGGTGTCCCAATTAAAAAACTAAAGTAGAAACCGTTTCCTGTTGGACGGAAGGTGAAAAAAAATTAAAATATTATGAACAAATCCGTTATTTTCAACTATTCATTTTTAAATAATCAGTCGATACGACTTAAAAGTGACGCAAGGGTCAAGAAATGTGGTGAATATAAAATTATTTTCTGATGTTTCTAACGATCGCTGCGTTTCTTAAATCTCGCAAAGAAGAAAAGTCAAAAACTCCATTTTTTTATGGCATTTGTTAATTTTTTAACCGGCAATTGACTCATCATCAAATTTGAAAGCAACTTTCGTTAGCATATCTTACACCTAACTCGATTGCTTTTTGTGTTTTCTGAGTTTTTTGTAAAAAAAATGCGTTTTGTTAGCAAGGAAACACAACACAAATGACATGTAGCTTACGTCATTAACAGAGTCAGATTTAACATGAATAAGAAATAATAATTTCGATTTGCTACTATTTTATTACATGACTCGACTAAAATAATTTTTGATTTGTTTTCTACATGATAGTTGTGCAAAATGGTTCAAAGAATTTAATAATAAATACCCGAATTTGCCTACAGTTAATAGGGCCAAGTTTAGAAGAATTAAAAAAAAGTTTCTCCAATTTAGAAATATTCATTAGCCAAAAAAGAGACCAGCTTTGTTGCAGATTTAGAAGGCAATAGAAATAAATGTTCTACGATATTTTACAGCTTTTTCCAAGAACTTCCAATCGGGCAACTTCTGAATTAAAATTGACTTACTCAGCGGTATAAAAATTCGCATCCTTATTCTTTTATAAGACTACAGAAACTTCGCCAGACCTATAACTTTTTGTGAGGAGTTCTTAGTAAAAATAGTGGAAGGCGCAAACGTTCTCAAACAAATCATTCGGACAAATAAAGTCAAATTTTCACAACATGGAGTATTCAACAGAAATCATTTTTGGGACGCTGGAATGGAAAATCAAATTCAAATTTCCATTAACGTTTTTTGTCTCATAATGGATAATCGATTGAGTGGCGACGAAATTTAGACATATTAATAATGTGTTTGAAGATTTTGTTGATAGTCTGCCTCTTAACTTGTATTTATTGAGAAGGGCTAATTATCCTATTACCAAAAAACAATTAATTAATTAATTAATTAAAATAAGTCAAACCATGCAAGAACTTGATGAAAATGAAATAAGAAATGCCACCAAATCCGTCCAAAGGCGTGCTATCGAATATAAATAGATTAGATAGACCATTTAAGTTTATAAGTACGAGTAAGTATTTTTGTATTTTGATTTACTTATTAGATTGATTAGAAATTAATTTTTGTAATTGTTAGGTACAATAAATGTTTTGTTCCTTAATTTATTAACTAATCCAAAATAAAAATGTTTTGAATAAATAATCGACTTGCTTTTCAAATATGCCAATTTTTGTTTTATTTGTTTTTCAATTGTTGGTAACAAAACAATTAACAAATTTTTTTCCGGAAGTGCAGCCATGTTGGCCGTATTTTATTTTAGGTCGTATCCACAGATTACTCCAGATGACTGACTCAATGCAAATATTTTGGCGGAATAACCTTTAACGACCTTCAAATTATGTAACAGTTTTCAGATGGCGCATCGATCAATTTGCGGCAAATTTAAATATTCTCTCCTCTCTTTATTGGTAGAAAAAATGCTATTGTATTTTGAATATTTTATGATTTATTCTACAAAACTAATGTAAAAAATTGTTTTGTAGAATAAATCATAAAATATTCCTTCATCATTTACACGTCATACAAACAAACAATTTTATAAAAATCAATTAATTATATTACATAATTTACATTAAACAAAATTATACCCAAAATGTTAACAACTACATTTCTAAGATAGGTAAAACTTACACATATGATAATTACTTGGGATTATTATATAATAATGGAAATTTTGAAAGACTTGCTGGACAACTAATAGAGAAACCTGGCTTAGTTCTTCAAATTCATACACAAAAATAAGGAATAATGAAGCCTAATATCTAACGATGCCGAAAAGTGTTTTTTAAAAACCCTCCACTTTTGCTTTAGATTGCAATTTTTGACATTTAGAGTTTCTTGCCACAGCTTCGCTCTAGAATTATGTAATTACATTTCCTGAATTTCTTGTATTAATAACACATCCTTACCTTTCTTCACTTTTTGGAAAACAATGCAGTTTCTCGGCTTAGTTTTCACCAACACCACAAATAATGTAAAAAAGACTCATCTTTCGCTTAAAATTTTTCGCAAATTCAATATACAAGCAAGTTTTGACATTTACTGGCTTGATTATAATTGCAGCAAAATGCTGTTTTTAAAATATTAGTCGGAAAAAAAGCAACAAGCGTAGAAACAGTCACGCTTTTTAAAAAACACGGAATTGTACATTGTTAAATTTAAAATAGTAAAAATATTGAGCCTTTTATTTGAATTTAAATAAAAATTTGTGTAGTGACATCTAGCGGTCGACGACCGATTTCGGCTATTGCCATTTTCAAGTCTAAAAATGATTGACATTTTTTGTGTTAGGTTGGCAATATTTTTTTACTCTTCCATTGGGTACACTGATTTTCAAATTTTAAGTGTCAAATAAACGTCAAAATTAAAAATTGCCAATATCAGACTTGTTTTCAAAATTGTTTTTACAACTGGAAGATCTTTTCGATCACCCGCTGTAACCATTTTCTCCATTATTTGTCACTTTTCGTTCGCCATTATTCAGTAAGTTACACTTTTTGACAACAATATTCTAACCTGAAAAGTAAATAGACATAAATCACGACGACAGTTAATCTGGTACCAATTCCTCACTGTTGCCAATCACCTAAATTTAAGTCAATCATTTATAGTCACCCGGTATATCTTACATGTAGAAACATTGCATTATTATATGATTGAAATGAGTTGTTTTATTTTATAAGAAGAGTAAAGGAACCTTCACCACGCACATATATAATGTCCTTTTTTAATCTAACACTACTTAAACAATAAATGCTTTGTTTCTTAAGGCCGTCTGACACTATGTCAAGTTTTATATAAAATCTTATTTAAAAAAATATATAAAACATGTACGTGAAATATTCTGAAATGTATGATGCAGCTTCACAGATTTTATATAATTCTTTTTCTTTCAGAGTATTTCACGTACAGTTTTTATATAAAATTTTATATATTTTTTAAAATAAGATTTCATGTAAAATTTGATATAGTGTGAGACGGCCTTTAGTTTATTAACAAATCGAAAATAAAAAAAATTGAATAAATCGACTCGTACTTTGCAATGCTGGCTTCTGAAATATGAAAATTTACGTTTTATTTGTTTTTCAATTGTTGGTAACAAAACATTGTAACAAATTTTTTTTCCGGAAGTGCAGCCATTTTGGCTATATTTTATTCTAGGTCGTATCGAGTCATCCAACTGTCAAAATCCTACCTTATTTATAAAATAATCGCCCTGTATATTCGTACCAAATTTGAAAAAAATATTAAATAACAAATTTATTCCACCGTTCGGTGACTTTATGAGCTTCCGAAAAAAACGGTGACTCAGGATGCTATGGAATCTAGGTTTTGTTTTATGTTTTTTTTTAATGTAGACGTTTGGCACTGTCAAATCATGACATTTGACTGGAACTGTTATTAATAAATATGCTCAAATGACGTGTAAAACGAGGCAAAAAGTATCTTATGTGTCCTAAGTTAATTTAAATAGTTTCCAATTCAAGCTGATTTGCCACACTCGTTCGAACGTCAAAGTTATTTCATGGCCTACGCCGCTTTCGTTGTTTTATATCCTCGTTACTAACACTAGCTTTAAGTAATGAAACTGTGATCTCGATTGTGTGTTTATAATAAAAGACAAATGGAAATAAATAAAATACAACAATCACATGCAGCTGTTAAATCCGTTATTGACGGCACCTTCGTTGGTACAAGAGACGTCTTCGGGGTTGTGCACGCTGGGCCAGATTCGATCCTCGCGCAGATTTCGTTCGATTTTCATAAACAAAGTCTTGTCGACGCGTCTTAGCCTCGGCTCCAACTTTCTCAGCACCATTTCAACGAAGACGTCTTCGACAAGCGCGCACACCACGAAATTAACCAGCGCCATTATCAAAATGGCGACTCTGGCGTCGTAAGATGGCGGCATTTGAAGCTCCAAACCGCTACGCAACCATTCCGCGGGCTCAAGAGTAATGTAAGAGCAAATCGCTACCATTGCCACTAACGAAAACGTGAAGATATAGTTAGTGTGGATGGCTTCTCGATAGGGCTTCCCTTTGGAAAACACCACCGTCATAATGATGTACTGAAACATTGACACGCAGAAGACGGCGTAGTTCTCGTAGCAGCTGAACTTTGTATTCTCTTTGGGATCAAAAACGAACGGTTCGAACCAATCGTAGGTCTGAACGAAGTAATAGGCGAAGATTTGCACTCCCACGACCACGACCATGAAGAGAATTATGGACGTGAGCGGTACGAAGCTGAGCAATGAAGTCATGGGAGGCTGCTTGTGGAGGTCCTTGTAAGCTTTCGTCTTCCCGAAGCTCGAGGCGAAGTTGAGAATCAGACAAATGTCGACGAAGAGGAACTGCAAAGAAGTTAGATTGGAGTCGATGGCGTACAGGAGAATGGCCGACGCGAACTCGGCCAAACTATAACAGAGCATGAGCTTGAAGACTCCGAAGGATGTGACCAAAGCGGCGCGGCCTTCCCGCACCACGTGCGTCGTACAAGAAATGTTGGGCTCTTTGCTCGTGAACGCGGACGCTACGCTCGACTCCGCGTCCGAAAGCGAAATCCCAACGTTGGCGGCCTTGAGCGCCCCACAGTCGTTGGCCCCATCGCCGCACATTGCTGCAAAAACACATGAAACTCCCACCACAATCCCAGCCAAGTCCTACCAACGTAATACCCCAAATTCTGGAGCTCTTCGATGAGCTGTTGCTTCTGCTGGCCGGACATGCGCGCGAACACCGCGCCTCTAGTAACGATTTTCGGAACTAGCTCCGGGAAGTACCGAGTCAGGTCGCTCCAAGCGGCGCCGCTCACCACGAACTGGTAAAAGCGTCCGGAGGCTGCTTCTATGTCTTCGAAGGTGGAGGGCGGCGCCGAGGAGGCGGTCTCGTGGAAGCGGATTTGCGCGACGTCCAATTTCGTGGGTCGGGTTGTGACGACGTCGATGATGGCGTCCTGGGATTGGATGATTCCGCAGTCACGTGCCACGCTCGTCGCCGTTTGAATGTTGTCGCCGGTGAGCATCACCAGCTTCATTCCCGCCTTTTTAAGGGTTTGCACCACGGAAGCGGTTTGGGGCTTCAGACGGTTCTCGAGGACGATCAGTCCGATGAAGTCCAGGTCGCATTCGACGTCTTCGCGTTGCAGTTTTGGGATTTTGTGAAAGGGGAGGTTGGTTATGGTTTTGGTGGCCATTCCAATGACGCGGTACCCTTGCTCCGTGTATCGGTTCAATTGCACGAGAAACTCGTGAGGGATGGTTTCAGGTCGCGACAGCGACATCACCATTTCTGGAGACCCTTTGGTGAAGACCTCGAACCGGTCGCAGTGGAGTTGTCGACAAACCACACTCATTCGTTGCAAGGTTGAAGAAAACTGGTACTGTTGAATGAGACCGATTTCCACGCCGCCTTGTTTGACCACGGTCGGTACTAGCAAGTCGTACTTAGAGGTGTCGGCAATGGTCGGTTCCTCTAAAGCCCAATCGGTTGACTCAAACATCTGTAACAATCATCTTGCATTAGTTTGAAGCACTAGGAGGCTGTGAGTAGTACCTTTATGTCTAGGGGATCCCCGCACAGCGCCCCCTCGATCAGGGTTAAAGAATGACAAACTAGCATTCCTCGGAACAGCAAATCGTCACAGGTCATAGTTTTCACGTCCTTGATGGGTTGTTGGAGTTGGGCGGCGTGGACCGGTACCACCCCCCACAAGTCCAAGCCGTCTTCAGTCAAAGTACCAGTTTTGTCAAAACACACACAATCCACCGAACCAGACACGTTAATCACGCGCGAGTTGATGCAGAATATTTTCTTCTTTTTTAACCTGTGCAGGGCGTACAGTTTTCCAACTGTCATGGCGGCTGGAAGAGCTGGAGGAATGGCGATGGTCACCAAATCCAGCGCTTTTATTAGAATGTCCAACGGCGCGATGTCTCTGGAATACTAACACCCGGTTCAGTTCAAAATACAGTAAACTGAAATCGATTTTGTCCCTTTCCGAAGATGAAACAGTACAGTCTTTTGCAATGGAAATGAGACTCATTTATATACAAAAACCCCCATAAGTCCGCGATCCAAATCGCAACGGACTCTATTTTTATTCCGCTTTCTGTCACTTTATAATACGTCAAATTTAAGGTTAGTCTTCAGTTTACAAAATTGGAAATGATGGACTTATAGGGGTTTATGTATATTAATGAGTCTCATTTCCATTGCAAAAGACTGTACTTTCCGCATGTTTTTCGACTTAGAATTAAGTACTAACGTGCGTTCAAAAAAAACGGGGCTGCGTTGGCCATGGAAAAACTTTGTGCATCAATTTAGTGTAGCAGAACTTCAAAGTGTCAGTGCGAGTCTGTTCATGTTTAGGTTAGTTTCCTTGTTGACAATGGGATAAAAAAAAGTGCAAAACATTTCCCGGTATCGTTGTGAATCCAAACATCAATCTATTCATTGTTACAGCTTCTCCTCTGTTGAGGAGAATATCGGCACGACCAGGACGGTCATTAATTTGATATAACTGTAAGTCGTGAATAGATCGATGAAGAAGAATCAGTCTCAAAACCGAAAAATGTCTTGAGAATATTTGGCAGCACTCAGTTGCCCGTCAACCTTCATGGGTCATCAGTCTCTATGCGCAACTCGAGACCTACCAATTCAGTTTAAGAACAACTGCATTCTCAATTAATATTTCAAAAATCGTTGTATATATAGTTAAACACGGACGTCGACCGTTAGGGAGTTGTATTACTCAATACACATTAGAAAAAAAAGGTTCGGGTTTGCTTGGATTCGAAGGTTCCAAGGTTTATTATTTTAGTAGGCCAAAAAATTTAGACGAGTTACGGCAAAAAATCGAAAGCAATTGCGATAAATGTTTGTTTTTGGAGTTTAATTACGAATTGTCTTTCATTAAAGTTTAGGTACATTAATTTTTTTACATGTTTACATTTTATTTAAAGTACCAATTTTTTTTCCCCCATCATTTAAGTAATAATAATAATAATAATATGTTTGTGACCTACCAATCGTGTATGTACATACATAGTTAAATACGAACGTTCACCACTAGTGAGTTATAAATTACACAATATACATTAGAAAAAAAAGGTTCGGATTTGCTTGGATTCGAAGGTTTAAAAACCAATGATTATTAAAAATGTTCATTAAAAATGAAATTAAACTGTCCTAGCGATTGGGCGGTTTTATTTCGATGGTAAATTTTAAACTGACAGATCTTGACATTTGTCAAATCTATCTTTATGTTTTCTATGGTTTCTACACTGGAAAACCGATAAATTCCATGGCCAACGCAGCCTCGGTTTTTTTTTAACGCACGTTATATGTACTTTGAAGAGTACAAATGATCACAAGTACACTTATTATAATTTATTATAGTATGCTTGAGAAGTAAAGGAAATAGCACTACAACAAACCCATCGTTGAAGGAAAGAAATAGGAAGTCAAACAAGAATTGGTAGAAGCAAACCAAAGTAATTTAAACAGCTCAAAAATTAATTGAAATGAATTTTGTCTCTTTCCGAAGACGAACAGAACGAAGATGAAGAGATGGGGCTGTACCAAACAGTACTTTCTGCATGTTTTCGGCTTAGAAGAGCCTTGAAATTAATACCATATCCTCGTTGATGGGGGCAATAAATTATCAATTATATACTTACTATCATTTAGTATCTTTGAGAAGTAAAGGTAATAGCACTAGAACAATGTACAACAACAAACGCATCGTTAAAGGAATGAAATAGGAAGTCAAACAAGAATTGGTAGAAGCAAACCAGAGTAATTTAAACAGCTCAAAATTTAAGTGAAATGGATTTTGTCTTTTTCCGAAGACGAACAAAACAAAGATGAAGAGAGGGAGGCAGTACCAAACAGTACCTTCCACCCCAAGTTATTTGGCTTAGAACAAAGAGCTTTAAAATATGTACTAATTATATCTAGTTTGAAGAGTACAAATAATCAAAGATATACTTATTATAATTTAGTATTTTTGAAAAGTAAAAGAAATAGAATAGAAATATGTAGAAAACTGTGCAACAAACTGATTGTTAATGGAAATAAATGGGAATGAGACGAAGTCAAACACGAATCGGTAAAAGCAAACTAAAGTAACTTAGAGCTCTCAAAAAGTTAAGTGAAATGTAATTTGTCTCTTTCCGAAGATGAACAAAACGAAGACGAAGAGATGGAGGCAGTACCAAACAGTACCTTTCACCCCAAGTTTTTTGGCTTAGAACAAAGAGTTTTGAAATATGTTCTAATTATATCTAGTTTGAAGAGTACAAATATTCAAAAATATACTTATTATAATTTAGTATCTTTGAGAAGTAAAAGAAATTGAATGGAACGATGTAAGTCAAACAAGAATAGCTAGAAGCAAACCCGAGTAGTTTAGATCGCCAAAAAAACTGAAAAGCTAAGATATAAGGCCGGATAAAAATGATGAAGAACCGGCGAGACAAAAGTACAGAGAAGATATAAGAGAGGGGCGAAGCCGGGACTTTTATAATTGCCGAGTGCCATAGTAGCCTTAAGAACGAATTTTTTTATATCATTTTTTCTACTTTGAATTATTAATTAAAAATTTGCAATTTTAAATTTGAGGAATTTTGTATGTGTTGGTTTACCAATTGTCGAAATTGAAATTTTGGTTTTTGAAAAAGCAAAAATTCCCCACTGTTAATAGTAATTAATTAATTAGTAGAAAAAATTATAAAACAGAATTAGACATTTTAGTAGTAGTTATATAAAAGAACGAGATCTATAAGGTATACTTTATTGTAAGAGCCGGTCGTTTTATAAAAGCCGAGTGCCATAATAGCCCTAAGAACGAATTGTTTAATACCATTTTTTTTACTTCGCATTGCGAATTAAAAATTTGCAATTTTTAAAATTTGAGGAATTTTGTATTGGTTGGTTGGCAATTGTCGAAATTGAAATTACGGTTTTTGAAAAAAGCAAGAAATCCCCACTATTGATAGTAATTAATTAATTAGTAGAAAAAAAATGATAAAACAGAACTAGACAGTTTAATAGTAGTTATATTAAGGAACGAGATCCATAAGGTATACTTTATTGCAAAAATTTAAATTTATAAAACGACTAGCAAACCCGAGAGTTTTATATAAGCCGAGTGCCATAATAGCCTTAAGAACGAATTGTTTAATACCATTTTTTCTACTTCGCATTATTAATTAAAAATTTGCAATTTTAAAATTTGAGGAATTTTGCATGGGTTGGTTGACAATTGTCGAAATTGAAATTTCAGTTTTTGAAAAAGCAAAAATTCCCCACTGTTAATAATAATGAACTAATTAGTAGAAAAAAATTATAAAACAGAACTAATAGCAGTTATATTAAAGAACAAGATCCATACTTATTTAATACTTTATTGTAAGAGTTTAAATATATAAAACGACCGGTTTTATAAAAGCCGAGTGCCATAATAGGGTTAAGAACGAATTTTTTTACACCATTTTTGCAATATTTACAAATTTGCAATTTTAATACTTTGGAATTTTGCATGGGTTGCTTGACAATAGTCTAAATTGAAATTTAGATTTTCAAATGCAATTAAGTTGGCTGGGAAAATAATTTTCAGCAAAATACCCCAGATTAATTTAAGTGCTCAAGATGTAATGTTTATTGTAATTGAGCAAAGCGAATTTAAATTTAAAAAATATTGTAACGTTTTGTGTTGGTGTTCACCTTGAAGTTTGACAATTGGAACAATTGGACAACGGAACAAAAAACTAACAGTGAAAAGCAAGTATGAATACAACGAAAACGTCAAAGACGTAGAACAAGAAAAACAAATTGGCAGGAACGAGAAATAAATTTAAAAGAAAATAGGTAGAAGATTGGAGCAAGTAATGTAAGAAGCATAACAGGGCAACAGAGAGAATTAGTAGAAGAATTTGATAAAACAGAACTAGATATTTTAGGAATAACGAAACAAAAATGAAAGGGAAAGGAAAAAACTGACTGACTAGACCAAAATCAAAGAAATAGAACAAGAGTTGGAAGTATAGTAAACCAACAAAATCAGAAACGAGTACGAATTTGGATTGCGATAACTAAGAGGATAGTAAAGATTGAACTGAAATTAAAAGATCAAATTCTAATCAGAACAACGATAATAATTGCGTACGGGCCAGGGACGATGGAGTCGAGATAAAATCCGATTTATCGAAACAGATAACAAAAATTATCGACGATATGAAGCAAAGATTAATAATAAAAATAATTGGCGATTTCAATGTCAGGGTAAGGAAAGAAACAAAGAAACTGTAGAAACAATTGGAACACATGGAGAAAATGTGTGAGTTACGATAACGGGTTTTTGCTTAATAAACAATCTAATTACAACAAATACATATTGTGAACAGAAAGATATGCAAAAATACCACAAGGGAAGTAATAACCAATAATAGATTACATAATAATAAATAAAGATTTCAAAAAAGAAGTAATAAACAGAAGAGTTCGAAGCGGAACAGAGAAAACATAAAAGCGTAACAAGGAGGAACAATAAAATACAAAAGACAACAATACGAACATATAAACTAAGACGAAACTCAAGGAAAATATACTAAAAAGACAATTTAGCAAATTATGCAATACAAAACCCAGTGATAAGATTTGAAGATACAGTTTTATTCATAGCAAAGAAGAAAATATATGCGGTAAAAATTATACAACAAAACAAAAAACAGCTGATGCAACTAAGAGATAAAAATAGGAATCATGTTTAAAAAGAGGAAGTGACAGAGCTACCTAAAAATAGAAGTTAACATATAAAAATCAGAGGAAAAAAGTCAAGGAATTGGTGAAGATGGCGAAAAAACTATAATTGAAAGAGTTTGGAGGAAAAATGTAACAGGATAGCCACGGAAATCAGAAACTATTCTATAAGGCACTAGGAACTAGGAACCCTAAAAACCACAAACGTAAGTGCGAAAAATCCTAAAAGAGTAGAATATTGGAGAATGTGAGGATATAATGGTACACTGGAAAGAGGATTTCGAGTACTTACTAAACACAGAAGAAGAAGATGATGACAATCATAAAACAGAGCAAGAGATAGAAAAGTGCGACCAAGAAGAATATAGTACAGTATAGTACCAGTATAGAATGTAGTAGTATAATACAGAAAAAAGAACAGATGCAGTAAAAAGTTTAAAAAGGGGTCAATCAGCAGGACATGACGGGATAACTTCTGAAATGCTTTCGGAAATTTAGAAGTACTAACAAGCCTTTTCAATAAAGTTTGCGACAAACATAAAGAAGACAAAGAAAATGATGATAGGAAAAACGGTATACACATACAGACAATAATATAGGTAGAACAAAGAAACAGTTTTAAAGACTTAGGAATAAGAACACAAATCAAATGAATTAATGAGGCGGAAATAAATAATAGGAAAGAATACGCAACAAAACTATACTACTCACTGACTAATACGTTCATAAGAAATATTATTAAAGACAATACACGTATTTAAGCTAATATTATACTAATCTGTAGATGCGAAAGCAGGACATTTACAAAACAACAGAAAAATAAGTTGCAGACAGTAGAGATGAAATATCTGAGGTGTCAAGGGAATAATAACAAGAGGAGACAATATGAGATGAATTAGAAATAAAAGAACAAGAGGTAGACCAAAGAAAACATGGGACAACCTCAAAAAACAGAACCTAGAAAGAAGGAAAAGAATTGGCAAGGCATAAGAAGCAATGGACAAAGTTTGTTTACAACTGAACACATACACCGTCAGATAAAATAAGGGTTTTATTATATTGAACCCTGTTTTTGCAGATTTTTTCTCAAACATTGAGACAACTTAATATTGTTGTGGTAACTAATAAAACACTATAAATAGCTAAATTAAAAGTCATTTGTAAAAACTACAGTGTGGAACAAAATGATTTTCTTTGCATTACCCTTGAAAATACGAAGTGCCACTCTACAAAAAAAAGTATACATTAAAATTTCAAACTATGCGTCCAGATCGAAAATACGCCTCAATGATATAAGTGTTCCCTTGCACGGTATACATTTTTAACCTTTGCTAATTCAATTCACTCCAATTAACTCTAACAACTGTCAATTTGATTGATGTCATTTATTGACAGTACTATGAACCTTAAAAATAGTAGAGCGGCGCAGGAAAATTTACATGTGAAAAGATTCCAAAGGTAACTAGATGATAATCATTTTGTTCCAAGTGTACGTGTAAAATAAGGGTTTGATAGTACTTAAATACCTTTGAGACGACTGTGTAGACGAACCCCAGCAAAGCAATCACGGCAAGGATCATGATGAACTTGTAGCTGTCTTGGTCAAACTTAAAATCCGCCGGTGGCGGATAGAGGATGCTCCTCACTAGTTGTCCCTTCGTGGTCAAGTACCCGGTTCGTGTAACGACAGCTCGCACATGTTCCTCGCCATAGTACCGCGTTTGGATCACTTTAGTACCACAAAAAAGGGTGTGACTCGTATGTTCCTTGACATCGTACAACTTGCCAGAGCTCAGGAGCGGCGTTTTCGTAACTGGAACACTCTCACCTGGAATACAACTCGGTACTACTGTGAAGTTCTCGGTGAGGGAAAAACGGTACCGGTCA
The DNA here is from genome assembly GCA_964023215.1 of Eledona agricola. Classification (NCBI taxonomy): domain Eukaryota; kingdom Metazoa; phylum Arthropoda; class Insecta; order Coleoptera; family Tenebrionidae; genus Eledona; species Eledona agricola. The sequence continues at coordinate 11,720,660 of OZ026863.1, forward strand.
GCATGCTCTCGTTGACTATGCAGTTACCATTCAGCAGAACCGCGTCACATGGCATTTGGCACCCGTGCGAAGGCACCACGATTACATCGCCTGGTACCAGTTCGCTTGTATCTACTTCTACGAACTTTCCGTTGCTTCTACTGACTTGGATGGTGTCGGCCGACTGAACGGTACCTTTCAAATTCTTCTGGTTCCTCCTGGTTTGTATTATGGACGTGGCAATTCCGAACACAGACATTATAATGATGGCAATGGTGTAATAGTAGTAGTACTCGGCGAACCACACGATCAAGCTGAAGATTTGGAACATATAGAAGGGCGTCAGCGCTTCCAGGACGAGCAAAGTGGGGACGCTTTGGACCGGAACGTTGATCTCGTTGCTTCCATAAACTATGCGTTTTATATTTTGCTCGTCGCGGTTGTGTCCTTTGCAGGTGTGCAGTTCTGCGGCGGTGGTACCCACGTCCAAGCCTGACAATTTAAGGAACTTGCCTTTCTCGTGGTCCCAGATGTACGTGAGTTTCTTGCAGCGCACCACGCGAACTGAGGACACTTCTAAAAACTGTTTTAGACGCATCCACAAACTTGTTGGACTTACTTCTGGTGGTACCGTCGTTTAGATGGATTGGAAGAAGACGCTCGCCGGGTTTGCAACCATTAATACTGATGATGTCGCTTGCGTTTCGACTCACCATGGTACCACTCGATAGTACTTCAACAGTTCTGACAAAGTACGTTTTGAATTTGTTCTTGTACTTGTCCTGTGATTGGAAGTTACAAATTGTGTGGTGGGTGTTTGGGAACAACTTACAACGATGAGTACTTTCTCGGCTTGGTTGAGGAGGCATCTGGTGTGAGTGGCGTACAACTCCCAGTGAGGGTACCAGTGGAAGATTAGTCTGAGGATTCCGATTGTTAGAATATAGGCCGTCCATGTTGTGTATTTCTTCAAGTCGTTGGATGTGTAACCGGATATTTCCTAAAATTTTGTTTGTTTTGTTGAAAGAGTGAGTGCGTGGTGAGGTAAGTACCATTTGGTCCTCTTCTCCGAAGTTGAGGAAGTGGGTTTTGAATCGGTTGGGCGGGGGCGTGTCATTGTGTTTTTTTTGGTTTAGTTCGTATCTCGTATCTGAAATTATTTTCGTCAATATTTCTAGTCTCGCTTTTGGTGTCCCATTTCAGCTACCGTTCTACTATTTGCCAAATTGTGATGATTCCTAGGGCGCTCAGAACTTGGGTCTTGGATGGATTGGATAAAATAATTTGTTCTACTTTAAGTCGTTAACAAAGCTGTTAAAGCACTCAATGGAGTGCGTTAATAGCTTTTTCAGTTTCCTAATAGAACTAGTGTAATTTAGTTTTTCTAAGGTGGTACGTCATCAGAAATGTCATGACAAACGTCAAAGTAAACACCAACAGAAAACGATTCAATTTTTTTTAAATTTATATTCTTTCCTCAATTATTTTAACATTAATATTTGCGTTGGATGTGCCTGGAGCACTTAAATTAGTCTCAGGTAGGTTGCTTGCCACAATATTTTGCTGTAAATAATTTTCACTGCCAATTGCATCTCAAAATTTTGATTTAAAAATTGCATAAATCATGCGAAGTAGAAAAAATTGTATAAAAAACTCGTTCATACGGCTATTAAAATGTGCCGTTCTTTAATATGCAATTTATGTAATATTTTAACACATTTCACGTCACAATTCTACTTCGAACGAATCCGAATTTTTTTGCGTGCTATGGTATCTGCGGTTTTTGTCCCGTTTTTGTATTAAAACGCCGCCGGAATTATTTTCGTCGGCAATTGATCGAGTGTCGGTAGTTAGTAAAGTAGTTGGGTGAGCAACATTTTCATTATTCTTAGTTCCGGTTCATGGTTTTAACTGATACGAAAATAGTTTGTAAATGCGTACCACGGGATCACAACGAAATTAATTGCTAGAGGGGCTTGATTCATTTTTCAGATATTTATCAGTTTATTTACAAAATTTGTTTTGCTTGTTATGGATGCATTCCAAATTTAATTTTTTTGGCTGCATATGCTAGAATTTTGTTTATGAGAATAATTTGTGTTGTTGTGTTGTTTGAACATTTTTACTGTTTTAAAAATTCTTGTATTTTCAAAACATATTCCGTTATTAATTTTTTTTATCAGATTTTCAGATTTTGAAGATATCTTGAAACGCTCGTGCTTTACAAAAAAACGGAAGTTCGGATTTCTTTTTAGCTTTTGTTGAATTTTTACACTGTTGATTTTTTAACAATGGAATCATGACATTTGACAGAAGCATTCATCAAAATTCAAAAATGTTCTCAACGACTTCTAAACCGAGACCTGGAAATTTTAATTTCTTGAAAACATTTGTATCTTATGTATCGTGTCCGATTGTCAATAGATAACTCGATTTCCAGTTTCTCCAACTTACGGTCGAACTTTTGCTACACTACACAACGTCAAAGTTTTTCCATGGCCTACGCAGCCTTGTTTCATTTTTATACGCACGTTTTAAATTTTTGTTATTTTGGTTTATTCGATTCGTGTCTGTTGGGTTCATGGACTAGAATCTCCATCTGAACCCACGTGACTAATTTAATGATTTTGTTCTCTTATTTCATATTTGACTTCTTCCAATGTTTTTTTTTATACATCGCCATCATCTCAATATTCGTCCCTTCCAGTTATTTTAAAAGTTGTTTTGTTTTGTTGTTAAAATTGTATTGAACTTTATGAAATTTTTTATATACTGCTTATCAAACGAAGAAGGATTCGATATATTGCAATTAAACTTGACACACTTCCCTACATTGATAAATAGCAAATGATTAGTTCTGAAAAAAAATCGTTTTTATACACTCTGTCTTGTTCATTGCGGGAAATCAAATTTTAGGTATTTACCAGACTGTACAGGTGTCCCAAATTGAACACTTTAAAAAAAATTACAATTTCCCGGAGACATAGCTCCTTTTTGAGAAAAGTCGAATAGCGAAAACCGCATTCAGATGTCTTGATTACTAGAGCTAGAGTTTCTCGTTTTTTAACATTTTCTAAAGAGGCCCATAACTTTAATTTGTGTATATTTTTAATTTGTGTTTTAACCTCTTTTTTATAGTATTGCAGAATATGATGACTTACTGAGTGTAACATTTTTGACTTATCATAAAATTTGTTTTTTATGTAAAATTTTATGAATTGCCCATAAATTTAGCTTTTCAACAATACACTGAAAAGAATATTTTAGAAAATAAAAAATAGTGTGAATAATACAAAAAAATGTAATTTGTAAATAATTATATAAATTGGCTATGGATTAATTTGTTACTTACGGCTAGTATATATAATAATGAAAAAAATAAAATAAAACAAAATATTTGTAGGAGGTAAACATGGCTCAAAGTAATAAAAAAACTAAAATTTACGATTTTGTTGTAAATATAACATAATCTTTTACATAGGCTGTTAACAACATTTAGGTAACACTTCTACAGCCACAGTTGCTAAAAATGTATTTTGAAAGTCCTATTCCTGTTCTTCGTGAGAATTGAATTCTTCTTTATAATACAAGGCTTTATTCTTCCCCGTAAGAAAAAAATTCCAAGGGTTTGCTCAATTTTGACGCTAAAAGTTTTACTCTTTGAAAATGTGGTAGATTTATCCAAAAGTGGTTCACTATTTTCTCCCAAAATTTGTTTTAATGTTTTTGTAACGTAAGCCAGCCATCAAATATTTCCGGTTCGATAAAAATGTGCCCACCCTACTTAATAATTTCTTACATTACATAATTTTTGTGTACAGAATGTCTCAGAAATAATGGCATTAATTTTAAGCAGTAGTAAAACTCGTCTAGACATACAGTTTATCTATGTACCATTTTTTCTAAATCGCAATTGTCTTTTAGCATTTTACACTTCCTGAAATTGACGAGCTGCCTATGGATTTTATAAATAAGTGACATTTTTTAAATGAAATCCCCAATTTTACTCTAATAGCAACGATTAAATTGAAAAGTTGCAGCGTCGAAAGAACCAAAAAGTGGTGAAAGTTTTCTTGCAGTGGTTTTTTTTCTTCTGCGCTTATTGGCGTTATTTTCCATAGGCGGGTAACAAAATAAGAGTAAGATCTTTCACCAATTTTAACTTTTAACAAAACGTTTACAACAAAATGTTATTAAGAAAAGTTGTTGGGTTTGTTGAGTTATACTACTGGTTAAAATTAATGCCACTATTTTTGGGCCACTTGTATTATTGAAAACAATTTTTAACTCTCTAAAATATTATTCACAGAGGAATTAATTGAATGTTGTATATCGTTGAAAAGCTAATTTTATGCGGCTTTGAAAAATGTAAAAAATGGTATATAGAGTATTCCCTTTTTAAAATAACCCAAGTTAATGCCATATGTCAAGAATGGTACAATTTTAAAAATTACTTACCAGGCTATCATATTTTGCTTAAAAAACTCTTTTCTAACACACAATAAAGAAATATTCATAAACAAAAATTTACGTTAGTTCTTCAGAAAATGTTAAAAAATGAGAAACGCCCTGTAGCTCTTAAACGAATCAAGATTTCGGAATGCAAGCGTTCTCAAAAATCGAGCCCAAGACATATTCGCTACTTTTTTGGGTATCTCTTCGGAAAATATGAGAAACCCCCAAAAGTGTCCAATTTGAGATTTATCTGGACAAAGGGTACAAAGAGGCGAAAGTAGGACGTTTATGAAGCAGTAGATTTGCGAAAAGCCGGAATTGCCTTCAGAAAGAACACAATCAAGCTTCAAGAGTTAATTTGGCTTCCTAAGCAAGTTTTTGTTATTCAATAAAAACTTGGCAAAAAACCTAAAAATCTCGAAACTATCACAGATAAGTATAGGACTTACTGAACAGAAATGAAAGATATTTATTTGTATGTAAAAATTAAGTAATAAAATATGTTATCATGCGTTTCATTACAAAAAAAAAGTTTTGGCATTTTGAAATTTATCGTGATTGATGAATTTCGTTTTGGATTACTGATCATAATAAGACGAATTATGGGCTAAAACTGTCGCAGAAATAGTAATTCCCAATTTAAAAATAAATAAACTGTTAAACTAACCAATAAAAAATACATTTTATATATAATACATATAAAATGTCAAATATCTACCCAAAACCAGTAGGTTTATGTAAAAATTATGTTATACAAAAGATGTTTGGAATTTTAAGTCCAATCAAAAAATGTAATAAAAAATGATTCGCTTGTTTTGGATGGCCTGCTAAGCAAGTTTCCGCTATTCAATAAAAATTTGGCAAAAAACCTAAAAATCTCGAAACTATCACAGATAGGACATACTTAACAGAAATGAAACATATTTATATTTGTATGTAAAAATTAAGTAACAAAATACCATGCGTTTCATTAAAAAAAAGAGTTTTGGCATTTTGAAATTTTTCGTGATTGATTACAATTGCCTTGCTGCTTTGATGAATTTCGTTTTGGATTACTGATCATAATTATGGGCTAAAACTGTCGCAGAAATTGTAATTCCCAATTTGCAAATAAATGAGATATGACTCATTAAACTAACCAGTATAAAATCAATTTTATATATAACGTAAAATTTCAAATACTGGACCCCAAAAACCAGTAGGTTTATGTAAAAATGATGTTATACAAAAGATGTGTGTAATTTTAATCGAAAAATGTAATAAAATATGTTCCAATTAAATGTCACACCACGTGTATTGTACACCTGTTACATAAATTTTTTTGTTATGCAGTGCCGGGGTTCACGTCACTTTTTCTTTTACACTTTTTTCTACCTCTACCCGGTATTGAGTTATCGGCCGAGAACGCATTGTTGGGCCGCCCTGTATAATTGCTATAACCGTTTTTTCGGTTTCATTCCGAGTACTTTTCAAGTGCCATTCGTACCATTGCCAGTTTTGAGTTTTTTTGAACTTGCTCATCGTATGACGACTTACGATTCACGGGTACAATCGCACAAAGTATTTTAAGTATGCAATTTGGAGCTGTCGTGTTTGATTTTACCTTGAACTGACGACCGTATAATTACAAACAGAGGCAAATACGAGCGAAGCAGTTTCGGATGGAGTCGAAAAGGAACTGCGTTTCGTCGGGACTTATCAAATTCGAATCACTCCACGCGAAAGGGTCAAGGCACTAGTCGCATTTATCGCAATATTTTTCTTGGACGATAACTCTATCCCAATGCGTCAAAGAGAAAGTTTTGCGTCGATTCGTTAATTCTTGGTTCTGGCCCGCAACGGCAAAACGGCACCCCAACTCGCCAATTTGCCAATTGACCTTGGACGCTGCTGATGATTGTCTTCCGCAAATTTTTGCCACTCACCTAGCCCGTCCAAATTCTTCACCATACCTCACGTTCGACTGAACTCCGGCGCACTTTCACTTGCGGAGGCGGCGTCCTGGAAATCCGCACTGACTCCGACGACGACGACGAATGACCACATTAAATGTTTGTTTGACAACACCTCAGCGCCGAAGAAGGGGACGCTAATCGTTTTTGCACGCGGTCGACTCTCATGCTTCCTTATCTTGGCCCCAGAAGCGGCAATTAACAGTTTCTGGCTCGGACCAGAAATTATCGCGTTTTTCGCAAACGGTCCCCAACATTTTTAATGATCGTTTAATTGTTTGGCGTGGTTTCGAGGTCGACTTTTGTGTGAATCGTTAGTGATAGTGATGTTTGACGATAGTACGGGGCATCGGGGAAACGATGCGGATTGAATAGAGATGAGTTGGGTGACGCGCGGACCGCGACTTTTTCGATGCGCCTCGTAGAGGACGACACGTGGTCGGCGCCGGTGTTATCATAAAACGTGGAACATGAGGCGCGTCGTTTAAATTCTTGCAAATGTATTCGAAGCGGTTTATGCAATTGCTCGTTACATATAACTACAAATAAAATCGGGGGCTAGGAGGGCATGGAATCTAGTTTTTGTTTTTTTACAGTGTAGACTGTTGAAGCTGTCCAATCGTGACATTTGACAGGACTTGTCTTTCAAAAATGTGCTCAAACGACGACCAATTTGTTGAGAAATGCATCAAATGTATTCGACGCGATTTATGCAATTGCTCGTTACATACAGGGTGATTTTTTTCAAACGAGCCACCCTGAATAACTTTGAAAAGACAAGAAATATGATAATTTCCAAGAACAGGTCAATTTTTGTTCGGAGGGGACATCTTCTGAAGTTATTTTGAAATACGTTGTGCGCCCCCTTTCGGGGAGAATTTGAAATGGAATGACCCCTCGTGTGGTACCTCATTTGAAAGCTACTTTCACCAGGAATCACTTGTGTAATTGGTTGTTTATTTTTTCTGTTACCCACAATTCAGGAGACTCTCAAATGTGTGCAAACAAGTTTGGCAAAATTTTAACATTTTTGGCTTTATTGAAATTGAATTTTTTTCTTAATTAAATTAAGGAGTGTAGATTTTATTCCTAACCAAGAAACGTCTATGGAAGCTATAAAAAACATAATTGCCCAATACAAGAGATTTTTAATAAAAATGCAATCAAATTTTCGTCTAACATTTAAAAAAGTCTCTTAGAATAATTTTAACATTTTTTACTTTAAAAACCTAATTATTTGGTGATTTTGTTTAGCACGGTCTTACAACTTTTGGTTACTATGGCAGCAATCTTAGTGGTAGATTTAAAAATTTATTATATCTTCACCTGATTTTTCCGCATTTACTTAGCTTACAATTCATTTTTGAAAGCTTTTTATAGACTTTTCTTGGTTAGGAATAAAATCTTCACACCATAGTTTAAGTAAGGAGAAAATTCAACATCAATAAAGCCAAAATTGTTAAAATTTTGCCAAACCTGTTTGCACACATTTGACAGTCTCCTGAATTGTGGGTAACAGAAAAAATAAACAACCAATTACACAGGTGGATTCCTGGTGAAAGTAGCTTCCAAATGATGTATTACAAGAGGGGTCATTCCATTAAAATTTCCAAATGGCGGTTCACCCCACAAAAGGGGGGCGCGCAACGTATTTCAAAATAACCTCAGAAGATGTTTCCCTCTGAACAAAAATTGCCCTGTTTTTGGAAATTTTCATATTTCTTGTCTTTTAAAAATTATTCAAGGTGGCTCGTTTGAAAAAAATCACTCTGTATAGCTTGAGCACAAATAAAATCGGAGGCTTAGGACGCCATAGAATCTAGTTTTTGATTTTTTTACAGCGTAGACTGTTGAAGCTGTCCAATCATGACATTTGACAGGACTTGTCTTTCAAAAATGTGCTCAAACGACGACCAATTTGTTGAAAAATGTATCAAATGTATTCGAAACGATTTATGCAATTACTCGCTACATATAACTTGAGCACAAATAAAATCGGGGGCTTAGGAGACCATGGAATCTAGTTTTTGCTTTTTACAGTGTATTTAATGTATTGTGTCCGAGACGGTTATTACAATTTTCCAACTCAAAGTCGAAATTTTGCTACACCCTTTTGAAGGTCAAAGTTCGTTTTATATTTGTACGCACCATACTAATTTAACGGTTTGTTTTGTCCATGTTTATTACTTTTGTCTCCTTTAATTTTCACCCGCTAATTGCCGTTATTTCGTCGTTTTCTATCATATGTCATTATTTCTGCACTCTTCGTTCATTTTTGTTTTACTGTTTAAAAAACTTGTTTCATTAAAATTTGTACTTTTGTTACAACAAATCCAACGAAAACATCGACTTGGATTAGTAACTTAATTATTTTATAGTTACAAGACGATGTCCTTATATCATCACGTAAATTAAACACATAATTTTAACAAAAGGAATGTCTACGCATAGTAATTTAATTATTTATTTTGTGTTTTTTGCTTCAATTTTATTCTTCGTGGATTAATGCCTTTGTATTATTTTTTATTGTTCATTTCAATCACTTCTATATTTTTCTCTTTCAGTTTCAAATTTTATGTAATTGTGTTCTCGTGTGTTATACAGGTGACTCTGGGCTCCGTAAAAGCGCCATAACTTTTTTGCTATTCGAGGTACAAAAATATGGAATGGAGAAAAATATACAGGTATTCGATTTGAACAAATCGAGTTTTATTTAAGTAAATTGTTTGTTTTGTAAGATTCGGTTCCATTTGCTTCTACATTGTATGAATTTATGTTTGTTTTTATCTGATTTTAAAACAAGATAATTTCGATCCACTTACGCAATATAATAAATCAGACCGAATAAATACGAACCGATAAGAGATCAATAATAAGATATACCCATTCAGAAGATAATAAAATTCTAAAAAGATCGTTTAAAAAATGAACTGAATTTTATAACAAATAACAATTCAAACCACAAATTTTTCTCTTTGTGGAAATACCAGTGATTCCAATTTATTGAAAAAAGTGGTTTACGTAGAAAATTTTGAATTTCCCCTAAAGCTAGAAAGTTGAAATTTGGTGCAGCATCATTATCGATTATTCTGAATCGAAGTAAAATACTTTCAAGATGGCGACATTTCCGGTGATACCGGAAATTACCCTTAACTTTGTTATTTTAAATGTCAACTCCCTATTTTTATGTTAATATTGATTCAATCACTCAATTGTGAATCGAAAAAATACAGATTGTTGTTACTTACCTTTTATAATTGTTTTAATATTCTCAATTGTAAAATTTGAAAATGAATAAATATTTTTTTAAATTGATATCTTCTGAACCATTTGATGTATTGCAATAATTCGTCTTTCTGTCGATTCGTACAAATTCAAAAAATAATTTGAAAGTATTTCTAATACTTTTGAATGTTTTAGGAGGTCGCTGCAATACGTTTTATACAATTTGAATGTCTCAAAGCGTTGCCGCGATTTTTTGAATATGATTATAACAAAATGACAAAAACTAATTTTTTTCAAGTTCCAATCTTATAACGGAATTTGATGTAAAAGTAAAAAATAACTTGACGTTTATAAAGGTTATGCCAAATCTCGTAGTTTTTACGATATTCCACATTTTGTAAAAAATGCATCTTCTCTTTAGCTTTTGATATGTGTAGGCTGTGGAATATAAATAAAATTACAGTACAAAATAGAGAAAAATACGCTTGTTTAGAAATCGCAAAAAAATTATTAGGTACCATTTAAAAAAACAAAGTTGATTGCCATAGCAGCAAAACTGAAAAGATCACGTCATGCAATATAATAAACTAAATATCTTTTGCATACAATTTTTGTTTCATAACTAACTGTTGAAATTGAAAACTTGCAACCAAAATTTGATACTTGTGTGCCACTCTGTAGATATCCAGACATTGTTGTGGTAAAGACAAATAGTATAACTTAGTCCCCCATTAAAAAATCCTTAAAAGCGGTTATCTGGAACAATTAAGCTGGTAATCCTTGTTTGCCAAGCCTGTTTGGTTTCGTTAGATTACAATTAAAAACACGAGATTACGTTTAAAAAATGTCTTCAACCTTTGATTGTGTGTTTATCAATATTTATCGTAATAGAAGCGAAAATGGAAACGTAAAGAAAACAAATAAATTTCAATAACAGAAATAATAGACGTGTCCTTTAGTATAGTTTTACGTTGTTTTTGTCTTTTATTTTCGTTATCTTCTGCAAATTTAAGTTTCTTAAGACACTATAGACGTTTAACCTTAGTTTTGAGATATTATTTTGCTGTTTAGAAACTTTTTATTTACTTTGAATTTAGAGTTATAAACAGAATACATTATCTTTAAATGACGCAGTGCGTACAATGTTATTGGTTCGCTTCTCATAATATATCTACGTATTATCAGTCCTTCTGTTTCGATTATTGTTAATCGGTTGTTATAAATTTAGATAAATTCGAAGCGATTTTTTTAAATCCGCATTGTTGTTTGTATGCAGTAATAAAGAAACCAGAAAACAAAGACTTAAAGACACGAATTAGAAACTCGATTGTTTGTGAGATAAGCTACGACTTTTTTTTAATTGGAGGAATAAATTAAATAAATTATCGTCACAGTAAATGTCTGGCGTGTGATGAAGTTTTTTGCAGATTTCTACTACTCATTATAAAGAACTTGTCTGGGCTTCGTTTTGTTGGTGGGAATGATAAATATTAATTTTTACTAGACTAGGAGCTAAAGCTCATTTCAAGAGCCATATTATTTGCAACGGAATAAGTATGTTCCCGAAACTTTTGCACCAACCCTCGTATAAAATTATGTAAGCGTTGTTATATTAAAAGAGGGAGAAAAACTTTCACTTACAGCGTTTGCAAATGGAATTCGTTAGATTTCCTTTTACATTCGTTCGAATTACTATTCGCATTGAATTTGACCCATTTATTCCGTTTTGCTTCCGGCCACAATTTTTTTATTATTTTAACAATTATGTATTAGTGCTTCCACAATAATCGAAAACGTTTCATAATAGAATGATCACGAATGGTAACGCTCTATAAAACGGCCGTACAAAAAATAATTCTTAGTAGGCCATGGAATCTAGCCATTTCTTTATTTTTTACAGTGTAGACGTTTGATATTGACATATTGTGATATTTGATAGGAATGACCGTACGACGTCTTCAGATGGAATTTGTTTAAAAAAACATTAAATGTCTCTTAGACATCGTGTCCGAATCGGTTGTTAAAGGAAAAATGATTTTGAATTTCTACAAATCAAGTACTCAAGGTTAAAACTTTGTTACACTGTAATCATTTTCATAGTAGCATAATCTGAATCCTTTTTTGTAAGCCAGATATTGTGTATTTTTTCCAATTTGATTGTTTTGTTTTAACTTTTTTTAAGTTTATTATCGTTTTATTATAAAGCTATACGGCTACAAGTTTTGTGGTTTATTGTGGGCAATAAACAGCTGCACAGTTTTAAAATCGAAACATTATTTGCTGTACTTTAAACAAAAAAGAAGATAAAAGTCATTGATAGCGTAGCTATTGTTGGTATCGTAAATGAATGTGAAGGAAGCGTTCTTGAAAATTTTTTACTAATTCTTTTGCAATTGCTGAGCGATTAAAAGTAAATAATTTACATATCTAGAAGTCGTCGTTAGCTCCGCTGCAAAAATGTAAAATTTTTATATGCTAAGTTGGATATTTTAGTTAGCGGCGTAACTCAGCTATTGTTTAAAATTAACCATTATTTAATTAATTAGCACTGAAAAACATTTTAGTTCCTATTTTATAGAACGTCTGACCCACATTTACATTCCTAATAGATAACAGAAATAAAACAATCCGCTAAATGACGTCTTGTTTGCTGGCCCGATCTGGAATATTATTATTTTGAACACAGATTTTTTAATTAGTCCATTAGACGTTTCTCGGCTCCTTAAAAAAACGAGATTTATTTTTAGACACGCGGCCATTGGTCGCGGGATCTATTTATCCAAAATATATATTTTGACCAAAATGCCACCTATATTTTTATAGTTATACAGGAAGTGTTCAATTTTTTTTTTAGCTTTGCTTATTTTTTTTTTTTTATGAAAAAATTGCTACTTGCGAGGGTTTGTTTAAAATATCATAAATCATAAAAAAATCATAAGAGAAACAAAACACCCTTTAATAGCTAATAAATTGTTCTTTTTCCTGCATGATTGCAGATTTTTGTAGCTTTATTAGAAATGCTACAATACATTTGTAAAATTGAGAAATTTCAATCGGTTGATGTAATAAATTATTTGAAGATGAAATGGTTGGATGTATGTATGAGAATTGTTTTAGAGCACGCCGCTGTTTTAATTATTTGTACATAAAATAAATATGCTTTCGCACAAATCGGAAGACGCGGAATAAAAATAAACGGAGCCAAAAAGTATTAAAACGAACAATAAACAAACGATTGTACTATATCAACTGAGTCACCCAAATTTCCCTAAAAGAATTATAAGAGGAAAACATTTCCTTTTCATTTAGTTTTTTAGTTTTAAAAAGTACAGATACATTTTCACATATAAAAATCAACTATGGCCAAACGAGTACAAGTCAAGATTTTGCAAAAATGAAAAAAATTCATTTTTGTTGGTATTTTAGGATTCCACATCGACTGCATGGTCTAAACAGCATAAGTAAATTACTTTAAAATAATATATGAAGGCGTCAGAAGCAAAAGGATCCTAAAGTTGCTCCTTTTTTATTAAATAAGTGGCTCAAAAGTTTAAAAGTTGCTTGAGAAATATAAATGTGTGGTATATTGCAACTAAATTAAGTTAAACACTTTTTATATAAAGTGCACTTGGAATGTTTTGCCTCCAAAAAATATTTAAAAACATCACTTGCATCATTTTAGGATGTTAGAATAATATGTTGATAACGTTATTATTATTAGAACAACGTACAAACTCATAAAAAAAGCACAAAATATGAAAATCAATAATGTCTATTCATCATAGAATATACTTCAACCCTTGAGGGACTCAAATAAAAAAATTTGAGTTACAATATAATCAACTTTTGATTTTAATAGGATAACTCAATTAAATGGAACAGCCCTATTTTCTTTACAGATATCGATAGACAATTGAATTTGGAACAATTTCCTTCAAATATTCCTATCATTAACCGTTTCTAAATAAAACACACTTTTTTGTAAAGTTATCGGATTTATTCAATTTATTAAGATCGTTATTAGTTTTTTAGGCTTGATGCTCAGTTGCGATTATATCTAAGGTAAATGCAATTGTTTCTATTTATGTTTATTAGTGACGAAAAAAGAAAAATTGTTGTTTCCGTTATTCAAAACATGAATAGACAGAATTGTTTTTGCCTCAGATTATAACATTTTGCGAGAAATTTAAAATCTTGTGTTGGTGACGATGTCGGAGAATAACATACTTTGATTTAACGATCTTATGTATAATTTGCATTCTGTGGTTGGGTAACATCGGCTGCCATCTATCGTCAACTGGCAGCTTTAAAGCAATACAAAAATTTGCTTTAATTAATCCCATTTTTTTTAAATTGACGCAGCCGAAGAAACACGAAATTGGAGTCTTGGACATCTCTCCCAGATCTGCTTGCTCTGGAGGAATAGGACACATGAACGGGTTCAAAATGACAAAGGCAAAACTGAAGCGTGAGGAATGAAAATGTAAGGTTTAATGCCTACAACATTATTCTTATTAATACACACAATTTTACGTAGTTTCCATGGCAACCGGCAATTTAACAACAGAAACCATGACAACCACATCACTTCCTCAAATATGTTCGATCAATTGAAAGACGGAATATCACGGGATCAGAACAGGAATAGAGCCCAAGATCATCCACAACTGTACAACTGACGCACAATACAATCATTAAACTAAATTAAAACAATGTAATAGCAAAAATAGTAAAATTAAATTGTTAAAACAAAATTTAACTTTTTTCAATCTGCACCTGGTACAAAAAACGAGACAAAAAACCTCCGAATTTAAAGTCTCCGCCCACACGTATACATTTAAAATAAAAATTGGTGTATGACTGGTTGCCTATGCTGCCTCTCAAAATGGTCCGACACTTTTCAAATTCACGAATTTCGTCAAAAATTCGTGAATTTTAGGTAAAATTCGTGAATTTGAAGAGGTGTCGGACCATTTTTCGAGGCAGCATAGGCAACCAGTCATACACCAATTTTTATTTTAAATGTATACGTGCGCGCAGCGAATTTAAATTTTTATAAAAAATTGCGAAAAAAAATGTTGGATTTAAGAGAAAAAACCTCCGAATTTAAAGTGTCGGCATACACGTATAGATTTAAAATAAAAATTGGTGTATGACTGGTTGCCTATGCTGCCTCTTAAAATGGTCCGACACCTCTTCAAATTCACGAATTTTTGGCGAAATTCGTGAATTTGAAGAGGTGTCGGACCATTTTGAGAGGCAGCATAGGCAACCAGTCATACACCAATTTTTATTTTAAATGTATACGTGTGAGCGGAGACTTTAAACTTTTATAAAAAATTGTGACAAAAAGTGTTGGATTTAAGGAAAAAATTAGAAATGGAACAAATAATTGTATTTTGAAAACAACAAATAGGAATTTGACGTCTTTATTTCATGAATTGCACATTTATATTTGACAGTGTTAACTTTTGATTTTTTATCCACTTCCGTGCCCTTATCCGGTACGCCACCTGTTGAAAAAAATGGCACTACATTTTATAATTGCAAGACAACATTGTTAACTTTTTTATACATTTTTAATATATTTTTATTAATAGTTCAATTCGTTTTCGTTCACGGCTAATAATATAATAATAGTCACTTTTCATGTTTGTAGATGCCTAGCTCTCACTAGAATTTCTAAAAATGCCGGAACAATACAGAAATTATGTGTATTCACATCAATTTAATAATTTGTATTAATTGTCTATGCACTAAACATTGACACACATACTGTAAATTAAAATGAAGCAAAATTATTTTACCTAACACACTCCACTCCAAATCTATTCGAGATTTCACAGCAGTGTGAATAAAATTATTTTACGCAAATTTTAATTTTATCCAAGATTATTTATGCCATTTAATGAAGTACAGTAAGTAAACAAGAAAAAAAATTTTTTAAATGAACTGGGCGACAGCTTGACATTTATTCGACAACTAAAAAAATTACAAATAACTGTAATGTTAATTTAAGATTAAAAAGTTACACACTCCTGCAAACATTTGTTAAATTAATTGTTGCATTATTGTTAAGATGACGTTCAACTTAGTAAAACAATATTTTAAACAAACAATTACTTGGAGCGACATCTGATATGAACCTACAGAACACTAATGCTAAAAAAATTACAGACTTCTGCAACCATATTTAGTGGTATGTTTAAAATGTCACCAAACCAAAAATAGAATTTTCGATAAATGTGTGGAGACGAAGCAGAAGCAAATCAATTATAAATTATCAAATTCATGGTTTCATCTTCAATTACATTAATAAAACGATTTGAAAAATGTATACAAGTAATTGAAACTGAAACCTCAAGTAAGTAATGCTTTTTTATTTATAATTAAATCGGTAAAATGGTAATTCGACAATTATTTAATACCAGTAATTGAGTAACCGGACACCCAACACCTAATATCTACAACATTAAATTAATAAAGACAAAAAAATTGTTTACCACAAACCTCAAATTGAATATGCTTATTGTGCAGGCAGGAGCTGTGGCTGCGTGGGGAAGATCACCATGGCTCCAATTGTCTTGTCTTCTTCACATGCAGTAAAGGAATGAGACAAGCAATAAATTTTTCAGGCCCGTTCCGTGTGTGATATGTTCTGACAGCTTTTTCTACGATTTCTTTTTTGTTGATCAGTTCGGAGGTGGTGCTGGATTGAATTGGAGTCATCGGAGGAAAGTCCCAGCGAATTTATGGAAACGATCAGTTCCACTTGTGAGGGGACTCGGAGACCTTGCTGTAATTTTCGTTTCAAAGATCTCTTCTCCATGTAATGGCTAAACTTTATCAGCTTTATAAATATTATGGTGCTGGATACGAATTTACTATCACTGGTTAGTATTTAACTAAAAATAATTAAAAGAAGACACAATTAAAATTAGACACAAATGACATTAGTGTAATGACAGATGACAGCTGGAAAAAAGCACAGTATGTCTATCATCGACAAGATCGCCAACTCAAACTTTATTTTTATAACAAAAATTTAATTTTGCGTGAATTTCCATAAATATTACTCAACTAAAAGAATAAACCCCATAACGAGTATTTTAATTTTAGGTTAACTGTTACGTGAATTTCAACTTTTTTAATTAAAAAAAAAAGTGGGCTTAATTTTTAATCAAGTTTTAATGCCACGGGTTGACGATAGATGGCAACAGATGTCACCCAACCACAGAATAGAAATTATACAGATGATTGTTAAAGCACAGTATATTACTGTCCGATATCGTCGACAACACAAAAAATTAAAATTCTCGAAAATGTAAAATAATCTGAGACAAAACCAATTGTTTTGAACACAAAGTTTGAATAACGAAATCGACGAGTTTCCATTTTACCTCAGTAATAAGCATAAAAAGAAACAATTGCAATTACCATAGCTATAATAGCAATGATCATCAAAGCCTAAAAAACTAGTGATCTTAATAAATGGAATAAATCCGATAATTTTACATAAAAATATGTTTTATTTTCAATTGTCTATCGATATCTGTACTGAAAGTACAGTCCTTTAAAATAATTGAGTAATCCTTATTTGAAATTTCTCAATTTTACAAATTTATTGTGGCATTTCTAATAAAACTACAAAAATCTGCAATCATGCAGTGCAACGAGCAATTTTTTTTAAGCTATTATCGGGTGTTTTGTTTATCTCGTTATTGTGAGCAGTTCAGAAGTTATGATTTTTTAAACAAACTATTGCAAGTAGCAATTTTTGCATTTGCAAATATCTCCATAGCAATACAAATAAGTAAACTGACTCTAAATTAAGGGAAAAATATAATCGCGTGAGAAAAAATAGTTCAATTTAAAATAACAAAGTTGATGGCCGCTATAACCCAGTGTCATTTTGATCAAAATATTTTAGAAATTTAAATCCCGCGGATCAAAGGCCACGTGCCAACAATCAAATTTCAATATTTTTTAGAAGCCGAGAATCGTCTAATGACCTGTAATTGCAAATTGTCGGCTAAATTTTTTCGGTTGGATTATATCATTTACATATGTAACTTCCTGTGAGTTTTATCACTTTTTTATCACTCGTTTAAAGTATTATTTATTACGAAACTGTTGGCTTTGTTTAAACATGTTATCGTTGTTATCAATTCTATTGAGTCGTTCTGATTTGGTATTGTGCTGAAACGATATGAAATTCACGATAGTAATTGTTGCGAAGTTAGTTGTTTTCAGGTGCGTTTTTGATTCTTTATCTATTTAATATTATTTATATTACTTAAGTCCCATTCAGCTATTTTTAGCACTCACACGGTAGGCGTACAAAAAACTGATTTACAGCAGGCCGTGGAAACTACAATTTGTTTTATTTTTTACGGTTTTGACATCGCAAATTATGAGTTTTAACTGCGACAAACTCAAAATGCACAATAATTGGTGTTTGGATCATTTGTCATTAAATTACACTGTAAAAAATAAAGCGACAACTAGATCCATGGCCTCCCGAAATTGTGTTGTTTAAAATATGCCACAAGTAAAGCAACTGATGCCACAAATTGATAACCAATAATTGAATGAAACTAATTTCATAAACACTTGGGTTATTTATAATCACCCGTCATTAAAATTGCACGCTGCCAAATTGATTGGCAATTTAATGAACGAATCTAACCTCACATTTCCAGATTTGGTGTGACGTACGGCCGCCATATTGCACGCGCATGCGTCCAAGCGGGAGGCTGAGTGAGTACGACTCGGTTCTTTAAAATGTATTTGTAAAAATACTAATAAAACAATTAGTAGTTTCTCTTTTGCAAACGCATTACAATATTTATACATTTATTTACATTATTCGTTGTTAAACATGGAACACACAAACTTCACAACGGACGAATCGTCGAACGGAGCTCACACATTCATAAATAAATAGAAAACAGTACAGTTTATGTATTATGTACACAAATACCTAAAACGAAGAAATCAGTTCGTTATTGTCATGTGATGGATTGATCGGCGGGGGAGTTCCATTCGACGACCGTCCTAATTATAAACTATATAAATATATAACTAACGTTTGATGACAATTATCATCATCATCTATTATCTACGCGCTAACAACAATAAAGAGCACTTTGGGGTGATAAAATGACGTATTCGTTAAAAAAATCATAAAATAAATATATTATACTTAGGTAATGTATCAAAAAAAAAAAAGCGAAAATTGCAAACGATTTGAGCACTTGTAACAATAAGGCAACTCTTGTGCTTGTCGATTTTTATACTTCGTCGTCCCCGAGGGCGTGGCCCGCATTCAAACCGTCGCCCCCCGACCCGTCCTCGTCCACGTTGGCTCTGCTCAAGGCCACTTCCGCCTCCAAAGCCCTGATCCTATTCTCGTGCTTCACGATCATCGCCTTCAGCTTCCTGATCTCGTCAGCGAACTCCTGCAGCGCCTTGTCCTGAAATCGGCGCGTCAACACCACCTTACGTCAAACCCCAACACTTTTTACCGAAACCTGCGTCTGGTTCTGCGCCCTCCCGGTTTTTGCCCCGCCCTTGTCCAGGATATTGCGCTTCGACATCGTGATCGTGGCTTTCGATTCGGGAGGTTTGTATCCGTCCTTGAGCGATATTAAGAGGGGCTCCGCGTCTCTGCCTTCGATCCATTCCTCGGCCGTTAGCGCGGGGCTGTCGCCCAAAGTGTCTGGGTAAAGGTCTTCTTGGAAGAGCTCGGATTTGCGCGGTACGGTCATCGTAATCACCTGGATTTCGTTCAAGTTACTCGGAGCGTAATCGAATCGATTGCGTTCGAATACTACTCGTACCGATTCGAATAGTTTTTCGAATTAAAATAATCGAATCGTTTATAAGATGAATGGACGCGACAAAAACACGGCCAAAATTTACATACAGGAGTTCATCGAATCACTCGTGGAATATTTTGTCACAATTATTAGGGAATCGAATGTGAAGTCGAATACTTGTCGAATAAAATACAATTCTCTATTATGTGTTTTTTGTTCGAGATGATTATGAAAACCAGTCGTTAAATGACCGCCATTTCGTCCCTTTTGTAACAATTTATTATCATTATTGTTATTATTATTAACTTCTATAATCCGGACAGATATAGTTTTTGTGGGTCCGGATTAGCGAAGTATACATTTTATACGTGTAAATGCCTTTGATAACTCGTTTTTTAAATTTACATTGACATGCACAATATACTTATGTAGTTTTCAAAAGGTTTATTTTGTAAAAACATCTTAAACACAACGGTTTCAATGCCCAATTAGTCATTTTTTCGTCGGTTGAGTCATTAATTGGATTAATAATACGTAGTGCACTGCATTTACTAAAGATTGAAGCAGCTGTCGAAGAGTAGTCAATGAAATCAAAATGATAAAAGCGGAAATACAATATTTAGACGCGCAATGACGATACATTCAAATGCTTAAACTTTGAAAAGAAATGCTAAAATTTGGACAAAAAATGTTGGTGTTTTTTTTTTAATTTTTTCTAATAATGGTACAATACTACAATATTTCCAATATTTAGGCCCGCAATGACTATAAATGCCAAATTTTTATAAAAAAGGTAAAATATCACATAAATGTCAACATTTTGTCTGTTTATTTTGTTTACCAAAAATGGCCAATTTTTTCCTAAAAATCATAAAATATGTAGCAGAATTTACAATATTTAAACTCGCGATGCCTATAAATTTAGAAACATGGTAAAATTTTCACAAAAATGTCAACATCTTAACCAAACATGGTCAAGTTTTGACTAAAGATGGTACAATTTAGAGGAAAAAATACAATATTAGACTCGCAATGATTATAGATGTTTAAATTTTGACAAAGAATTCACCGTTTTAACGAAAAATGGTAAAATTTTAACTAAAAAATGGCCATTTGTTTTAAATGGTTAAATGTGTAGCTGAAATTACAATATTTAGAGTCGCAGTAACCATAAATGCTAAAATTTAGATGAAAATGTCAACATTTAGATCACAAATGGTGCAAAATGGCCAATTTATTTCTAAAAATGCTAAAATTTGTGGGGGACATTACAGTATTTAGACTCAGAATGCCCATAAATGCATACATTTTGACAAAATATGCTACAATTTTGACAAAAAAGACAACATTTTTACCAAATATGGCCAATTTTTCCCAAGAATCGTAAAATTTGTAGCGCAAATTACAATATTTAAACTCGCAAAGACCATAAATTTTGACGCAAAATAATAAAATTTTCACAAGAAATGTCAACATTTTGACCAAACAGTTAAATTTTGACCAAAAATGGTTAGATTTGTAGCGGATATTACAATATTTAGACTCGCAATGCCCATAAATGCCTAAATTTTGACAAAATATGCTAAAATTTTGACAAAAATGACAACATTTTGACCAAACATGGTCAATTTTTTTTTAATTGTAAAATTTGTAGCGGAAATTACAATATTTAAACTCGCAATGACGATCAATTTTGACACAAAATGGTAGCATTTTCACAAAAAATATCAACATCTTGACCAAACATGGTAAAATTTATAGCGAAAAATACAATATTTAGACTCGCAATGATTATTATTGCTAACATTTAGACAAAAAAAGTCAACATTTTGTTCACAAATGGTCCAATTTTGAGCAAAAATGGCCAATTTTATTCTACAAATGCTAAAATTTGTAGGGGACATTTCAATATTTATACTCACAATGCCTATAAATGCATACATTTTGACAAAATATGCTAAAATTTTTACAAAAAAAAAACATTTTGACCAAATATGGCCAATTTTTTCCTAAAATCGTAAAATTTGTAGCGCACATTACAATATTTAAATTCGGAAAAACAATAAATTTTGACACAAAATGGTAAAAATTTCACAAAAAATGTCAGAATTTTGACCAAACAATCAAATTTTGACTAAAAATGGTTAGATTTGTAGGGAAAATTACAATATTCAGACTCGCAATGACCATAAATGCTAAAACTTTGACAAAATATCAACATTGTGAAAAAAAATGTCAAATTTTGACTAAAACTGGTAAAAATTGTAGTCGATATTACAATATTTAGACTCGCAATGACTATAAATGCTTAAACTTTGAAAAAAATTATTAAACTGACAAAAGATTTCAACATTTTAAATAAAAACGGTCTATTTTTTTCTAAAAATGGTAAAATTTGTAGCGGAAATTACAATATTTAAACTCGCAATGACTGTAAAAGCAAAAATGTTGAGAAAAAATAAATAACTGTTTACACAAAATGTCAACACTGACCAAAAGTGGTCAAATCTTGACTAAAAATTACCATTTTTGCCTAAAAATGGTAAAATTTGTAGCGGAAATTACAATATTTAGACTCGCAGTGACCATAAATGTTAGACGACTCTAATTTCCAAACTGATCCTGCGCAACTGCGCATGCGCTAGTAAAATTTACACTTTGCCAGTTCAATTCTGAATTTTACTTTCGGGCATGACTTTTGTATAATTAAACGTAAGGTATTACTGCTTGCCTAACTTCAAGAATCGCAGGTGGTTTCTGTTTCTACATAACCTCATAACGATTCGTCACTCTTGCGTTTAGGTTTTGTTGTTTGAGGCGAATTCTGGCATATTTTTACCAATTCTTACCACATACACTTACAAAAAGCTTTGAAAAATTAATCAACATCTGAAGGAACAACATGGACGGGACACAGAAATTGTAAGTTTGCATTTTGATAATTTTATAGTGTTGTAGGTGGATGGAATTAGAAAAGATCAAGGCAAATTATGCTGTCTCAAATACAAAAAAGACATCTGAATATGAGGCAATAACTTATGAAAGTAATCGCAACAATTTGAAAAGTTCTTTATTATAATATTTGTAGTTGAAACAATGTTTTAAATTTTGTGTTTTAGAGTATAAAAGTACATGTGTAAAGAGGACAAAAAAAATCTTAAATAGACATATAATTTATTTGTATGTGTATTAAGTAATAAATTAATTACGTATTTTATATATGCTAAAAATGATTTTTATTTATTTATTTTGCTGTACCGTACTGTGGACTCTTTGTGGGGTCGGCTCGGAAGTTGAAGTCAACAGGGGCATATCTTTTTGTTTCTACATACCTACTTTAGATTTTATCTCTGGTTTAGCTTTATTTAATTTTAATTTAATTATACAAAACAACTTGCAGTTATTTATTTAATTTAAAAATTAAAACCCCCAAATTTATTAGATTGTTGTAATCTGTTAAAAATTAGTTGTTTAGTTTTTTATTTCTTACGGACCGATTCCGTCAGAAACGGATTACTTCATATGATTATCTCCAATATGATTATTACGTTTTTATATACAATATTCTACACTCCTTTTCCATGTCGAAATTTCTTATTACCGTCGGGGGAATGAAAATAAATCGCATCGTGCTATTTTTTCTCGTCACATATATTTCTTCCAAAGATATGCAGTTATGTTACTATTATGACAACTATTTACTTGGGCCACGGTCTAAGGGCAAACTTTACTGCCGCATGCGCAGTTATGCAGGATCAGTTTGGAAATTAGAGTCGTCTATAAAAGTTTCAATTTTGACAAAAAAGGTTAATGTCAACATTTTCATCAAAAATAGTCAAATTTTGACTAAAAATCAGTGGCGGTTGGTGCTTAAAGGCACATGCTAGAGAAACAAACTTTTTTATGAATTTTAATTTGTTGTGATTTGGTGTGATTGAGTTATTTTGCAGCAAGAAAAATATAAAAACAATGGACTTCATGTACAAATATAAAGTGTTTGTAAATTTTCCTTGCCAGTTTATTGTTTCGTGCCCATCTTGTTTCTGAACCCACGAGCCGCCACTGCTAAAAATAGCCAATTTTATTATAAAAATGGTATAATTTGTAGCGGAAATTTAAATATTTAGTCTGGTTAATACTTTGACTAAAAATGGCCACTTTTTGCTAGCAATCGTAAAATTTGTTGCGGAAATTACAATATTTAGAGTCGCAACGTCAAAAAATGCTAATATTTTAAGAAAATATGTAAAAAAACATTTCGAGCAAAAATTTGAATCAAACATTCGAAAAAACCGTATCGCACCACTCACCTGACACAGTCCCGAGTTGTTCAATCTGTAGAACCTGGAGATCTCGCACGAGGTCACATCGCAGCCCCTCTTCGGCATCATCCCTATGCCGCGCTGCGGATCCGGCGTTTGAAAAGTGTTGATGTAGTGCACGAACGGCGGCTCGGCCGTTATTTCAAAGTAGCGAATCACGGAGTCGCCCTTGCCGCACAAAAACACGAGATTGGTGTCGGGGTCGTAGAGCGGGAACATGACGCCGTTCGACGTGTCCAGTTCGACCATCACTATTGGTTCGCTCAACGCGTCCGGGGTCCTCAGACTGTACTGGCGTTCGGACATCTTCGAAAATCCGGTGGTGAACACGAGACCGTGCCGCAGGAAGATGGCGCGCGTCGCTTTCGAACCTGCAGTTTTTTACATTTACAAATGCTACAATTTACATTACATTTACATTTATTCTAATTTCAAATTTTCTTCTTTAAATCGAATTTCAATACAATTAACGTGAAAATTTTAATGAAGTCGTCGATAGGTTGGGATTGTGATCATGTCCTGCGGTTAGCCGCGACGGTGAAATGATCCGACGAACGCGTTTCATCGTTGACATTTCGCAAACCTAACCCAACTTTTCCACAAATCAACAAACCAAACTGAGGCACTCACCTTCGTGACAAACCGCATCCGAGACAACTTCTCCCGTCCTGGGATTAATGATGCGAATCTTCTTATCTTTGCACGTGGTCAGCAATTCCGACCCGTCCCAGTTGAAGCAAGCACTGTACACAACATCAGGATGACAGTCGATCTTAACGAGCGCCTCCCCCGTGCCTGTGGCAGGTAGATTTTAATTGTTGGGTTGGTGGTGGATGTCGCGGGCTTACCAACGTTCCAAATAACCACTTGGTTGTCGCTTCCGGCGGTTAGAAGGACGTTGAGCGCGGTGGGATGCCAGAGAACTAGCCCCACGCGCCGTTGATGGTAGATGAGATCGACAATGGGCTCGGTGAGGGTTTTGATGAGGCCCCCGTCCGGTATGTGCCACACTTTGACGACGCAGTCCTCGGAGCCGCTGGCGATGACGTTGTCGTTGTGGGGACAGAAAGCGATGTCCAGGACGGGGCCCTTGTGGCCCCCCACGAGCGGATGGTCGGCGGCGAGTCGTCCCACCTGAAAGCGGAAAATTGCAACAGTTGGCAGCGGTTCAAGCGTCGATATAGCCGATTTTGCGTAAAAATAAACGTGTCCTATTTATAGCGATGCATTTTTTCGAAGCGTTGGTACCTTGTTGTGGGGCAGGACGATGAAGGCGCCCCCGCCGGCGCTCTCGACGATGATGGCGAGGAACTTGGGGTTGACGGCGCAGAAAGTAGCGTCCCAGGAGCTCTTGCTCACCCGGACGTTGTCGTAGCATTGCTCCCGTTTCAGGGCCTGGCCGTAGACGTGACGGAACTTAGAGCTACGGACTACGCGGAAAGACATCTAAAATGTTGGAGAGATAAGATGGGGTTATCAAAAAACAAACATAACCTAAAAATGTCATGTTTGGAAACACAAGCGGACGGACTCACCTTTGTTTCGTTGTGCTGTTCGAGGGCGAAATGGCGCTTTACATTGATTATTTTCTAAAATCTGAGCGATTTCGTCGTTATCTAGATGCAGATCATATCTAGTTCACGGAATAAGACAGAAATCCCTTATTTGGTTATGCGAAAATTTTGAAACGTCAAATGTGAACGGGGCGACATCTACACGAGAAAGTGTTCAACTAAACTTAAAAGAAAATCTGTAAAATTGTGCTAATATTAATTTATTTCAAAGTTAACAAATAATAATTAATTTAACTAGCAAAATTGGGATAAATTTAATTACTATATTTTTTTTTCTAAAATTGGCTGTTTACATCGACAGACTGTCAAAATAGCGAAGTACAATTTGACTTGTAAAATATTGATAAAGCGTAAAATTGTATGATAAAATTAGAATAAACCACAGATTACTCCAGATGACTGACTTCATAAGGCGATTTTGTCCGGAACTATCTCTTTTCTACACATTTAAACTAAGCGCATGACATCTTTGTCACAGATACCATAAGCAAATGTAGAGGCGCTGTAGTCGTTGCTAATACTTTGTATGACCGCTAGATGTCACTACAAAAAGTTTTATTAAAATTCAAATAAAAGGCCCAATATTTTTACTATTTTAAATTGAACAAAATACAATTCCGTGCTTTTTTAAAAGCGTGACTGTTTCTACGCTTATTGCTTTTTCCTGACTAATATTTTAAAAACAGCATTTTGCTGCAATTATAATCAAGCCAGTAAATGTCAAAACTTGCTTGTATATTGAATTTGTGAAAAATTTTAAGCGAAAGATGGATCTTTTTTGCATTATTTGTGGTGTTGGTGAAAACTAAGCGGAGAAACTGCATTGTTTTCCAAAAAGTGAAGAAAGGTAAGGATGTTTTATTAATACAACAAATTCAGGAAATCTAATTACATAATTCTAGAGCGAAACTGTGGCAAGAAGCTCTAAATGTCCATAATTGCAATCTAAAGCAAAAGTGGAGGGTTTGCAAAAACACTTTTCGGCATCGTTAGATATTAAGCTTCATTATTCCTTATTTTTGTCTATGAATTTTAAGTACTAAGCCAGGTTGCTCAATTGGTAGTCCGGCAAGTCTTTCAAAATTTCCATTATTATATAATAACCCCAAGTAATTATCATATGCGTAAGTTATACCTATTTTAGAAATGTAATTGTTAACATTTTGGGTATAATTTTCTTTAATTAAATTGTGTAATATAATAAATTGATTTTTATAAAATTGTTTGTTTGCATGACGTGTAAATAATGAAGGAATATTTTATGATTTATTCTACAAAACAATTTTTTACATTAGTTTTGTAGAATAAATCATAAATTATTCAAAATATAATAACATTTTTTCTACCTATGAAGAGAGGAGAGGCTATTTAAATTTGCCGCAAAATTTGATCGATGCGCCATCTGACAACTGTTACATAATTTGAAGGTCGTCCAAAATATTTGCATTGTGTCAGTCATCTGGAGTAATCTGTGGATTAAACATTAAAAATAACAATAAAACGATTCAGTCTTGCTATTGTTTTATTTTTTACAGTGTAGAAACTGTCAAATCGTGACATTTGACAGGAGCTCAAACGACGTCTCAACTGACGCTTGAAGATGGAAGGTGTCGAAGAAAAAATTACCTGTAAATGTATCTTCCTATCAAAAAATTAATTTCAAATGTTTGATAGGGTGTAGCAAAATTTCGACTTGCTACACTAAAAAGGATTCGGAATAGGCCACTTTGGAATTCGATTGAGGGTGAAATGGCGAAATATGAAACTATGTTTTCTGTTGACAACCGTTTCGGACACGATGCATGATATTTTTAATGTCTTTTTTAATAAATTCCATCTCCGGGCGCTTTCTGAGCAAATTTATGGTTGACAGTTCTTGTCTTATGTCAATTTCAAAGTCTATACTGCAAAAAATAAATTAAAAGCTATATTTCACGGCATAATACTTATTAGTTTATTAGAATCTTTTTTTGTACGCTTTTTAATTTTAAACGAAGGTAGATGTTTGTGTTCTTAATTATTGTGTTCAAATCATTGTTTATGTTTCAATTTATTTATTTGAATCAAATTTGTATTAGAAAGGCAATAGATAACATGTGTTGCACTGTGGAAAGATTTGTTAACCCAGATCATTACATGCTTCAAAACTCAAATCTCTTATAAAGTTCCCAATATTTCCAAAGATGCTGGACCGGAAGATGAATTACTGTATTATTTTTTAATAAAAAAAACCGATGGATTTAATGTCTTATTTCAACCGGATTCTATCCCAATTCCGCCATTATTTGGGTGAGGAACCCCTGTTAAATTTTATACAAAAAAAAAAAACTATCGGGAATGTACGACGGTCACGTGAAAAGTTCTCGGAATTAAAGATTGGCTACCATTTAAATTTCACTTTTTTAAAGCATTGAAATTTTTGGATTATTTTATAACCGTGAGTCAAATATTATGTTCATAATAGTTTAGTTCAAATTGTTTTGTTCTTAGAGCGTTAAAGTCGTAAGGTTTGTTTTGAATTTGGATAAAATCGAGTGTCGCGCCCTATTCAATTATTTCGTAAAAAAGGGTTGTCAGCAATGAAGATTCATTATGAGGATGAAGATTATTACTACACCAAAAAAACAAAAGCTTCTTTTTATTCTATTATGCTCCGAGTCTTTTTTTATTTGTAAGTCCCATTTTATGACGAGAGTTTCAAAAAAAAAACGGAAAGTGCGTTGGCCATGGAATCATTTAGACTTTCAAAAAAGTGTGGCAAAATCTCGACCTTAAGTTGAAGGAATTTGAAATTAAGTCCTTGTTAACAGCCAGTTTGGATACAATGCATAAGGTACCATATTTTGTGCCTTGTTCGAAAAATTCCATCTGGTGTTCATCTGGACATCATTTGAAAACAAAAGCTCTCCGTCTATTAGACGAATAAACTGATCAAAAATTGAATAAAACATTTGCTCTGAAAACTTGGCACCAAAATACCTCCTGCACGACCTCTCGTGTTTATGTCGCTCCTGATACAATGCGTTCGTGTGTTTCTGATACAAAGTCGTGCTTTAACCGAATAAATTGCCAAATGAAACAAACTGAAGTTGCATTTTTTGGCGCTAAAACACCTCCTCAAAAACCTACTCAGCTTCACAAGTCCTGGTAGGTACAATCGTGGACAGTCAAAATAACACTCGTGTCATGCAAATACCGACTCTATGAGACATTGTCATTGAGTCGCTATTTGCCGGCATTTTAGCCGGCGCGTGTGATGCAAATACCGACTCAATGACAATGTCTCATAGAGTCGGTATTTGCATGACACGACTGTTATTCTTGACTGTCCACGATTGTACCAGTAAGACGGTGTTAAATGTTGTCTTTTAGGATAATGCAGACCTGGCCGAACAGTTACACCTTCACCAAAGCCGCCGGAGAAGACGTTATTAAAACCCACGGACGAGATTTACCAATCTCCGTGGTACGACCAGCGATAATCATAGCAACATTCAGAGAGCCTCTGAGAAGCTGGATTGATAACTACTCCGCCGCCACGCAGATTTCAGTAGGTGGAGGAACTGGTTTGCTCAAGACCCTAAAATGCGACAAGAACACGAGTGCCGAAGTAGTACCAGGAGATTATGTCATCAATCAAATTCTCGCAGCGTCTTATAAGAACACAAAGCCGGTTGGTAACAATATTCCCATTTACAATTACGTCTCAAGCGTCGAGAATCGTATCACTTGGAATCAATTCATGTCTGATTCCTTTAAACATATGAAGACACTTCCTACAATTCGATGCGTGTGGTACTTTGTTTGCATCATGACACCAAACTACTATCTCAACAGACTATACACTGTGTTTCTGCATCACATTCCAGCTTTGTTCGTTGATCTAAGCTTGGTTTTAATGGGACGCAAAGCGATGTGAGTACCTTTTTATTTTTTGAACGGTACTGAACCCCAATTTTAGGATGGTGAAGCTGTACAAACAAATCGACAAAATCGCCAATGTTGTGACATATTTCACAACGCAGGAGTGGAACTTTACGAATGGCAACGTCCAGAATCTTTGGAATGAGATTTCAGAAGCAGACAAGAACATGTTTCCCTTCAGTATGAAAGAGCTGGATTGGATCGAGTATCAGAAAACGCACTGGTTAGATTTGAGGACGTACGTTCTTAAAGATGACATCTCCACCCTACCCAAGGCCATGGTCAGATGGAAAAGGTAACAAATTCTGGTACTGCTCAAACTTGTAAGTTTTCCCTATTTTTTGCAGGTTTTACGTAGCCAACCTGATTGTAAAAGGACTGTTCTTTTTGTTGGTGTTTTATCTCGTCTACTTGCTGCTTTCGAAGTTTTTGTTTTAACTTATTTATGCAATTTTAAGAGTTAATAAACGCACGATGAGACGAGCAGCTTTTCTTGAATTCCAGTATTCCAGTTTACTACCTTCCTTTTTCAATACTTTTTGTGCACCAAAAATGGCGGACCAACTGTGCAGTACGTTGTTGAGGAGTCTTCAGAAAGTCATAAAAAATAACTAAAAAATTTCCATCGCCCTAGTCTTTTTACTTACTAGGAAAAACGGAATGCTCAATTAGGAAACGTTGTAGTTTTATGCTGATGATAAAACATTGTTAGGCACCTTATTGTTGTAATTGTCAAGCAAGACATTTGCTCGCAACCCTACCTAACGTTAAATAAATTAATAACAATCTCAGTATCACCACAGATTACTCCAAATGAATGACTTCATAGGGCGATTTTGTCCGGAACTATCTCTTTTCTACACTTTGAAATTAGGCGCAAGTCATCTTTGTCACATATAAGGTAAACAAATGTAGAGGCGCTGTAATCGTTGCTAATACTTATTACGACCGTTAGATGTCACTACAAAAACTTTTATTTAAATTCAAATAACAGGCCCAATATTTTTTCTATTTTAAATTGAATAATGTACCATTCCGCGTTTTTTTAAAAAGCGTAACTGTTTCTACGCTTGTTGCTTTATTTCTGGCTAATATTTTAAAAACATAATTTCTCGGCGATACACATTTGTCAATCATTTCTACTCACTGTGAATGTTTGGTGCAGAACGAATCACAATATTTCCTTCTTCTATTCACTATAATCACTTCACACACCAATAATAGTAATAACTTCGCACGTACTTTTGCTCGCTCGCCATTTTACCTCTTTTTAATTATTTCCATAAATAACGCACATGCGCTCCTATCACAACGTTCAACATACGTACAAAACAACAACAAAAAGGCAAGATTAACTCCGTCTGTTTTGTTGAGTTCGGAGGACCGATACAATTTTTTTATTTTACAGTGTCTCTTAGAACAGCACACCTGTAAATTTTATTGTAGCTGAAAATATTTTCATGATTGTGCCATTTCCGGTTATACCGGAAAACTCAGCTGCAACTCGATAAACCCAAAAAGTATAAAAGTCGATTTTTTCAAATTGGAACCATATATTTTTATTACACCTTTCGATAGAGATCTATATTCTCAATCTGATGATGTATCATTTTCCTATATGCGTTCAATTGATCAATCTATTTCTCATGAAAGTAAGTTTATCTTTAATTTTAATTTCTTTTGTTTTTTTAATAAAAAGTTAATTAACCGTTTGACCGTTTTTGAGTTATTTAACTTTTTCTACTTCTCTTTAATAAGTGAAATAGGTTTATTATAATCTTATCGAGTCAGCTGTGAAAATAGATTTTATATTTTTAAATGTGGGCAATTGTTGGATTTGATTTCTAATTTACTCTCAATGCTACGATTACAAATACCTTAATAATCAAGATAAATTATATTCCTGGTTCATACACTGCCAGAAAGAATCTGCACAAACCCTCTTAGTGATTGCAATCTTATTTTTAAATTTATCATCTGAATAAGAGTTAATTTGCCAAAACTCTGTGTTATTAAAAAAAAGCGTTTGTTAATACACAAAAATAATTATCTATTTATTTAAAAAAATTCTCATTGTAAATACATCTAATTCTAAAATTGTATTTACTTTGTAATGATAAATTAAAAAATAAGAGTAATTACTTAAGAAAGTTTGTGAAGATTATGTCTGGCAGTGTATGAAGAGGGAATTTAAATTATCTTGATTAGGGAATAATAATAGTAACATTACCAAGTGATTTAAAACTCAATTCCAGCAACTGCTTACATTTTAAAATACCAAACCTACTTTCAGAGCAAACTCGATAAGATTTTACTTTCACATAATTGTAAAGAAAAGTAGAAAAAATTAAATAACTTAAAGACCGTCCATTTTAATAAGTATAGGACCATGGACACCATGAGATCGATAATAATATTCTCTATGGAAAGGTGTAATAAAAACATTTGGTTTCAATTTTAAAAAATCGACTTTTATCCTTTTTTGATTTATTGTAGGCTTACTTCGCTTATTTTATCATCATTGTAAAGAAAAGTAGAAAAAATCAAATAACTCAAAAACAGTCCATTACAAGTATAAAAACATGATACATCATTAGATCGAGAATAAATTTCTCGATCGAAAGGTGTAACAAAAACATATGGTTGCAATTTAAAAAAATCGACTTTTATGCTTTTTAGATTAATTCACTTGCAGCTGAGTTTTGCTCCAGGAATATCCTTGAAAATGTTTAGAATCCTACACATACCTGAACATTTTGTCTAACCGTTGACCAAATTTCGTCGACCTGACTTTTAGGGTTTATTAATAATTAATTTTTTATTGCACTAAATTTTCGTTTCCTGCAAAAAAAATGTTTCTAAAACAATACAAAAACGTTGTTACCACATGGCACGAAATTTAATACAGAATCTGAAAATACATTAAAAATAGGTATGTTGTATTTAAAATAATAAAGTTGATTACCAACTTCCGGTATAACCGGAAGTGGTACAATCATGAAAATTTTGCAGCAGGTAGACCTTATAAGTTTATGCAAGTATGCAAAGTGTCAGTTCTCGCGGTTTTTCCCATCTCTTTATCTGCCTAAGAGGCCCTCGTCGTGAAACACCCCGTATATAAAGGGTAATTTTTTAAAATTGGCCCATTCGAGGTTTCTCGGATTCTAAAAAAATTGGTGATTTTAAATTTGGCACACTGTCATTGTTCGGCGCCATCTACCTTTCTAAAATATTTTCATCAAAATGACACTTCCGGTTATACCGGAAGTGACCTTTAGCTTTCTTATTTTCAATGCAACTATACTTTTTTTTAACGTCGTTACATTCTTTGCTTAATATGCTACATTTTTGATCCGAGTTATGTTTACTTATTTGTTGTGGTTACGCAGATATCACAACTCTTATGCAAAAATGGCCTACTAAGGATTTGTTAGAAAAATACTAACTTAAACTGCTCACAACAAAGAAATAAGCAAAATGCCCAATAATAGCAAAAGAAGTCATTTCCACTGTATGGTAGTAGATTTACATAACATTAAGACAAATGGCACAATAAATTTGTAAAATTGAGAAACAAATAGGGGTAACTCAATTTTTTGTACCAAATTTCAAATCATCCAATTTTTTAGAACTCGAGTAACTCCTATAGGTATCAGTTTAAAAAATGATTGTACCGTGTAGCAAAAACGCAACTATCATCTAAAAAAAATACATAAAAAACAAATTATGGAACTGTTTCGTTACTTTGGCCTTCAATTGTTTTAAACCTCATCAGACTTTTGCTGAAAAGGTAAAAACCGACTAATGGCTATTGAGGCAAAATATACCTTAAACAAAGTCCTCATGCTCTCTCGTGGTAATTGGCTCCAAAATACCTCACGTGTATACGTTCCTATAAATTTTATAAATAAATTTGCTTGTAATAACGTGCGTTCAATAAAAAACGAAACTGCGTTGGCCATGGAATTTATCGGCTTTCCAGTGTAGAAACCATAGAAAACATAAACATAGATTTAACAAATGTCAAGATCTGTCAGTTTAAAATTTGCCATCGAAATAAAACGGTCCAAACGCTAGGACAGTTTAATTTTATTTTTAATGAGCATTTTTGATCATCATTGGTTTTTAAACCTTCGAATCCAAGCAAATCCGAACCTTTTTTTTCTAATGTATATTGTGTAATTTATATCTCACTTGTGGTCAACGTTCGTGTTTAACTATGTATACAGCGATTGGTAGGTCACAAACATATTATTATTATTATTATTATTATTATTACTTAAATGATGGGGAAAAAGATGGTACTTTAAAAAAATTAATGTAAACATTAATGAAAGACAATCCGTAATTAAACTCCAAAAACAAACAACATTTATCGCAATTGCTTTCGATTTTTTGCCGTAATTCGTCTAAATTTTTTGGCCCACTAAAATAATAAACCTTCGAACCTTCGAATCCAAGCAAACCCGAACCTTTTTTTTCTAATGTATATTGTGTAATACAACTCCCTAACGGTCGACGTCCGTGTTTAACTATATATACAACGATTTTTGAAATATTAATTGAGAATGCAGTTGCTCTTAAACTGAATTGGTAGGTCTCGAGTTGCGCATAGAGACTGATGACCCATGAAGGTTGACGGGTAACTGAGTGCTGCCAAATATTCTCAAGACATTTTTCGGTTTTGAGACTGATTCTTCTTCATCGATCTATTCACGACTTACAGTTATATCAAATTAATGACCGTCCTGGTCGTGTCGATATTCTCCTCAACAGAGGAGAAGCTGTAACAATGAATAGATTGATGTTTGGATTCACAACGATACCGGGAAATGTTTTGCACTTTTTTTTAATCCCATAATGATTTATCCCATTGCCACCAAGGAAGCAAACCTAAACATGAACAGACTCGAAGTGACACTTTGAAATTTTGCTGCACTAAATTGATGCACGGGCAACGCAGCCTCGTTTTCTTTTTGAACACACGTTAAAATAAAGCAGAGAGTCAGAAAAAACAATTTTTTAAATAAACAAACGGACGTTAAACAATGTAGTAAATTATAGTAAACGTTATACAATACATTTTATTCGTCTATTGTAATAGAAGAGTTGTTTTCGCATTTGAAGGCCGACCTCGCTGCTGTTGAATACCATTTCGTTTTCCGAAATTTTAATTTTTTTAACGACCTAAATTAAAAACGTTAACCGGGTATAAATTACATATTAAGTAAATACAATATTTCATCCTGCAAATCTACAAAAAACACTGAATGTTTTCTACATTTAATAATCAGCATTTTGTATTTCTTAAAGCACAAAATGATATAAAACAATGAGCATTTTTAATTTTAAAAACCACATATGTCTTAAATATACAGATGCCCAAATCAAAAACAGATACGAAATTGAAACGGTGATTCGAAAAGGTTTCATTAAGTTTGAAAAATATAATGATCGGTATTAAATGTAGAAAACATTAGTGTTTTTTTTTGTAGATGTGCAGAATTAAATGAAAATTACTTAGTAATTTATTCTCGGTTTATTTTTTAATTTAGCTTGTTAAATATATAAAACTTTCGGAAAATGAAATGAGGTAAATAAAATTGACGCATTGTATAACATTTACTATACTTTACTACATTGTTATAGATCTTAACACCCGTTTTATATGATTATCCATCCGCCAAATTAAAATGTGGTTTGCTGGTTTTTATTTTGTATTGTTAAATGTTATTTGGAATGTATTTAGTATATTAATCGATCAATACATTTTGCATGTGAATAAAATAACAATCGTTTAATTCATTTTGATAAAATACATATTATAATCCTCTTTTGATCCATGATTTTGTTTTATTAGTAAATAAAACAAAATCATGGATCAAAAGAGGATTATAATATGTATTTTATCAAAATGAATTAAACGATTGTTATTTTATTCACATGCAAAATGTATTGATAATAAATAATAATAATAATACCTGTGTAGTAACACAGGTTAACTGCATTATTATTAGAGAACTAGTTTGATTATTACAGAAAATTATTTTGCATTGGGTTACAAATAAGTCACGTTTAGCAATGAAGATTACGTATTAAATTTATCTTTTTACGTTATACCAGCGTAATTATTTCTACAGCTCTGTTGATTTTTTATGTTTATATTTAAAAGTGAATCTCATTCGCATATGTATTTTACAAAAAAAACAGTAGCTACTCCACAACGTCAGTAGTTGTCAAGTTGCAGGAATGATAGAAAATGAAGAAATGGCGTATAAAATGTGCATGGGATATTGGTGGCTGCTAAATGTTATGAATGTTTTAATGTTTTAAATCAGCAACAAAATAATTTTATTTTACTATATTAAATTGGGAATGACAATGAAGTTAGCAGCAGTTGTTTTGTTGAAGCCGCTTACATTTTATCCAAGCCATTTATTTTGTCGGCTTGGACAAAACGTCCAAGCCGACTAAACTTGCAATCCTTAGCGTTTATATCGTAAAACTTCAAGCGGCTTGAACGGTTGAAGCGGCTTAAACCTCACGATATAAACAGGGTAATTCAGTAATAATTGATGGACAAAGTTTTTCCATGGCCAACGCAGCCTCGTTTTTTTTTGCTTCAAAAAACCTCCTCGCCTTCATGTTCCTGCTAAAAATGTATCGTGGGTTTTATACAAACGTTCCTGATATTAGTCGCACTTATGTGGCGTACGAATTGATGCTGCCTCAATTTGCTCCTAATACTTTTTCAAACACCTCCTCACTTTCAAGTTAACAATCACACAACCCACGATTTAAAATCACAATCTTTGTAAACAATATATTCCACAACATTGAAAGAAACTATAATACAGACGAAATAAAATATTGCAGTAGAGCTGTAGGTACAGAGACTTAAAAAAAAATAAATGAAGACCTAACACTTATTACGTACGTACGTTACTCCATTTTATAATACACTGTCGATTATATAAACATGTGAAGCGCAATATATACAGTACACTTTCTATATAAAGAATATATTAGTCAACGATTTTCTTTTTTTGAAAAATCGCTATTCACATATAATTACAGCTCGCCTACGAACTAACTAACTAACCTGGCCTCCTCTTCAGGAGTTTGATTGGTTTTGCTTGATTGATTATATCGTCGCTAGTAGACTAAGTACTTCTGTATAAAACTCGCTCATCTCAGTCTTTTATCACAATAAAATAAATCGCCGCTTAAACGTAATCGGATGCGACGTCCTCCTCCTCCAGCCTGCAGAACGTCATCGAGAGTGTCCTGCAGACCTGGGCCGCCACTCAGGCATACGAAGAATCCTTCGCCAGCGCACTTCCTGCGCTGGACCGGCTCGTCGTCGACGTCGTCTTCATCAAATCGCCTCTACTCGCCAAAAACGTACTCACAGACTCGTCAGAACTGTACGTATCTTGCTCGCTGAAACAGACCCATCATCGCACCCTAAATTCCACCATTGATTATATATTGGAAAGATCTCTCACCGCCACAGGTAAAAGCTTGGCAATGCTCCACCTTGCCCTTAAGTTAGACCCTCGGCAAGTAGCGCCTTCAAAAAATTGTCGTGAACTAGTAGCACCAGTACAGAGTTGGTGTGCGTCCACGCTGAAGAACCGGCCATCACTCAAGAAAGAATTAAAGAACCCAAGAATATATGATCAGGAGGATATCATTGACCTGACAAGATGTTAATTTTTCTATGAGAAACAAGGCGGTATTGGTGGCAGTTTCTGATTGCAATTCTCCCGTTGCTTTCGCTGTGAAAATAGCAGCTGACACGGCATTGCTAAATATTTGTGCAGCATACTTTACCCTCATTTTGTGGATTTGGATAATTTGGATAAGCTATTTGGATAAATATATTTTTCAGTAATTTTAATTAAAGAACGTGAACGCAAACTCTTTTTGTCAACGTTATATATTTCAACAATGTCATTCCAAGATATTTCTCCTTCATTAACAATAAATGTATTATCTTGTTTCATCAAGTGTAAAAAATCACTCTTTCTTCTCTCGCTCGCACAAATGCGGCGGGTCAAAACAGAAAAATATATTTTTCTAATTTATATAAAATCTTGGTTCCGATTTAGACGTTCCTAACACTGTGGTCGCTTTTCGGTTATTGGAGCCCTGATCGCAGACAACAATACGAGGACGAAGTCTAAGAAAATGAAGTTTTTGTATAACGGTATTTAACATTTTGGCTATAGTTTCACCACTCACGGGTCCGACAGATGTAAAATAGCAAAATGGCTTTATTTGCCAATTTGTTGAGTAAAGATCTATTGCAATCCGTTGTTAAATTATTAATCTTTAACCAAGTTAAAATTGTTGAGATTCCAGGTAGTGCGAATCCTAATGTTGCTGGTATACTTATAAATACTAGGTGATTTATAGAACAGTGATAAAACCAGTTTCCTTTCTGCTTTTGCACTTTGCATTTGTAACACAGTTCGTACGGACGAATAATTTTAGTAACACCATTGTTTAAGTATATACTAGTTGGACCATGCAATGCAGTTTTTACTTGCCCGTCTAGAAAAGGATAGGAATATATTTTTCAGACATTATACTGACCAGGAGGTGGCGGACCCCTAACAGCCAATAGCGGAGATAAATATTTTCCGTTGCCGGTAAATTAGGTACCTGTCTCCAATGATACAAATTTGTCCCGGTTTTTAGAATTCCGAATTGCAGACTCAGTTTCGGCGCCAAATTGATTTCGTTCTGTCAGCGTCTGGATACATTTAATCGGCCCGCAAGTAGTAAATAATACACATCTCATACTGAAATGTGCTGTCCTTCACTGGCTGTCTTTCACTATCAGGTATCAAGTAGCAGGTATGTTTCCCTAAATGTAGACCCGAATCCTATCTTATCGAGAAAAGTGTATTCTTACCACTAGCATAATTACAAGCAATAAAATATTAAATTTTGGGGAAAAAGTTTATTGGAATCATCAATTCTTCGTCTGCGAGCTGGAGTCAAATTTGCCGTTCTCAACTGGAGCTCTTTTGATGTTTCTAATTTAATTTTTTAATAGGTGCATTAGAAATTTCTCGGATTATAAAAAAATGGAAATTTCAAATTTGACACACAGTCATTGATTGTTCCGCGCGATCTTTCTTTCTCAAATACATATTTTGATCAAAATGGCACTTCCGATTATACTGGAAGTAGCCTTCAACCTATTTTATTTAGACTATTTTTTTTGACGCCGTTACATTCTTTGCTTCACTTTTGATTTTAGTAATGTTTACTTATTTGTTATGGTTACGGAAATATCACAACTCTTTTAGAAAAATGGCCACTTGCATGGGTTTGTTGGAAAAATCATAACTTTTAAACTGCATTAAAGAAATATGCAAAATGCCCGATATTTGCAAAATAATGGTTCTTTCCATTGCATGGTCATAGATTTATATAACTTTAGCAAATTGCCTAAAACCTTACCTGACAATAAAATAAATTGTGGAGTTTGTATTATTATTGTGATACAATAAATTAAAACAATGTATAATTCAAATAAAAAATGCAGAAAAAAACATTGCAATAATACCATGTCAAAAATTTTACAATAGATTGACCTGTGCTTTTTTAAATTGAACATAGGGAATAGGTATGTTGAGAGTTAAAAAAAATCTAGCTTCAAAGATATTCGAGAAAAGACAACTTAAAATTAACTAATCAGAGATCTACACCTTCAAGGTGTGTTTGCCTTAATTTTACGTTACTAGGATTTTATTAAAAAAACCTCTTTAAAATATAAATGTGTGCGACTGGGGTTTTCGAATGATGTCAGTGTCAAATTAAATTCATATAAAAAAGACAAAACCTTTATTGATTTGGTTAAAATCATGAAAGGGTCTCTACAATAATCTATTCAGCCACTGATTATTTAGCCTAAATTTGTTGACACTGAAAAGTTAAATCTAGTATTGTTAAAATTACGGTAAACCAAATATTTTTTGTAGCTGATGGTATTTTTTTTTGAAACCTAGTAACTTGCTTTATTTGGTAGAAATAACATTAGACCTCGAGATGCCCTTCTGGGATTGGTAGAATTACAAGTCTTGTAACTCGGTTATGTAAACAGTAGCATATCCTTTTCTTCTATTTTTTGACGACTTATTGTCGTCGGCAAGTAGGTATGTACCATTTTTCTCTGCAGCGCGAGTTCTAAAAGCCCCCACATAATGTAATTTAAATGAATAAAAAGTTGTACAAACAATTATTCTCCAGCAAAGCAGTATGTGTTTTTTAACAGCGATGAGTCAAATTTTTTTATATGACAAAGCAGGATTTGATTGCACACAACAGTTTTTTTAAGTAAATTTCTTTCGATAAAACGAATTTGCGGAAATTCATTAGAACAAGTCCGCAAAAAGCTCATACTCAGCATCTTGCAGAATCCGGGAGGCCGACACTAATAATTCCATTTTGGTCCTGGTTTTCTCTTCCAAATTGAGAGGCAGTATTTATGACCGGCCGTTGTGTATTTACATTTCGAGAATCCCTTATCCACCGCTATTGCCGCTGACGTCTAGTAAAAATAGTTGGACGTAGAGAGAAATTCAAACAAAAATTAGAAAAGCACTTGTATCGGACTGATCATTTATAGATCACTACAAATTCGACTGAAGCAGTTGCGCGCTCTAGGGAACAGTAGCTTTACCATTGAGTTGTCCCACGCCCCCATAGCGTTCGTGTCCCAAACCTCCCAAAATATGGCAAGTAAAACTGCCATAAGGTGGTCCAACTAGAATATACTTAAACAATGGTAACACTTTCATGATGTTTTCGGGAGTGTGTTTCCGCTTATTTTGCCTTAATCTAATATTTACAGCTTTCTGACGTTTGATGTTTTTTGTAGGTTTAGAATTTTTATTTTAAATATTGGATATTAGACCCTTTCAACACTTACTGATATTACTGGCTTGACAACGGCACATGAAAACCAATTAATAGAAATATCCTGTGATTCAGCTATGAAACATAATTTCAGAGAATTCTCTTTATCAATTTATATCCAAATTTCTCAGAAATGGGGTAATCCAGGACTAATCCTAAAATTTGAGGCTCAAAAGTTTAAATTTTCTACCGATGCGCTATTGATAAATGTTTTTTCAATGAAACGTTTCTTATTATTGATAACTCGGACCACAAACCCAAGTTCGGACTTTTATGAAGTGCAATTACATCCCGCTGTAAAGGATCCACCTGCTGTCATAAATCATTACAAATTTTGCAGCAAGCTGAATTTGGTCATCGATTATATATCTCCAATATATAATCAATAATTTGGTGTATGAAGTTTTCATTTCGTTTATAGCAATAATTAAACAAAATAACAAAATGAACGAAATCGGCTTCGGTATCGTGCTAGAATTTGCAATTTGAAACATATTGGTGCAAAATTGTTTTACCCGCATTGAGACAAAAAAGAGAAAACATTTACTAATAATGTCATTTTTGTGAATATCACAAAGAAAGTTTTTGATAGAAAGTTCATTTTTGTCACACATTTCGTCCAATATCTCATCGGAAACATTTATAGACGATATATATTTGGGCAAAGCTATTTCAATTCTTCTAAAAAAATTGAACATACCGTGGATACATATTTGACTTTGAAAAGTTCAACCCTCCCTTTGATTTGCTGGCGGTATCCTTGTTCAAATTACATAAGGCATTTTTACATGAAGAACTATTAGATAATTTTGTAAATTTTTCTACAAATAAATCAACTCAGGTAGTAAATAATGTTATCTATAATTATATCCTTTGGATTCAAAGATTGTGAAATATTGTCAATAACAATGTCATCATTCTCCTCAATATCATCTTCGTAATCAGACAATATAGAATCCAGTTTAAGTTAATTTTTTTCTAAATGCGCTTTTCTACCTTCTTCCTGGTCTTTAGCAAAGACAATTTTGAATTTGTCAAAAGAGAGTCTTGTAAAGGTAACTCAAGTTTCGCGGATTCATTATTTAATTCACGAATCTCTCTGTGTGGTCTCACTCGCACGTGTCTACAAAACGAGCGCACTTGCGAGCGGTGTAAAAGGCGTCCGTTAGATTAATTTTTCATTACTACCCTCACATGTGCCAAAATCTTCAAATCCTTCAATGACGTCATGAAATTTATTATAATTTAATCCTTTCTTCAGAATTATTTCATCAAACATGACAACTATTTCTTTTTCATCAATGGACATTGGTTTGACTTTATTTGCCAATTTGTTGACTAAAGATGTATTGCAATCCGTTGTTAAATTATTAATCTTTAGCCAAGTTAAAATTGTCGAGATTCCAGGTAGTGCGAATCCTAATGTTGGTGCATATACTTATAATTACTAGGTGATTTATAGTAGGTACAGTGATAAAACCAGTTTCCTTTCTGCTTTCCTTCAAAAGGTTCTTTTGCTATGAAAACATTGCATTTGTAACAGAGTTTGAACGGACGTTCGTAGTCTCATCTGTGGACCATTTAATATTAATATAAAAATTCCACCAAAAGTCTCGTAATCGCTACGCTTACTTAGCACAATTCAAAAAAACTTTAATCACTTTCCTACACTGTCAGCGTTTTTGGAATCCTATGGTGGAGCAATGTTGCCAACACAAGTACAAGACGAAATGATTAAACACCTCCGCGCTTTGAGGACTTCGTCTCTGCATTATTTTCCAGTACCCGACAAAAATAAATATTGGATATTAGACTTCTATTAGATATTATATTGGAACACTAATATTACTGGCTTGACAACGGCACATGAAAACCAATTAATAGCAATATCCTGTGATTCAGCTTTGAAACATAATTTCAGAGAATCCTCTTTACCAATTTATATCCAAATTTCTCAGAAATGGGGTAAACCAGGACTAATCCTAAAATTTGAGGCTCAAAAGTTTAAATTTTCTGCCGATGCGCTAATAATCCTATTGACGAGGTTATTAGCCGGCCATAGACACACACTTTTTCCCAGCGTTTTAACCGCCACACTTTTTCCCAGGGTTTTGCGCGTGGCGTTCCTCTTAACGACCTCGGCCACTAACACACAGTTAAAACTGCCGGTTTTGCGCGCCGC
Organism: Eledona agricola; assembly: GCA_964023215.1. NCBI lineage: Eukaryota > Metazoa > Arthropoda > Insecta > Coleoptera > Tenebrionidae > Eledona > Eledona agricola. The sequence goes on from OZ026863.1 coordinate 11,763,029, forward strand.
ACGCAAAAGTGTGTGTTTATGGGCGACATCCAGCGTTTTAACCGACGGTTTTGCGTGGCGCGTGGAACGTTTAAAATTTTAAAACGCCACTCCGCACGCCGATCCACAACACAGTTCACAATTTGTAGCGAGCGTTGAAATGTCGGTTAGAAATGAAAAACGAAAACTAGCTATTGTTAGTTGATTAATATATTCGGAAGTGATTATAAATAAGAAGAAAAGAAGAAAGCATTTCGAGCCAAATAATTAACTACATTTTTATTTCATTTTGTATAAATTGCAATAAGAAAATCTCTAATCGTAAACCCAGCTATTCGTACGTTATATCGCCTATATTTTAAAATTATTATATACGCCGAATAACAAATAAATTCGATCCATTTAATAAAGGAAAATAACGGGCCACACGGACCGCCAATTCTTAACGCAGCGACAACACCGCTACACACAGATGGAGGATTAAACTATATTATGCGTGGCGGTTAAAACCCTGGGAAAAAGTGTGTGTTTGTGGCCGGCTAAATTTTGCCTCGCGCAAGAGAAAACTGTGGCGTGGCGCGCTCGTGGCCACTAACACACAGTTTTAACCGTAGAAATTGCGCGTGGCGGTTAAAACCCTGGGAAAAAGTGTGTGTCTATGGCCACCTATTCAATGAAACATTTCGTATTATTCGGACCACAAACCCAAGTTCGGCCTTTTATGATGTGCAATTACATCCCGCTTGGAAGGATCTACCTGCTGTCATAAATCATTACAAATTTTGCAGCAAGCTGAATTTGGTGTAAAAAGTTTTCATTTCGCTTTTTAGCAATAACTAAACAAAATAGCAAAATGAACGAAATCGTAACTGACTTTATATGGATCAATGTTATTGAACCGTGTGAGGGGTACCCGTTTTTTAGCACATATTTCGTTTTGTATGTTATTATTAAACTGAATATATTTTATAAAATACGGCCTAGCTTCTACGTCTAAACGTAGACGAAATATAAACATATGTTAGACTCTCATGAATACGTATATTTTGGGCTATATTATTCCGTATATCGTCGCTGAAATGGCAAAAACACGTAACTTATAAAAGAAGAAGCTTCAAATTAAAGTTCATCTTGGCTACAAACCAAGTCATTACTCTTTGTAGTTCTTATGCTGGGATACAGAGGGCCACTGGTTGGAATTACTACTTTTAGTTGTTGTGCTGACATACAGAGGGCCAGACTCTGGCCCTCTATCGTTCAGCACATTTTCTGGGTACGTTTTTACCCGTAAGGTGAGAGATCTTTCCAATATACAGGGTGAGTCATTAGTGGGGGTTCGGTCCACAACTCCTTAACCATGTAAGATAGGAAACATTTTTTAATACAATTTGTACACCGTTTCCCAGTCTGTACAACCTAAAAATATTTTAATGTATACAGGGGGTTCCAAAACTACCGCATGCTATACAACTTTGATTTTTCAAATAGAACTACCTATATTTTATTTCTCCATTTATTTCGCATAGATTTATGGTGATATAAGACATTTTACATTTTGGATTACCGTTATCAAATTATAAATTTTTTTTCACATTTTGTGTCATTTACAGAGATTTACTTAAAAATTTACTGAGAGGTCGTTTTAGCAGCTAGAAGTCTGAAAGTTGGTATAAATATGAAGAAAAAATTGCTCTTTACGCCAGGCATGCAAAATATAATTTTTACTATACAGGGTCGGCAATAATTCGTGTCGCATTATACTATTTTCAAATAAGCTTAACTTTAGTTTTTTAAATGGCACCCCCTATATTTTTGTATTCCATCGAATGCGTCTGTAGTCTGGCTACGTTTTTTATTAAGCTTGTTCTATAGCTAAAATATATAATTTACGAGATATTTGATATTTTTGGCTGTGATACAGATTGAGCCAAGATAAAGTAGATAGTGTGCCATGAAAACCATGTTAATCATTTTAACTCACATTTCAACACTGCACAGTTGTGTCGTCACCGACTTGTCATTTGATTATCCATTCGATTATCCACAATAAATTCTATTTTACAAGAACAAATCGATTTGATTTATTGTCTGAAATTAAGCGAAACAACCAAAGAGAACATGAAAATAAGAATCTAAAATGCATTTAGAAGCGTTTGCCAGCAAATTTTACGAAATATTGGAAGATCATTCAACCACCGCGTGAAAGTGTGCACAGAGAGGTGGCCGCAACATTGAATATATTATTTAGTTTAGCTTACTTTATTGAATTTTTATATTTATTTCTTTAAATGTTAATTTGTTGATTTATTTAACGTTGAGCGTAAATTCTTGCCGCAAGCAAAGGATTTATTTCGCCTTTTTCCAGACAATAAATCATATCGATTTGTTCTTGTAAAATAGAATTTATTGTGGATAATGGAATGGATAATCAAATAACAAGTCGATGATGACACAACAGTGCAGTATTGAAATGTGAGTTCTATGATTTCTATGATTTCCATGGCACACTATCTACCTTATCCTGGCTCAATCTGTATCACATCCAAAAATATCAAATATCTCGTAAATGATGAATTTTCGCTATAGAACAACCTTAATAAAAAACGTAGCCAGACTCCAGGCGAATTCGATGACATACAAAAATATAGGGAGTTCCATTTAAAAAAATTAAGTTAAGCTTATTTAAAAATAGTGTAATTTGACACAAATTTTTGCAGAGCCTGTATAGTAAAAATGATATTTTGCACATCGGGCGTAAAGAGCAATCCTTTCTTCATATTTGTATAAAACTTCAGCCTTCTAGCTGCTAAAACAACCTCTCAGTAAATTTTTAAGTGAACCTCTGTAAATGACAAAAAATGTGAAAAAAAATTGATAATTTGATAACGGTGATTCAGAATGTAAAATGTCTTATATCGCTATAAATCTATGTGAAAAGGGGTTCTAATGGAGAAATAAAATAGTGGTAGTTCTATTTGAAAAAACAAAGTTGTGTAGCAATTATGAGTTTTGGAACAACCTCTATACGTAAAAATATTTTTAGGTTGTGTAGCCTGTTAAACGGTGTACAAATTGTCTTTAAAATTTTTTTGTATCTTACATGATTTAGAAGTTATGGACCGATCCCTCACTAATGACTCACCCTGTATAATCAATGATTCCACCACAAAATCACCTCTTTTACCTATCTGAATTGTCCGACGTGCTGTTGTCCAACTCGCCCTGAATCGCCGCTTGCAAGTCTTCGATTCGCTTAAGCGCCAACTTCAAATCAGTCCGCGCCGACGACGTTTCCGCCTCCAACGCTTCGTACCTCTTCTCCAACTCCTTCTTCTTCTGAATCACCTCCGACTCTTTCGTTAAACTCGTGTTGAGCTCATCTTTGACCTCGCGGAGGCTGCGCTGGAGCTTGCGCACTTGGTCCTGCGCATGTTGCTCGCGCATGCGCGCCGTGCCCAACTCCGCCTGCAGCTTCTCCACGGCCTCCTTGAGCCGCGCGATTTGCACTTCCAAACGACCTCGCGTCGTTTGCTCCAGCTCCAGCTTCGACTCCAACTCTTTCACTTTCAGTTCGGTGCGCTTGACGAGGAGATTAGAAGAGGCGTCGCCCATACTCTCGACGCTTTCAAGTTTAGTGCTCAATTCCGACAACTGCTCTTTAAGGTGGTTGCGTTCCACTTCCAGCTCGCCCACCAGAGACACTTGTTCTTGTAACGCGATCTGATCCAGTGACATCTGCTGGACGGTTGCTTTGTACTTCTTCAAAACCTCAGCCAGTTCTTCTTCGTTCTCCTCAAGCTGGTTCTGCAGGTCGCTCTTTTCCCTACTGAGCACCAGGACCTTTTGTTCGGCGTCGTGCTTCGCTCTGTTCGTTTCCTCAAGCGACGCTTGGGTCTCCGACAAATCCGCCTCCAAAGTTTGCTTGGTTTTGATGGCGAGCGCCCTCGCGCACTCCAAGTCCTCCAGCTGGTTCCTCAGCTGTCTAATCACGTTCTTTCCCGGATTGTCGGCTTTCTGGCGCTCCAACTGCGTCTGGGCGTCGCGAAGAAGCACTTTGGTTCGCTTGAGGTCGCGTTTTAACCTCTGAAGAAGGGCCTCGTCGCCGGCCCGATCGCTTCGTTCGGCTTCGGCGGCCGCCGCCAGGCGCCGCTCCAATTCGTGCTTTTCTCGCAGAAGCAAAGTCCGCTCCTCGTGCTCGTTCTCAAGCTGCGCCTCCAGCGCCTTCACCTTCTTCTGGGCGTTGCAACGCACTTCTTCCAGTTCGTCGTCGCGCATTTGCGTCTCCTTCTTCGATTCCTTGCGCATGGACTCGAGCGACATTTCCAAACGCAGCTTCGCCTGTTCCAAGAGCTGGACTTGGCCGGCGAGCTCGTCGAGTTCCTCCTCCTGGTCCTGGAGGCGACGCTCGCAGTCGATTTTTTGGCGGCGCAGGAGCGTCACTTCCTCTTCGGTCTTGCCGCCGCACGTTATCTCGTCCAGCTCCAGCTGCAGAGAGCTGACTTTCTCGTCCTTGAGCTCCAGCTCCAGGCGCGTGTCCTAATAATGAAAACGTGACCTTTTATAACAAACGATTCGTTCCATAGCTTAACATATACGGTAATGTTTTTCAAATTCCAAGACTAATGTGTACTCGAATGATTTCACAAACCGAATAATTTGTATTCGAATGTTGTATAGAATCGATTATTTGAATCCGATTATTTTCGAAAATCGGATACTTTCAATTCGAATATTTGCATAACTGAAAAATTTGTATTCGAATGTTTACACAATCGAATAAAAGTTGTATTCAAATACTATATCTTCTCTAAGTGTAACTCAGAAAATATCATTTGTAATAATTAGTGAATTGTATTTCAGGAAAGGTAAATTTTAATTCAGATTAGTCAATTGTATTATTTCAGAATTAATAATTGTAATTCAGATCAGTGAATTGTATTTAAGAAAGAGAAAATTGTAATTCAGATTAGTCAATTGTATTATTTGAGAATTAACAATTGAAATTCAGATTGGTGAATTGTATTTCAGAATGTAACAATTGTAATTCAGATTAAGGAATTGCATTTGAGAATGAGTAAATTGGCACTTGTAATTCAGATAATTGGCTATTTAAATTTCATGTAAAAAATAATCAATACGTACATAATTATACCTAATTCAGTAAGTAATTTTAACCACACACAACATATTAAATTTTATTCAAAGACTAATAATAATTTGTAATTTTCAAGGTATATTAATTTATAAAAAAAAGAATTATACATTATGCATTACAAACGTTATTTTCTGAATCTCACGAACGTGAAATCTGTGGCATAACAGAAAAACTTGTATTCGCAATCGAATAGGTTGCATTCAAATACTACACTTTTTCCAATTGTAATTCAGAAAAAATCACTTGTAATTGAGATTATTCAAAGACTAATAATAATTTGTAATTTTCAAGGTATATTAATTTATAAAAAAAAGAATTATACATTATGCATTACAAACGTTATTTTCTGAATCTCACGAACGTGAAATCTGTGGCATAACAGAAAAACTTGTATTCGCAATCGAATAGGTTGCATTCAAATACTACACTTTTTCCAATTGTAATTCAGAAAAAATCACTTGTAATTGAGATTAAGGAATTGTTTTTGAAAAAAGAAAAATTCTAATCCAGATTAGTCATTTGTACATATTAATTCAGAATTAACAATTGTAATGCAATTGTATTTCAGAATGTATCAATTGTAATTCAGAATCGTGAATTCAGAAAGGGTAAATTGTAATTCAGAAAATATCAGTTGTAATTCAGATTAGTGAATTGTAATTAAGAAAAGAAAAATTGTAATCCAGATTAGTCAATTGCATATATTATTTCAGAATCAACAATTGTAATTCAGATTAATGTTTATTAAATCTATTTCAGAAAGTATCAATGTAATTCAGTAATTGGCAATTGTAATTCAGATTACATAATTGGCTATTTAAATTTCATTAAAAAAATAATCAATATATAATTATACCTACTTCAGAAAGTAATTTTAACCACACGAACATATTTTATTTTATTCAAAGAACATAATTCAGAAAATAATATACAATTTAAATGGAACAGCCCAAGTTTTTATTCCATTTTCCAGTCCCCTTTTTCGATCTGAGTGGAGTGAATCCTAGTTCTCTCTGTCTATCTATCGTACTTTTGGATATATGCCATTTATTTAACAAAATTTTGTATTTACGATGGTCTATTAAAAAATGTATATCTCAGTAACCATACGGAAAAAACGTAAAGTGTTTTTTGCAATCGATTATCGAAAGCTTATAGAATCTTTTGTTGTCTTAACAATAATTAAATCACATTCAAAGTACTTTAAATGATTTAATGAAAATGCTCTTAAACAAAATGTCTATATTATACTTTTTTTAAATGGCACGTAGAAAATTTTATATTGCCAGTCGATAGAAAATTAAATTTAAGGGTGAGTTCTATTAGCATATCCAATACGGATTCCAATTATAATACTTTTGCAGTTACTCCGATTTCTTTTTTATAAATTAGTGTAATTCCGTAATCATGAGGGTTTTTAGAAGGCTGTGAACGTGAAACAATTGATATTACTGTAAACGGCGACGTTTTAGTTGTAAAAAATGGCAGTTCTCTTATAAATCTGTTTTGATAATTGAATGCAATGAATAATTACTCAAATAAAGTGGTTTCAGATTTATTATTTATTTAAAAACTGCCAATTTTTACAACTAAAACGTCACCGTTGACAATAATATCAATTGTTTCACGTTCACAGCCTACTAATAACCCTCATAATTATGTAATTATGGACTAATTTTCGAAATAAATCGGAATAACTCCAAAAGTAATAGTTAGGTACAGGATATGCTAATAAAACTTACACTAAAATTTAATTTTCTATTGACTGGCTATATAAAATTTGGTACGAGCTATTTAAAAAAATTAAAATACTGATGTTTTGTTTTGTTTTTTCAAATTTATAGCACTATGCAAGTTGAGCAATTTCTAATGGCCGCTTTAAAAAAAACACCTTTATACAAAAATACAATTGATACATTATGAATTACAAATGTTATTTTATGAATTTCACGAACGTGTGGCATAACAGAAAAATTTGTATTCGAATGTTTTCGCAATCGAATAAGGTTGCATTCAAATACTACACTTATTAATTTTTCATTGTATATTGATACATTAAGAAAAGGGATTTAATTTATACTCAAGATCTGACGAAAAATTGAAATTAACAAACAAAAAATGGGTGTCGAGGCTACATTTTTTTGCAGCTTTTCGCAAATTTTAATATCGTATAATTTATAGTGGTCAAGTCACACTTTAAATATTAATAATTTTGTATACAGGATAGAAAGATAGTTCACGAATGCAAATTGTTAATTTAATCAAATTTTTTCAATGGAACTATATTACTTATCATTTTTCAACTTCTTAACCAACTATTTTCCAAATTACCGATTTTCCAATTTTCAATCATACCATGAAAAATCCAATCGATTGATACCAAAATATACAGGCTGTTCCATTTAAAAAATTTAACTAAATGAACAATTTGCGTTCATGAGCAACTCTGTATATTAAATTACTACAATTCAAAATTCGAATTGACCGTTATGAACTGGAATATATTTGAAAAAATTCCGTCAAAATTTCAAGCCAAAATTATCATTGGTTTAGGAGCAGCGATTTTTCAAAAAAGGGGCTTTTGTTGGCTTAAATGTCAATCAAATAAGAGGAAAACAACTGAAGTTTGGTGCATTATGGGTTATACAAAGTATAATTATTTTTTGACAAGGAATCCGAAAGTAGTGTAATATACTAGGTGTTCCATTTAAATCAACCTAACTTTGATGCGCCACTCTGTATATAAGCAGATATTTTCAGAGTGTTCTCTTAAATTGATTGTTCTTTTTGTTTTGTTTTATACAATCAACATCCGAATAAATGGTAAGGAGAAAACTCATTTTGCGTATTTTTGATGTCCAGAACTAGTGTAGCACATATATATCTTAGAACCCCAATTTAGAATAAGATACAAGATATAGCTGGAAACATTATTTAAATAAAAAACAATAAGATCGTTATTATTATTTACGTAGGTATATTTTATTTGGATACTGACACAAATATAAGTAAATAAAATTTGATTCTTGATCAATTAGAAATTTAAATTTATTTATTTGAACAAGAAGTAAATTTAGAATTGCATAATTTTTTTTCGACGGGAACATGCTCGGTTAATCAAGTTTTTAATGCACATACATGAAAAAAATGCTTATGAAGATCCAAATACATATATGGGAAGATGCAGTTCCAAGTGATGTTTCTTTTTTATTACCAACAATATTATACCGGGTGACTATAAATGATTGACTTAAATTTAATTACTACTTTAATTAAAAGTGTAGCTTACTGAATAATGGCGAACGAAAAGTGACAAATAACGGAGAAAATGGTTACAGTGAGTGTTCGAAAAGATCTTCCAGCTGTAAAAACCATTTTGAAAACAATTCTGATATGGGCAATTTTAAAATTTGACGTTTATTTGACAATTTCAAATTTGATAATCAGTGTACCCAATGGAAGAGTTAAAAAATATTGCCATCCTAACACAAAAAATATCAATCATTTATAGTCACCCGGTATATTATCATATAAAAACACCTTCCCTTTTATTCGGATTTCGATTGAATAAAACAATCAGAAAAAGTTTCGGTCGTTCTGACATGTACAAAACTAGCTTTTTACAGTTAAATATGGGGCAAAACTTGTACGCTCATTTTGTAACACTCAGTAGCCGATTAAATGTAAAATTTCCTGTTTGTGACATTTTCGTTGCTCACAACTACTAGTTTTGGGCATTGTCCGAATTCGAGTATTGAGCTTATTACTGGTCGCACTAGTAAATATTCGAATATTTAAAATCGAATGCCATTCGAATATTTGAAATCGAAATAAATGTATCGAATACAGCGAGATGCGTATTCGAATAATTATACTCGAGTGGAAACTTACCGCCAGGCTGCTCTCCACTGCATATTTCTCTGCCACCAGCACTTCCTTCTCGCGCCCCAATCGGTCCTTCGCCTGCCGCTCCTTCTTCAGCTCCTCCTGAAGAAGCTGCGTTTCCGAATCGAACTTCCTCTGCTTCTTCTCCAGCAGATTATTGCGGGCGCTCTGCTCCTCCAGCAGCAACCGCAAGTCGGTCATCTCCCCATTCAACTTCTGCACCTTGCGCTTCCACTGCCCGACCACCTGTCGCTGCTCCTCCACCTCTTCATAGGCGTCCGTCAGCTGCAACACAAACGCACCACTTTATCGCATGTTCACTTATCTTATCTCTGGCGAGCGAGCACGCACCTTCTTCTCGAGCTGCTTTTTCAAGCCGACTAACTGCTCGAGGTCGTCCTCGTGCTGCTGCTGGAGGCGGCGCTTGGTGAACTCCAGCTCGCGGACGGCGCGCTCGTAGCGCTGCTTGTAGACGCCGCCGTCGGCGTCGCCCTCCTCGTCCTCTTCGGAGATGCCGTTCAGGTCGGAGCGCGCGTACAGAAGCTCCATCTCGAGGCGCTCCGACGACTGCTGGAGGTCCTTGTTCTTGTGCTGCACTTCGGAGAGTTCGCGTTCGAGGCGGACGCGTTCGGAGGTTTCGGCGTCGAGACGCTCCGCGGCCAGCGTCGAAGTCGAGTGCTCTTCGGCGAGATCCGCGGTCATCTCGCTCAGCTGCATCAGAAAATATTAGCATGATTCGGCTTCTTAAGTGCCAGGAAACAGCCGCAAATTAAGTACAATTGGAATTTCGTGTAAGCTAAAACAGTCTTTAAATTACCAGGTCAGTTAACAGACCGACGAATTATACAACATTTTAGTTTTACGAACCGAAATCGCGGACCCGGAAGAAGCGACAAATTTGCTTGCTTCTTCCATGCAACATTTACGCGAGTTCTTTGATCGGCGATTATAAGTAACGGGCGTGCAAAAAAAAAGAATTCAGAGTAGGTCATGGAGTCACTTTGAAAATGGTTAGAGTGTAGCAATGTTTCGACCTTGAATGTGAGTGTTTGTCGAATAAAAACGAAGGTGTTTTTATTGACAACTTTTTCGGACACGCTATATAAGATACATTTATTGTATTTTTTATCCAACTGCATTTGTAGAAGTCGGTTTAGACGTCTTTTGAGCAACTTTATGTTCACAGTTTCTGTCTTGTCAAAATCTACACTGTAAATAATAACACAAAAGCTATGTTCCGTGGCCCCCTAGACTCAATTTTTTCATTAGAAAAATGTAATAAATCAACTAACAGAAAAATAAAGGCATAAAAACGAAATCGACAGTACAGCGAAATGAGAAAACAAAAAGAATTAAGTAAGTAAACACAGAGTAGAGAAAAACAGAATACAAAAGAAAAGAAAACTATGAGAGTTAGGAATCGATAGTTAAAAAGAAATTAAGAAAAGTAAGAATTATAATTAAGGAAAAAACGTGTGTTATTAAAAGAAGTTAGAAGTGTAAAAAATCCGAAATCGACAATACAGCGAAATTAGAAAACAAAATAATAAGTAAACAAAGAGTAGAGAAAAACTGATGAATACAAAACAACACAAAAATATGTGAGTTAGGAATCGATAGTTAATAAGAAATTGAAAGGATATACAAATTTATGAAATTGAGGAAGCAAAAAAATAAAAATACAACAAGGAGACAAATGGATCGAAATAAAAGGGGAAAAAGTAGATATAATAATTAAGGAAAAAACGTGTGTACTAAAATTAAAAGAAGTGTAAAAAACCCAATTCGACAAAACAGCGAAATTAGAAAACAAAAGAGTAAGTAAACAGAAAATATAGAAAAACAGAAGAATACAAAACAAAACAAAACAATGAGAGTTAGGAATCGATAGTTGAAAAGAAATTGAAAAGAAATACAAATTTATGAAACTGATGACGCAAGAAAAAAAATTAAATACAACAAAAAATGACAGGTGAATCGAAATAAACAGAAAAAGTAAGAATAATAATTAAGGAAAAAACGTGCGTATGAAAATTAAAAGAGGTATAAAAAAACGAAAATCAACAGTACAGCGAAATTAGAAAACAAAAGAGTAAGTAAACAATGGGCAGAGAAAAAGAGATGAACACAAAACAAAACGAACTATGAGAGTTAGGAATCGATCATTAAAAAGAAATTGAAAAAAAAACACAAATTTATGAAATTGATGAAGGAAGAAAAAAATTAAATACAACAAAAAATAACAAGTGCATCGAAATAAAAGGAAAAAGTAAGAATAATAATTAAGGAAAAAACGTGCGTATGAAAATTAAAAGAGGTTGTGTAAAAAAACCAAATCGACCATGTAGCGAAATTAGAAAACTAAAGAGTAAGTAAACAAAGAGTAGAAAAAAGAGATGAAGACAAAACAAAACGAACTATGAGAGTTAGGAATCGATAATTAAAAAGAAATTGAAAGAAAATACAAATTTATGAAATTGATGAAGCAAGAAAAAAATTAAATACAAAAAAAATGACAAGTGGATCGAAATAAATGGAAAAAGTAAGAATAATAATTAAGGAAAAAACCTGCGTATGAAAATTAAAAGAGGTTGTGTAAAAAAACGAAATCGACAATGTAGCGAAATTAGAAAACTAAAGAGTAAGTAAACAAAGAGTAGAAAAAAGAGATGAAGACAAAACAAAACGAACTATGAGTTAGGAATCGATAATTAAAAAGAAATTGAAAGAAAATACAAATTTATGAAATTGATGAAGGAAGAAAAAAATTAAATACAACAAAAAATAACAAGTGGATCCAAATAAAAGGAAAAAGTAAGAATAACAATTAAGGAAAAAACGTGCGTACGAAAAATAAAAGAGATTGTGTAAAAAAACGAAATCGAAAATACAGCGAAATTAGAAAACAAAAGAGTAAGTAAACAAAGAGTAGAGAAAATCAAATGAATACAAAATAAAACAAAACTATGAAAGTCAGAAATCGATAGTTAATAAGAAATTGAAAGGATATACAAATTTATGAAATTGAGGAAGCAAAAAAAATTCAATACAACAAAAAGGAGACAAGTGGATCGAAATAAAAGGGGAAAAAGTAAGTATAATACTTAAGGAAAAAACGTGTGTACTAAAATTAAAAGAAGTTGTGTAAAAAAACCGAATTCGACAAAACAGCGAAATTAGAAAACAAAAGAGTAAGTAAACAAAAAATAGAGAAAAACAGAAGAATACAAAACAAAACAATGAGAGTTAGGAATAGATAGTTAAAAAGAAATTGAAAAGAAATAAAAATTTATGAAACTGATGACGCAAGAAAAAAAAATACAACAAAAAATGACAAGTGAATCGAAATAAACAGAAAAAGTAAGAATAATAATTAAGGAAAAAACGTGCGTATAAAAATTAAAAGAGGTATAAAAAAACGAAAATCAACAGTACAGCGAAATTAGAAAACAAAAGAGTAAGTTAACAATGAGTAGAGAAAAAGAGATGAACACAAAACAAAACGAACTATGAGAGTTAGGAATCGATCATTAAAAAGAAATTGAAAATAAAACACAAATTTATGAAATTGATGAAGCAAGAAAAAAATTAAATACAACAAAAAATGACAAGTCGATCGAAATAAATGGAAAAAGTAAGAATAATAATTAAGGAAAAAACGTGCGTATGAAAATTAAAAGAGGTGTAAAAAAACGAAATCGACAATGTAGCGAAATTAGAAAACTAAAGAGTAAGTAAGCAAAGATTAGAGAAAAAGAGATGAAGACAAAACAAAACGAACTATGAGAGTTAGGAATCGATAATTAAAAAGAAATTGAAAGAAAATACAAATTTATGAAATTGATGAAGCAAGAAAAAAATTAAATACAACAAAAAATGACAAGTGGATAGAAATAAATGGAAAAAGTAAGAATAATAATTAAGGAAAAAACGTGCGTATGAAAATTAAAAGAGGTTGTGTAAAAAAACGAAATCGACAATGTAGCGAAATTAGAAAACTAAAGAGTAAGTAAACAAAGAGTAGAAAAAAGAGATGAAGACAAAACAAAACAAACTATGGGAGTTAGGAACCGATAATTAAAAATAAATTTAAAGAAAATACAAATTTATGAAATTGATGAAGAAAGAAAAAAATTAAATACAACAAAAAATAACAAGTGGATCGAAATAAAAGGAAAAAGTAGGAATAACAATTAAGGAAAAAACGTGCGTACGAAAAATAAAAGAGATTGTGTAAAAAAACGAAATCGAAAATACAGCGAAATTAGAAAACAAAAAAGTAAGTAAACAAAGAGTAGAGAAAATCAAATAAATACAAAACAAAACGAACTATGAGAGTTAGGAATCGATAGAGATAAGAAATTGAAAAGATATACAAATTTATGAAATTGAGGAAGCAAAAAAAATTCAATACAACAAAAAGGAGACAAGTGGATCGAAATAAAACGAAGAAAGTAAGAATAATAATTAAGGTAAAACGTGTGTACGAAAACTAAAATAAGTTGTGTAAGCCATGGAAGTAACTTTCAAGTTAGTTAGGAGTGCAGAAGCATTTAAGCAAAAAAACTTACAACAATTACTATAACCGATGCATAAAATATTTATTTAGTGTCTTCTTGAACAAATTCCATTTTCCAGTGTCTGTTTAGACGTATCGTTTGAGAAAAATTTTGACAATGTCGAAGATATACACTGTAAAAAATAAAATAAACGGTACATTCCATGGCCTCCTAAGTCTCCACTTTTTTGTACGCTCGTTGTAACTAGATGTTTATACAGACTCTAATTAATTTTATAACACAAATTCATTTATTTTGAACTATGCAAAATTCTCGTTCTTCTACTTCTTCTACTAGTAGATGTAATACATACAAAGTGGAAACTTTAACTGGAGTAAATTCAGTAGCTTAAATATGAATAATTTTGCGAAAAAATCCTAAAACACATCGATTTTTGTTTTTGTTAATTGTTACTTTGCAGCCTAATCACTTTTTCTTTTTTTTTACTCGGGGGTTGAAATCAACGTTATTTTCAAATGGAAAGGTATGTCAATTGACACATTATTGTAAAGCTAATGAAAAAATGAGTGCAATGTTTTTTCACGTTTTTATTTTTTTATTTCTGTTTAATTTTTAGCTTGGGTTCGTATTATGCCGCCAAAACAAATCATAATTAAAATTAAAATTCTACAATTTTCTGTCAAATAGCGCATTTTTATTAACAGTCACTACTTATTCCTCAAATAAAATGTGACAACTAACAAAGCTTGCAAAAAGAATTAAATTTCTTGGAAAAAATGGCGATAGGATAATGAACCCGCGTTTGCACCGCATGAAAAAAAGAAAAGAAAAACAATGAAGCATCTTAGAAACAGTTTTTAGGCATTATTTCTCACATAAGACATAAAAACCTGAAAAAAATTCATCGTTGTACTGCTTTTTTGATGATGTCTTTTTGCAATGATGAACAATGACATATCTTTCAATTCGAAAAAAAAATTAAGAGTGGTTACTGCCCCCCCAAATAAACAAAAAGGAAAAACTCATCAGGTTGAAAAAGAGCAAATTAAAAACAAAAATGTATTTATTTTTTAACAGATACACAAGTCATTAAATAAATAAAAAAAATTAAAACTATTCGTCGTTTGCAAGATTTAGAAAAAGAATACCTAGGATGGCTTTTTAAAAATAAAAATATTGAATAATCTCAAACAACCTTGTCGTTAAAATAATCCCCTGGCAAAGTTCCATAATGATTGAATGCGTTTAAAAAGCATTCTGACGTTGGGAGCATAAGAAACGAAAAAAACTGAACGAAATTACAGTGACAAATAACTAATGCATGTTTCGATATTTATAAAGATTTGTTTTTATTTTAAACTATTTATAGGTTCTACATAAGCAAGCGACGAAAAATGAACAGTACAATTACAAAGACGTAGAAGAAAAACGTACTGACTCATTCGAATCCATCTTTCCGCGTTTATAAAAACGATTTCCTATATTTAAGTCGATTTTACAGTTTTGCTATTTTCGGAACGTTTAACGCTCGTTCGTGTTTCAACACCGAGGATATAATTTTACAATGCAATTACTTAACTAATGAACAGAAGCAATTGCGTCATGAGTTTCCATAGTTGTTGACTTTTCCCGACCTAAATCATGTCACGAATTATTTATTGTTGCTTATTTTGTACGTTTAAGCATACGCTGTGGATTTACTTGACATTCAGAATGTTCACAAGCGAAAACCGAATAGATTTGTATTCGAATAGTCCCGTACTAGGCATTCGAAATCAAACTCGAAAAGAATCGAAGCATATTGGGCTTTTAGCAAACGGCGAATCATGTCTCAAATTATTTATTGTTGTTTATTTGCCCTATTAAGAAAACTCCTGTAAATATATACATTATTTTCAGAATATTCCACAAGCGAAAACGGAAAAGATTTGTATTCGAATAGTCCCTTTCAATATACAAACGAGTTCAAACTAAAATTGAATTGAAGCATCTTCGGTTTTATCAAACATCGAAATCATGCCTCAAATTATTAATCGTTCCTTATTGGAAAAAATCGAATGCAACCAAGTCCTTGAAAGATCCAAATAAGATAAAAATTTCAATTTGAATTTTTTATTGAATTATTAATTTATTGTTGCTTATTTTGCACATTTAAGTAAACTGCTCGGGATGTGCTTGATTTTCAGATGTTCACGTGTGAAATCCGAAAAGATTTGTATTCGAATAGTCCCATACTATAGACATTCGAATTCAAACTGGAAACAAATCGAAGCATATTCGGCTGTTAGCAAAACGAATCATCTCTCAAATTAATTATTGTCGTTTAATTTGCACGTTTGAGTAAACTGCTGTGGATTTACTTGATAATCGGAATATTCCACAAGCAAAAACGGAAAAGACTTGTTTTGTATTCGAATAGTCCGTTCACTAGACAAAAAAATTCAAACTGGAATAAAAACGAAGCATATTCGATTTTTAGCAAACATCTAAATAATGCCTCCAATTATTAAAACGAATGCATACATCCGTAAACGAAGCAAATAAGACAAAATTTCGAATTATAATTTTTTATTCAATTATTTATTGTCGCTTAATTTGCACGTTTAAGGTGGGAAATTTTTCATTTGTTGTCAGCAAATAAGATAAAACTTCGGATTCGAATTATTTACTGTTGCTTATTTTTCTCCATTTAGTCGATTTATTTGATTTTCAGAATATTCCACAAGCACAAACGGAAAAAATGTGTATTCCAATAGTCTCATACTAGACATTCGAACTCAAACTGGAAGACAATCGAATCCATATTCGGCATTTAGCAAACATTGAAATCATGTCTCAAATTATTAATTTTATTGTTGCACGATTATGCAAACTGTGGTATATTTACTTGATTTTCGGCATATTTCAGAATATAACTACAATGACAAATAGTGACTGAAAGTAATGCGCTTTCGATATTTATAAAGATTTGTTTTTATTTTATTAAACTATTTATAGGTTCCATTGAAGCAAACAATAAAAAATGAATAATACAATTCCAAAGACGTAGAATAAAAACGTACTGACTTGTTCTAAACAGCTGTGAATTTACTTGATTTTGAGAATATTCCAGAAGCAAAAACGGAAAAAATTTGTAATCGAATAGTCCCTAGACTAGACAAACGAATTCAAACTGGAATAAAAACGAAGCACATTCGGTTTTTAGCAAACATCGAAATCATGTCTCAAATTATTTATTGTAGCTCGTTGGGAAAAAATCGAATGCATTCAAGTCCTTGAAAGAAGCAAATAAGATATCGAATTTTTTATTGAATTATTTATTGTCCCTTATTTGCTCGTTTAGTTAAACTGCTGCGGCTTTACTTGATTTTCAGAACCGAAAAAATTTGTATTCGAATAATCTCATACTAGACATTCGGACTCAAACTGGAAGACAATCGAATCCATATTCGGCATTTAGCAAACATTGAAATCATGTCTCAAATTATTAATTTTATTGTTGCACGTTTAAGAAAACTGTGGTGAATTTACTTGATTCTCGGAATATTTCAGAATATAATTACAGTGACAAATAGTGACTGAAACTAATGCATCTTTTGATATTTATAAAGATTTGTTTTATTTTATTAAACTAATTATAGGTTCCATTGAAGAAAACGATAAAAAATGAATAATATAATATCAAAGACAATTTCACAAGCGAAAACAGAAAATATTTATAGTAGAATAGTCCCATACTGAACATGCGAATTCAAATATACTCCGCACAAAAATCATCGCAACACTCTCAGATTTGTAATATAAAAAAATTATAACGGCAAAATTTATTTTGCGGGGGTAAGAACATGACAAAAGGGCTCCTTTAATTTCCCAAAAGGCCTGGTGTTTTTAAGTAGCTATACCAATTCATGCGACATGCATAATCTTGGAATAAATTGCTGATAAAATTCAGAGTGTCCCAGCGCTGCGCGAGAAAGTAAGATTATTTTAAAATGAAATGCGGTTTCCGACAAAAAGTACAA
The DNA here is from genome assembly GCA_964023215.1 of Eledona agricola. Lineage (NCBI taxonomy): Eukaryota > Metazoa > Arthropoda > Insecta > Coleoptera > Tenebrionidae > Eledona > Eledona agricola. The sequence goes on from OZ026863.1 coordinate 11,780,590, forward strand.
TCCTATATTACGCCATTTTCGGATTCCTTATCAAAAAATATCTATACTTTATATAACCTATTATCACAGTACAGAAGGAATCAGTAGGTTCACTCCGCGTCGGCACCTTTGATGTCGGTGTTCCAAATCGGTTTTGCGCATGTGGCCTGGCGTCGCCAGTAGCGTCCTAAAACTCATAGGCGTAGGCGCGGAAGGGTCACCGAAGAAATAAACATTGCATCAAATGTTATATTTTATTAAAAGTACAAAATGTATGTTAAAAAATATATTCACTATAATATTCACAAATTATAACGATTTTGGACCGTGTTCCATTTGAAGTTTCATTAGCGGGGGTGTAGTGAATGCTCCAAGGAGCTAATTCAACAAGTGACCCCAATGAAATTCCAGACCTTTTATCCACAGCTGCGGTGGACTTCATCAACAGAAGTTTGGTGTTATCAAATTGTACTTTATGGTCTCCCGCAGACCATGCGTATTCACCTACGGCAGATTTATCAAATTCACCTAAACGGAACTTCCTCTTGTGTTCAGCTAAAAGGGGAATTGTTTATATTCACAAATGTTGTAGAATTCGCAATTTGGGTATTTCTTTTCGATTCGAAGCATTTTCTTTAAATTCACGGTTCATAAATTTTAATGTATAAAATATCCTAACCCGTGTAAATAATTTTAATAAATACCCAGTAGGGAAATCCGTGCAAGGTAGATGGAAAGTAACTTTTAAAAATTGTTGCATGAGCCTGTGACCAACATGTTTATAAAGTGCTAAGACGGAGAATTGTATTGAAAAGATATATTCTAAATTAGATATATATTCATTAAAATCCATACGTGGGCGGGCCAGATTACCAAATGTATCATTTGAGGCGTTCTTATACGCCTTGAAATAAGAAAATAAGGATGAACTGTGTAACTCTTGATTGGAAGATGCATAGCTGGCACAGGAATCACAAGAGTGATGTTGTAAACATTTTCTTACCAAGTAACCGGTAAAATATTTGAAGGCATTTTGATCTGGCAATTGCCAAGTATGGTAATCGCAGGTGTCAAGCACTAAAGGTTCAAAGTCGTTGTCTGGAACTAACAGAACTTTGTACCGATTTAATGTTTCCGGAGTTAACGCAGCCAAAACAGAATCCAACTCTTCTATGCAATTCGCACCGTCAGCATGTATAAAATAATTAAGTGCGAATAGCTTTCGAAATGCGCGAGAGAATTGAATAGGTGTGGGATTTCTGTTGTTTCCGCTTAATGTACGAATTTTCCCGAAATAATTTTCCAGACAATCTTGATCAAGCCGACGCGTGAATAGTGACGTTATATTTCTAGTTTTAAGAACTTCCCATAATTGTAAAATTGAGGCGATAGTTACCCTCCATCCGTTTATGAATTTCATGGAGTTTGTAATATTCTTGTCATTTTTATTCAAGACGACCAGAGTTTTGAATAGTTCTGCCATTTGAAGAAGAAAGTCGACTTGTTTACCCGATCCTATAAAAGCTCTATTAAAATCTTTTGCACCTGCACATTTCCACGAATTAAGTATGTCAAATAATATGTCCATTTTTTCTATAAATTTTACACTAACCATGCTATCCGCTGGAAGAACATCAAATGAAATGTAAGTGTACATGCCCGCTGCTACAGAAGCGCTGAAGACTTGGGCAGCATACTTTACCTTCATTTTGGTAAAGGCTGTGCAATCCTTTGAATTCTTATCAAGTAGATCCGTTTTCAGCCTTATTACTTCCATCACAAAGTCTGAAAAACCTGCGCCGATTTCCCACTTGCTAGTGATTCTATTTAGAGTGGATTTAGAAGGAAGACGGAATGTGCTCTGCAAAAATTTGTAAACTTTAGGGCCCATAAAATATATAGTAAGTGCGAATTGTTTAAATTCGCTTGAATATCGTGCCCCTTTTGGAGCTTTACTTAGAAGCTCAATTTGGGTGTTTATAAAGGTCGCAATTGTAGGATAATGTTCCGATATGAATACCATAATGTCACTCTTTGTAAGCTCGCTTCTTTCTGATACACTACATTCCGAAAATCGTAGCTTCCTTTGCAAACCCTTCAAACGTTTTTTCAAAGCCACTTTTCGTGGTGTTGAAGCACTTAATCTAGCAACTGTTTGCGTTACACTGTCCTGTACAGCCCCAGAGTGAACTTCTTGTGTTTCTGGTGTGTACGAAGTGGATGGAACGGCATCTGGAGAAACTTTGCAGGTCTATATTTATGAATCTATATATCATGAAACTCACCATCTGCTTGTGGAAACACATTTGGAATAGCGTACTTCTTAAGTCGGTGTCTACCTATGCTTGAAAATTGTTCTGCAGAGAAATGTTGGCTGCAAACACGTAGTCGCTTGTAACACTCTGCTGCAGTTAAATCTTTGCTTCGACGTAATTGAGGTAAGCTCTGCCACATCTTACACCTGCCAAATATCCACTGCTATTATACCAACGTAATTTACTGCTAATCCAACCCAAAACCATGCTATAAACAACCCATTACTTACCGACTAATATCGAGTGGAAATCGAAAAAAACTGTATTGTGGTGCATATCTTAAGTCATTGTTCAAGCACCCCGAAACACAACAAATATGCATTTTGCAACAATAATACCGAAAAACCCAAATAGCAAGAGTAAATAACACAATGTGTTCAAATACGATTTGAGGTTATATGCGGTTATGAGCCAAAATCTACAGCGCATGTAGCCTAGAGTCGAACTGGCCTTGGAACACAAAAATCGGAGAGTGAACCTACTGATTCCTTCTGTACTGTGCTATTATCGAGCTAAATTTAGTTGTTTTGCTATTATGTATTTGACATTTAAGCCAACAAAAGCCCGTTTTTTGAAAAATCACTACTCCCAAACCAATGAGAATTTTGGCTTGATATTTTGACAAAAATTTTCAAATATTGTCTAGTTCATAATGATCAATTCGAATTTTGAATTGTAGTAATTTAATATGAGAGGTTGCTCATGAACGCAAATTGTTAATTTAATCGAATTTTTCAAATGGAACAATCTGTATATTTGGTACCAATCGATTACATTATTGATGAGGTTTTTAATGATATGATTGAATAGTAGAATAGATTATTTGGAAAATGGTTGGTTAAGAAGTCGAAAAATGATGAGTCATAAGACGTCATTGGATAGCTTATAAAAAATACACGGCGTTCTATTCGAAAAATTCGATTAAATTAACAATTTGCATTCATGAGCCAGCCTGTCTATTAAATTATGACAATTCAAAGTTTGACTTGACCACTATAAACTAGACGATAGTAAAAATTATGTGTCAAAATTTCAAGCCAAAATTCTCATTGGTTTGCGAGCAGCCATTTTTCAAAAACGACTTTTAATGTCAAATAATAGCAAAACAACTGAAGTTAGGTCCATAATAGCTTATACGCAGTATACTTATTTTTTGATAAGAATCCGAATATATACTGGGTGTATCATTTAAAAAACATTACTTTGATGCGCCACTCTACATCTGGACATTATGTATATAAGCAGATATTTTCAAATGGATTGTACTTTTTGTCGAAACCGAATCTCGATATCTTTTTTCATTTTAGAGTAATCTTACTTCGCGCAGCGCTGGGACATTTGTATACATTAAAATGTACAAGTGTTGCGATATTTTGTGTGGGGAGTGTATATGGAAAATAATCGAAGCATATTCGGTCCACTTTGGAAAAAAATCGAATCTATTGAAAGTATTCGAATAATCATTCGATTCGAACAATCGTTAAATTCGGTAAAATCGAATGGAAAATTTGTGAATTTGGGTCGCTTTGTGACAAATCAAACACACCCCGCACCTCATCCGCCTCGGCCTCCGTGCAATCCCCATTTTCCTCCAAGGAAAAATCCTTCGCCACCGACGACCTACTGCAACTGCTCGCCCTGCTATACAACTGGAAGCCCTTGATCATAATATTCGTGGCGCTCCTGGACCTGGAGGCCCTGTCATAGCGTCTGGACAGAGTGTCGTCATCCTTGCGCCCCATCCGCTTCCACTCGTCCATGACATGATCGGTCTTCCGCAGAAAACTCTCGATTTTATTAGTGAGCGCGTTGGACGTCGTCCTCGAGTCGGTGTACGCGGGCAGCGGCTTCACCTTCTGCCTCATGGGCCCCTTGCACCCCAACACGAACGTCAAATTGGCGTCGAGCACCACCGACGAATCATCCTTCTCCGAGAGATCGTCGTCGTCTTCGGCGAACGCGGTCTGGGGGTGAAAGCGTCGCGACGACGGCGTCACGCTTCGGAGGCCCGGCGCGAAAACCGCGCGGCGGATGGGAGTGAAGCGGCGCGAGAAAGGACTCGGAGGAGGCAAGGACCACGACGAAGAGTACGGGGAGAAGTCGCTCCCGCAGCTGGAGGACCGGAAGAAGGACGACGAGGACCCGGAGAAGTTCGACGGCGTCAGCGGCATAGCTGGTGGAGGCGAGGAGCGCGACGCTACTGGCGAATCGGCGACGGAGACGTGCGGTTTAAAATAACGACGGTTATAATTAGCGCGGGCTGGAAGATGACGCCAAAGATCGACGCGAAAGAGAAATAATCCAACAAGTGGCAATGACGCAAAGCGAAATTTATAAAAATCGGGGGGTTTTTAAAAAGATGGAAAAAACCGCAGAAGGAAGCTGCCAATGAGAGTAAGAAATAAAATAACAAGATGTGGTGGTATGATTACAAAATTACGAAACGAGTGTTATATATTATAGCGAGTATATATCGAGTATATAAATAACCAAACAAATATGCGAAATTGATTATAAAATAATAAACACAAAAAAGAATGATGAATACAAAACAGTATGACAAGAAAAAATAAAGCAAAGAAAATCATATTATATTTAATTTAAGAAGAAGAAGAAAAACAAGAAACACAAGAAGTTAAAAATAGTCGCGTTATCAACAGAACAATACTTGGGCAACAGATAGTTACAAGCAAAATAACGAAATAAAAACACGAAATTGATTATAAAAATAATCAAAATAAAAACCGACAAAAAATAAAGAAAAAAAAAAAAATACTGACCCAATATAGTTAGGGATATTGCTAACTTTTTGAATTAGATAATTAAAATGAGAAATATTTTGTGATGGGATACTTTTCATGGGGAACATTTTCTTAGTATTCATTCCGCCTAAATGAAATGGGTTTTTGGCGGATTCCAAAAACATCCTACTTTGGTTATAATTTTTTTTAGCTTTATTGTAATAAGTCTAAACAGCAATATCCGTAACTTTATTGAGGCAGTGTATATCAAAGAAAGGCATATTTAATTTATTTAAGAAGAAGAAAAACAAATAATACAAGAATAAATTAAAAATAAACCCGTTATCGGTAAAACTATCGGTAAAAATAAAATAAAGAAGAACGAAAGCATCAGAAACAAGCAAAATAATCGAAAAATAATAGGAAATTGATTAGAAAAATTATAAAAACAAGAGTCGACCAAAAAGAAAGAAAACTGAAGAGTGGAGAAAAAAATCATAAATACAAAACATAAAACAAAATCGAAACAAGATGTGACAAGAAATAAATGAAAAACAAAAAGAGGCATATTTTATTTAAGCAGACGAACAAGAAAAACAAGGAACATAAGCAGAAATTAAAAATAATCGCGTTATCAATAAAACACTACTTGATCAAAATAAAGAACGGAAGCAACAGAAACAAGCAAAATAACCAAAAGAGTCGACCAAAACGAAAGAAAACTGAAGAGTGGAGAAAAAAATCATAAATACAAAACATAAAACAAAATCGAAACAAGATGTGACAAGAAATAAATGAAAAACAAAAAGAGGCATATTTTATTTAAGCAGACGAACAAGAAAAACAAGGAACATAAGCAGAAATTAAAAATAATCGCGTTATCAATAAAACACTACTTGAGCAAAATAAAGAACGGAAGCAACAGAAACAAGCAAAATAACCAAAATGACAAAAGTTGAAGAGTGGAAAAAAATTGATAAATACAAAAAATTACGACAAGAAATACAAATAAAGCAAAGAAAAACATATTTTATTTATTTAAGAAGAAAAACAAATAATACAAGAATAGATTAAAAATAATCGCGTTATCGATAAAACAATAGTTGAGCAAAATAAAGAAGAACGAAACCACAAGCAAAATAACAAAAAATAATAGGAAATTGATTAGAAAAATTATAAAAACGAGAATCGGCCAAAAAAAAGGAAATTGAGGAGTGGAGAAAAAAATCATAAATACAAAACATAAAACAAATTCAAAACCAGATGTGACAAGAAATAAAATAAAAACAAAGAGAGGCATATTTTATTTAAGCACATGAATAAATAAAAACAAAGAACATAAGCAGAAATAAAAAATAATCGCGTTATCACTACATGAGCAAAATAAAGAAGAACGGAAGCAACTGAAACAAGCAAAATAACCAGACTGTAGAAAACAGACTAAGTACAAAAAAATATGACAAGAAATAAAAGCAAGAAAGAAATATTTAATTAAAAAGAAGACGAAAAACAAAGAATACAAAAAGAGATTAAAAGTAATCGGGTTATCAATAAAACAATATTTAAGCAAGGAGAACGCAACCAACACAAGCAAAAAAAAGGAAATTGAATACACTAATAATAAAAACGAAGGCCGACAAAAAAGAAAGACAGTTGAAGAGTGCAGCGGAGAGTGGATGAATACAAAACATAACAACGACAAAAAATGTTGACAAGAAATAAAAGCAAAAACAAGCATATTTTATTTAAGAAGAAGAAAAACAGAAAATAAAAGGAAGTTAAAAATAATCGCGTTATCAGTGAAACAATACTAGCAAAATAAAGAAGAATGGAAGCAACAGCAAAATAACCAAACAAAAATAGGAAATTTATTATAAAAACAATAATAACGATAACCGACCAAACAGAAGGACAATTGACGTGTGGAGTGATGAATACAAAAAAAACCAATACAAAAAATTATGACAAGAAATAAAAGCAAAGCAAAGAAAGGCATATTTAATTTGAGAAAACGAAAAGACTACAAGAAGAAATTATAAATAATCACGTTATCAATCAAATAATACTTGAGCAAAAGAAAATTGATTATAAACATAATAAAAACGAATACAAACAAAAAAGATAGAAAGTTGAGAAAAAGTGATGAGTACAAAACATAAAACAAATAGAAAAAATTATGACAAAAAGTAAAAGCATATTAAAGAAAGGAATATTTTATTTGACAACAAGAAGAAGAAAAACAAGAAACATAAGCAAAAATTAAAAATAAACGCTTTATCAATAAAACAATTCTTGAGCAAAATAAAGAAGAACAAAAGCTGCAGATACAAGCAAAATAACCAAACAAAATAAGAAAATTGATTATAAATACATATAGTAACGATAACCAACCAAACAGAAATAAAATTGAAGAGTGGAGAAAAAGTGATGAATACAAAACATAAAACAAATACAAAAAATTATGACAAGAAATAAAAGCGAAGCAAAGAAATGCATTTTTAATTCGAGAAAACAAAGAACAAAGACAACATGAAGAAATTAAAATGAATCGCGTTATCAATAAAATAATATTTGAGCCAAAGAAAGTTGATTATAAACATAATAAAAACGAAAACCGACATTAAAGAGAGAAAATTGAAAGGTGATAAATACTAAACATAAAACAAATAGAAAAAAGTATGACAAAAAATAAGACAAAGTAAAGAAATACATTTTATTTAGGAAGAAGAAAATCAAAGACTACAAAAAATTTAAAAAATCGCCTTATTTATAAAACAATACCAAGCAAAATAAAAAGGAACGGAAGCAATAAATACGTAAAATAACCAAACAGAAATAGGAAACTGATTAGAAATATACCGGCATAAAAACGGAAACCGACAAAACAGCGAAATGAGCACAACCAAAAATAAAGTAAATTGAATAGAGTAGAGAGAAAGTATTGGATACATAAATCAAATTCAAAAAATTATGACGGTTTGGAATCAAAAGTAAATAAGAAACTGAAGGGAAATACTAATTTGGGAAATTGAGAAACCAACAAAAAATGTTAAAAACAAAAAATAAAACAATCGATCGAAATCAAAGAAAAAAAAGAATAATTAAGGAAATAACGTGTGGACAAAAATTAACCGAGGCTGCGTAGGCAATGCAAGAATCTTCAAATTCGAATATACAGAGTGAAAACTTTAACTGGAATAAATTCAGAATCTTGAATACAAATGATTTGGGAAAAATTCCTGGAAAACGGCGATTTGTTACTTTTCAGATTTCCTTTTTTTTTCTCAGGCACCACCTTTAATTTTTTTTCAAATGGAAAGATATGTCACTTGACACATCATTCAAAGCACATGAAAAAAAAGTGCAGCGATCTTTTTTTTCACATTTTAATGTCTTATGTGAGAAAAAATGCCTAAAAACTTTTAAGACGCTTCAATGTTTTCATTCATGTGGTGCAAATGTGGGTTTATATTATAGACATTTTGACCTTGAGTTTTTTTCTGTATGCTCGATCGAAACATTGAAACAGTAAATTAAATTAAATTTGTAGGAAAACAAAAGTAGAAATGCACAAAAATCCCGTGAATCTTAACAACAAATGACAACAAAATCAATGGATATGCAAAAATCGAAAAAGTAGTAACAATCAAAAAAGTATTCTAATTTGTCTTCTTGGCGAATATAACATGTTTATATTTACTTATAAATTTTTTACAATAATTCCTTAATATTTAATGTTCCTTATGGACTCTAATTGATTTATTTTTCTAGCAATGGCACAAAAAATCGCCTCGTAAATAAAAAAGCGCGCGCCCGAACCAAACACTCTTATTTTGTTTGATCTATTATATAATAGACCTAAATTTGGCCCACCTATTTTAATCTTGTATTTAGACGACGCCGAGCATTTTCTTTCGCTAGGCACTAAAACTTTGACGCTTTCACGCACTTTACTACTTTACAGTGTGACAACTCAGAAGAATGCACGAAACGAAACCTTTCTCTGGGCTTATGATTCCAGTCTTGTAAAATCTCCACTAGGAAAATTTATTATTTATTATTATTCGTATTATTAGAGCGACTGGAAATAAATCGCCGGTTCAAACACGTGTTTGTGTGTCCAGACCCGGGCTCAAAATAAATAACGCTTCTTCGCAATTATCCGCATTTTCGATTTAAGATCGCGACGGTGTCGTTTTCTTGTGTAGGTGAAGACGATCCAGCACTTCTAACCTCGATTCGTTGTTACTCATCGGATTCCTGAGCCATTGTTCCCGATTCGATCGGCGTCCGAATATTCCATGTCGCCTTTCTAATTTTTTGTAGCGTTTAGCATAATACAACAATAAAAACGCAAACCGTCTAATATTTTTCACACTCGCGCATTCTTTCAGAAAAAATCCTTTGTAAATAAATTTAATTCACGGTCGACCTCAAAACTTCTGGCACGGAACTGTTCTTCCGACACCGATTCATTCGAAATTTCGTGCACTTTGCACCCGAGCTGTTTGGGACAATAGCAAGGCATTTTTAAATATACTGAAAATGAAAAAAATACAAATACTCGTATTGAGATAAGCCAAACCAAAGTACCGAAAACACAAATACCAATTTGTCTAATTGTCGGTTTGAAATTCGATACAAATCCGGCCGGCAAACGAAAACTAAAACACCGAAGAACCAAGCCGCTTCGAATTTAATTTTAAACACTTTGGCCATCATCCAGAACGTCGCTTCTGTTCTTTGCCCCTTGGAAAGTTTTTCCTTTTTATTTTTCCCCTTTGTTCCCGAGATTGTTAAGTACAGACGACTCACCTTAGCCTCCAATTTGTCGTTTTCGTGCTTGAGCGTCGTCCTCTCGTTCTCCAACTTTTCCAATTTCGTCTTCAACGCCTCCAGTTCGTCCTGCAACCCACAAATAAAAAGTCAAATTTTGGCAAGATTTCGGCCGTTGGAGAGGTCGGGGCTGGGGCCGGTCCTGACCTTTCCTACGATCGCGACGCGCGAAAAATGTATATTTACAATTTACAATAATAAGTAGTTTAAAGCCGCTGTTATGAAATATAAACAATTTATTCATTTTCTTATAAGTGTCGGCTGAAGCAAACTTGAAGCTCCCATTTGGGCGTCGTCGAGTTTTGCATTGACGACTTCACAACAGCTTTCATTTTAATTCAGGTGAGTGTGTGAAGAAACACAAATATGCGTCGTAATCGTTCTGCAATAATCCGAACCCGATGAATAATGCGCTGGATATTATAAAATACGCCACGAATATGGCATGTGGTATGCAAAATGACGATGGACAACTAAGCGAGTAGATAATGGTGAATTTTTTGATAGGCGAATGGAATCTAAGAAGTTGATTGAATATAATAATGGTTCTTGTGTATCTGCGTCATGTTGCAAGCATTTCTATGGAACGCCAAAGTGTTTTTTATTACGTAAACAATTTGGATTACAATTTAACGTAGGGCATAATATTTTAAATAATTCTGTGCGTATATTTCTTTACAATTGCAATACAATTAGAATAATTTTTTTTAAATACGTTTGAATTGAAAATCCAAGGTAAATTAATTTTCAAATACAAGCCTTGCTATTTTTCAAACATTAAATTAAAACCGAGCGCGACTTATAATTTTGTAAAATAAAAAACCGTGCACGTTTTTCGAACTGTATTTAATTTTTGAATTTTTGCTAACTGTAATTCGGACTATTTGCAAATTCTGCGGAACATTTGTATTATTTATTATAAAAAACAATAAGGTTTAAAATAATATTGGGTCACATTAAAGGTTCACAATAAAATGACATTAAAAAAAATTATGAAATTATTTATTGCAAATTGCAAACCAATTTCTTTTCCAATAAAATTGGATGTTTTACATTTTTACGGGTTATAATTTTGTAAAATAAAAAGGCGTGCATGTTTTTAGAACTGCATCTTAGTTTTGAATTTTTCATAACTGTAATTCGGACTCTTTGTAAATTCTGTGTATTATTTATTTATTCATGTGTAATTATTTATTACAAAAAACAGTAAAGGTTAAATATAATAAATAAGGTTCAGACTAAATTACATTACAAAGAATTATCAATATCTTTATATCCAAACAATTTCGCATTGAAAATTGCAAATCAATTTCTTTTCCAATACAAATGGATGTATTATAATTTTTTTTATTGAATTTTTGTTACATTATTTTGCTTTTGTCGTTGAAATAATTTCAAATCCCTCTTGCTTTTAATTTTAATTTCTAATTTAGAATTTAAACATTTAAAAGTACAGATTTATTTCTACTCAATATTTTATATTTCAAAACCTCAAATTAAATTCATTAGAAGGCAATATTCAATTTTGGTTAAACTACATTTCAAATTATAAAATGCAGCAATTATCACTTTCATTGTTCATATGTAAAATTATTCCTCACTTTGTATATTTTTAAAATGCCGATATAAAATACATTTCCAATAATAAAAAAACAATAATTATTCACTACTAGGTTCTGAGTGATGTACGAGGTGGTTACGAAAAGTACTTGTCAGTACCTGTGCTTTTTACAAAAAGTAAATAAGTCGTTTGATTGTACATATTATAAAAAGTAAAAATTGGAACCTCAACGAATTATAATTGTAAATAACAAAGTGCTTCGTTTTGTTAATATCATTTTAGTCAAAATTGAATTTGTGTCTGGACGACCAACAGATGACACAAAATATAATGAACTCGTCTTCTAATCATTTTAACAGAAACGAAAGCAAAAGTTTCGCTTTTAAAGACTTGTTGGAAAATCTTGTTCTAGAGATTTTCCCCGATCGCACGAAGAAAAAACAAAAACGATTTTCTTGTTATTGTGGATATAAATTGTGAAAACGAGCCGTGGAAAACTTTCCACAGGAAAGTTCACATTTGCGACTATTTACATTTGCAAACTATTAAAAGTAGGATTTCAAAGTCCAAAACAGTGGAACAAAGTCAGAGATAACACAAATAAAATTACTGTTTAAAAAAATTAGTAAAAGTTAATAAAATCTAGTTGCAAAGCCATTTTCTAAAAGTTAAAAAGCAGCAAATAATATAAATTTTGGCAGTTTTTTCAAATTTTTTTATAAAAAAAAGTAAGTGATTAAAATTATTCATTTTGAGGATATAATTTCCTTTTAATCAAATTATTGTTAATCTCAATGACTTGTATTGACATCATGCAACTAAATTTTGATAACATTTACTAAAATTTTTTTAATATAATTAAGACAAAAAAATATATTATTAGTAAAATTAGACAAATTGTATATAGATGTATCATGAAAAATAATACCTATCAAATTATGTTACAAAAAAAATGGGTCCCAATTTAAAATAAGAAAGAGATATACATAACCCAGCAAATAAAATACAGGAAGAAACCGGAATAATATTAACGCACAAAAAAACTGAAGCCTGGAAACTAGCAACAACTTGTGGAAAAGAAGTTGAATAAAATGAGATAGTTATCGAAACAGATACATATATTCTAGCAATTACGGAGTCTACAAAGAAAAAGCAGGGCTTTGAAGAATTGGAAGATAATTAAAATACAATGAAGTGGAAGAAGCAGAATGGACCAAAGCTGGAGTTAGCTGCATAATAAATTAAAGAAAAATCAGAGAATGAAGAAGAAGTATAATAGAAAGAATTAAAAGAGGAAGAACAAATTATAATACTGATTGTAAATGGTCCAAATGAAGGTACAAAAAAAGAGATACACAAATTATGAAATAAGGTTTACGAAGAGACTGATGATAGAAAAAGCACACTGCTAACAGTAGGCAATAATGGAAAAGTTGCAGCTGGATGAATCAGTTGGAAAATTCGGAGAAACCACAAAGAATAACAATGGAAACAGTATAATAGATTTTCTGCTTAATGAAAAACATGGCCACCTCTATATACACCGTACCAGGTAAAAGAGCTTGCGGATAAGTAATGTAAGTAAAAAACGAAAGACAAAATAGCAATAAAAACAACAATAAGTATTTCAAAAACATTACATATTTCTCCGAAGATGTAAGCGAAATGTTATGTCTATAGCAAAAATATATTGATAAATAAATAAATGGTAAATTATTTATTAGTTATTTTGGGGTTCGTTGTGTTCTAAAAAAATATTTTGGGATTGTATTTTTACACATTTTCCGTGCTGTACTTTTCCACGTCAAACAAAAACCAAATCGATCTATTAATACCTCCAACTTTCTCCATCACACCTTAAAATCACCTCAATCAAGCTCCATCAATTTCACCGTACGATTGATGGTTAAGCTTCGTCCTCGATTCCATAAATCTTCATCGACTTTCCGCCGGCATTCATTCCGTAACATTTCAAGCGCTCCATTAGCGCCGCTTCCTCGTCGTATTTTTAAACCGGACCTCAATTAACTTGTTTATCGTTCGCAAATTGTCAAAAGTAAAAGCGATTAACGTCCGTTTCGCAATCCGAAACCAAAACTCTCGAACAATTCGCGCTTACCGTTTTCAACCTGAGCTGCTCCTCGGTCCTGTGGACGTTCAGGAGGGGCGTCACCCGCACCAGGAGCCTCCACCACGGCCAATCCCTCACCACGAGGAACTTCCTCACGTTCCTTTGGATGCAGCGGACGGCCAAGTCTTGGAGTTTTCGCTGGGCGAGTTTTTTACGCGCCAGATGACCTCGACAATGGGCCTGCAGATTGACAACCATGCCGGCGAGACGCTCGTCTCGTTGAGACTCCAGCTGAGATAAAACGCCATTGCGGAAGAAGATCTGCCGAAAAAAATACACATTTTAAGGAACCACACGCTTAACTGGTCAATAAGTGTACAGACCATCGTCTGTTAATCTACATATATAAAAATAAATGTTTATTTGTTTGATTGTACCGTACAGACTCGGAAATTACTGAACCGATTGCGCTCAATTTTCCAGGATATATACAGGGTGTTTCACGACGAAAGCCTATTAGGCGGATTAAGAGAACGGAAAAACCGAGAGAACTGAAACTTGGCACACTTATTTATATGAACTTAGAAGGTCTACCTGCTGAAAATATTTGTGACATTTAAAAAACTAAATTTAAGCTTATTTAAAAATAGTATAACTCGACAAAAATTATTGTATAGTTGAAATTATATTTCGCATATCGGGCGTAAAGAGCAATCCTTTCTTCATATTTCTATCAACTTTCAGCCTTCTAGCTCCTTAAGCGGCCTCTCAGTCAATTTTTAAGTAAACCTCATCAAATTACAAAAAATGTGAAAAAATTTGTAATTTGATAACGGTGGTCCAAAATGTAAATCTATTCTGATAAACGGTGTAAAATTGTATGTTAAAGAATGTATCTTACATGGTTCATGAGTATGAACCGATCCCGCACTAATAACTCACCTGTATATACAGGCTGTTTCACGACGAGGGCCTATTAGACAGATAAAGAGAACGGAAAAACCGAGAGAACTGAAACTTGGCACACTTCTATAAACTTATAAGATCTACTCGCTGAAAATATCATGATTGTACCACTTCCGGTTATACCGGAAGATGGTATCAACTTTTTTATTTTACATGCAACACCTATTTTTAATATATTTTCAGATTCTGCATTAAATTCCATGTCATATTATATCAACATCTATGCACTTTCTTTCATTGTTTGACAGAAAAAAATTGTATCTTGTGAAAAAGATGAAAAACAAGTGCAATAAAAAATTAATAATTAATAAATTCTAAAAGTCAAGTCGACGAAACTTTGTACAACAGTTGGATAAAAAGTTCAACTATGTGTAGGAGTCTAATTATTTTCAAGAATATTCCAGAAGACAAAGAAAAGCCCGCCGAAATTCAATAAATCAAAAAAGAATAAAAATCGATTTTTTCAAATTCAAACTAAATGTTTTTATTGCACCTTTCCGTAGAGAATTTCATTGATGTCCATGTTCCTATACTTATCAAAATAGACGATTTTTGAGTTATTTAATTTTTTCTACTTTTCTTTACAATTATGTGAAAGTAAAATCTTATCGAGTTAGCTCCGAAAGTAGGTTTAGTATTTTAAAATATAATCAGTTGCCAAATTTGAGCTCTAATTCATTTGCAATGCTACTATTACATATCCCCAATGAAGATAATTTCAATTCCCTGTTCAGGACTGCCAGAAAAAAATTTCACAACATTTATTACTGATTACACTCTTATTTTTATTTCGTAGTAAATGCAATATTCGAATTAGATATGTAAACAACAAAATAGAGACGTATTTAAGCATTTATTATAATAAATAGATAATTATTGTTGTGTTTTAACGAAAGATTTATAATAACAAAAGATTTATCGATTATTTGCCTAATCGAACCTTATTCAGATAAGTGTAAAATATTTAATTTGAAAATTGCATTTACTGTGAAATGATAAATTAAAAAATAAGATTGTAATAACTAAGAAATCTTGTGAAGATTCTTTCTGGCGGAGTATGAACAGGGAATTTAAATTAATTTGATTAGGAATTTGTAAATCGTAGCATTACAATTGAATTAGATCTCAAATCCCGCAACAGCTTACATTTTAAAGTACCAAACTTACTTTCACAGCTAACTCGATAATACTTTTTTCATAAGCCCACTTCAAGTAGTAGCTCATAATTGTAAAGAAAACTAGAAAAAGTCAATTAACTCAAAAACATTAAATTGTAAGTATAGAAACATCATACATCATCGGATATGCATGGGTATAATAAAAATATGTGGTTTTTTAATTTATTTAATTTCAGCTGCTTTTTCTCCAGGAATATTCTTGAAAATGTTTAGACTCCTACACATAGCTGAACCTTTTATCCAACTGATGATCAAGTTTCGTCGACCTGACTTTTAAAGTTTATTCGTTATAAATTTTTTTATTGCACTGGTTTTTCGCCTTTTTCACAAGATATTTTTTTTTTCTCAAACAATGGGAGAAAGTGTATAAACGTTGATATCATATGACATAGATAATGCAGAATCTGCAAATGTATTAAAAATAGGTATGTTGCATTTAAAATAATGAAGTTGATACCAACTTCCGGTATAACCGGAAGTGTCACAATTCTGAAAATATTTTCAGCAAATAGATCTTATAAGTTTATATAAGTGTGCCAAGTTTAAATTCACTCGGTTTTTCTCTTCTCTTTATCTATCCAATAGGCCCTCGTCGTGAAACACCCTGTATATACAGGTAAGTTATTAGTGCGGGATCGGTCCGTAACTCCTAAACCATGTAAGATAAAAAAAAAAATTTAAACCCAATTTTACACCTTTATCAGGCTGCATCACCTAAAAATATTTTATACAGGTTGTTCCAAAACTCACAATAGCTACAAAACTTTGTTTTTTCAAATAGATCCACCTATATATTATTTCACTATTAGATCCCTTTTTGACATACATTTATGATGATATAAAGTATTTTACATTTTGGACCACCGTTATCAAATTACAAATTTTTTTCACATTTTTTGTATTTTGTTGAGGTTTACTTAAAAATTGACTGAGAGGCCGCTTAAGGAGCTAAAAGGCTGAAAATTGATAGAAATATGACGAAAGGATTGCTCTTCGCGCCCGATATGCGAAATATAATTTCAACTATAATTTTTGTCAAGTTATACTATTTTTAAACTCATTCACTAAATTTTTGTGTACCATTAAATCCGTCTAGAGTCTAGCTACGTTTTTTATTCAGGTTGTTCTATAGCCAAAATTCATATTTTATGAGATATTTGAAATTTTGGCTGTGATCCAGATTGAGCCATTTCTACTAACTTTTAGTCTTCTATATAGCGGCTAAAACGGCCTCTCCGTAAATGTTTTAGATAATCTCTACAAGGGACAAAAAATGCGAAAAAAATTTGTAATTTGTAAAATACGTTATATCACCGTAAAGCTATGTCAAAAAGCGGTTCTAATGGTGAAATAAAATATAGGTGGTTCTATTTGTATACAGAGTGTCCCAGAACAACAGTGACATGGAACAACTACAGATTCCTGGGATCAAAATAAGTCGAGTTGACCCTATAAACTTTTATCCTAAAATGCTTCGTTGGCTCATGAGAGTACGCCAAAGTTTGAGAATAAATTTAGTTTTTTCGTAATAATTCAGGAACGGTTGAAGTGATTTTAACAAAACTTAGTATGTAGCTACTTTTATAAAAGCACTATCTTCTGCTATGAGTGTTTTGTTTTTTAAATATTGCGAATGGTAAAAACCACCCCCCTCCTTCTCTTGAACATTTTACACCATAACTTTTTTGTTCGTTGAAATATCGCTTCAGTTTTTACCTTTTTTTAAGAGGTATATTATTTCAGTTCTTTCACGTCTCTTATTAAAAAACCGTATCTGCCATCGTTTTCGAGAAGAAAAAGTTTTTTCAAACCCTTATTTTTCACGTAGCGTCAGGTTTTCTAATAAACAATGTCATTTTATGGAGATTTTTCAACCCCTAGAGACGTATAAACATTTGTATGGGAAAAAATAAGTTTCTATTCGGATTTACTTGAAACTTGGCACAAATACACTCCAATAGAAAATAAAACGTATTTTAGCTTTTAATTATCGGTGGCGAAGTCGCGACGGCTGAACGCAAGTTTGTTGTATAAGTAACGATCAATAATTCATGTAAATGTCTATAGTTGACATGTCGCGCGACACACAAACGACAAATCGGTCGTACGACACGCTACCGACAAATCGCTTTGAACGTGCCACGAATATTAACAGCGACTTGTCGTACGACAAATCGCTTCATAAAACCAGCAATAAATCACTATAATCACTCTAATTGACGTCGTTCGCTCCAGAAACCGACTTTATAGTCATAACTCAAACAACTGAACCGTTTCGCACCTTCTCCGATCCGGGCTCGTCACAATCCAACTCGATCTCGTTGGAGATGTGGCCCGAGTCGTCCGAATTGTCGTCCGAACTATAATTCAACTTGTCGTAACTCTTCGCCTTTGCATCTTCGATGATTTGCTTGTCTTCCTTCGCTGGAACCTCTTTGGATTCCGAGAAGAAGCCGTCGCTCGTCGCCACTTTATTTCGCTTGGCAATTTTTGCGTCGACTTTAACGTCGCCGCACTTCGCTGTTTTTCTGTGCACGCTTCTGGGGGCGCTTTTGTTGGCTTCCAGCTTGCGCACGACTTCCTTGACCGCAATCTTCTCCTTCTGCGCTTTGCCGCCGACGAAATCGCGCTTCGCCGAAGGTGGAAGCGACAAGCTCGCGTTTTTCTTCGCACATCCGCTGCTGGCCCGGTCTGAGAAGTTCAGACCGGAGGGAGTGCTCGGGAACGTCTTCCTCAACGAGGGAGTCTTCACCGGGATCCTGCTGCTTTTGAAAAGACTCACGTCGTGCGTGCTCTTCGCCTTGTTGAGGAGGTTTATACGCTGCACCTCCTCTTTGACTTTCGAACACTTGGAACTATCGATTTTCGCGGCCGCTTCCTGAGGAATCTCGGCCAGACTCTTCGTCTTGGTCCTGGTTCTCGCGTCCAGCTTCTTGGCGGCTTGCACCGGCTGCGAGAGGCTCTTTTTTAAAATGCACTTCGACTCGATGATGCTGCACGTCTTCGCCTTCTGCAGCTTGGGTATTTTCGTGGTGGGTGTCTTGTACTCGTCCAAGATCTTGTCGAAGTTGTCGATGACAATCTTGAGCTTGGTTTTCGCTTTGTTGTCGCGCACATTTTCGTAGATGTGGTCACAGCTCTTCTTGGTCCACTTCTTCGGGTACTTGGTCGCCATCTTCAATACGTCATCGCACACCGCACGCACTAGTCACTCGTTCCGCGGTCGGCGCAATACTGAAGGCGAAGTCGGAGCTGTTGGTGATGGCAGGTGGCGTCTCGACGCTTAGAAAGGCCTATTAGCGGTACTCTTCGATTTTTACCGATGCAAATCGCGAGGTCAACGGCCATCGGAAGCCCAGCGATCTAAGGGCGGCCCGATTTCGATTTGCGGAATGCTCGTACTTATTAAATGCTTTATAAACTGCTTTCGGACACATTGGATTTCAAATATGTAGTACTAAGCGTAGCGCTTGTTTTATTTTTTACAGTGTAGACATGACATTTGACAGGAATTGCACAAAAGACGTATGGTCTATATAATTGATTAGTCAAAAGGTCCTAGAATTTTTTAGGGTACACTGTTAATAAACGGCGAAAACAACAAAAGCAGTAAATGACAAAAAAACGACAAAACACAAGTTTGAAAAAATTATGACAGGAATAACAAGTCGGAAATTTCAGTATGAAACGACAAAGTATTTTTTACTACGTACAATTTGGGTTATAAATTAATGTAGGGCATATGGCTATTTCAAAAAAAGAATTATGTGCGTATACTTAGACACAATTTAAGAAATGCCTGGAAAAGTCGACCTAAATGTTTATTTATCTCAATTTTCTATTAAAAATAATGAAATGACTCTTTTTGCATTTCTATATTTAAAACGTACGAACTAACATGGCAGATGATATTTTTTATAA
Source organism: Eledona agricola (assembly GCA_964023215.1). NCBI lineage: Eukaryota > Metazoa > Arthropoda > Insecta > Coleoptera > Tenebrionidae > Eledona > Eledona agricola. The sequence goes on from OZ026863.1 coordinate 11,800,158, forward strand.
AACCATACGAGAACGTTATAGTATTTTTTAAATTACCGTCATTACTTGCTTTTTTTAATTGTCGAATTAAATATAGCGCTATGAAATTAGTAAAACCAAAGTTTGTTGTTTTGTTTTTGAAGCTGAAAACTAAGTGCGTAAATTGCCGTTACAGAAAAACATTTGTTGAAAATGGGGTATAATACAACATACGAAAATCATAAATATAAGTAGCATGTCATAATCCTTAACAACGTTTAAGAAGTTATGTCATGTCAGTTCAAAAAATTACCCGATTATTCCGGCAAATTAGGCGTTTGAAAATTGTTTAGTCGCGGGATTGGGTTTAAATAGCGCGGGCGTGTTTTCTGCACAATGTTGCATCACCGATTCCGTCGACCAATAGTGCTCGCGTAATAAAATGTCAAACTCACGTCAAACTAAAGTGTAAAGGCCAGCATACACGATGCGGTTTACCCGAAGGAGACCTTCTGGTTTAGTAATCGACAGTCAAAACGTATCGTTAATAGTCATATTGACCGGAACACCCGAGCTGATCCCTCAGCTTCGCGAAGAACTGCTAGCGCTTGAAATAAGCGTTCGGGACGTGCTTATCGCTTTCAAATCGGAATGTGTATATGTCAGCAGTGGCTAAAAGTCGGAAGTTTGTTTGTTTGTTTGAAAGCAGTTCAGCTGTAGTAATATTTCGGGAGGTTTCGTAGTACGAAAATACGCAAACTGAACGAAACCTTCCGGTAAACCGCATCGTGTATGTCGGCCTTATGTGTTCATGATGACTTTCCACCGATGCCAAATCGCCCATACCGGTGACGTCACCGGTATCTTAGATGAAGAAGGGGCGGGGCTTAGTGTCAAACTTTGAGAATTTTTTAAAACAAATCTAGCCATTATAACGCAAAATCTTTTTGGTAATGCAATTTGTATGCATAAATGCACTTCCTGGTAATTTTTACAAAAATTTGTATTATACCCCATTACGTCAGTTACATTTCGCTTCGTTTTATTTGAACTAGTTACGCGAATTATTTTGAATCTTAATAAATATTGCGCTTTAATTTCTAAATTTAAAATCCGCAATTTTTATTGAGCTCGAGAATTTTTTTTTAAAATAATAAAATTGAGGGAGAAAAATGAATAGTTTTATTTACATAAAAATGGACGTATCTGAATAATGTGTGTAATAAAATGTATCAGTTAAAAAAATTATGTAATGTCACTGCATACATTTAAATGTCAAAAAAATCTAGCGCGTTATTAGTTTCGTACAAAAAAATTTCGTTAAATTCTTACTTTATTGAATTGAAAATCCAAGTTGAATTAATTTTTCACTTGCCATTTTTCTAACTTTAGAATAAAACGGGGCAGGGCTAAAAATTTTGTAAAATAATAATAAATGCATGTTTTCCGAATTTATTTTCGAATTTTTAATAACTGTAATTTGGACTATTTATAAATTCTGTGAAACATGTGTATTTTTTATTACAAAAAACTATAAGGTTTGTTGTCACAGGTTCAGAATAAAATTACAGAGAAATATCAAAATCTTAATTATCAAACAAGGTTTAAAATAATTTTGGGTCACATTTGGGTAAGAATAAAATTACATTACAAAGAATTATGAAAATATTTATTTACAAACAAATTCTCATTGAAAATTGCAAACCAATTTATTTTCCAATAAAATTGAATGCTTATACCGAAAAACATTAAGAAGAATAGATTTTTGTGCTATTTCCCTATACAGCAACATACCTATATAATACGGTGAAATTAAAATAATACTTTACTTTCGAAAACCTCAAATTAAAATCTTCTTAATTAGAAGCAATATTCACTATTGATTCAACTTGGATGCTTTTTTATAGTTTTCAAACTTAAAAAAGCAGGAATTGCCACTTTCATTGTTTATACTTTTATGTAACAAGTCGGAAATTTCAGTATGAAACGCCAAAGTATTTTTTACTACGTACAATTTGGGTTACAAATTAATGTAGGGCATATGGCTATTTGAAAAAAAGAATTATGTGCGTATACTCAGACACAATTTAAGAAATGCCTGGAAAAGTCGACCTAAATGTTTATTTATCTCAATTTTCTATTAAAAATAATGAAATTACTCTTTTTGCATTTCTATATTTAAAACGTACGAAATAACAGGGCAGATGATATTTTTTATAAAACCATACGAGAACGTTATAGTATTTTTTAAATTACCGACATTACTTGCCTTTTTTAATTGTCGAATTAAATAGCCCTATGAAATTAGTAAAACCAAAGTTTGTTGTTTTGTTTTTGAAGCTGAAAACTAAGTGCGTAGTGTTTTTATACATTTTGAAATTAAGTGTATAAATTGTTAGGTACTGAATTAAATTGCCGTTACAGAAAAACATTTGTTGAAAATTACGTCAGTTACATTTCGCTTCGTTTTATTTGAACTAGTTACGCGAATTATTTTGAATCTTAATAAATATTGCGCTTTAATTTCTAAATTAAAAATCCGCAATTTTTATTGAGCTAAAAAATAATACGAAAATTTTGTTTAAAATAATAAAATTGGGGGAAAAAAATGAATAGTTGTATTTAAATAAAAATGGATGTCTTGAAAAATAATTATATCTGAATAATGTCTGTATTAAAATCTAGTAGTTAAAAAAATTATATAATGTCACTGCATGCATTTAAAAGTCAAACAAATCTAGCGCGTTATTCATTTCGTAAAATTCCTATTTTAGTGAATTGAAAATCCAAGTTGAATTAATTTTCAAATACAAGCCTTCCATTTTTCAATGTTTAGAATAAAATCGGGCACGGCTTATAATTTTGAAAAATAAAAAACCAATGCATGTTTTCCGAACATGCAATTTATTTTCGAATTTTGGATAACTGTAACTGTATTTGTAAATTCTGTGGAACATGTGTATTTTTTATTACAAAAAAACCATAAGGTTTGTAATAATTTTGTGTCACATTAAAGGTTCAGAATAAAATTACATTACAAGGAAATATTAAAATCTTTATTACCAAACAACAAGGTTTAAAATAATTTTGGGTCACCCATTTGGGTAAGAATAAAATTGCATTACAAAGAATTATGAAAATATTTATTTACAAGCAATTTCTCATTGAAAATTGCAAAACATCCAATAGACTTGGATGTTTTACTTTTTTTTTAATTCAATTTTCAATTTTACTTATATTTCAAATACCTACCACAATGTACAGAATGTACAATGTACAAATGTATCGGAAAAACTACAAAATAGAAACTTATGAAAATTTATGGGTCTACGAATGTCGATCAATAAAAACAATTTCAAATTTTATTTCACTTATTTTAAAGGAAACCCTTATTTTTTACATATGTATGTATTTAAGTAAACATTTCTGTAACTAATTTTAAACAGTTTTAGAGATATTTACATTTTTATGCGAAAAATACCACACAACAAAAAAAATTGTAACAATAAAATTTATAATTATGTAAAAAATAAAATTTTGCCACTTGGTAGCCATAACATGAGGCTCCTTGACAGTCTGAATAAGATTTTGATATCTTGCATCAGTTATGAGTAATATGGCAAATTTTACACTTTTAAAACTCAAATAACTTATTATTATTATTATGAAACACCCTTATTATTTTTATGCTGTCTGATTTTACGTACAATTTTTGAGCATACAATATCCTATCTAAACTCGATAGTTTTAAGATATTTCAATTTTGTATTATAAGTAGTATGTGGGCGAGTGAATCACAGAGCGAAATTGGCTGTGATTAGAAACAAAATCAGATGTCAAAAATGTCTGCACGGTTGTTGCATTTCGCATTATTTGATTTTTTTTATTATTTTTGGAAATTGTGATAAGTAAAGTTAAAAGCATGTGACACCTTTCCTAGAGTTTCCCCATAAACAAAAACCGGCTAATACGAATATTTATCAACGAATACATAAATATAAAAAATTATACATACATTGTATACCTTAAATATAAACATAAAAGACATGTTTAAATCGGCGCCTGAAGATGGAAATTGTTAAAAAAGACAACAAATGTACCAACAAATGTGTGGAGTGTAAATCAAAAACTTAATCTCGAAGTAATCACCTCGAAGTCAAACATTATCTACACTCTAACGAATTCCAATGTGTTTCCATGGCCTGCCCTGATTCATTTTTTGTACCCCAGTTATTGGGCGACCAGGAGACGAAACAAAGGGCATACGTTTAGCGATTTCAATATGAAAACACGAATAAGGTCCAAATACACAAAAACGGCGCCCGGAGGACGCGGAAGAGAACAATTGACAAATGGTCCAGGAAATAATCTCCGGTACCGCCAGCATGGGTCATGGGTCAATCCAGCGCCCAAGCAGGTAGTTCGGAATGCATGGTTCGCGTATGGTACAAAAGTGGGCCCGCACCTCACCGGAAATCGTCCTTTAACTGTTCTTATCTGCGGATCCGTGACGAGCGTTTCATTAAAACCATGACGCAACCGCGCGATGGTTGTTTCATCACGCTCTTATCGAGTGGGTGAAAGTGATTTGAAAAAATGAAGCGAAGACGTCCCACGCCTCGGCGAAATTTTTTAAACGAACAGACGGGTGCCTGTTTAGGTGGGAAGCGTAGGTCGGTTTTTTTGTGCTAAAGTGGACGTTTCAATCAGGTTGTAGTTGTTGTTGTTGCTGGACGTGTACAGTTAAGACCTTTCACTCCTCAGCTGAAGAACACTTGTCGAGACGGAGTGTTATTAATCTGGAAACCTGACGTTCGATTTTTTAATGATTTAACGAGAACCTGTTCCGCGCCGCAACATCCTTTTTCTTCGGCTCTTGCAGACTGGATCGTTACAAGCTCAGCTTTCCTTTGGTCGTACGAAACTGAACTGAAGATTTTTTTTAGCTTGGTCATGAGTTGTACTGTATATTCCGCTTTGGGTATCGGGGACAGCGATGCCAACTTGCGCACCTGTTCGGCTCAAGTAGGACGCTCACGTTTATTTGTTCTTGTAAATTTCATAACAAACAATACAGCTTCTAGTTTTTGAGAAATTTCTCTAGCAACAAGCTTCAATCCGCTTGAATGTTAACGCTCGTCCTCAGTGGTAACATCTGGTCACTGTTCTAATTTTTGTTTGAATTTCTCTCTACGTCCAACTATTTTTACTAGACGTCAGCAGCAATCTGCAATAGCGGTGGATAAGGGATTCGCGAAATGTAAATACACGACCGGTCATAAATACTGCTTCTCAATTTGGAAGAAAACCAGGACCAAAATGGAATTATTAGTGTCGGCCTTCCAGAGTCTGCATTTTGCGGGCTTGTTCTAATGAATTTCCGCAAATTCGTTTTATCGAAAGAAATTTACATTAAAAAACTGCTGTATGCAATCAAATCCTGCTTTGTTATATAAAAAAATTCGACTCATCGCTGTTAAAAAACACATAAGTACCTATACTGCTTTGCTGGAGAAAATGGATTTAGTTGGAGATATCAAAAATTCGACTTGATTTGAGTGTAATTATATTTACAATTTTTTATTACATTTAAATTACATTATATAGGGGCTTTTACAACTCGCGCCGCACAGAAAAATGCACTTGCCGACGACAATAAATCTTCAAAAAATAGAAGAAAAGTATATGCTACTGTTTACATAACAGAGTTACAGGACTTGTAATTCTACGAATCCCAGAAGGGAATCTCGAGGTTTAATGTTATATCTACCAAATAAAGCAACTTACTACGTTTTAAAACAATACCACCAGCTACAAAAAATTTTGGTTTACCGTAATTTTGACAATACTAGATTTAATTTTTCAGTGTCAACAAATGTCTCTGAATAGATGATTGTAGAGACCCTTTCATGATTTTAACCAAATCAATAAAGGTTTTGTCTTTTTTATATGAATTTAATTTGACACTGACATCATTCAAAAACCCCAGTCGCACACATATTTTAAGAGGTTTTTTTAATGAAATCCTAGTAACGTACAATTAAGGCAAACACACCTTGAAGGTGTAGATTCTCTGATTAGTTAATTTTAAGTTGTCTTTTCTCGAATATCTTTAAAGCTAGATTTTTTTTCCTTCAAAATTACACATCCGAATGCGATCTCGTATTTCCTCATTTTCTGACGGGCGCGAGTTCTAAAATATCCCGCATTTAATTTTTATACAAATTTTAAACAATTATACCGGGACATTTTTTAACTCTCAACATATTCCCTATGTTCAATTTAAAAAAGCACAGGTCAATCTATTGTAAAATTTTTGATATGGTATTATTGCAACGCTTTTTTCTGTTTTTTTTTTATTTGAATTATACATTATTTAAATTTATTGCATCACAATAATCATACAAACTCCACAATTTGTTTTATTGTCAGGTCAGGTTTTAGGCAATTTGCTAAAGTTATGCAGTGGAAAGAACCATTATTTTGCAATTATCGGGCATTTTGCATATTTCGAGCAGTTTAAAAGTTATGATTTTTCTAACAAACCGATGCAAGTAGCCATTTTTCTAAAAGAGTTGTGATATTTCCGTAACCATAACAAATAAGTAAACACTACTAAGATCAAAAGTGTAGCAAAGAATGTAACGGCGTCAAAAAATAGTCTAAATAAAATAGATTGAAGGCTACTTCTGGCATAATCGGAAGTGCCATTTTGATCAAAATATGTATTTCAGAAAGAAAGATCGCGCGGAACAATAACCGTGTGTCAAATTTGAAATTTCCATTTTTTTTAGAATCCGAGAAATTTCTAATGGACCTATTAAAAAATTAAATTAGAAACATCAAAAGAGGTCCGGTTGAGAACGGCAAATTTGACTCCAGCTCGCAGACAGTATTGGTGATTCCAATAAACTTATTCCCAAAATTAAATATTTTATTGCTTGTAATTATGCTAGTGGTACGAATACAATTTTCCCGATAAGATAGGGTTCGGGTCTACATTTAGGGAAACATACCTGTTACTTGATACCTGATAGTGAAAGACAGCACATTTCAGAAGTTGAATTTATTGAAAATTTGCCCGCCGCGATTAGGCGTTTGCTATTCGATCAATTTGGACCGGGTTTTTTTAAATCGACGTGAAATGATTAAGTCTATAATATGACCGAACAAATTTTTGATCTTCTATTTTCAAACGGTAGATATTACTTTTTGTTTGTTCTTTATAAAACAGGAACTTTTCTATCAGTGTTTTTATGACTTTAGAGACAAAAATTTAGAAAAATAAAAGAGTCATATTGTAGAGAATTGAATATACTTTCAGGTGGTATAAATTTTATTTCAGTAGATGGACCATACGTGGAGTTCTTGCTTCGGAGCTTAACATTAGAAACTCCATAAGAGCTCTGGCTGAGGACGACTCTTAATAATAGACAACAGAGCTGATCGAATTGAGTTGAGACCAATAAAAGCGAAGGTCGGTTTCCAGTCTGCGTGCTTCGGTACGACCGCAAAACCGCAAGCGACGTGCACAAATCCCATCTCTTCTGTTTGCAAACTAGCCCAGCACAAAAACAATCGTTACTTAACGGCCCCGCGAAAAAATCAACCAAAAAGCGGTCGATTTTGTTTAACGGTACCGGGAGAATCGACGAAACCTAAATTGTTGCATGATAATCCATCCATCTTGTCGTCCGTCCGATTCTTGAACCGCCACCGGTGGTGAATAGAGGTCAGACCGGTTTGAAATTGCCAATCTTTCTTTCTTATTCTGGGCTGCACCTTGCGTACTCGAGGAGAAGAACGCATTCGACAGTCGGCACAGATTTCCATCAAATCTCGGGTGAAAGTCAATGTCGATGGACTCGTTGAGGACGAGGGCGAGGCGAGGGTGTTGGGAAAGAGCGAAAAGAAAGAAAGTACCGGGCGTGAACAAACTACAACTCCAAACGAATAAAAGTTGAAAAAAAAACAACATTAAAACGATAAAAATGCAAGATTTAGTAAATAAAGAGCACAACAACCACGATTAGATTCCAGAACGTAATGCAAAAAGAGTCGAAACTAATTTTTCAAGAAAAAGTTCAGGAATAGCGGAATACAGCATCATGAAAATAAAACGAATAAAAATTACAAATTAAATGCAAAAATTTAGAATGGATTTCACAGCTAGATGATTTATACATGAAATTAAAAAAAACTAACTCAAAATAAACAAAACGAACATTATACGGAACAGAAATAGATGGAAAATGGTTTCACGGATGTACCAAAAATAAGATATAATAAAGAGTAGAAAATTAAAAAGAAGAAGAATTTAAGAAACTCTACTGTAAAGAAATCAAATTGGATTAAAAGGAATCGAAATGGAGATTAAAGAGAAACAAACAAGAATAAATTCAAGACCAATACAAAAATAAACGTTGAAAATAAAATTGTATTTAAAGGACAGTAAGTACACAAATCTAAAAAAATAAAGCTAAGAAAACAGGACAGTAGGACAAAAGAACAACACGAACAAGCAAAACAGAACGAAAACAAATTGAAATGAAACATTCATCAAAAGCATACTCCTTAGAGATGCATGGACGCATGCGCGGTGGGCACTTTGAACTACGAAACTTGTGAACATGGAACTAAACTACGGTATTATTGAACTGTCGGTTATTTTAAATTTATGTCAACAGGTGTTTGACTAATTATTTGTACAGAGGTACAGGTAAGTTACACATTTTTATTATAACGTATGACAAATTAGCAGCGGAGTCATTATTGTGAATATTGCAAACCGACAATCAATCTTTCTTTTATATTTTGACAGAACGCGGAGACAGGATTGGAGATGGGAGTATGGCGTTTTATATTGGCATTTATATTGGTTTTATATTGGATCTCAAAAATCTTATCCTGCAATTCTAAGTACAAAAATCTAAAAATACAGTATACTAAGACAACAGAAAAGCATGTTTAAATGAAACTGTAAAGTAAATACTTATATAAACTAACCAAAGACTTCGGTTATTTTAGCGATAGAAGCATTTTCTAGTAAAATAACCAGCCGCGTGACTAGTTTAGTAAACATTTAGCCGAGTAAACATTTTAACTAATACAAAATCAAAAACGAACTCAAAATAAACAAAAAGAACATAACAAGGAACATATAAATATCGACAATTTTTTCACGTAGCAAAAGTAACATTTCATAACGAATAAAAAATGTTAATAAAAAAGAAGAAAATAAGAAACTCTAATATACTAATATAATAATATGTAGGGAATTTAAATTGGAGTAGAAGAACAAACAGAATTCCAGAATAAACTCAAAACCAAACGATGAAAATAAGATTGTTTTTAAAGTACTGTAGGACAAAAGAAAAATATGAAGAAGCCAAAACGGAACGAAAACAAATTTAAATAAAACTGAACAAAAAAAACTACAAAATCTTCTGTGGCAATTCTTACATAAACAGAACAGTATGATTAAAAGTAAATCTAGGAAAAAGCCAAAACGGAACCAAAGCAAATTTAAACGAAAGTGAACTAATAACTCAAAAATATTTTCTTGCAAGTCTAAGTACATAAATGTAAAAAAATAAAGCTAAGAAAATAGGACAGTTGTACGAAAGAAAAATATGAAAAAGCTAATACAGAACGAAGGTAAATTTTTAAAGTAAACATAAAAAAATTAAGACAAATAATGAAAGAATAATTTTACCAAAATTTAAATTATATTGATAACAAGAAACTTACACCCAGTAAAAATCGGACTCGAATTAAAAAAATGTTTCTAATAAGATCCAAACAGAAAAATACTTGTTTCTACTTCGCGTCTCTAACAAAGTTGTTAAAGCACTAATTTGAGTGCGTTAAAAGCTTTTTGAGTTTCGTAATAGAACTAGTGTAATTTAGTTTTTCTAGAGCGGTATGTCATGATCAGAAATGTCATGTCAAAAACGTTACATTTTTAATTTAAATTAGCTTTCCCCAATTAATATAAACGTTAATCTCGTTGGATGTATCTTGAGCACTTAAAAATTCTAGGTAGGTTGCTTGCCGCAATATTTTGCTGAAAATTGTTGTCAACCGTTGTGCCCGCTAATTGCATTTAAAAAACGAAATATCAATTTTGACAATGCAAAATCACCAAATTTTAAAATTGCAAAATTTTAATGAAAAATTGCATAAAAGATTCGAAATAGATAAAATTGTATAAAAAAAACTCGTTCATAAGAATATTATGGCTCTCATGTTTTATAAAACGCCGGCTTCGCCGCTTGTTCTTTAAACTTCATACGATAAAATATGCCTCATGGAACTCGTTTTTTAATATACAATTAATATGATCCATGGAGAATCCAAAAAGAAAAGCAAAAAGAAGCCAAATATAATTCAAATTAATAATAAAAACATTAACAGAAATGAGAACTTACTAACATTGTGTAAACCACAAATCGTTTTCTAAATTGCAATTATGAAAAACATTATAAAAATATTTAACCTGTGCGTGTTTGTTGACTTCGTCAAAATTATCATAAATGTACATTTTATTATAATATCGCATTAGCATATCATCTACATAATCAATTCCATCACATTCTGACCCAAGATCATTGCTTCCGATTTAATATGAATTAGTCACACGAGCACAATTCTTTAACTAGAAGAAATACTCTTCAACTCTTAATTCACACGTAGCAGAAGCTGAAAGTGATATTATCGTATCATACGCACTTTTCCCACATCTTTAACACTATACTTAATAACTGCAGTGCCAAAAAAAAAGCAAACGAGCTTCCGACGTTTGAGTTGCTTCTTGGTGAGTCCGACTTATTTTTAACGAAAAAATAAACTAAATTGGAAGGGCTATGTAAAGATGCGATAAGCAATATTTTAATTTAAACAAATAAACAGAAATGCGAAAAACGGGCACGGTAGAATAAACAGAAATTTACCCCGAAGAAGATTTTGAACTAGCGTTTAAAGTAGAAATTTACTTCCACAAAAAGTCTGAAATTATTATACATTAAACGATAATTCTGATCGCTTCACGCACATCATTTAGGTCCATTGGTCACACATTAAATATTCATTTAATAGATTAAAATTAACTACATATTGCCAAAACGAAATTAATTTGATGTCAACTTGTTTGAATTTTTTAACTGGATGAGAAGAGAATCGAAAAGAATCCAAAACATTACAAAGCAAAACAAAATGTATTAAAATTTAATAAATGTATACAAATAGAAGAACAGTATTTAGGTCCATTGTTCAAACAGGAAAAAGTTCCTTCTTAAAAATTTTTTAAATACTTCTTAAATAATTAAGTATAATTCCTTCGATAAATTAAACTTAACTACAAACGATGTTAATTTGATCTCTACTTGTTTGATTTTTTTGTGGATACAAAAGTATTACAAAGTAAGAAAAAATGAATAATTGTTAAAAAAATGTATACAAGCAGTAAGCACTGCCAAAAAATTTATTAAAAAACAAAAAAATATTTTAGAATGTCGCAAAAGAAATAAAATGGAAAAAAGAAAACAGTACTGTTTTGATATTCAAGAATTAATTCCTGTACATTACAACAAATAAAAGTCTGGTTATTTATCAATGCATAATGGAATGAGAATGGAAGAGGACTAGAAAGGATGAGAAGCATTGTGAGAGAGATAAAGAGGGGGGAGAGTGCGTAAAAGAAGGAATGAAGAAGGGATTGATCTGTATTTAAATTAAGTTGATGTTATACATATGTAAGATTTTGTAGGAGTCTTAAGGCTGAAAGGCAAATAAAACGATTTATTATTATGATCAATGGATAATTACGAAGTAAAATGCTAAATATCTTTCCTCGTCAAAGATTTAATCGACCGTTACATTTATAAATTAATACGTCAATCAATCACCAGTTAATTATCAATTTACTGATCAGACATACGAGTATGTGTCAAGTCCCGTCCTCGTACTGTTCATTATCCCAACAGTTTTAGTACGGCTTATTTTTTGAAATTCGCAATCGTTCCTTCACTCACCTGACACGTCGATTGATTCAATTTGTCGTAAACACGTTTCGCTCATATCTTTTTATCGAAAATGTACCGTTCCGGCGAATCCATGTTTGCGATAGAAAGTCGAAGGAAGCGTACGTGTGTTTACTATTTTATTTAACGACGACTCTAAATGTGTAATTTTTCTTTGGAGGCGCGTGAAAGTCGCGATGATATACAATAATAAATAATAAAACGGGCAGCCTGTAATTTTTTCCAATGGAGTTTCAAAGGAGCGTAATTCAGAACGGGCAGAAAAAACGGAGGCCATGGAAAACAGCTTATGTTTTTAGTTTTTTTATTTTTTATTTTACAGTGTAGATCTTAGACGTCAAATTGTAACATTTGACACAAACAGTCTATCAAAATTTGTTCACATGACTCATGGAGATGGAATTTGTTGAAAAAAGACATTAAAGGTGTTTTATGTAACGTATTCAAAACGATTGTCAATAGAAAACTGTATTTCAAATTCTCCGACTCATGGTGAAAACTTGAAATTGAAAATTTTAGTGGTGTTTTGAGAAGAACTCAAGTCTATTTTAAAATAGTTCCAATAAAATTGAGGCAAATAAAGTTTAAGAATAGTTTAAATAAATATGAACGCCTTGAAAAATAATTCTAGTAAGAATGTCTATTAAAATTTATGAGTTAAAAAAATTATATAATTTCATTGCATACATTTAAAAATTAAAAAAATCTGGCGCGTTATTCATTTCACAAAACTTTCGTAAAACTCCTATTTTATTATAGTAAATTCAAAATTAATTCAATTTAATTAATTTTCAAATACAAGTCGTGCTATTTGTCAAAAGGTAAAATAAAATGGAACACGGCTTATATTGTGTAAAATAAAAAGCCGTTGCATGTTTTGCGCACACGCATTTTACTTTTGAATTTTTGGTAACTGTAATTCGAAAATTGTAAATTCTGCGGAACGTGTGTATTATTTATTACAAAAAACAATAAAGTTTAAAATAAATTTGTGTCCACATTAAAGCTTCAGAATAAAAGTACATTACAAAGAATTATCAAAATCTCTAATGCCGAATTCCTTTTCCAATAAAATGTTATGTGTTATAATTTTTTTATTTCAATTTTTTGTTACAATTTTCTGCTTTATCTTTGATATTTCTTGTTTTTAAATTGTATTTTAAAATATTGTATTAATTTGTAATTTACAATTATACCGAAAAACATTTACAAGAATAGATGTGTTCTTTCCCTGTACAGATGCGTATATAAAATGTTGAGCAACATTTTTAATACAGTGTATTTTAATAGTTTATTTTTCAAATCCTAAAATTCAAATCTTCAAAAGTAACAGCTGAATTAGAAACAATATTTAATTTTAGTTAAAATTGGATGTGTTTCATAGTTTACAAATTTAAAAATGCAGGAATTACTATTTGCACTGTTCGTGTGTAAATCTATTTCTCGTTTTAAAGTTATTTTTAAAATTCCGATATAAAAAAAGCGTTCCATACAAAAAAGAAATAATACGAATATTTATTTAACACGTCAATAAACACCAAGTCAAAAAAATGTTTAAATTTGATTTGGTAGTGATTGACTTAGTTTTTCAGCTCTCCTATAACACATTCATTTCATTTTGCGAGTTAGGCAATTTATAACGACGAAACTTCTTTCAGAGGTCGTGTGCTTTTAATTGAAACATTTTATTTAGAAATCTTGTCACAGATAATAATTGAAAAATGTTTATCTTCTGTTTACCTCGCAGAGAGTGTCCAGAGAAGTTTGTGCAATTATTTTAAACATAATTTGGTGCCCAAAAATTACCCATCTACCACTCACCTGACTCAATCCGACCCTGTAACTCGACAGCTCCAGATCCACAGCCAGCAGCATATCCTCGACGGCCCTCCTCTCGTCCAGAACCGGACTCGAAATTTTGTTGTCGCCGGCTAACAACCTGAACCTGCGCCTGAACTCGCCCAGCGGCAAGAAATTGGGGAACCCCTGCTTGCAGAGACGCACTGAGTCCAAAATTTGCGCCCCCCTTATTTGGGAACGCAGAAGTGGGACGTTGATGAGGGCGTCTTCGGGCGTTTGGGTCAGGCCCGTCTTCAGGGCGAGAGCCTCGCTGAAGCCGGCGTTGTGCTGCGGAAGGAGGCAGTGCACGAAACGGAGACGAGTGCGGCGAAGAGTCTCCACGAGGCCGTCCACCGTGAATTTAGTCTGTAAATCCCATCAAAAAAAAATGCATTTTATAAGAAATTCACTTCCTAGAATTTATAGGAAAATCTTACAAATTTTAGATACTGATGCAATAAACATTTATTTATATTTTAGCCGAATACGAGGGTAGTGTGAAAAGTTAGTCACTTTTTGATTATTGATTTTGACAAAATGTTGTACGTTACGAAAGATCAGCAAGCAGAAAATATCCTATAAGAATTGAATACAGTAATTTAGAAAATAATGTTACTTGCAAATGGAAATCTCTACAAAGACACTCAGAGTTTAACAGCGCAATGCTGAAGGTGAAATGGTGACAATTAAAAAAAAATACTATAATATTTATTTATTTTTCTACTTCGCGTCTATAACAAAGTTGTTGCAGCACTCAATTTAGTGCGTTAATAGTTTTTTGTTTCCTAACAGAACTAGTGTGATTTAGTTTTTCTAGAGTGGTGTCATGATGAGAAATTTCATCAAACGTGAAAGTAAACACCAACACAAAACGTTACAATATTGTTAGCTAAATTACCTTTCCCCAATTATGTTAAACATTAATCGTAACTTTGGTGAGTTGAGCACTTAGCACTTAAATAAAATAGGTTGCTTGCCACAATATTTTGCTGAAAATTATTTTCACAGCCAACTGTTGTGCGTCAATTTATTCATATTGTACAATTGTCAAGCAACCCATGCAAAATACCGCAAATTTTAAAATTGTAAATTATTCGTTAAAAAATTGCATAAAAGATGCGAAGTAGAAAAATTGTATAGTTCTATAAAAACAGCTATGAAGATCCAGGCTTCAAAGAATACAATCTAAAACTTCCAGACCGAAGTAAAAATGTAGAGACCGAAGTAAAAATGTAGGGAGTAACATTAAATTAAAAAGAAAACTTCCGAACTATTACAAACAGATCAAAAGAAATTATGCAGTTTGATGTCACTTTGCAATCGAGGTTACATCACTGCTGTTTATCATGAACTTAAGTTTCCAGTTCAATTGTAATCGTGAACAACTGTATGTTGAAGTCAGACGAAGAAGCAGAAAATTGAGCAATTTAAACACCTATACTTTGTTTTTTTTTTCAAATTATTACATGTCTTTGACAGAGTCAAAATACATTGCAAGTTTATTAATGTCACAAGTAATGTCGTTTTTTGAATTTTCTGCTTAAGTGGCATGTCGTAAGTGTATTTTTTTTAATAAAAAAGAAGTTCATGTTAATTTAATTGTACCAGTTTTGTTTCCCATTAAGGAATAAAGTAATATTGTGAAGAAAACGTTGTTATTAAACAGACATAAACATAATAATACAGTTATAAATTATGCATAAGATTTCCAGCCCTTTTTTTTCAAAATATGGTAAACTTTACGTATTGCAGCTTTCCGACAAGACCGTGATAAACTAAAAATTTGTAATTTTTCAATTCTCTGGCCCATTAAAGACAAAAACCGCATAATTAACCGAAACAGCTTAATTTTATATGGAGTTTTATGATTTGGCACTTCTCGATACATGCAACACTTTTTTGTACAAGACTGTCAAATGTCTAAAATTTCGAAATTTAATCTGCATTTCTTGAAACTTTTTCCGTAAGGCCCGATACAAAACAGAAAATGTCAGTGTTATTTTAGCAAAAGATTTGTGGAAAAAAAAGAGAATAAAAGGTGCATATAAAAATGAAAATGGCGATATTGTGAGAATGACAGATATTAAGGTTTTGGAAGTGCGACAAATAGCCAGTTATTTTTTCTACAAAAACTCCAATTTCTCCAAATTTTTTGTAATGTCAAGTGAAATACCGTTACGTTGTAATAGTTCTGCACTAATATATTTTTTGTAAGCAAATGTTGAAATAAATACTTTTCTGTTATTCTCTTAAAGTAAATGGTACTTATTAAATAATGTCTAACAATCTTATTAATGTAATTTGATTAATCTGAGATATCACAGGGTGTGCAAAATTTATTGTCAAACTTTTCAAAATTCCAAGCCTTTTATTTTTCTTATTTTAAATTGAAATCCCTGTTTATTTTTATACCATTCGCTGCAGGATTAAAATACCAAACATTCTCTTCTGGGCACATAATTAATAATAAAATAATTACTTAATATATGATAAAATAATTATAAAATAAATAAATAATTAAAGAATAGAAGAATAAATAAATATAAAGAAATAATAAAGAGCTGTGTTGGGATTTGCGGTACGGTTGTATTTGTTTGTAAATTACGATTCGAACGATATAACAATAAACAGAGGTTACAATTTAAAATAAGAGAAATAAGACTTTGAATTTTGAAAAGTTTGACAGGAAATTTTGTACACCCTGTAATCTCTTCATTATCAATCAAACTTGATTAACAAAATTGTTAGACATTATTTAATAAGTACCTAGTAGTGTTTTTATCAAAGTCTATTGTATTTTACATAAATTTTTAAAACTAGAAGTGGAAAACCAATTGTTTTTGGTTTTAATTTTTTTACAGGCATGGGAATATGTAAGCAACTGAAAATGCACCCTAATAGACAAAAAATATAACATGCCATTTAAAAAAATATATCATTATGACGTCACACTTTTTTGGAACATTCTGTATAACCAAAAATATTTTCCTAAAATGGAGTGTAACTAAAGTTTGCAAGTTTGAAGTAATAATTGAGCTATAGCACACGCAAGCTGGGATGAAGGACCCTGTATAATTGTCGGAGTGTTTAGAAAAGCGGTAGGGTTGCTTACAATAATAAAAAATTTCAATCGCTTTGACTGAAAAACAGTAATTTTTGAGATGGGAGGCGGCGTTATGTTATTATGGTATTTGGGTTTATATATTTTGAACACCCCTCGTATTATAAGCTACATTGTGCTACATGGTGCTGCCATCTTAAAGACAATAATTACACAAAAACATCATGCAAGAGTATAACTGGTTGCCTATGCGTATAGTACCTATAAATCTAACATGCAAAAGCTAATTTTTCGCGACTATTAATTTTAATTTAATCACCAATTGAGCGTGAACGTTTTCCTCATGATTATCAAAACTAATTTATGAATTTCCTTAAAATGTTGGTAACGGCATAAAATTGAATGTGTTCAAATAAATTACCTGTAAGCAGATGCTCTTGCGTTTGATGGCCGCCGTCCCCGCCGTGAACGTCCTCCGAATACTGGACGCCCTCCTCAAGCTCTGCGACCCTTCGATCCCCACCAACGAACCACTAAAACTGGTCGCTCCCAATCCTCTAGCCCCCACAAACAACTTGCTGATATCTTCCCTAGAAAAAACAACGTCCGCTACATTTCCGTTCTATCGGCGGTCAAAAAACACTCACTTGCAACTCTCCTGCAAGACTCCGACTCCGGCTTTGGCCACGGGATTCTCCCTGCTGTGTTTCAACCACCCCTTCGCCGTATACAGCACGGGATTGGTCCCCTGCAGGTGCTGCAGGATGAACTGATTATTACCCGGCGCCTTCCTCAGCAGCAGCTGGTGGTCGCGATCGCCGTAATGCGTGAAAAGCCTCTCCAAAAACGACTCGTCCGTCGATCCCGGATAAATCGCCTCCTCGTCCAGGAGCCACAACAGCCCCCGCCTGTCCCCCTCGTGCAGATCCGTCTGCGAAGTCCTCACCACGCTATTCTGCGCGGTCTTGTCCAGCAGATTGACCAGCGGCGTCGGATTTATGAGGCTCTCGTTCTCGTTCTCGTCGCACACGAACTCGACGTTCTCCTGCAGGTAGCGGTCCTTCGGCGCCACCAGGTTCGTGTGGTGGAAAAGCAGCTGGAGGCGCTCTTGTAGATAATTATGGCAGAGATCCTCGAACGTGGCGCCGGCCTGACGTCCGCACGTCGCCGGATTTTGGAAGCCCGGAGTGTCCACCAGGAGAATGCTGGTGACGGTGTGGGAGGACGCGGATATCGAGCGGTTTATCAACGAAGCCACGCAGTTGAAGACTTCCGCGTACAGTCCCATCGCTATGCCTTCTACGGCTTCCATTCCGACAGCTTCGCGCTCCAAACCCTTGTCCGTCGGAGATGGCGTCCTGAAGGGGGCGCGGGGGGTGTTTGGGGTGCCCATGCCGCCGGAGGAGAGGCCGAATATCACGCGCGACAACTCCTCCACAGAAGTGCCTAGTAACGAAGATGCACGCTGCGCCGCTTGCGGACTTGCAAATTGATAGCGACTACCGGCTACAAAAAACAAAACAACAATTGTGTCAATCGAAGGTTAAACCGCTGGCAAAAAAATGTACACCATAAAAAATTTTCATGGAAATAACGTGTTTGATTCAACAATAATTCCTGTAAATCCTCAACAAGTCTTGTAACTCGTATGAAAAATTTTAAGGAAGTATGTACTTATGGAGGACTATACTTGGTATTAACCATAAGAAGACGCACGGCCAGTGTACTTTTTTGTACAGTCTTTGGCGATGGAAATGAGACTCATTAATATACAAACACCCCCATAAGTCCGCAACCCAAATGGCAACGGGCTCTATTTTTATTCCGCTTTCTGTCACTTTATAGTACGTCAAATTTAAGGTTAGGCTTCTGTTTACAAAATTGGAAATGATGTATTTCGCGTTTTCTTTATGAGATTCTTATGAGATTCTCTCCAGGTCTCGATTTGGACTTGTCTGCATCACATGCGGTGTTAAAATGTGGCGAACTGTCAAATTTAAAAACACAATCAGATCCTCACATTGAAGTTCTGCCTTTCTTCGATATAAACAGGAAACAGGCATGAAAATGGTGACTGTAAAACAGCAGATTTTATTTTAGTTATGGGTTTTAGAGGTCTATTGATATCGATTCGTTCAACGGCAACGTATGAGCTATATTCCGTAAATTGGGTGCAGTGTCCGTAAAGATCGCAAAGGTGGTAATGCCTCGGAGTGAGAATGAAGTTTGGAACACGTGGATTTTTTTTTAAATAGCAGGGCTCAAATCTTATAGTTTTGAAGATAACTTTTTTACTGAAATAAACATACATTGTGGAAATTAAGTAAGGAATAAATTCAATAACTCCATTAGTATTGGCACTAGAATTAAAACGTAAAAAGCATGTGGTAGGATTAATTAAAACGCATATGAGGAACGTATACTAATTTTTTCATTTGTTTTTTGACCGTAATGACGCCATCAAAATGTTTTTAATAGCAACCTATATTTATTTCAACGGTATAAAATACTTAATAGGTTACATAAGAAAAAAACAATGAAAAACGGTTCTAAAGTTTAAATTAGTAAGATTTCAAAAAATTAACAGAGCAGTCTATTTTATCGGAAATTAATAAAACAATGTTGAAAAAGCAATCAATGAGTAAAAATAAGAAAAACAACCCTAAATTTCAAAGTAGGCTTAACAAATTAACAAAAAAAACCGATGTAACAATTATAAAAAGATATTACACCAAATGTTCAAACTGATGACCCTGCATCATCCGACAAAATCCAAGACGATCATAAAAAGCAGCCAATTCGTTTTGAATGATTTGAGGAGTTATTAAACTGCACTCATGTCTAATTCTTGCTTTAAGATCATCCAAATTGTCGGGTCGGTTTTGATACACCTTGCTTTTTAAATACTCCCATATTTATTTATGTATTTGAAAAGCAAGGTGTAGCAATGGAATGGCCGGCCAATCCATTTGGCCTCTTCTTCCTAGCCATCTTCCTGGAAACACTTCGTCCAAATAACGCCGCAAAATTATATTTGCATATACAGGTATGCCTGGACGGATTATCCGATCTTTGGTTGGACATTGATCACATTTCATCATTAAAATGAGTATTTCATTCTGTAAATTAATTACAAAAAGAGCGCCGTGTACTCTTTAAGCAACTGTAAGCGTATTCAGCGTAATAATTCTAATGTGTTCTTAAAGTCAAAGGCGAAACAGTAGGATAATGTAAAAGCGAATCAGAATTAAATGACGAAACGCCAAACGAATCCAGGTATATTTTGTTCCAAAAACGATTTCTGCCTTGGATTTTCCCATCCTGCCATAAAAACGGCGTAAAAGAGTAGAAACGGGATATATATTAGGTTGCAGAAATTTAAGACTTAGTTCTCTAACAACCGACTTGATAATTTGTATTTTTTTGGCTGTGGCTTTAATTTTTGCTAATTTTATGGGAAGACATTTACATCAAAAAGATTCTACAGTGGAATCTCGCAGCAAAATAAGATCGTTATAATTATATATACTAATAATTGTATATATTGTAATAATAACTTTAGGCAATAATTTTTTTAAAAAGAATAAGAAATAATCGAGCGAAACCTTTTTGATGTAGGCTGAGATAGTTGAATATTTATTTTTCAGTTAGATGCTGTGAAAGTGCGAATTTGGTGTTCATATAATAATTATATTGTCTTATTTAATCTTTATAGCAGGAAATTCGTTGAACTCCTATGTGTAACTTATGTAATTAATTTACAGAATTAAATAGTCATTTTAATGGCAGTTTATTATTTACTCGATAGTGTTTCTCTATTTTTGCGTAGAGTTGTGAAATGCGATAAATGTCCCAACCAAAGATCGGAAAATCCATCCACGCATACCTGGATATGCAAATTTCATATTTGCTTTACCTGAAATTTAAAGTGTGAAACATATCTAACCTGACAACAACGAAATAAAATATGAAAAACTTTCAATTAACTGCGGTCTTTACTACAACAGAAAATATGCTGACAGTTGCTAAAATAGCGCCGTGTGATTGAGTAGTTATTATAAATTTCAAATTTATATCGCTTTACATTAACAATGTAATTAATTTACAGAATGAAATACTCATTTTAATAGTAGTTTATTATTTAATGTGGATCGGAGAAGTCCGTTCAAAACCTTGCAAGAGGTAATGAGAGACGTAAGGACAGCATTTTGAAGACTAACAGAATTACTTTTTGGCATATTATTACTGAATTCGATTCCAAATCGACACCTGGAGAGAATCTCATAAGAATCTCATAAAGAAAACGCGAAATACATCATTTCCAATTTTGTAAACAGAAGACTAACCTTAAATTTGACGTATTATAAAGTGACAGAAAGCGGAATAAAAATAGAGCCCGTTGCCATTTGGGTTGCGGACTTATGGGGGTTTTTGTATATTAATGAGTCTCATTTCCATCGCCAAAGACTGTACGTGTACCGGATGCAGTGATTTTCACCAGTCTATAGTTTCTCTGCTGCCCATCTCTACTTATAAAAGCGTTTTTTTTATGACTCTGCAGGTACACGTTGGGTTTGAAATTTGTAATGTTTACTAACGTGCGTTCAAAAAAAAACGAGGCTGCGTTGGCCATGGAAAAACTTTGTGCATCAATTTAGTGTAGCAAAATTTCAAAGTGTCAGTTCGAGTCTGTTCATGTTTAGGTTAGCTTCCTTGTTGACAATGGGATAGATAAATCATTATGGGATAAAAAAAAGTGCAAAACATTTCCCGGTATCGTTGTGAATCCAAACATCAATCTATTCATTGTTACAGCTTCTCCTCTGTTGAGGAGAATATCGGCACGACCAGGACGGTCATTAATTTGATATAACTGTAAGTCGTGAATAGATCGATGAAGAAGAATCAGTCTCAAAACCGAAAAATGTCTTGAGAATATTTGGCAGCACTCAGTTACCCGTCAACCTTCATGGGTCATCAGTCTCTATGCGCAACTCGAGACCTACCAATTCAGTTTAAGAGCAACTGCATTCTCAATTAATATTTCAAAAATCGTTGTATATATAGTTAAACACGGACGTCGAGCGCTAGGGAGTTATATTACACAATATACATTAGAAAAGAAAGGTTCGGGTTTGCTTGGATTCGGAGGTTTAATATTTTAGTAGGCCAAAAAATTTAGACGAGTTACGACAAAAAATCGAAAGCAATTGCGATAAATGTTGTTTGTTTTTGGACACAGATTACTCTTTTTGGAGTTTAATTACGGATTGTCCTTCATTAAAGTTTACATGAATTATTTTTACATGTTTACATTTTATTTAAAGTACGAAATTTTTTTTCCCCATCATTTAAGAAATAATAATAATAATTTGTGACCTACCAATCGTTGTATACATAGTTAAACACGAACGTTGACCACTAGTGTGTTATAAATTACACAATATACATTAGAAAAAAAAGGTTCGGATTTGCTTGGATTCGAAGGTTTAAAAACCAATGGTTATTAAAAATGCTCATAAAAAATAAAATTAAACTGTCCTAGCGTTTGGGCCGTTTTACTTCGATGGTAAATTTTAAACTGACAGATCTTGACATTTGTCAAATCTATGTTCATGTTTTCTATGGTTTCTATACTGGAAAGCCGATAAATTCCATGGCCAACGCAGCCTCGTTTTTTTTTTTTGAACGCACGTTATTTCTTGGTTTGGGTCTTATTTTTTAAATTATTACTGAATGTCCATCGAATCGTTGAATGAATAAACTAATTTGCTACGAGTTATGAGAAAAAAACCAAATGTCCTGGTCCTGAACCTAAAGGTGTAAATGAGAGACGCTGATTTTGCTGCTTTTGTTGTAACGCACATATGTGAATAGGATTCAGTTTTAAATGTAGTAAATGACCATATCAGAAATCAGCGGAGTTGTAGAAATATATTTCGCTAGTTTATCATAAAAAAAATAATGGAATATACTTATCGGTATTATTTTATTCACATGCAGTGTTTTATTTTATTCAGTTGTTTAGCAAAAATACTACACGATCTCTAAATGCTAAGTGCTCAGTAAATTAACAAAACGCAGAGTATAATATACGAACTGCTCACCAATAAAATAAAACATTTGGTGGCAAAATTAAACGTTCCGTAATAAACAATATATTGGAAAATAAATCCAATATATAAACTATACATTAATTTACTATAATTTGAAGAATATTTAAACATAGATTGTATACGTAAGGTGAAAAATTAATTTATTTTACAACACATAACATAAAATTTAACAATACAAAATAAAAAATAGTAAAACATAACGATTATTATAAAATAAAACAGACAGACAGACAGACAAAAAAGTATTTTTAAAAATAAATGAACATTTCATCTCTCTTTAATTTGCCGAACGGCTAATGTAGCTATGAGGATGATGCATATATTTGAAACAGAAGGTTAAAGGAACCCCAGCTTCAGATATAGTTGTACCATCCAAATAAATTCAAAACAGTGTAGCAAAATCTTGACCATGAATTGGAAAAACTTGAGTTGTTGTTAACAGTGTTTCGATCGCATTTCATGTTTTCTTTCAACGTTTATTGAGTTCTCGTTTTGGTTTAATAAAAATAATGTTTGAGTATGAAATTATTTTTATTTTCTATGCATTTTTTTAAATTCATTTGTATATATTTTTAGTGTATGTCTCCAATTTTTTAAACATATACCGAAGCTAAATTTCAAGAAGTGGTGAATAGAATGCCATTTTTAGTAGTATTTTTTACTACGTATAATTTAGATTACAAATGAATGTAGTGTATATATGTATTTCAAAGAAAGAATTATGTGTGAATATTCAGATACAATTTCAAAAATGCCAAAAATCCGACCTAAATATTTATTTATATTTTCTATTAAAAGATAATGAAATGGCTCTTTTTGCATTTCTATATTTAAAATGACAAAGCATCGAATTTTCAAACGCAATCGAACGCAAAGAATAATCAATATCTTTATTTCCAAACTATTTCTGATTTACAATAGCAAACCAATTTCTTTTCTAATGCAATGTTTTATACATTTTTTTAATTCGATTTTTTGTTGCAATATTTTGCTTTTACCTTTAATATTTCAATCCCTCTTATTTTTAACGCGTATTTTAAAATATTGCACCAAAGGTTCTGGCTTTAATAATTTCTAATTTAGAATTATACCAAAAAACATTTAGAAGAATAGATTTGTGTGCTCTTTCGTTATATAGCACGTTATAAAGCACGTCACATAAAACGTTGAGCAGCATTTTTAATACTGTGAATTTAAAATAAAGCTTTATTTTTCAAATCCTAAAATTAAAATCTGCAAAAGTAACATTTGAATTAGAAGCAATGTTCAATTTTGGTTAAAATTGAATGTGTAAATCTGTTTTTCATTTCATAGTTATTTAATTAAATTACGAGAATGCAACGATCTAGTCAATTCTTTTTCAGGTTGCTTATTTTGCAATAATAAAACAAACTTATGGTTTTTTACATATAAACAATAGAACAACGCTAATTTTTTAGACCATTTTACAATGAATACATTTCTCTGATAAATCAAAAATAAAAATGTTTTTCCTCATTTTAGCCCCATCCCTGCACATACTGTATATTGAAATTTCGAGTAGCTGTAACTGGTCCAACAAAACACTCGTAGATTCGCCGAAAATAGCTCTTTAAAGGAAAAATATATAAATTTGAAAAATAGAGTTGCCAATCTTCTTCTAACAAAATTTTATAACGCAAGACCATAATTATACAGTTGTATGTATCAGGTACAGGGACAACTTCATATAATTCGGAAGAAAATGTGTTATGTTATTATTTTTTTAAAGAAAATTAAAATTAATCATGCATGCTGCAAAAAAATCTTTAAATGTGTATAAATAGAGCTCGATAGGCCTAATAATACGCGACTTAGAAGTATGGTCGATTTAAGCATTATTAATTTAAATAATTGATATAAAGGTTATCATGCCGAAATTCAAAAAAAATAAAATTTAAACAATTTCATTTTAACTAGCTATCGATCACAGTTTCAAACTATATGATGTGATCAAGTTCCACTGTAGATACATATAGGTAAATAAGTAGGTATTTGGGAATTATGTAAAAAAAAGTCGAAGTTATTTATGTTAATTTGGCGTGATTTGCTATGGTAAAGTAACAAAAATTAAACGTAATCATTTTACATTATCAAGGATAACAAAACTTCAGTTAGGCATGTAATAAGCTCTTAAAACGATTATAAATATTATGTGGGCACTTGTCTAAGTGCCTAGGTAAATAGAGAAAATATTCAACAAAATAAAAATTAATAATAATCTAAATTAATCATACAAAAAACCTAAGAAATGTTCAAGAACTATGGTAAAGACGATTTACGTCGTTTTATTGCATCTCTAGGCATCTTGTGTGGCAGATACTGCGCATGTGCAGAAACCCATACGCAATTGTTATTTCCCTTGTAATTCCCAATAAATCCCTTGTAAATCCCAATAAATCCTTCACACTGTACACAATAAATCCCCAATGTCAAAATCACATACCTTTAACAGCTCCAGCACTTCCCAGGTGGTAGATTGCAGCTACAACCGAGAAAATGCTCTTCTGTTCGGTTTCACTGACTCCCAAAACACCTAGCGCCGTCCACACCTTGACGAAGTCGCCCTGGGCGCGCTGCTTGTCCTCGTGCTTCTGCGAAAGCGTCACGAACGCGTTGTTCTCGTTCCCGGACAGACTATC